>CM044889.1:10670999-11270999 GCA_024500025.1 Syzygium aromaticum | reverse complement strand
GAATAATGAAGCTGAAAGATAAAATGTAAAAAGAAAGTTTTGCCTCGTAAAGAAAGAGAAGCCCATAGTTAGCCAGTCATGAAAAACATATTCCAATTTGTCAAGTATCACATTAGGGAAATGATAAGAGTTTTTAATGAAGGAACTTGCACAGAATAAAATCAAGAATGATATGCCTTATTTAATAAAAGAAATAAAAAGCACATAGGCCGGTCACATGATTCAGATTCAATCTAATGTTCGCCAAATCCATACAAACAAAAAAGCAAGCATCAGTTTATTCATCACCCCACCATGACAACGTAAGAGGTTTGCTTACCTTGATTGTTGCTCCAGACTCATTTCTGATCCTTGATATGTTGGAGCCACTCCTACCTATCAAACCTCCAACCAATGTTTCTGATATCAGCATCTCGAATGTCACGTAATCAGCTGAAACATTGCAATCTAATGGTAAGGCAATTGTCACAGCAATTCAGAGTTGACAAGTAATCCCGTGTGCAGTTTTGATTAGTCAGATAACCTGAATTGGGATCAACATATGGTTGAGCTGGACGAATCAAATTATAATTGTATGTTGGGCTGATGGAGATCACTTGTCGAGGTGGATTCTCCCTGGAAAATATTCATTTGAAAAAATCCATGTTAGCATTCCAAATGCTAAGAGACATGTTTAGAAATCTAACATTGTCAATCTAACTATCAAGACCTCAGCTGTTGACCTATCTCCTCCAGAGCCTTAAGCACAGCAGGGATGTCACCCGAGATCTGCACGTAAACAAGAGCTCAGTCAGTGGTCAGGACCAAATGAAGAGTCTCAAAGGTAAATAGCACTCTGAGGCTAGCTTAAATCCCAATCAATATGCATAAACCAGTGCAAGCCACAAAGAAAGATAGACAGGAGAAAACAAAGAAATATTAAACTCATCAAAAGCAGATGAGAATTAATACAATGCATGAACAAAATTTGCACAAGATGTGATTATGTTTGTATCAGTATGAGGCTGAGAAACATAAAAATGCATGATAAGTATTTCCATGTCCACTTGCTTCAAGCAAATGAAGGCTCAAGGGGCAACTTACTGAACAGGCACTCTAAATACAATAACAAAGTACAAACTACATAAAGAGATACAGCATGGCACTTGAAATTAAACTTATCATAATATACTTGTCCATAAGTACCAGTTCCTTAAGGCTCACCTGTACTACTCTATCAGATTCAAGAGCAGATGCACATAATGGCAACTGATTTGGAGCTAAAATTGTTATTGTAGCACCAGAAGAACTCCTTAATTTCTCAATATTCTGTCCAGACATCCCAATCAGACTTCCTGCTTGAGTTCCAGCAATCAAAAGCCTTAATGTATTGGCAGCCACATGCACTGCACCAACTTTTGATGCCTCAGCATTACCATCATCTTCCTGTTCAAGAGGGAGTCCAAGCCATTTTACCATTGCACCACGAAGTTCTTTCATCAGAAAACATTCAGCATCATGAACTGAAATTAGTTGACATTTGGCATCTTGGAATAACATACAAGACACCAAAAGTTACTTTTTCTGCCTGTTCATTAGAATGACAACCACTCCTCCAGTAATTAACTTTAAAAAGTAAAATCATTCAAACATAAACTAGAACTAACACAAAGGCCAAATATTCACTATTCGTTTCAGTTTAAATAATCACACGGTGCAGTGACAGCTCTTGATGTGATTTGAGATTTTCTATTGTTTCCAGGCCATCTTCTAATACATCCCATGTATTATCAGCTGTCAATAGCGTTTGAATTAGGGGTTCAAGTATTCAAAAGAAATACTACTAATTCAACGAATCCAGCTGACAAGCTGTCATTGGCATGAACTATTTAAGTCAGACATGAGAATCTGGAATGAAGTGAAAACTCTGATTATAGACAAGGGGATGAAGAGAAGGATGAAAGAGGGTGGTGGGGAAGAGGGGGGGGGGGGGGGGGTGGAGAGAGAGGAAAGGGGAGAGAGAGAGAGATTACCGAGAGGCATGAAGCCCAGCTCGGGGGTACTACAGTCTCTACCTGAATGGAGGACCGCCTCCAATGAGTCCCTCGACACCCTGAGTATTCAACGGAAAGTAAGTGCAAGAAATGGGGATTGGGAGTAGGCAATTGAGGGATAGGGGTGGGGATGGGGGCAGGGTGCCAAGATTGAGGGAGTGGGAGGAGATGACTTTAAAGCATATAAATAAAGGGGATGGGACGGTACTTATCCTAGTGCACTGAGATTACCAAAAATAGGATCGAGGCATGAAAGTATAAGAAATGCAGGGAGGGGTGAAGGAGTCAGCTTAGCCATTAGTTTCAAACTATTTACCCTTTCAAAGTACCAACATGAATCAAAAACCCAACTTGGAAGACCAATATAAAAGAAAAGGCCTGACAACAAATTCATTAACAGAGCCAACAAATTTCTGTGCCTTCACTTCAAGCCAAACTCATTTTTCAAGTGCTTCGTCCTTCAGATACTGTTAAAGGATGCAAACTTCAAATTTTAATCTTTACCATTGAATACCCAAAAGAATAAGTTGAATGGTTTGAACATCAAGCACCTATTAACTCAGGCAGTTTCCACTTCCACCCCCCACTTATAATCTTAGATACATTCTTGAATTTCTTTCTTTCTTTCCTGGTCACCCTTTGTTAATTTCTAGGACAAGGTCATGCTCAATTATGCTTCTCAGCTATTCTTACATAAGCTGCCATTCAATCAGATTATTCATGAAAGAAAGTACTACACATATAGACGCCACAATTAGTACATCAATGACAACTTTTTCTTTAAAGGCAAATGTCTATCAAGGGCTCCATGTCATTTCCAAAAGTCAAAAGGCACCAAGCAGCAGCCAATAAGTCGATAATTTCCCACCATTTGCTGTCTCATTCCTTACCTCAGCTCAGCATTACGCAATTAGTCCAGGTTCAGGTCTGCTCAGGGCAGTTCTTAGTTACTGCATAACTTGCTAAAACCCTCAGCTATTGATACCAATTCATCAATTCAACGTGTCCAAATATTCAATTAGCAAACTTTACTTTCAACGATGCTACGAATCCATTTTTCCTTTCCACTACATAGAAGTAACCATTCAGCACCAAGAATGAAACTCACAAAGAGGAAAAAAAGGTCCAACAAGCACCTAAGTATGCACCTCAGAGTCTGTACACGTAAGGAGCACTTGCAATAAACAAAAATCTATACATGATCTACCAAAAGTAACACACATTGTTATTACTACCGGGCTCAGATATTGATCTCAAGTTAAGCCCAATAGACAGCATTAGCCGTTGAAATCCAAGACAGAACCACAGAGCGAAATTCATAGCATCATCAATGGTAATATCTTACGCAGGCTTATGGTCAAGAACAGTTGTAAAAACCATTAACTAGAAAAAATGCATCAATCCGGTTAACATTGTTTTCTGCCTTTTAAAAACAAAACAACTATTTCTAAAACAGTTTGTACACTGCCTAAGGTCCCTCGAAATTAGTTGGTGTGCGTACTTGCTACAGTCCCGAATAAGGGCAAAATAGCAAAAAATCTTGATGAACAGCTTGACAAATACCCATTTATATACTGACCTTGCCTTTTGGCAAGTGATATGAATACATGCAACATTCCTTCATAACTTGTAAGTATTTATTCACAGCTTCTATCCACCTAGGCAGGGAGATTATGTTGATATTTGCCGCTATGAATTGATCTCTCCTCCACAACACAAAAAGAGTTGGGGTAGATTGTTCATCCTATCGTATTAGATTCTTAACATCATTTACTCAAGGAGCTCAAACAAAGAACATGCACATCCACACGCTTGGCAGCAAAGATTGTCCAGATGAGCCGTAATAGAGAAGATCACCTGAAGGATCAAGGTGGCTATTTTCTGTAGGGCATTTTCTGCATCAGTAACATTGTTGTCATTGTCCTTAGAACTTATGATGATTACACGCTCTTCATGTCTCTGCAAAAGATCGTTAGGGTCAGTATATATATGAAGTTGCAAAAACAGACCAACCGCACTCACGGCTTTATGAAATGATGTTTCTGAATAAGCTTCTTGTTCAAGAAAAGATAAGATTTTAGCCCTTAACAGATGGTTAATTTCTTGATATCTTCCCTTCTTGACGTTCAGTAGATCAACCAAGAGGAACACATGTCCATCGGTATCTATTAAAAGCCACTTCGTCAAAGTATGATTCACAGAAAGGACATAGCTTTGTGAAGCCTTGTGTTAGGTTTAATTGATTACTCCAGGATATTGCCCCAACACAAGATGATGAATGGCCTTAAGCTTTGTCAACACGGACGCAATCTTGGCATTCCATAGGCCACTATGCCAGACCATGCACTGTCTAAAGAACAGGGAACCTGGGAATCTTGCGTCGCAAATAAAAATCTAACATTTCATCCTTCTCGCGCTCTCAAAGCAGGAAATTCATGGGCTAAAGGAGAGAACTTCTACTCTCCACTTACTACTTGCATTTCGATCACCAGGCATTCTATTCAGGAGGATTAAAACTTTCTGTTCCCTCTACCTAGAACATAGGAGAAAAAGACATTAGAAAAACCTCGGCTAGCACGTGCACATTCGTCACTATGATGGAATATATCATCGAAACAAATGTAAACAGATTCTGCAAGTAACGCAATCAGGCCTCTCGATCCTGCATGAACTCATGAAACTACACTTCCATGCAATCCATTCTCAATCAAAAGCTCAGTTAAAAAAAAGAAAAAGATCAGCTTTATCATTCGGGACACACGAAATCAGCATGGCAACCATTCTAAGCAACTCCCCACTTCAAATTAACACCAAAAAAGCCTAACCACATAAAAAAATCGAAACCACTCCCCTCAACAAACCACACAGAAATTGACCAAGTAACCGCAGTGTACTCACAACGATGGCGTCAGCGATCTTGACCGTGGCCTTGGTCTCCTCCCGGATCTTCTGGATGCGGCAGCCTTCCTTGCCGATCACCTTCCCGATCTGCCTGGACGGCACCACGATCCTGAATATGACGTCCTGCCCCACGGCCCGGCGCTTCGCCGCCGACGACTCGTCCTCCGCCGCCGCAGCCCCTCCCTCCTCGCGGCGTCGCTTCGAGCCGGCCGGATTGGCCGGCGCCCCGGCGTACATCGGCGGCGGCGCGGGGTTCGGCGGCATCGCGCCGGGCATGGGCATGGGCATGGGCCAGGGCATGTGATGACCGTACACGGGCACGGGCACGGGCACGGGAACGGGGTTCAGGGGCGGCGGGATCTGAGGGTAGATCGGGTAGTGGCCGGGCGGCGGCTCAGCCATGGCGGCGCGCGGCGGCGAGCTTCCGTCGACTTCCAGCGGCGCGGGGGGTCGAGGGGTTCAGGGTTTTTGGGAATCGAGAAGCTCGAAGCTGTGGCGGTCTGCGATCGTTTCCCTCCTTCGCCCTTCCTTCCTTCCTTCCTTCCCTTCTTGTTTGCCTCCTCGTCGGCTGCGCTTGCAATCGCTTGCGAAGTTACGGTTCTGCCCTTCGCGACCTCGTCGTTTTTCGTTGCCCTCCCGTGGAAAACGCGCTCGTTTCCAGGGGCGAACAGGTCACTTGGAACTTCCCGCGGCTCGTCACCATCCATTAGGCGGGCTTAGGACGCACTCTTTATTTTAATGTATCGGTACTCATTTCACACCCTTCCCAAATTTTCCGTGTATCCTTATCTTCTCTAGAAAAAAGAAATACCCTCAAGATGTTTTCATATTTCAGTGATCCCGAAATTCGGACAAAGACCTGAGATTGAGCTTTTTAAAGACATGGTCAGGTCCCATGAGATGAATAGGTTTCGGACAACAATTCCGAACCTCCAATATTAAAGCCGGATTCCCAGAATTTTAGAAACGTAAAATGGAAGAGCTTCAACTTTGGAACTGGCTAACTAGCCGAACTTAAAATTACTCCAAGGTCAAACCCAAGCCGGCCTACTTGTTATTTTGTTTTATTAATCTATTACATGTGCATCGTTCTTGTGTAAGTAAAGCCCGCTTTTTATGTTGGAATGCTCGACCTCAGTATTATTATTATTATGATTATTTTTGCAGAAGTTCTCAAATTAAGAGACTTATATGGTTTTATTTTGGATCGATTCAAAACCGGTTCAAGGACGAGCACCAGAGACCGAATCGATCCTCACGTAAACCGGCCCCGATTGCCCTCCCCTACATATTTTCGCGTTAACCATATATTTGATTTTCTCAATGAAATATCAAAAAAAAAAGTTATTATTGATCCATTTATTTTTAAAAAACATCAAATAGCCCAATAAGCCCACCAAGCAATACGACGAGCCCAACGAAGCCCAATTGCTTCCGCAACGGAGGAATTTTTGCCCGATCGTTCGGAGCTCGAGAGCTCGAGACGGCGGAGGGGGCCGATCGTCGATCCGGCGAGATGGCGGCGGAGGAGGAGGGAGGAGCCGGAGGACGAGCGGGGCCCGTCGGGATCGGGGCCGGGATCGAGAGCCACTGGTGGTGGGCGATGGGCGGCGTCGCCCAGCTCGGGTGGGGGATATCGTCGTGCCTGAGGGGCTACGCCGGCGGCCCGGGCCTCATGCCCCTGAAGGCCGCCGGCGTCGCCTCCCTCTTCGTCGGCGCCACCGCCTGCGCCTCTGTCGCCGCCCTCCATGCTTCCGGAATCCACAAGGTCCCTTCTTCCTCTGTTCCGCTCCAGAACATCGTCTTCTTCTTGCCCCCCCTTTTCTTTTCCAATTAAGTTTAAGCTGATAATTAGCGAGTACAGATTGATTTGGTGTGGCGGTGATGATGACGATGATGCTGATGATTAGCAAGTTGGCCGATGTTTCGATATGGTGCTTCGTCTGTTTGTGAGGCCGTTCATGCTAGTTTTGCTTAAATTTGCCACCTGTTTACCAACATGTAAAGTGTAGTCCTTGGTCTCCATTGCAACCTTGATGTACCCAAATGTGTATTCATTACATACCTAAAGAGAATGTGGCAAAAAGAGTGTGTTTTCAGCTATTGTGCGATATGTTTCTTGTGTTTAAGAGTACTATGTTTTGAATATGATTTTGCCCGGGCAAAAGGAAGAGAATTTCAGATGATTTCAGGAATTTGATATCATAGGACTGTTGTTTAGTCTTTTCCCCGAGAAATATGGGGGACTTTGTCTGCTCTGTAGTAGAAAGTCGGCCATCATGGTTGCAAGATCGGTTGTAGAAGAGATGAAATAAGGGAGGATTCGTGTCTGGTTGCAGCGCCTTGTGGGATTACCTTGTCGAGGGTTCTGAATCTGCATCATGAATCTTTGGCATTTCTTCGGCCTTTCTGTGGGGAAAAATTTCCATTCATGGGTAGGTCAGTAGAAATACCCCAAGTTGGGGTGGATCTCTTCCTCTGAGGTTGAGGATCGCTATGAAGCAAGATGCTTTCTGGGGTCGAGCCGTTTAATTGGAAGGCCTTTTTAGTTTTCACTTGGTGTTGTGATATGGAATTGAGATGAGAAACATACGCAACTAACAATCCTCTCCCCTTATGAAGAAATCTCTCGACACAGTGGAGTGGTGATTTCACATAATCTGCTCCATGCCAATTATCTATCAGCATTGGTGGGGGTATGCACGGGTGTGCCTTGGTGCTTTGATAATTGCATCCAACTATTACATGAAAATTCTCCATCTGAACTGTAAAAGTTTGCTTTCTGGCTTGTACTACGACTGCCACATGCAATGGCAGACCAAGAATTTTCTGCCTCTTTCCATATGTTGTTTTGCTACCAAGTAAAAAAAGATATATGGTGGTTCTAATTTCAAATAGCGGCCTTGCCATAGCGTGGTCTTTGTTTTTGGTGATTTACTAATGGTTGCGTGACTTCTGTAGGTTGAAGATCTCATTGAGTTAGGTGCTAATATAAGGACTAGCCTCGGGGATCCTCCAGCTGCGCAGTTGAATGAGTATGTTCTTCCATCCATATCCTATGAAAGAATGAATCTCCCATGATCTCTCTTTTTGAACCAACCAGATGAATTGGTTACTTCTTAAAGCTAATGATGTATAACGAGAAAGTATAGCATACACTGGAGGTGTAGAAAGAATTTTACACAGGCGGTGTTGTTCACCCTTGATTTGAGGATTTTAATAATCCACCCTCTCACTAACCCTTGAATCAACGGTGGATAAGACCGCATGTGTAAAGTTTTTTTCACTAGCGGTGTTTTTTATTATGCATGTACTTCCTTGGAAATGAAAAATGAGAGAACGAAGAGTTTATTTTGCTGCGTTTGATTTTCTTCTCTGTGCATTTCCAGTTCTAGCCTGATTCTATTGTTTGGTTGCCCTGCACTAGTTTTATATTGACCCCTTTTATGTCTATTCCATACATGACATCTTTGTGAGGTTGAGATAATCTTGTATGGCGCTCACTGACTAAGGCTTCTAGTTCTAACTAATGGTTTTTTCAGTAGGAAATCGGATGATCAATGATAAGAGTCTCGATGGCACATGGCAAGAGCACGTACAGAAACTCCAGTGACCTAACCAAAGTGGCTTTAGGAATGATGGTGACTATATAATGGCGTGCGATCCCTCTTCATCCGATCGAAGTGCCTTTTTGATGCCCGTTGCACATCAGATCATCGATTTCATTTATGTCTTGCACTCATCTTTTGGCAGAGCAACACTTTTGGGCTCTTCCGTGTGTCATTTCGTCAATAACTAGTATTTTTGAGCAGCAAGTACAAGATAACTACGATGTCGTTGCTCATCTGCTCCTACAGATGCGAGTGCTAACGTGGGACGGGCAAAGCACTTGCATGAATCATGATTGTTTGGTTTCTCAGGTGATGAAGCAAAGCTTCATGCTTGAGATTCTCTTTGGGGAGCTGCTTGTTAGGCTGTGCACAGCCATTCATCAGAAAACTGTTGAGTGTGTTTTGGACATCTTAAGTTCTTAACCACATGTAATCTCCCAACTAGATATTGTCAAGAGGGCTCTTCATATATTGGCATGCTTTGGGCACTGTTCAAATGCTTGTGATTCATCCAAGAGCTAATTCCTCTTGCTGTCGAATTCTTTTTACAGAAGATGTTGGAGAGTCGAAACAGAAGCGACTAAGAATACTATGAGGGATTTAATAATAAGGGTGCGCTTGTTTGGGAGGAAAATCCCATGATAACGGAAAATGCTTTTGCGGAAATCGCTTTTCTGGAAAATGGTTAATTTTCTCGTTTGGTAATATGCCAACGGAAATGTGTTTTGATGTTTAGATCTTATTTAGAAAATAGTTTCAATCTCATGACTTTGTTTGGGCCAAAAGAAAATACTTTCATCAAGTAAACACACCCTAAAATGCTACAAATTTGCCCTTGGTTCCCACTACTTCCCGCTCCCTTACTTCTCTCGACAATATTCTCAGATCACAAAACTCTAGGCAAAGAAATCGGTAGGGTATATAATTTACCATTCCATATCCTTTCTCTTATTAAAAATATTTATTAATAAATGCATCCCTTTTTAAGTCCTTATCAAATCTTCTTTTCTTTTTCCTGGTTGAAGAAGTCCCATAATTTAGATTTAGAAGACAAACACTAGCCATAAACATTTTTTTCCCGGTTGTCAAAGGAAATTGTATGATTATCACTTTTTTCCCGGTTATCATTTTCTCTTTTCATATATATATATCAAGCATCGCCTTAGCTCGACCAAGTCGAGGAACTACACCGTTTTAGACCATTCGTGCTCTTGTATAAGTTCAAGACCTTTTCCGTTTTGATATTACTAACTCTCATTCATCTATCAAATTATTTACGTAAAATAAATATCTTTCATGGATAATCATCGATATGTTCCATTAATATTATTAGTAAGCAAATTTTAAATTTTTTTCCCACCTCTCATTCTTCTAATTTTCTTTCTCTAATTTCCAGTAAAGTGCGCGCATTAGCTCTATAGTGGATTATTTGATACGAAAAAAATATTGTTACTAGAAAATGGTTGTATAATGTATTTACTCACTCGTCTTAGTTTTTCAATGGCATCGAAACCAACCACGTCGGTTTTGCAAAAATTTCTCCATCTCTCTCCTTCTTTTTCTTTCTTTATTGGCTAGTAAAATTTGTAAGATTAGCAACATAGAGCATACCATAATAAACAATGTGTACAAGGGCCGAAATATATCAACTCACTCGCCTTTATCTTTCAATCGCGCCGAACGATTGACCCCCTATCGACATTACGAAGGACAAGCCCCGTGTTCGTGTATAGATCCGGCGCACGCGACGGATTCGATTCTCCCCGACAGAGCTAGGCCTTTGCTCGCATTGAATTGCATAGGTGGTGTTCTTCCTTGAATCATGATATCGATCGTACTACATGTTTTTTCGTTCTTTCTGATTCTCCCGAGGAAGCACGAATTACTTGGAAAGAAAGAAACGTGTCGAAACGAAAGGGGCAGAAATAGGTGAAACAAAAAGCGAGAGAAAATAGGGGAATGTGGGGGAAGTGGGGAGGTAACTGTCTCCCTCCAACCGCCTCTTTCAAAAACTATCCCACAACATGGGACGACACGAAACGATAGGCAAGAGCGACAGAGACACACGTCGAATGTGTTTTGTGTACAGGAAGAAGAACGAGGAAGAAGAAGAGGAAGAAGAAAGGAGGAACTCTTCTGCTTTGTCATCATTCAAGAAAAGACGCACAGCATCGAAGAGGAGTTCGATGAGAAGTTGCGTGGGAATGGAAGGGAAGAGGGAAGAGCAGCAGCAGCAGCAAGTGCTGAGGAAAGGGCCGTGGAAGGCCGAGGAGGACGAGGTCCTGATCAGCCACGTGAAGAGGTACGGCCCCCGCGACTGGAGCTCCATTCGATCCAAAGGCCTCCTGCAGCGCACCGGCAAGTCGTGCCGCCTCCGCTGGGTCAACAAGCTCAGGCCTAATCTCAAAAAGTATGGAATTGCGCTTACGTCAGAGTCACTGTGCGCCAGTGTCGGCGTCATTTTGTAATCCTTTCGTCGCTTTCTACTTCGTTGTTGAGTCATGTGTCGGGAGGAAGTTGAGCACTCATTGATTGATGGCTTTGTGATTTTCGTTCATTTTCATCTGTCCGGGTCGTGCTCGTGTTCCAGCGGTTGCAAATTCTCGGCGGAGGAAGAGAGGGTGGTGATCGAGTTGCAGGCGCAGTTCGGGAACAAATGGGCGAGGATCGCGACGCACTTGCCTGGTCGGACCGACAACGACGTCAAGAACTTCTGGAGCAGCAGGCAAAAGAGACTGGCCAGGATCCTGCAGGCCTCATCTTCCAAGCAGCACAAACACAAAAGGGAAGTCCCTGTCGTTCCCCATCACAATGTCCCTATTGTGGAGGTACAGAAAATTTGAACACAATCTTTTCTTGGCTTCATATCTTCTGAATTTCGCCAGTTACTCGGTATTGTATCGAAGGGATTATGTCGTAAGCCTCAATATAGTTTAACCGGTCCTTTAATTGAGTATAACACGTCGTTATTGCTCTAGTTCGAAATGATCGGTTATACTGTCGTTGATGAGAATGTTCCAAGAAATTTGAAGCTTCAATTCGAAGTCCTCAAATTGAAGAGGGATGCATGGATTTATGCTCTTGTCCTCGTGCTTTTCTAGATTCCTAAATTGAGCTCTCCAGCGGGGGAAGAATCGACCTCAAGGGCTTGCTTGGGGGCAATGCCGCACATCACAGATCCTCTGCCGCCGCAGAGACTGCTTCTGCCACCGCCACCGCCCGACCTGCCAAACCCGGGTACTCCCAATGCTAGTGGCCATCTGGCTCCACATGAGTTCGACTCCAACAAGAGCCTCTACTCCGATCCCCACATGCAAATCTCGTTCCCTCACATACCGCTGCCGCAATTAGGCATCTCGTTCTCGCCCGAGAGCCAAGAGCTCATGGCAAGGCTTGACGACCCCAACTATTTCAGTTTGCTGTGCCCTGGGGATGATGCTTCTGAGCTCGTGGACACAGAGGGATTTCCTCCCGACATGCCCCTTCTGGGTCCTTCCTTGTGTTGTAAAGGCAGCGACGGCATGATAGACGGGAATATGAACGTGGGGAAGCCGGATGTTTTCTTCGACGACTTGCCATTGGATGTGCCTGACCATTTCGACCCACTCCCGAGCCCATCAAAGTGGTGATCATACAAGTTATACCGAGCTAGCAAGGGTCCGCGGATGAGACAAGAGTTATTTAATTGTCAAAGTTTCGGTGATTTGACAAGATTCAGCGACAAAGCAATTCTTGTTGCTGTTTATTCTTTGTATTCAGATCAGGTTTAAGAATATATATGTACGAGACACCTCTAGTTCATGTATTGCAGCAGTATGAACCACTTGGCCATCGATATAATTTCCAAACTTAGCGGTGTGTTAGTGAGGATGATTCAGAGAGGATGAACAACATAAACTGTCCTAACATCAAAATGATCCAACACAACCAACATATGCCAAAACCAGCATACAAAGCAACTCAAACTCTCCCAATGCTGCTCCATCACATGCTGCAAGTGCAAACACCGGTTCGCGCATGTCGTAGTGGCTCGTGCTTGATGCCGGTTTCATTAGGGTTCGTGGCGATCTCAAATCTTTTAGCGGTGAAAGAGATGCCGTTCCAGACGATTTGCCTTTTGAGATGTGCACGTCCGAGATAGTCCAGTTTTATTTTGTGGCCTCTTGCCTCTTTCCAATATGTCGAGGCCGTGACCTTCACTCCTTCCCCTGCAATTGAAGCTGGTTTAGAAACATGTCAAGACACAAAAACGTCTTCACTTTTTGCCGCCACTCCTGTGAATACCGGGTGTATGTACAACAGGTATCCCTATGAACTGTTGAATCTGATCGGCTCGTATTAACTTTGAGCGGATCCACCAGCTTTAATGGCGCAAATAGACCCACGGTGCTGCGCCAAGCCTATTCTTTGGGTCCCATAATAAACTAGATGTCAAACTGAAGCTCACCATGAGTGACGAATAGCAAATTTTCTTGAGGGTATCTGTCAGCGAGGGAGTGAATAGTGTGAAGATATCGGTCTCTTGCCCCGGATTCGCTCTCTCCCCATTGTGGCAGCTGCAGCAATTTAGACACTCTACATCAGACCATGCAATTACAATGAGAATCTAATCTTTTAAGCGCAGACCGAGTGCCACATAAAAAACCTCGTACCTCGTTGTACACCCGGTGCGGTGCGAGGTCCACGACGCCCGGTGGAAATGAAGTCTCGAGCTCTTTGATGTCGAATCCCCACGATTCGCGACCCGTGGGATGATACCACATCGCCACGTCGTTTAGGAGCTCGCACATTCCATTCTCTATGGATACCTGCAAGACGTGGAAAAGTAATGGGACCGGGCATTTGGTAAAAAGCACCAAGCGTTCCTTCCTTCTCATCTCAGCATATTTATTCTTTTGTGTGAAAAAGGTCTTAGTTGGAGTTTGAACTACAAGTCTAACACGGAAAGAATATACTGCAATGGATCAAGAACTTCTAGCAAAACCCATGTGGATTAGGATGGATTACTCGACCTTGATTCTTGATGTTGATGAGTCAGCGGGATTGCCATCATCACCTCCCCCAACGTTCACGGCGTCGCCGTCGTCTTCCGTGGAGAGACCGGCGATCAGTTCCCGTGCGGTCTCGACGCACCTTAGGAAGGGCGACGTGACGACCCGGTGGATTGGGAACCCGAGCTCGGCCTGGAGTTTCTTGCCAGTATCGAGCGCCTTGATCCGGCCCGCGGCGGCCAGCGGAGCGTCCCACGGCCTGGGCACCCTGGTCCACCAGGACCCGTCGACGCCTTCGTCGCTGCGGTCGCCGTGGCGCATGACGAGGACGTGTTGGAAATGGCCGGGTAATCGGTCAGGTTCGACGGTGGGCGACATTGCAGCCTGTGAGTTAAGGTCGTGAGGCTGTGCGCTCATAGGAGCAGAGGGGAAGATGGAACGGAGAAGAAGGCAGAGAGAGGGCGAATTTTCATGAAAACAGAGTGGTGATAGAAGGTGAGTTAAGCATAAGATAACTCCAAGCGAGCGTTGGACCGAGTATCGATAGCATTCCCCTTTAAAGTTGGCCAATCTCCATTCCAAAAAAATTAGGTAGGGTGACTAGTCACTCTACTCATTGATAGCCACGTGTCCGATTGGGGGCCCACTTCTCTCCGGAGGCCAGAGGACCGGCCTCTCCCTCACCTGCACGCCCACCTCCACTACACGTGCGGTGCCTCCAACTCCTCCCTCTCCGTCGTCGCCCTCGAGCCGCCGCCGCCGCCTCCTGTTTCTTCCCTCCGATGGCCACCGAGGAGCTGTTGCTCGGATCTGAACTGTTTGAGGGTCCCCTTGTGCTGGTGCGTAAGGCAAGTTACCGAGATCGAAGGGGCGATTGTGTGAATCCTTGTTTTCAAGCACAAAGCATCCATCTTTGCTCTTGTTTTATTGTGGGTATGGGGTTCTGCTATGTTTTTGCGTTCCATGTACACGCAGAAGTTGCGGGGTTTTAATTAGGATTCTTGATGAGGAGAGGACAATTCGTGAGAGGGTTTTGATTTCTTGCGGGAATGCGAAGCCGTGCCTTGAGGAGCTGAAGTGTGACACATGACAAACAATCTTTGCTGCCCCGAGATGGGGAGCGGCTCCGTCAGTCGCCTTCCGTTCCGTGGCGGCGAGATCGCCACTGGGAGGCAGTGCTCCGCCTCGCTTGGGAACTCAGAGTTCTTGAAGTGCTCATTCAACGCCTCCAAACCTTCCTCCCAGAAAACCCAATTCTCATTTGACATCCATGGCCTCAAGAGGCATAAAGAAACCGAAGAACAGATGGAGATCAGAGAGAGAGTAACGACAGAGAGAAAAAATCTGAAAATTGGGCCTCACTCGGACACGTGGCGATCAATGAGTGGAGTTTCAATGCCTACGTGGCAAGACTCGCCTACCTAATCCATAACGGAAGAACAACAACGTCAACATTTGCTATCACATCGCATACAGACGACTTTACTTAAGACAGCAGTTGATAGCAGAACGACAGGGAGCTTCAACATGGAGTCGCCAGGTCCAACCCTTTGAAACTCAGATACTATTAGTTCAGCTTATTCAACAACCCAAATTATGTGCAAACAAAATGACAGTTGGAACAAATTTGAGATGAGGTAAGTTATGTCTCTAACAAGAGAATCATAAAAGAAATTAATTGCGTCATCGAACAACAAAAGCTCGGATTATCATGGCATTACAAAGGGGTGTATCGTTGTTATTTTGTTTCAGTTCCGATTCTTTAGCTGTCCAAGTTCTGTTGCAGGTCTCCCATTGTCAATGGGATTAAAAAGGCCTTGGAAGACGAGGTCCTGATCAAGCAAGTGAATAAGTATGGCCCCGCGGGACTGGAGCTCCATTCGATTCGAACGCCTCCTGCAGCGCACCGGCAAGTCGTGCTGCCTCCACTGGATCAACAAGCTCAGGCCTTAATCTCAGAAAGTACGAACCTTTTTTTGCCTACATGGAATTATGCTCGTGCCTGGATCGTGCGTTTCATAATCCTTGAATCACTTTCTTGTTCATTGTCGGGTTGTGTTGGGAGGAAACCAAGTAATTATTGATTGATGGCTTGTGATTTTCGTTCATTTCTCTTTCTGGGTTGCGCTTGGGTCCAGCGGTTGCAAATTCTCAGCCGAGAAAGACAGGTTTGTGATGCAGCTGCTGGCGCAGTTCGAGAACAAACGGGCGAGGATTGTGGCACACTTGCCCGAATGGACCGACGACAACATAATGAACTTCTGGAGCAGCAGGCAGAAGAGACTGGCCAGGATCCTACTAGCCTCGTCTTCCAAACAGCACGAGCACAAAAGGGAAGTCCCGCTTGTTCTCCATCACAATGTCCTGTTGTGGAGGCATAAATAAGTCCACTCAATCACTAATAGTCTTTGAACTCTGCTTTCCTTCCTTTCTTGGCCTCATTTCTTGTGAATTTTGCGGATTAATCGGTACTGTATTGGAGAGATTACGTCGTAGGCCTCGATATAGTGTAAGCGCGTCGTAAGCTCTAGAACTCATTCTTTTCTAGGTTCCCAAATCGTGCTCTCCAGCAAAGGAAGGGTCGACCTCAAGGGCTTGCTCACGCGCGTCGTCGTGCATCACTGATCCTCCACCACCGTCCAACCTGCCGAACCCTGGTTCGCCCAATCCTCGTGGCCGTTTGGCTCTGCACAAGTTCAACTCCAACGAGCTCCGAACCCCATATACAGATTCCTTTCCCTCACACACCGTTGCTGCAATTAAGCATCTTGTTCTTGCCCAAGAGCCACGAGCTCATGGTGAGGCTAGACGACCACCTTAACTATTTCAGCTTGCTGGCCCTCGAGGATGACGCTTTCGAGCTTGTGGACAAAGAGGGATTTCCTCCCAACATGCCCCTTTTATGGGGAGAAAGAACACTAGGAGTGCTAAAAGTTTTTTTTCTTGATCACTTAACTGTCAAATCTGAGAAAAAACGATCATTTAACTGCCGGAGAAAAAGCGATCACTTAAATGCTAATTCCGGCCAAATTAATTCCGTGACATTTATAATTAAAATCTTCAATATGACTTGGCAATTTTTTTTAAAAAAATCCAGTCCACTTAGACATCCAAAATGACATTGTACAATCTAATTGACAATGAAGTGATTATTTTTTAACAATGATTGGCATTGAAGTGATTACTTTAAATAAAATTTGGCACTTAAATGATCACTATTTACAACTTTTAGACGACGTCATTTATGGGTTATATGCTGTCTAGGCACGCCAGCAAGCCACGTAGGACTAAGAAATTAACAAAATATTACCACGTCAGATTTCTGGCGACCCAGATTGGAGTGACATTTAAGTAATCGTTTTTTTTTAAAAGTGGCACTTAATTGATTCGAAAAAAACTTTTGGCACTAAAGTGAGCGTAATATATAACTTTTGGCACTTCTAATGTCCTTCTCCTCCCTTTTCCAGTTCTTCCTTGTGTTGTAAAATAAGTGACATCGTGATGGACAGGAATATGAATGTCTATTGAAATAATTTGTTATATTGTTAGACATGAAAAGAGGTGATAATTGGATATAAAAATAAGTGATTATTGACATGAAGAGAAATGATGGTTGATCATAAAAGTGGTGATAGTGAGGATAAAATATCTATTCTCAAAAGATGTGTTGATTGATTGTTCATAAATACGACCAAATCATATATTATTCATAATGCCTGTTCAAGAATAACAACCCTCTTCTTTATTACTCTCTACTCTTCATTATATTCTCTCTTACCGTCTCTTTTCACACACAAGTTTGATAGCATATTCAAGGTAAAATTTCAAGAAAGAAATTGAGTAATTGCTGAACTCGTTTCTCTGTCGCTTTGGTGTATATTTTGGAAGTATATTTGTTTTAAATCCAACAACAATAATAGTGAAGGCAAATAATTTCTTAAGGACAGTAATTGTCATCACGTATCAAAGTATCAAAGATCTATAGCTACTACTCTATCTTCATCAACAATCAAATTCCCTAATAGTACGCGATCATTTCGAATTGCTCCTAATCGCATCAAAGTGGTGGTTATACAAGTTATACAGAGCTAAGAAGGGTCTGCCAAGGAGACCGATGTTATTTAGTTTGTCTAGCTTCCGTGATTCGACAAGATTCAGCGACAAAGCAATTCTTATTGCTGTTTAATCTTTGTATTCAAATCAAATTCAAGAATATTATGTATGAGACACCTCTAGTTCATGTGTTGCAGTAGTATGAACCACTTGGCTTTCATAGTGTTAGTGATATTAGATATTTTCGAGAGATATTTAGAATATTTCTATTGATTATTACATATCTTTTATGATAATGCATATATCTAGGTGATTCTCCATATGTCCATTTGATTATGTTTATTTGATATGTTATAGCATCTTATAAATCTTATATATAGGTTGATGTACTCTTCATTATAATATATCAAAATATATTGAATATTTCCCAATTCTTATCTTTCGCATATATTTCGTATCTTGGTATCAGAGCCACAAAATGAGGAAATCCTAAGTGCACTGGGTGCGGGGTGCCCTCCCAAAAACACCTGAGTGCACACCCAAACAACACCCGGTGCATATTTGAGTCCATCCTTGATGTGCAATAGTGTTCACTCACACGCATTGCTTTGAGGAAGTCGCCTGGTTATCGTTTCGTCAGTAAAACTAGCCGCATTGGCCATTTGCTGTTTCCCTTCGATTCTCAGCTTGGTTATTATTATGCCAGTCATACAAGCTGCATTGTTCAAACAATTATTTTGAAAGTTATTGAGAAAAACTCTATTATGACAAAACTATTTATGGTTTATGTCGATCTTGGTAAATGCAAGAGTTTTTTGTATTTTAGATTGTATCCACATTGAAAAAGAATTTTGATATAACTGGTAAAAGATTCTGATTAACTTGAAGAACCTTTGTGGAGCACACTTCATCTTGGATGTACCAAAGTGTTGAGTTTACAAAATCTACATCAATATCATAATCAAAATATCTCCAAGAGAACAGTTTCATATATTATGGAAGTCAGGTGTATCTAGACCCGTTAACGGGTGGGTCGGGTCGGGTTTGGGTTGGGTCATAAATGGTCCAACCCAAATTGACCAATTAACCTGTTTATGACCCATTTATTCGTAGTGTAAATATCCCGACCCGACCTATACCCAACCCGACCCATATTGCTAAAACACTTTTATATTTAACCTAATCTAAGAATACTTGTTTCTTATGATTTTTTTTTAAAATTATACTGTTAAAACATTTTATGCAATACAAAGCTAGTGAAAAAATTTTATAATTTTTTTTTAAATTGAGGTTCTGTTTATTTTACAAAAAATGCAACATTTCTAGAAAATATTTTCCATAAAGTCATTATCCAAGAAAATAAAAAAAAATTTAATGTTTTTTTATTTTTTAAATCGACTTTTTAATTATTTTTTTATTTTTCTTTTATTTTTGGCCAATCGTCGGCCGTCGTGGCCGGCGATCGACCACAGGTGAGACGAGCTCGCCGGAAGCCGGCAAAGCTTGCTCTCACTGATCTGGCGAGGCTCCAGCCTCGCCGATCTGGCGAGACTTGAGCTCGTCGGCCTCAGGCGAGCTCGACCTTGTTAGAGGCCGGCAAGCTCGAGCTTTGCTGGCCTCGGGCGAGGCTCCACCTCCCCAGATCCGGTGAGGTCGAGCTCGCCTGAGGTCGGAGAGCTAGGGTCTCGCCAGATCGGCGAGGCTGGAGCCTCACCGGGATCGAGCGAGCCTCGAGGTCAACAGCATCGGGTGAGCTCGAGGCTCACCAGATCGGCGAGGCTCGAGCCTCACTTGAGGCTGGCGAGCTCAAGCTTCGCCGGCCTCCGGTGAGGTTGTCCCGCCCCGATGACCGGTCGCCGTGGCCAACCACCGGCCGAAATAAACAAAAAGAAAAAGAAAGAAGAGAAAAGAAAAAATAAAAAATAAAAGAAAAAGAAAAAAAAATAAAAATAATTAAATTTCGATTTTTTTAAAACATTTTTGTAAAGAGGGAGAGAATATGTAGATGGGTCTAGTAGGAGGGTTGCACATGGGTTCCAAACTCAACCCATTTATCTTTAAACTTTAAAATTTAAAATCCATTTAAGCTTAACTTTTTAAAATTAAAGTGACCCATATATGATCCATTTATTTTTAAATGGGTCATATATGGGTTTAAGACCCATTTTGACACCTCTAGGTGTGTCTATCGTTTGAATATCAATAGAATACCGCATACATATCAACAGGGTATCACATGAATATTAGTAGCGTTCTACGGGGATATGAGACAGCATCGCATGGATATAAGCAGATTAGTGAGTAGATATCAATAAAGTATACACTAGATAACAACAGCTGAATATAGGAATATGAACAATGCACTTATAAACAACTTTTTATCGTGAATATCAAGAATATTATCTTAAAATATTTTATCTCTTGACAGTTTGTAATATGGCATGGATTCCTTATTTAGAAGATTTTTATGGACTAGGATTATTTACTCGAAGTATTCAATCACGTAAGATATTTTGATTGATTGACAATCATCCTGAGGGCAAGATACATTTCATAGACGAGCCACTCTACTTTTGGAACCAATATTTGATTGTGTAAGCGACCAAATCTATGAGAATCTTGATTGATTGACCTCAACGGCTACCTGACTTTCTCAATAATTGTCCAATGGTTAGATTGGAGATTTATCCTCTTGAAAATTGTCCAATGAGAAGTTTGGATGGTAAAGAGTATAAAAAAGACCAAGGCGCTGAAGAGACAGAGAGATCGAGAATTCAAAATTCCATTTTTGAGAGAGCTTCACATCATTCTAATTGTCTTCTAAGCGCTTTAAAAGTCTTGCTAGTGTCAAAGTTTTTGCTTAGGTGTGAGATGGTGAGTTCTATTTGCTTGGATATAAGCAACATCTACTTTAAGAAGAAGTTTGACATTTTGAATTTAACTCACTTGAGGTATTATCTGCTTTGGCCTATCCCATATTGAGCCCACGGTTTTGTCCTTTGATGTATAGGTAAACACTTTTTCAGGAGGTCACCCTTCCTGGCAGTACTCTAGCCTGGGTTTACTTAACTTTAGAGTTCCAAAGTAAAGTTTGCAGCTACGTCAAAAGGCACTTCCGTAAGTTAATCTAGTTTTTACATATATATCTCAAGATCGCTCTCTCCCGCTTGGTACACAGTTTGGTTCATTCCTACTGTTTTCGCTATCCTAGAAGCCTACTAGGAGCCGTTCTTTGTCTAGGCTCTTTAGCCCCGATGACCGCTCTTTAGACCCGGTGACTGCTCCCCGCCCTCGTCAGATCAGATCGTTGCAAGAAGTGCTTGAATATAAGTAGCACTTGCAATTGCAACTTATCAACGATTAAACTAGTAGGCTGTTAGCTGGGAAAGTTAGCTGGGAAAGTGGATGTAGGCTTAAACTAAGCCGAGCCACTATAATTTCTAAGTGCATTGTCCTCTATCTCTAATCATATTCATTATTGCACTCTTTGATATTATCGGAGTCTGTTCATATCAACACTTTGTTTCCTCACTGTCACATTCATATTCACTGGACACTTTTCATTATGCATTTATTTGTCAAGTTTTTTACAATCAACTATTCACCCCCTTCTAATAGATATTTCTAACTGCTTCAAAGCCAAAACCCACTGCATCAGTTGCGTTCGTCAAGTAACTATTTTAGTTAGCTAAGCCAACCGTATCGGCTGTATGCTGTTTTGCTTTGATCACAACCTTCCGCTGCTCAAATCAGAGAACTGATGCCACGATCAAACTTGCTGCCATCAGACAAGCCATATCCTAAAATTTTGTTGTGAAAGAACGCTGAAAGCTGCCACACACGATGCCACGTGACACCCTGCCTCGTATCCACTAAGCTAACTTATTTCATGGCGTTACAAGTGTTCACGGAACTATCTAGACATGTATTTTTTGTGCACTTGAGTTTGAGGATACGTAAGAGATATTTAGAGATCTTCGAGATATGTAAGATATTTCACTTTATTTTCCAAATCTCTCGTGATGATGATACATAGAAATATTCTGAAAATTTCGCAATTTGCATGACAAAACCACCATAGAAAGCAACTCAAACCCTCCCAATGCTCCACCTTGAGGATACCGCAAGTGCAAACGCCAGTTCATGCGTATCGTATCGGCTCACGCTTGATGCCCGTTTCTTCGGGGCTCTTTGCGATCTCAAATTTTCTAGCAGCGAACAAATCGCCATTCCTAATAATTTGCCTCTTGAGATGCACGCTTCCGCAATAGCCAGCTTTTATTTTGTACCCTGCTGCCTCCTTCCAATATGTCGAGACCATGTATTTCACTGCGTCCCCTGCACCAGAAGCTGGTTTAGAAACATGTGAAAAACATAAAAAAATAACCTTAACTTTTCGCGCCTTGTTTCGAGGACTTGGCATACGCACCAAGTGTGTATACGAACAGTTGAATCTGATGGGCGCCACTTTAAATATGAATGGACTCATATGCTTCAACGGTGCAAATAAGCCCGCGGTGCAAATATTCTAAGTATCCTCCATGATCTTTGAAGCAAAGTTAAATGACATATGAATTTTTTACGAGGTCATTCATTTTTGCGCGCGTCTGTGTATCACTAAAAGCGTTTATTTAGGCAGTACCTTGGTGTTATTGAAGTTAGCCGTGTGTATACCCTACATAATTTGGATATAAATCTTGATTAACTTGATTACAAAGAGAGAAACCAAATGCAAAATTGAAGCTCACCATGAGTGACGAACAGCAAATTTTCTTGAGGGTATTTGTCAACGAGGGAGTGAACGGTGCGGAGGTACCGATCTGTTGCCCTGGATTCGCTCTCTCCCCATTGCGGCAGCTACAGCAATTTTAGACATAACTCCAAATTAGACCATGCAATTACACATCCTTAAACTTACACTTTAACACCATCTAGATCGAAGGCTGATTGTTGAAGGGTAATAGGCCCTCTGAAAAGGGTCCATCGTTTTCAAAAGAGTCATAAAGTGGATCTTGTCTCCAATAAACCCCTGAATTGGGCGACTTAGAATGCTTTTGGCAACCATTATATATCTGGAAGCTGATTCTACTCAGAAATGATTTTTTTTTATTCCGTGCCTGAAAATAATTTTTAAGCATTTAAAGACGTTTGGTAACTGCCCAAAATTTTTATTTTTAGAATAGAAAAAGAACAAAAATGCATTTAATAACCGTATAAAATTTCTTTTATTAATAATATTTTGAAAATTTTTATATTTATTTCTTTTTATTTCTTTTTCTTTCCCTTTCCCTTTCCCTTCCTTGGCCATGGCCGGTTGCTGGAGGCTAGGGCCGGCGAGGGCGGCTCGCAGCTTGGGCAAGGGCAGCTAGCAGCCTAGGCGAGGGTCACCCGGGCCCTGAGCTGCCCTCGTCGAATCTAACGAGGGCAGCAATGAGGGCGGCCCTTGCCCAAGCCGCGAGCTGCCCTTGCCGGATCTTGAGAGGGTAGCAACGAGGGTTGCCCACGTTGGATCTTGGGAGGGCGGTGGTGAGGGTTGCCCACGCCAGATTTGACGAGGGTCGCCTGCCCTAGATCTAGCGAGGGCGGCCCTTGCTAGCCACTGGCGAGGGCTGCGACACCCTCGCCGGCCCTAGCCTGTGATCAGTCACAAGTGGCCGGCAGTAGGCCAAGAATGAAGAAGAAGAAGAAGAAACCAAGGAGAAAAAAGAGAACCAAGAAAAAGAAGAAGAAAAAAAATTTCTTTTTCATTTCTAATTCTTGTTTCCAGAATCAAGAAGCTTCTTTTCCTTCCTGATTCTATTACAAAACTGATTTTGGGAACAATTTTTTTCAAATTTGTGTCCGGGAACAAAAAATTTACCAAACGGATTTCTATTTCAAAACTGATTCTGGGAACAAAAAAAATAAAAATAGTTACTATTTGACAACTTGCCAAACGCTCCCTTAGTCTCAAATCACTCTCAACTCACCGTTTAGTCTCAAATCACTCTCAACTCACCCGCCAATGAGCACGTGCGACTTTCCGTGATAGTGCCAAGGAGCATTTTTCTTCCAGGGGTATGATTCCCAAAAAATTCATAATTCAATTTTTAAGCAAGGTGCGCCGCATAAAAACCCCGTACCTCGTTGAACACCCGGTGCGGCGCGAGGTCCACGATGCCGGCCGGAAATGAAGCCTCGAGCTTCCTGATGTCAAATCCCCATGAATCACGATCCGTGGGATGATACCACAATGCGACGTCGTTGAACACCTCACACATTCCATATTCTACGCATACCTGCAATTAGTTCGTTGGTCAGCTCTTAAATATTCCTTCGTTCTTATCTCAACGCGTCGTTCTTTCGTGCGGAAAAGGTCTGTGGAGTTTGAGTCTAACACGGAAAGTATGCATGGCAATAGATCAAAGCTGAACCTAGATCAAGAACTTTCAGCAAGACACACTCGGATTTGGAGAGATTACTTGACCTTGATTCCTGATGCTGATGAGTCGGTGCAATTGCCACCATCTAGCACAGCGTTCGTGGCCTCGTCGCCCTCCGTGGAGAGCCCAGCGATCAGTTCCCGTGCAGTTTCGATGCACCGTCGGAACGGCGACGAGACGACCCGGTGGATCGGGAACCCGAGCTCGGCCCGGAGTTTCTGGCCGGTTTCGAGCGCCTTGATCCGGCCCGCATCAGTCAATGGAGCGTCCCACGGCTTGGAGACCCTGGTCCACCATGACTCGTCGACGCCGTCGTCGGCGCGGTTGCTGTGGCGCATGACGAGGACGTGTTGGCAATGGCCGGTTGATTGCTCAGGCTCGACGGTCGACACCATTGCGGACACCATTGCGGCCGGCGACATAAGGTTGTGATCTGTACGCTTAGAGAGCACGGGGAAGATGAAGAGAGAAGAAGAGATAAACTGTAGAGATAAACTTCCCTGCACACAGATTTTGATTAGTACCCCAATAGAAAATGTAGCTCAAGGGTTGGGTGGTTGCTGGTGGGGACGCACTGCCGTTTGCATTTTCTATTCTTGGTGGTCGAAATTTGACCTATTTATTTAAATGTTACCCACCGTCCGAAAATATAAGCTACATATAATTTTCATTTTCGATAATCTATAAATGCTCGAGCATAAAAACCTGGCTAATTGGAGGCCCATAAAACATCGTGCAAGCCCCACGAACCCTATCACGTCCCCGGACATTTGGCCTCCGTAGCTTTGGCCTTCATAGGCCGATCCTGATCAGGAGTAGCTTGCACTAAGCGGGTGGAATTTAAACAAGCAACTTCCAATTTTTGAATCGGGAATCCCCTGATGTCCCAACTAATTACGTCAATTTCAAGGGATTAAACTGCATGTATTTTGCAGCAGGTTTTGTTATGCATAGAATGCCTCTTTGGGTCCAATTCAAATCTGCCCCAAACTTTTCATTGTCTAAAATAAATCCCAACATTAGGTCCAATCCCAAATATACCCAAAACTTTTTCTTGTTTAAGAGAAAAATCATCAATTTTTACTGTAGTCCCAAATCTGCCCCCATTAGTCCTCTTTTCAAAAATCGTCTTTAGTCGTCCCTAATTTTCATATTCCACAACGATTTCATTTGAAGATAAGTTTCCACGTCACCTTGTTGATGTGGAAATGCCACGTCAAGTTGGGATTTGAAAATATATTGAAAGTTGATGATTATTTTAGATAAAACAAAATTTGAAGCAGATTTGGGATTAGATCTAAAGTTTGGGATTTTTTCCGAGACAAAAAAAAATTTGGAGCAGAATTTGGAGTAAACGTAAAGTTTGGAGATTTTTTAAAGAATTGAGCCAATTAAATAGGGTCTTTAAGCCTCTCTTTTCTTATAAGAGAAAGAAAGAAAGAAAAAAACTCATATGCTTCAATGGGATAAAAACTAGCTCAACATGGATTACAATAAAGCCGATCGTGGATAAAAAAATTATTATATAAAACTTGCTAACAAAAGCTGTTCCCTCCAAAGTCCAATCAATAAAATTTTATTTCATCCTTCCTGGCAATCGGCAGAGCGACCAACGACAGAAAATAGCTAGGTCAAGGATATTGTGGAAAACAAGAGATTGCACACCAAATTTGACTGTTGGCTTTGTCATAAGACAATTTTTCCATCTTCTTCAACAATTAAATCATTATGTTTATAAAAGCAACAAACGTGAAACATAAAAAAAGCTTCACGTTGACCGTATTTTTTTTTTTGTCTGTTGACCGACTCTATCTCTATACTCACTTTTAGACTTTTGTACTGCCTTTTTATTTAGCGTGAAAGTTGAAACTTACATCTGAAACTAAGCTTCTGCACTCTTAGCCTCCTCTAAAAAGGCAGGGAATTGAACTTCCCACCTCTCCCTTTCTAAATAAGAAAGGTGATCACCGAGGCAAACCCTAGTGGTTACGTGGCTCAATCAAATGGGGGAGTTTCTAAATTTGCTAAGATCGATCTACAGTAAGTAAGGTGTATTTCACTAAATCAGAGGTTGTACCGACTCGGCCGAGCCAACTGGGCCGGGCTAGAGGAGGGAGTCCATGTCGGGGCTGGCCCCTTTGCTCTCCCGACCTGCCCATTCAATGGAGTACAGATTACTCGATACCTAAGATATAGTGCAAGTGCATCGAAAACTGGTTCTTTCATTGAGTGAAATTTATCGTTATAGCTCGAGCTCGAAATAATTGGTAATATTGGTGTTGATGAGAATGTTTCAAGAATATTGAAGTTTCAATTCGAAGTCCCTAAAATTAAAGAAAGTTGCATGTGGCTTATGCTATTGTCCTCATTCTTTTCTAGCTTCCCAGATCGAGCTCTTCGATGGAGGATGGGCAGAAGTCGATGGCCCGCTCGTTCGCAACGCCGCACATCACTGATCCTCTGCTGCTGAGATTGCTTCTGCTGCCACTGCTCGACTTGCCCAACCCCGGATCGCCTGATGCTGGTGGCCATTAGGCTCCGCACGAGTTCGACTCCAATAGGAGCCTCTACTTTGGTCTCTCCATGTAAATCCCGTCCCCTCACATACCACTGCCGCAATTAGGCATCTCATTCTCGCTCGAGAGCCAGAGCTCATGGCGAGGCTCGATGATCCCAACTATTATAGGTTGCTGGGCCCGGGGAACGACACTTCTGAGCTTGTGGACGGAGAGGGATTTCCTCCTAACATGCCCCTTTTTCGGGTCCTTCCTTGT
The DNA here is from genome assembly GCA_024500025.1 of Syzygium aromaticum. Lineage (NCBI taxonomy): Eukaryota > Viridiplantae > Streptophyta > Magnoliopsida > Myrtales > Myrtaceae > Syzygium > Syzygium aromaticum. The sequence continues at coordinate 11,244,214 of CM044889.1, read as the reverse complement.
GTTGTAAAGGTAGCGACGGTGTGAAAGATGGGAATATGAACGGGGGGAAGCCATGTGTTTTCTTTGAAGGCTTGCCAATGGATGTACTTGATGATGAAATGCACGTGTGAATTATATTTGAAAAAATCTTATATCTTATAATTGGATCATAACTAATTGGCTTAAGCTTTTGAATGAATTAAAGTTGTTGTTGGGTCGGACTTGGTCTTCCTTTTGGTAATCTCTCCAAGTGAAGGTATTGATCTTTTACTACTTGCTTACTCCCAATATATACCGGTGTTTGGTGAACATTTCAAGGAAGAGATTAGACCAACATGGTTTCAAGGTAGCTTTCATGGTTCTGTCTAGGAAAAGAGACCAGGGATGAAGGGGGAATTAGAGGTTCAAGTTGAGCCATATTGGTGCGGAAGGATATTTAAACTAAGAGGGAGCAAACCTAACATTGAACCCATATGTGAGGGGGAGATTATTAATATACACGTGTGAGTTATCTTAAAAAAATTCATACATTGGAGAATTAGTATTTTGTGGAATAGTTAATATATACTAGTTGACCCATAATATGTTGGTTTAAACTTTTAAGTGAAAGTGGATTTAATTGGATATGTTGACAAGTATGGACTTGAGTTTCCTCTTGGTGATCTCCCTGAATAAAGGTATCATGCTCCTACTATGTGCTCCTAGCATAAATTGATATCAAAATAGGTTTGACTGAGTTGAAGCAAGTAAACAATGTCAGAAGAAGGAAAATTAAAAATCCACATATTTGATAGGAATGATCTTGATTTCTGAAAAGATGCAAACTCAAGATTACATGTACCAAAAGAATCTATACTTACCCATGTTTATGAAGAAATCATAGTCGCGAAGCAAGCTGATTGGGTGGATAGATAGACATTGAGTGTTATCCAGCTAATGTGGGCTCATAATGTTGCATTTAGCATTTGAAAGAGAAGACCACCACGGGACTGATAAATTTCCACTCCTAAGCTCAATGTCTAGTGAAAACAAACCTCAATGTCCATCACAGTGATTTATAAGATAGTTGCCTCTCCTTTGAATTACAACATCTCTCCATATGTCCACTCCTAGGCTCCAATCCTCTTTAATTATCCAAGTCCTATATGGTAAGTCCAAGATCGTCAATTGGAATGAACCAGATCTTATGACTATTGTGAAATTATATGGAAATAGACAAGATTGATATGACGTATCAAACCTTTGCATCTTGAGAGTTGTTTTTGCTAGATTTAGATTAGTTTTGTTCAGGGCAACATTTTAAATGGGAGGTGTGACAGTTTAAACTAGAATAGATGTATTCCACACGATATGAAAACTTTACTACTTTAATCGGTCCGTCATAAATTAAAATGTACGCCTTTAGGACGAATTAGATAATTTTAAAAATCTAATGATTTTTCAATGTACAGAGGGTAGAATTGGGAGTCAGAAACGTTATGCATTAGATGTCTTCAGGGTAAAATTAGAAATTTAAAGCTCCGAAAACAGGATGATCCTTGGTACTGTTATAGGCGGTATAGACATCGATTCACAGGAAAGGATGGAGAAAAGAAGCCAGAAACTTCTCCGAAGCACCCATGAAGGAGCGAGGAGAGGCCCTTGGAGCCTAAAAGAAGCATAAAGATTGAAAGTGAATGAAAGGCTAGAGCCACCACCCACGTCGCTAATTTTAGCCTAAGAGATCCTTCATCGATTTGGGCGGATCGAAAAGGGGTGCGCAAAATACCATTATTAGCAAATACGACAACGACTCGTCGTGAACGAAGGGTTTAATCACGAGAAAGTGACTTCGTCGAGACATCCTATGAAGATCTACCCACGTCCTCAATACTTCAGTGGGAAGAAAGAACAGATGAGATCAACACTGTTTACGTTCTCTTTTTCTTGCAGAGAGAGTTCTTTCTTTTCTTACCAAACCCTTTGCACGGAGTTTTCGAGTTCCTTAGTTGGGCAAAGTTGGAGTCTGTCGAAGCATCGACTCCTTTTCCTTGGTCTTTGTCTTTTGCAAATACAAAAAGACAAGCGAAGAGAACCGGCGGCTTCCAAGCAATGAGGGTCTTTGCTAAAATGATTGTTTTTCTTGCTAGATGATTAGCTTGATGTCGGCCCACATTGTAAGAGAATTTGCTGGGAAACTGTACAAAGAGTCCTAAATCTATTATACTTTTGCAAATTCAGTCATGAACCTTTCAATTTTATCAATTAAGTCGTAAACATTTTCGCTCGAGTCCATAAGTTATATTTGCCAATCGAGTCCTAAAGCTAGACAAACTCAAGAACACGTAAGTTATATTTTCCTGTTATCTCTCTGATTTGATCCTTTGTCAAACTCAAGAGCTCACAGCGAGGCTCGACGACCCCAACTATACCCTTCCTTGTGTTGTAAAGGTAGCGACGATGTGATAGATGGGAATATGAACGCGGGGCTGGATGCTTTCTTCATCGACTTGCCAATGGATGTACCTGACCATTTCGAGCAGCTCCGGAGCCCATCTAAGTGGTGAACATTTGTTACACCGGGCTAGAAAGTGTCTACGCCGAGGCGACGAGAATTTTCTAGTTTGTCTAGCTTCCACGAGATTCGACAGATTCAGTGACAAATCAATTATCGTTCCTGTTTGTTCTTTGCATCCAGATCAGATTCAAGAAAATTTATGTAAGAGACACATCTAGTTCATGTGTTGCACAAGTATGAACCCCTTGACTTTCCACATATTTCCAAAATTCGGTAGTGTTTACATCAATCATGATTCGGAGAGGACAGAGTTAGAGGAAGCCTGTATTAAAAATCTGACGACAGACGGGAATTTAGCTTGTTGAACTTCATCAAATCCAATGTTCAACCACCAAATAATGCCGTCGAAGCCTGTCAGAACAACATGAACTGTTCTAGCATCAAAATGATCCAACAAAGCCTACACATGACAAAGCCAACATAGAAAGCAACTCAAACCCACCCAATGCTCCATCACATGCTGTAAGTGCAGACACCAGTTCATGCATGTCGCAGCGGCTCGCGTATGACGCCAGTTTCGCCAGGGTTCATGGCTATCCTGAATCTATTTGCGGTGAACGAATTGCCATTTCGAACGATTTGCCTTTTGAGGTGCACGTACCCGAGATAACCCGGTCTTATTTTGTTGCCGCTTGCCTCCTTCCAATATGTCGAGGCCGTGACCTTCACTCCTTCCCCTGCATTTGAAGCTGGATTAGAAACATGTCAAGACTTAAAAACGTCTTTGCTTTTCGTGCAATTGTTATGAATGTGTCTATACAAACCGTTGAATCTAAAAGTCATACTGAAGCTTACCATGAGTGACGAACAGTAGATTCTCTTCACGGTATTTGTCAACGAGGGAGTGAATAGTGAGCAGGTATCGATCTCTTGCCCCGGATTTGCTCTCTCCCCATTGTGGCAGCCACAGCAATTTAGATAAACTCCAAATTAGACCACGCAATTACACATACTTTAACTTACAACCTTCAAGGGTAATTTTTTAATCTCGTTTATGATGGAAGTAAACCTAAGTTGTATAGCAAAGCAAAAACCCTTTAATCGTGCAAACGTCACAAAGGGTCGCGATTTAATGATACACAATAATTCACGTTGTAAAACTATGTCGTTGCGCATTCTAATTCTACTCTAAAAGAGACAAAAAACTTTGCCATGAGCGTTTGGTTTTTGGTTATGACTATTTGATGCATGTTGCCATCACCGAAGAGATTATTATCAAAATTACAAGTTTATACACAGACCGTGTTGCCACGTAAAAACCTCGTACCTCCATGAACACCTGGTGCGGTGTGACCGCCACGACATCCCGTGGAAACAAAGCCTCGAGCTCTTCTAGGTCAAATCCCCACGAATTGTGATCCGTGGGATGATACCATTGTGCGACGTCGTTCACCATCTCGCACATTCCATACTCTATAGATACCTGCAAAGAGTTCACAAAATATTGGACCGGCCAATTGATAAATAGCACTTAGATATACCTTCCTTCTTTATCTCAGCATGTTGTCCTTCGTGTGAAGAAGTTCTTTGGAGTTTGGATTAAAAGTCTAAAACAGAGAGACTATGTTGCAATAGATCGATACCGAACTTAGATTAAGAACTTTCAGCAAAACCCTTGTGGATTAGGGGAGATTGCTGGACCTTGATTCTTGGTGTCAATGAGTCAGCGGAATTGTCATCATCACCTAGCGCAACGTTCGGGGTGTCATCGTTGCCCACTGTAAAGAGACCGGTGATCAGTTCCCGTGCTATCTTGACGCACCGTCGGAACAGCGACGCGATGACCTGGTGGATCGGGAACCTGAGCTCGGCCAGCATTTTCTTGCAAGTTTCAACTGCCTTGATCCGGCCTGCATCGGCCAATGCAGTGTCCCACGGCTTGGGGACCCGGGTCCACCACGAATCGTCGGTGCTGTCATCTCCATGGTCACCGTGGCGCATGATGAGGACGTGTTGGCAGTGGACGGTGGCTGGTGGCTCGGGTTTGAGTTGTTCGACAACTGGCGCCATTGTGACCGGCGAGTCGAGGTTGTGAGCTATGCGCTTAGAGAGGAGGGAAGATGAAGAGAGAAGAAGAGTGAGGGTGAGCTAAGCTTAGCTAAGTTTTTCCTTCCTCTCTCTCTGGTAAAAGTTCACATGGACTCCAACAATTGATGTTATATCGCCTCGATAACGTAAAAAGAACACATCAATATTTGCTATCTCTATCTTACACAGGAAGCAAGCGATCGAATAATAAAATAAATAGAATAAAAAAAATAAACCATACATTAGAAGATTTAAATGTCTGGGTCGTAGCGACCTACGTTCGCGAAGAGAGGAGCAATAAATTTCACTATAGATCAAGTGATATAATGGAGATTGCGATCTCACTTGAGTCACTCAAACACTATCAGTATTTCTCCGTCCCAATTACCCCCAATAATTCACGTGGTTAGTTTTTAGCCTTACAATTCTTTACGAGATAATCTCTTAATTTCACAAAAGGGATTAACAAATCTTATCACAAGATTTATTGCTTCTAACACTCGTCTGTTGCGACGTAATTTGTCGAAGTAAAACTTCACTGCACGAAGACCCACGCTGCCACTTTTCATCAATAGCCACGGAACACCGGGCATTCACATAAGCGGTTCTTGTATTAGGAAATTTTATCTCCGAAACTTAAGCTCAGATTCCCTTTTATTTCCTTTCTCTATACTTGGCCGAAAAACTTGGGCACCAATTTTGATATCAAAGCGAAATAGGAAATCTCCAACTTGGACTCTTAACACCATAAAAGGAAATCTTATCTCCATGGCATATATTTAGGCGTCCACAAACAATAATTTATTTTCGAGTCGGATTTCGTTCATAGACTCAAACTTGAGACATATTTTAACGTAACATCGCTTAATACAGAACTTAACGACTAACGATAAATGTGAAGGAAAAAAGAGTGTTAATCACACATTCAATCGACAAAATGACATCGAGCTTCAAAATGGAATTGCCAGGTCCATTGCTTTGAATTCAGATTCAACTTCTTCAACAACTCAAATTAAATTCGTGCAAAAATATGGTTATTTATAAAGCTTAATACCACGAAAAACCCTAAACTGATACACTTGTGACAAATTGACCCCAAACTAATTTTTTGACTCTCAAAAATCCTAAACTAATACACCTGTGATAAATTTACCCTATGTTAAATTGGATTAATATAATGAAACCATAAATTTGTAAACCTATTACAAATAGAAGAGTAAAACCCCAAATTGGTACATCTGCCAACTGCCATGTGTCATCAAACTCAGCAATTTGATAGTAAAATTTAACATAAACTAACGAAAGATAAATTTGTCACAGGTGTACCGGTTTGAAATTTTTGGTAGTCAAAAAATTAGTTTATGATAAATTTGTTACAGATATACTAGTTTGAGATTTTTCGTGGTATTAACCCTCTTTATAATAATGATGCAAAGATACATATATACATTTTTATAATAGCACCAGCAGTATTTCCATAGTGATTCCTATTAAATCATTGGGATATGTGCAGTAGAAGTCCTAAAACTTGTCACAAAAGTGTAATTGAGTCCTAAAACTTTCAAAAAGTGCAAACAAGTCTTAAAACTTGTCACGAAAGTGTACTTGAGTCCTAAAACTTTCAAAAAGTGCAAATAAGTCCTAAAACTTGTCAAGAAAGTGCAAACAAGTTCTAAAACTTGTCACGAAAGTGCACTTGAATCCTAAAATTTTCAGAAAGTGCAAATAAGTCATAAAACTTATCACGAAAGTATAAAACGAAAGTATAAACAAGTTCTAAAACTTGTTACAAAAGTGCAAACAAGTCCTAAAATTTTTAAAAAGTATAATCAATGGAAGGACTTGATTGAATCAATTTAATAAGTTTTAGGACTTATTTGCACTTTTGTGATAAGTTTTAGGGCTTGTTTGCACTTTTTTAAAGTTTTAGGACTCAAGTGCACTTTCGTGATAAGTTTTAGGACTTGTTTGCATTTTTGGAAAATTTTAGAACTCAATTGTACTTTCGTGACAAGTTTGAGGATTTTGAATACACTTATCCCTAAATCATTTGTACGCGAACAAAAGGATAGTTGGAACAATTTGACAAATTGATACCGAAGCATGCCTCGTGGTATGGCATACTGTAGCAAGATTTATTTTAATGCTGTCTACAGCAACATTTTTAATCGCACATGTCGACGGTTTGAATTAAAATAGGCGTCTTCGAGACAAAGCTAAAGATATTGAGAGTTCTGGTGTAACTTTAGATAAGCCACCGAGAAATTTGATTCCTTTATTGATAAGAGCTCAGGTGGAATCTAGTTTCGCTAGACAAGTCCTGGTGTAACCTTTGGGCTTCGCCCCTTTCAATACAAAAAAGAAAAAGAACAAAGATATTGGGAGTTCGACGAATCTACTTAAATTAGATTTACATGTCGTTAGGATAAAAATTGAGAATTTTAACATTCTAGCGATTCTCCGGTATTCTAATAAGTGATGATAGAAATATAGATTGACAGGAAAGGATGAAAAGAGCCGGACACTGCTCCGAAGCACCCACGAAGGAGTGAGGAGAGACTCTTGACTCTCGAAGAAGACGACTTCGATCTTTGTTTTTCCTGGAACGAAAGAGACGAGACAATCTGTCGGTCTTTAAGGGGGCGAATGATAAAATTTCTCTTCTCAGGCGGCCCTATTTCTGGCTAGAAATAAAAAAAAAATCTATTTCTATTCCGCGAACAAGTTTCTGAGTAAAAAGTAGTGTTCGATAACGACACGAAATTTCTGTTCCTGGAATAAAAACTCATTGGATATGTTATTCTTAAATTTCTGTTCCCAGCGGCGGTAGCAAACGGCCAGCAGAGGATGGCCAATGGATGGCCGGTGGGTAGGCAATGGTGGCGGGTGGCGAGGGTGAGCAATAAAAGAGAGTTATTATTATTCCGAAAATTGAAAAATGAAAATTTTAACTTCTCATTTCCGTTTCAAATCAATTTTTAAGCTAAAAATTTATCCCAAAAATAAAAAAAATGAAATTATTTTACTAAATATATTTCTATTCCAAATCTATTTTCAAGAACAAAAAAATAAAAAAAACAGGAAAATAGAATGGTTATCATTCGCATCTTAAATGCATGGCTTTCTTAGTTCTTCCCTGGAAAGAGTCATTGTCAATGGGGGTCATAGGGTCGAGAGACAGTCAATAATAGCCCTATGAAGTTATAAAAAATGCTTGAGAGAATTTTCTGTTATCGGGTCGATCGATATCATAGATCAGTTTTTCGCACCAAACACGTGTGTCTCCGGTAATTATCAGGTCCTAATCTTCGTCGACCAACTTCAAAGGATTGGTTGGTGTGCCTATCGAAAATGGCTGATACAAAGCGAGATTTTCTTTAGAGGGTATCTATTGTTTTATAAGACCTTTAAAACGTCCTCTTTACTTTTCCGTTTGGATCGAAATCGCATTTCGTAAAAACCTCATGTTTAGTTCTACATTTTACATTGATATATGAATGGGTTCGAGGTCACATAAAAGTCAAAATCTGGCGAAAACCCTAAAGATTGAAAGTGAACGAAAGGTTAGAGCCACCACCCACCTCACTAATTTTAGCCTAAAAGATCCGTGATCGATTTGGGTGGATCGAAAAGGGGTGCGCAAAATACCATTCTAAAGAGCATTGTTGTACCAAATGAACTAATGAACTTGGATTTAGCCAATACGACAACGACACGACATAAACGAAGGGTTTAATCACCAGAAAGTAAATTTGATGAGAGATCTAATGAAGATTTAACCTCGTCCTCAATGCTAAAGTGGGAAAAAAGAACAGATGACATCAACACGGTTTGCATTCTCTTTTTTTCTCGCGGAGAGAGTTCTTTCTTTTCTTACCAAACCTTCGCACTCAATTGGGCAAAGTTGGAGTCCGTCGAAGCATGGACTCCTTTTCCTCAGTCTTTGTCTTTTGCAAAGAGAACCAGCGGTTTCCAAGCAATGAGGGTCTTCACCAAAGATAATGTTATCCAAATAATTGATTTACGTGAGAAGGGAGTTTGCTCATCCTCTTGTGGTCTTAAGTTGAAAACGCTCTGGGGGCGAAACGTACGGATGCACCGAATCGATACAAGGGAGCAAGCCTCTACAAGGGAGTGAGGCTTTGGGAAGTGAATCGGTTAAGTATGCAAAAGTTGTTTCGAACATCACTTGACCCGCTATAAAAAAAAAAGGTCTAAAAATAATGTTGACGCAACATTTTATGTCATTCCGTTTGGCTGGAGAGAACTTCCACTTAAATCTCTTATTCGATAGCTTGAAAAAAAACGAAATTACCAGCTTGATTTCTAATGGGTTCTTTTTTCTTATAAGTATATTGCAGTATCAATGCTCTTATGGTTACCCTTAATTTTCAACAAAATCTATGATATTTCGCAAAGACACCAATTCGTGACTTGAGTTTAATATGTGAATACACGAAACAACGGTTAAATTGAAATTCGAATTCAGGCAAAAAATTTCTCCTATAGTACTAAGAAAGACCAATGCACAAATTCCTAAACACAGAATACATGCCCTTTCAAATATTAGAACAATCTGTTAGTTTGACTTAATGAGAGCATTAGACTAACATAACGAAAAAGAAAATTAGGGAAAAGAACATAGTCACATTCAATAACAGCCCGTCCTCACAAGCAATCCCCCCAAGAGAAGGAAACTTTGACGAAGAAACAAAACTCATTAGACCAAGCTCTTTTGGATCATACGTGCTACGACAAGCCATGCAAACATGAGGGTAACGATCACATCTCCGTCCTCGGCAAGCAGTTGACACCGGTTTGGCCATAGCTGGCGAGAAGCTGGAACTTGCCGACCTCGAATGCGTCGCTGCTCTTATCGACCTGTCTTCTAAGTTGTACGTACCCGCAGTAATCCGTCTTGATCTTGAACCTCACAGCATCCTCCAGATGTGTCGAGACTGCGACCTTCACTGCTTCCGCTGCATAAACGTGAAGGGACGATTCCAATACGTGAATCCTAATGATTGATTGAGCGTGCTAAAGAAAGACTATAAACTTGTACTACGGAATTGTTCGCGTAATATATCATCGTCGAATAAGATCTTTTTCAAGAAATTGGATGTGTAAGCAGGCTAAATACTGAAGCTTATGGCGCATGAAGTTCTTGGGGGCAATACACCTGAGCTTTATAGCTTTCAATCTGATTGCGTGATAGTTGAAGCTTACCATGAGTGATGAGCAGCAAATTTTCTGAAGGGTAGCTATCGGCAAGAGAATGAATAGTGTGGAGATATATATCCCTTGCCTTTGGCTCAGTCTCTCCCCATTGTGGCAGCTACAAAAATCAAACTCAAATTAGTTCATTACATGTATCCATCCAAGGAAAAAAGAGGTCATTATATACTAGATAAGATCCGGGATCCTCTCAATTTAGATAAAACATCAAGAAAATTTTCTCTTTTCCCTTCTCGACTTTCTGCTCGAGAAAATAATAAATGAAATTCTCGAGAACATATTAAACGAGAAACAAAAACCAAAAGTCTTGAAAACGGTCGCAAATTAACCAAGTCAAGTCTTGTAAAATGAAATCGACAAATTTTTAATTTTTTTTTTGGGGGCTTCAAACATGAAAAATCATTCGTACCTCATTGAACACTGGCTTCACTGTATGATCCAAAGTGGCTGGTGGAATCAAGGCTTCAGTCTCAGGAATGTTGAATCCCCAATCCCCATGATTTTCAGGACAAGGAGGAGGATGTCTGATTGCTATGTTGTTGAACAGCTCCCCCATTCCATGCTCTATAGATACCTGCAAAGAAATTGCGTTACAACATTATCATTAGCAAATATTAAGGACCAGAAACCCTAGGCATCATTAGTACGTGCATATATGGCTAAACAGTTTAGATGAATGTGAGAGACAGCCCAATGGACCTTGACTCTTGACGGGTCGATGCCACCGTCGCCTCTCCCAATGTCGGGGCCCTCGTCCTGGGCCGGGCGACCGGCGATCAGCCCGAGAGCGGTGTCGACGCACCTCCTGAAGGGAGACACGATGATCCGGTGGATTGGGAAGCCGAGCTGGGCGGGGAGTTGCCTGGCCGTCTCGAGCGCCCTGGCACACCCGACCTCGGCCAATGGAGGGTCCCAAGGCCTAGGGGCCGTGGACGGCCATGACCGATCGATGCTGTCGAGGCGGTCACCATGGCGCATGATGACCATGTGTTGGCGGTGGGGGTCGCTCGAGTCTGGCGGCGGTCATGTTCACGGGAGAAAAGAATGGCGAGGGAAAGAGAGAGGAACTTCTCAGGGAAGAGAATGGCAGCTCGTAGCACAAATTTTCTCTCTATCCCAGGAAGATGAGCGCAAGTCTTTACACAGAAAGTGCGGGACGGCGTGCTTTTGACTTCGTTCTTTCCTTTCGCAGGAAAATTCTTTACGATCTGTTCGTGCCTTCCCAGTAATTTCTACTCCGATCAATTACGACTTCACTCGACTTGAGTCTCCAAGAAATTGTGGTGGAAGATTCATCGTCACGTCATATTTCACTGCGAACCTTGACTTTCGGAATTTTCGATAATGTAAAAGGAAATAAAACAAATTCATATTTAAATTTTGATATTTTTCTATCCTACAACTTTCCTAAGATTTAAAATCTCGAAATATTTTCTCTTCCCACGTATATTTGTACTATTTCTTTCTCTTGGGTATTTTTATCACTAATTCCTTTGAATTATTCAATGAATCAAATATTTCGTGACAAAGTGATTTTGCCTAATGGTTTAAATGAAAATTTCTTGCACACATGTAAGACGTGTACATATTTGCTAGTATAACTATAATGTAAGAGAACCTCTCCTACTTTTAAGGGTCACAATCCCTTTTTTTTTTCTTCTTCCATATATACTCAAAGAGTTATTTTATAAGTTATTCTATCAATGGGAAAATACGTAAATGAATACATTTAGCATATCTCTTGCAAAATTGGCATAATGACTGTGGAATTCCTAAAACGTGCATCAATCTGGCACTTTAGTCCTAACACTCTTGCTTTTAATCCTTTAAATCCAAAAACTCGTCGTTGTACTTTGAATTACCTTTTCATTACCTCCGTTAGCTTCTAATGGTTCAAAAATTTGAGTTGGCTTTTAAATTTTTTTATTTTCTGTCCACGTGGTTATTATTTACGCGCAGAGCCTGTTAGAGTCGAAAAACGATATTATTTAACCCAAAACGACGCCGTTTTGTCTAAAACTAAAAATTTTAAACAACAAAGTGAATATTAAGAAAAAAAAAAATAAGGGGGGAGGGGCTCGTGCACGATGGTAATAGCAGATGTTACTCCCTTGGTCGTCGGTGAGGGTTGGATACTCTTACCGGTGGCCAGGCGAGGGTTACATAACCTAAATTTTCTACATAATTTGAATCTTGAATGAATCAGCAATTTAGCCTTAAATGATGTACATGTCGCGCGTCCGCTGCCCAGCAAAATGGCAACACCAAAAATTGTTAGGATGAATATATATGGAAACATTAGATGATTAAGATCTGATTAAAGACTTGTTATATGAGAACCTGACCTAGTAATCTTGTCAGTGTTTTTTTATTAAACTTGGGAAGTGATTCAGGCAAGGAAGATGATATCAATGATGGCTCTTTGCGTTTCCAAGAGAGTTCGAATCGTTCAAAGCACAGAAGTCCCGAGAAATATATAAAGTGGAAGAGACGGTCCAACTGGCGATCTAATATAAAAATGATATTTTTAGTTTGACTTAATGAGAACACTCTAAGTCTAACATGGACCGATTGAAAAATAAAGTTATAGGAAAGAACATATCAAATTCAATGTTGAATCATAGAACAAGTAATACACTCGGTAAAAGTCCATCCTAATCAAGGAAAAAAAGAATCCCACGGACATATGAAAGAATTAACAAAGAAACACAATCGTAAAGCCAAGCTCTTTTTGCCCTTGCATCATATGTACTATGACAAGTTCTGCGACACTCGATGCGAGGGTATCGATCACATCAGCAACCTTGGTGAGCAGTGGATGCCGGTTTGTCCATAGCTTGGGAGAAGCTCGAACTCGCTGGCCTCGAAAGCGTCGACGTTTTGAGTGACCTGTCTTCCGAGCTGCGCGTATCCACAGTAGTCCATCTTAATCTTGAATTTTGCAGCGTCCTCCAATTGTGTCGAGACCGTGACCTTCACTGCTTCCCCTGCATAAATGCGAAGAGATGATTCTGATACGTGAGGCCTGACGATCGTTTGAGTGCTAACGAGAATAATATTAGTTTTACTAAGATCTTGTAGTACAAAGTTATCCGCGCAATATATCATCGGTGGATGTGTCAGCAAGCCAAATACTAAAGTTTATGTCGCATGAAGTTCTTGATGTAATATACCTAAGCTTTATAGCTTTCAATCTAATTGCATGTTACAATATGGATGAGAAATTTCGGAAAAATTTAAATTTAAACTTGAAGTACATACCATGAGTGATGAACAGCAAATTTTCTGAAGGATATCTATCGGCAAGAGAATGAATGGTGAGGAGATATCGCTCCTTTGCATTTGGCTCAGTCTCTCCCCATTGGGGCAGCTACAAAAATCAAACTCAAATTGGTTCATTATATGTATCCACTCTGTGACAATCTCTTTTTTAAATATTTTTTGGGGCATAAAACATGAAAAGTCTTTTGTACCTGGCCGAACACTGGCATCACTGTCTTGTCCAAAGCATCTAGTGGAATCAAGGCTTCAATTTCAGGAATGTTAAAACCCCAATCCGCATGATCTTCAGGATTAGGAGGAGGATGTCTGATTGCTATGTTGTTGAACAGCTCGCCCATTCCATACTCTATGGATACCTGCAAAAAAATGTGCTAAACATTATTATTAGCAGTATTTACTAAGGACTAAAGCCGTAGGCATCATTAGTACATCCATATATGACTAGACAATTTCAGATGAACGCGAGAGAGAGAGAGAGATTAACGGACCTTGACTTTTGATGGGTCGATGCCCCCGTCGCCCATAGCTACGTCGGGGCCCTCGTCCGGGGCTGAGAGGCCAGCAATCAGCCCGAGGGCAGTCTCAACGCACCTCCGGAAGGGAGACACGATAATCCGGTGGATCGGGAAGCCAAGCCGGGTGGGGAGTTGCTTGCCCGTCTCGAGCGCCCTGGCCCGGCCTTCCTCGGCCAGTGGGGGGTCCCACGGCCTGGGGGCCCTGGAAGGCCACGACTGGTCGACATTGTCGAGGCGGTCGCCGTGGCGCATGATGACGATGTGCTGGCGGCGGTGGCGAGGTCGCTCGAGTCTCACGGTGACCATGTTCGCAGCAGGGAAAACGGCAAGGGAACGAGAGCAAAATTTCGCCAGAGAAAGATTAGGAGTTCTTAGCATGAATGTTGGTCTCTTGATGTTTGGAGATGCATGAATCAGTTTATATGAACAGCGAACCGTGTTCTCTGATCTCACTTTCTATTACTCTTCTGAGCAATTTCTACTGCAATCCATAAGGGAATTCACGCGGCATTAGTCGCTCTGGATATCCATTAGAAATTTCTTCAGCGTGTAGCTCGGTGAAGAACGCCGGCTGCGAAAAAGAACCGAAAGAATTAACAGAGTACCCAAGAAATCGTGGTGGAATATTCATCGTCGAGTGGAATAATTTTTATGATGAACCAATTTTGGTTGCCAAATAAGTGTTGATTTTTTCGGGGGTTATATAATTTTTTTTAATAGCATGAAGCAAAATAAAACAAGGTGAACTTAACCAAAAAAAAAAGCTATCTAGCATATTCTCCTTCCTTATTTACATTATATGAAGTGTAAAAAATATCTCCAAATATTTTGAAGATATCTCGGTCGTTTTTTTTTTCTTTCTCTGCGTATTCTTATATACTTATTTTGCAAACATTGCGTATAAGGAAATATGAGTTAATACATAAGTTTATTCGATCCCTCAAATGTTTCGTTATTAAAATTTTGACGATTTTATTTCGGACGATAAATTTTCTAGGAAAAACTTAAAATCTTGAAATATTTTTCTCTGCCCACGTATATTTATACTATTTCTTTGTTTCACGTATTTTTATCACTAATTTCTTTGAATTATTCAATGATTAGATATTTCGTGACAAAATATTTTGCTTAATGATTTAAATGTTAATCTCTTGTACACATAGAACGGGTGTGCGCATTTACTAATATAAACTAAAAAAACCTCATACTTTTAAGGGGTCTCAGTTCTTTTTTTCTTCCTCGATATCTTATCAATTAGCAATTTTACAAAGAATTTTATCAATGGACAATTGCATAATTATTGCTTCTATTATGGATAATGACAGCGGAACTTCTAAAACTTGCGTTGATTCATCATTTTAGTCCTAAAACTTTCTTTTATTCATTTGAATTCCAAAAAACTTGTCGCCCCATTTCGAATTAGCGCTTTTACTACCCTTGTTAGCTTTAATTTGAAAATCAAAGCCTTCAAATCAGACGATAGGTAAGTTGGATAGACATGGGTTAATTGCAGCGGACACTTCACCGTTAAGTTCCATTCCATTTCCTTGGGTCAACCTTTAACGTGTTTGACCAAATCTCCATATTTTCTATCTCTCTCTCTCTCTCTTTCGTGGAAAGACATTGAACAGCTTGCAAGAGAGTTCAACTACACGTCAATTGACCTCGCGTAGTCTTTTGACCTCCTGCTCCAGGCAAAGACCAAGGGATGGTGCTTACACAGAATTTTTTTTTTGTTGTTTATTGTTTATAGAAATTGAATTTTATTGGCAACGAAGAATTTTGGTTGCCTTGTGTGCTCGTGATCAATACAGTTTCTGCAAAAAATTCAGTACTCCTTTATGTGGGAGGAGTTACTCGTCGCTGTCGAGTTAGCTCGTCCTTTTCTTAGATTTAACATATGTATATGCTTCGTAGGTGAAAGGAATTGCATCTTTAGATCTTCTGGAGTGTAATGATTGAAAATTAGATGGTTAGAAAAGTAAGTGTTTGGGGTTATACAAAGGTGGATTTGCATGTTTAGACCTTTGAAATTTGATAAAATTAAAGTAGACGGATAGAAAGATTCGATTGAGAGCAAATTTTAGAATTTTGGCCTCTGCACCGGTTAGCCCAAACCAGAACGCATTCAGTTTGGGCCAGTTCTCTTGTCCGGACTATAAGATTTGTTAAAGACGATGACTGATCAATTCTCGTGATGCGACATTTCATAAGTAGTTATTGAAACGAATAGGCCCATTTAAACAACCGACAGATAAATTTTAGCATATCCAGCATTACTCTAGCATATCAATCCACATGGAGAGAGAGTCGTCTATAGACAACGTATCATTATCGGTCAATTTCCCTTATATGCTGGCCAAGTTCTACTACTAAAAACCACATTGTAAATGTGGTACTAGGTGAACTATGTAAAAAGTCGAAACCTTTAACTAGGGATGGAAACAATGAAATGTAAGACAACAGCGAGAGCCATAAGATAAAGCCCGAAAGCCACGAAAAAATTATTATTAACACCATAAAATACAAGCAATTCGGTGTTGAGATAAGTCATTCCAATTTCGGGTTGCACCTAGTTGGATTTGCAGGTTTAGTGAAGTATTTCATACATAATGTTGAAATATCCCATATTGTTTGATAATGTGTTCATATGCTCTTAATATATATACGGTCTCCCTTTACCTATAAGTTTAAGCTTTTTTGTTGAACTTTTTAACATGGTATCAGATTCAGATTCTGACCCTTTTGCGAATGTACCCAACCCTTTAGTCAATTTCATGTACCGCTCCTAATTCAGTTTGCACATAAGAAGTGTATTGAAATATTCTCACATCCCTCACAATGGGGTTTATATAAATGTGGTCTCTCTTCATCTATAAGATTAAGCAATCTTTAAAGAAAAAAAATGAACTACTTTCATTCTTTCTTTCTTGAAAATCTCATAATTTCCTAGGATGGTAATAAGACATAGAGGCGCTACTACTTGATCAACCACATATTTTATAGGGAGATGATGCAACGTCCTAGATGATTTTAGTTCCTTTTGTGCATTATATGCTTACTAGGAGACATTATATTTGACCTAAACATTTGGCACAATTGTTGTTGATCAAGATAACTCACAAGAAAGATTATAATAAGCGCCATTTTAAGCACAAAAAGACATGTTAAAAAGATAACATTGAGTTAAGACTGATTTATAAAATTTATATACGAAGGGTCGCGGTAGACTTTTATTGAATATCAATAACTATGGGGTACTTATTTTAGAAGTGTACTTGCACTAACCTCACGTCATTAATTTATTAATGTTGTAAAAAACTAATCTTGCTTTATATAAAATTAAAAAAAAAACATTCTCAAGATCATAACTTCTTTACGTTGTTCAGCTAGCTTAGAGGCTTTTCTGATTATAGTTGCTTCGTTTGCAGTATTTACGTGTAAAATAATTACACATTTTATTTATTTACAGTGCGTTGGATGAAAGAAGTTGGTTAACACTTAGACTCAAGGCAAGCACCCATACTTAAAATTTGGAAAATGAATTCTCATTTCTATATACAAGAAATCATTGTCCCAATCGTAACAAATTTCTTAACAAATGCTCATTAATTCACCTTTTTCAATACCCATTATTTCAAATGAAATCCAAACACTTGAAAACGTTTTCAGTCACAATTTTTCAACATTTTCCTTGAAAATAGATTTCACGGGAAGTGTTTTATTTTATCATGGATTTAACGTGAAACAAACATGCCCTTTAGGCTCCATTTGTTTTCTAAAGAAAAATTTCTTAATTTTAATCGTTCTTATCACTTTAGACAAATGTGCTACCCGAAAATATCATCACTATCAATAAGAATGTTTACGCTCTATAGGACTTGTAATTCCCTCAAAAATGGCCCCATTCGGTTCAGCTTTCCCAGAGGGCTTTCGACCTCTAAAGCCCATTGGGAAAATGTTGAGGCGTTTGACAAGATTTTTCAATGGGTTTTCAACGTTTGCTAAATGCTGAAACTAATTTTTCCTTTCCCAAACTACCCTCACAAATCCTTTAATATTTCAATTTTGCCCCTCATTATTACTGTTCATCTCTATTGTGCGAGAGCAGCCAGTCAGAGCCGACGAGGCAAGGCCGGTGAGGTCGCCCTACCTCGGAGATAGTTGCCTGAGGTCACGAGACCACCCAGGCGACAGTCGCCTAGGACGCACTACCCCAGGCGAGGGCCGCCTGGGTCACGTGACCCCGGGGACAGCCGCCTAGGTCTGCGACCTCAGGCCTCGTTACCTTGAGTTGTGTGACCTCGGCCCTTGCTGAGGTCGCATGACCTCAGGCGACGGCCATCGACGCCAGATTTGGCTTGTCGGCAGCTATAGCCTTTCGTCGGCACCGAAAAAGTTTTTGCTTTTAAAAAAAAAATTTCCAACCAAAGCCCTTGATAAGTCTATAAAAATAGAGTTATTTTACATATTTTAGGCAATAAATAATGCAATATTCTTTAGAAAATATTTGAATTTCCTTCTATTTACTCCAATTTTCCTTGTTTATGTAGAATAATGAGACACAAAGAAAACAAGGAAAAAATTGCAAAAAGAAAGAAAGGAATATGCTACCTAGAGAAAACTTAGAAGATGGATATCAAATCGAAAATTCTGCGATTTATTCCCTAATTTTATACGAAAAAGAAGTAATTGCCTTGTGATAAAAGTTTTGGATGTTATCCTATAAATAGATAACATTGAGAGCATAGGGGTACATCTAGTTTTCTTTTAGATCATTTTTTTTTAATTATTTTGAGATTTTTTCAAGTATTTTAAAAAGGAGACAAAAGTGGTGATAGAATTGTTGTTTTTAGATTCAAGATGTTGGGTTGAATTTATATTTTTGTTTTTTCATCTATTATGTTCTAATTTTCTTTTGTTAGGGCTACGATGTAGCCTAGCTATCATGATATGAATTTCATGCTTTTTATATTTTGCAAGTAATTTCGTTCATGTGAGTTATATATTATTGTACTTAATGCTTTTAAGTGACTGGTTACCACTTGAATGATCTGATGCACATGTTTGAGACTGAGAAGTGATAATATGCAATTGTTTCTTATAATATATGATCATGAATTAAATGTGGAGGAGATATACTATCTTATTTGTGTAACTTTCAGTGATAAGATGGTCCAAAAAATTCATTGTAAACTGGGAATATTCACAAATTTTAATGCGTTTGTTTTTATTTAAATTCACATAGAGATATAGTGGATTGATGAACTGAATAGGGTTGCTACACCTAGAGATATGATAGTAAATAAATTAGGAAATTCCGCTATCATATGTTTAATATTGTTCTTATATGCATAATGATCTGAAATTCATATCTAGTGGTTATGGTAAAATCGGATACTCTAACATATTTTATTTGATTGACTATCTGCCTTTAAATCTAAAATTTCATTTCTAAAATTGTCAAATTTTATTTATTTTCAATTCTATTTTGATCTGTTGGATAAATTTTAGAATTAATCTATTTTTAATATTTAATTGGTTTATTAATCATCAATCTCTGTGGGATGATACTCTTTTTATCATTATATTACTTGTTCATTAACACGTTCAGAATTTTATGAAGATCCCTTTGCAAAATAAAATTTACCAAAACACTACTTGGGCAAAGTAGCTTCACAAAGTGTTTTTTACCAAACGTAAGTTGCTTTTCCTCAATGGGCTTTAAGTTAAAGGTAGGCTGCGTTTGGAAAGGCTTTTGGGGAAAGCCATTAGACAAAAGCAAAGGCCTTCACTTTAAAGAGGTTTGGTGAAATGCAAAGACTGTTTAATAAACTGTAATTGAAAAGTGTCTTGCAAAACAACTTTAGGAAAATGCTGTTTGGTAAACATATATTTAGAAAGTTCTTTGACATGACCAATTAAATTTTTTTAATTTTAATTTATTAAAATTGAAAAAAAATAATAGCCGTCACTTTTATATTTTTGCATTGAGAGTAACGCAAAAGAAATATATTAACAAATATATATATCACATCAAAGTGGATCATTCTAGATCTTTCTCAATTAAAAAGAGTAATTTCATTATACTAAACATGATCACATATGTCCCGAGCAAAGAAATATGTTATCCTTAAATATTACTGGGATACGCCTGGACATTCCAATAAAATATGCATTTAAACTAGTTGTCATTTTGGCCAAGATTTAAAGAGTCCAAAGTGATAGCAACCACCAACATTCTCATGTTATTATCTACTAGAAATGGATGCTAGAACAAACCACATTTGTGCATTAATCAATGTGCAACACCACAAGTGTTTAACATACATCAACTCATCAGTTTGAAAAAAAAAAACCCACATTCTCTAGTACAATTCCCTTATGTCTTGGGAGCAATCCCTCCCACAAAAAGCAACGACCAAGTAGAAACCAACATCGTTGTTTCAGAAATAGTCACACAAAAAGCAACGACCGGATAGAAACCAACATCGTTGTTTCAGCAATGGTCACTCAGTATGACCATATCTTCTGTCTGTCTCTCCCTTTTTGTCAATCTCAAGACTTAAACTTGCACATTGTCGTCTCATGTTCACCACATGCTTAGTCCTTTCCAGCAACATACCGTGTTGAACTATTGCACAGTGATACTCAGATTGTTTTCCACCATTTCTACTCTCTAAGCCATCAATTCCTTCTCAAACTTCAATTAGGAAATCATCTCTTTATCGCCAAATGTGGAGTTGAATCCAGGCGAAATAGCCATAGTTATCATCCCAAAAATAGTCATATGGTGATGTCAAATAACAAGTTCAATACAATGATGTCAAAAAAGTGATATTGTACAGGAATACGGCATGCAAATTTAAAAAGACAAGATGAGACTTGAGCACAGAACTATGACCGCAAATAAGTTCAGACCTACATCAATAAAATGTGAAAATGGCCAAATAAGTAACTCTGAGAACCCATTTGACCAACACACCAACCCCAACCACATCTCCATCTAAGCAAAACCAAGAACAAGAACAAGAACATGACCAAACATTGAAGAAACGCAAGATCCTCAACTCAGAATTCATACTGCTGATGTAGCATCAGCAAATGATGTAGTTCTAGTGGAGGACCTGAGGTAATCAGTGAAGAGAATTACACTTGGAGCCCCCACAAATGTTTTGGAAGAAAATAAATCAAACTATAAATAATTTCTTTTCCACGGTCTTTCACTACCAAATGTCAAAAGGCTTCCTTCTTGAAGTATTTTCACAGTGCATCAATGGTTCTAAAACTCATAACATTTCACTTAAAAAGTAATATATGATTGGAACGCCAGTCAACTAATTTCCATATCCTAATGCGCAAAATCTCAAGACACAAAGCGATCGAAAGAACATATCATCATCGTAATCATTTCAGTGAACTTAATAAAGATATTCATGAGACATTGCCAAACGATTCAGTTCCTCCCTTCTAAAATCCTCTTTTTCCAGCAAATTGAAGGTAATTCAAAGTATTTCTATTGCGACAAAGAAAAAAAAACGTATTTCTACGCTAAACAAGCAATTATTAACATTTTGCCAGAGACCAACTGTAGCAAAACAAATGAACAAATCACTCAATTCAATTCAATCATCAAAACACAGACCTGGACACCCCCAAGCCTCGCTAATCAAAGAAATTAAGACTCATCCCATTCCCACATAACAATTCCCAACTTTCACACAATATCCGCAAGCCAAATCAGCCGGAAATTCATTACTCGAGTAATAATATCTCAATCAAGCACAACATCGAAACGACCATTCACGAAATCACCGTGTGCTTAAGAATCACAACTAAAAAAAGCACAATGACAAGGAATCGAAGCAAAAGAATTTGGATTCGTGGTGAGACGAACAATTGGGTTTTGAGCACCTTACCAAAAAAAAACAATTGGGTTTTGAGCGAAGAGAGAGGCGAGCAACTGGGTTTTGAGCAAAGAGTGAGGCCACCAAGAGAGAGGCGACCACGAGAGAAGCGAGCGACTGTTTAGTGAAGACAGAGGCGACCAGAGTTCTTTCTTCGAAGAAGCAGAGAGAGGCGAGCGTGAGCGAAGAGGAGAGGCGACCAAACATGTTCAATGAAACAGATGATCCGATTTTTACAGACCAATTCGAAACACAACACCACGAAAATAAGCACATTTTTCAAAACAAAAAACCAACCATTCACGCCACCACATAAAAAAGGAATCAACCCACGAAAGAAACAAGAAAAGGGTTCATCGAGAGCACGAAAAAGAACAAAACTTCGAGCTCGACGAATCCAACAAAAGCGATTCCAACTCACTATAGAGTGTCGGGAGGACCAATTATGGAGACGCTCCACTCGAACACGTTGGTCTTGTCCACCAACCCTGCGGAGAACCCATCCACTGGGTTTCTGCAAAGATCTACAACCGATCACCGACACCCACGCATTCAACGACTGTGAGAAAAGAACAGAGAAGAAACCCTAAAAAAGGAAGGCAAAATCAGGGTAAGAATCGGACCTCGGAGCTGCTTTAAGAGCAGAAGACTAGCTTGATCCGAAGCCCTCAAACCACCGATTATTAAGGGAGGTGGGAGTCTTCGTTGAGTGAGGGAGACGGAGGGAGCAGCTGCTTGTAGATCTACGGTTTCTATTTTTACAAAAGGCTAAAGTTGAAATTTTAATAAATATTTGAGGGCAAAAAGGCAACTAAAAAAGTTTACTTATCCCGTGGAGCTGCGTGCGGAGAAAGCTGAAATGCCCAAGGCACCTTCCCGCCTGCCTTGGGCTTTCAGCCTTCCGAAGGCTGACTTTTTATCAAGGTGGATTCTAAAAATTTTACCAAACGCTCAATATTTGGCTCAAGCAGCTTTGGACGCTCAAGGCCACTCGGGAAAGTCATTCCCAAACGCAGCCGTATTTGCATTCCCCAAGGCACATTTGCAAAGCCGAACAAAACGGGTCAACATTCATCTACACGTTACGTTACGTGACATGGAACAAAAATCTGGACATTCAAGTGAGTTATAAAATGTTTTGATTATCATTCATTTTAGCTTCTCAGATGAAAGTCATATTTCATGTTTTAACGCTAATTCGACCTAGCACATACCAATAATAATACACGTGATTATGATACGATGATAGGAAGTACCAATACTAGATGAGCGAGCTCATTTGCGAAAATAGTGAGGTTGCATTCTACTCACGCGTAACTCGACTTAATGATCTCCATAAACTGAGAATTCTTATCAGATGTTTGCCACCGGAACAAAACCCCCGTCCAAAGCCCCAATCAACGGCTAAAATTCGAATTCCGGCAAAAAACTTTCCCCTGTTTTGGATATTTGTTACATACTTTCCCAGTAATAAAAAGGACCAATGCATAAGATCTTAAACATAGAATACGCGCCCTTTGAAAGATTAGAACAATGTTTTAATCGGAGACCTAATTCAAAACTGTTTTATAAGCTTGATTTTATAACTTAAACCGATTGAAAAGACAAATTAGAGAAAAGAACGTATCACATTCAACGATAAAAATTAATAAAAAGAATTACACACTCTGTAATGGTCTGTCCTAATGAGCAAAAGAATCACCCTAACATGCGGAAGCATTAACGAAAAAAACAAAATACTTAAAACCAAGCTCTTTTGCATCCATCATATGAACTATGACAATTCGCGCAACATTTGACGTGAGGATATCGATCACATCGGCATCCTCGGCAAGCAGCGGATGCCGGTTTGGCCATGGTTCCCTAGAAGCTCGAACTCACCGGCCTCTAAAGCGCCACCGTCTTGAACGACTTGTCTTCTAAGTTGTGCGTATCCGCAGGAGTCCATCCTAATCCTGAAGCTCGCAGCATCCTCCAAACGTGTCGAGACAGCGACCTTCACTACTTCCCCTGCATAAACGTGAAGGGATGATTCCGATACACGAAGCCTAATGATTGATTGAGTGTGCTATAAGAAATACCAAGAACTCACGGTCTGAAATTGTTCAAGTAATATATCATCATTGAATGAGATCTTTTTCAAGAAAATCGGATGTGTAAGCAGGCCAAATACTTAAGCTTCTGTCGCATGAAGTTTTTGGGGTAATACACCTGAGCTTTATAGCTTTCAATCCGATTGAATGTTAGTTGAAGCTTACCGTGAGTGATGAGCAGCAAATTTTCTGAAGGGTAGCTATCAGCAAGAGAATGAATAGTGTGGAGATACCTATCCCTTGCCTTTGGCTCAGTCTCTCCCCAGTGCGGCAGCTATAAATAAACAAACTCAATTAGTTAATTATATATGTAGCCGCAAGAGAAAAAGACGTCTATTATTTACTGGACAAGGTTAGGGATCTCTCGATTTAGCAAAACGTTGATAGAGTTTTCTCTTTTCCCTTCCCTTCTCGACTTTATGCTTGAGAAAATAATAGATGAAATTCTCGAGCATGAATTAAGCAAGAAACGAAAACCAAAAGTCATGAAAATGGTCGAAAATTTTGTCCATTGGTCCCGCTTGACCTAGTCCTATGGCAAAAGATTTTAAGGCGGAAGAGCTTGGCAGGTGGTCCTCGTTATGGTTCGGCACCGTAGGGTCCATTCTCTTCAAACGAATTGACAGTTTTTCATTTCTTCTATCTTTTGTGCTTCAAACATGAAAAAAATTCTGTACCTCATTAAACACTGGCTTCACTGTATGGTCCAAAGTGTCTAGTGGAATCAAGGTTTCGATCTCAGGAATATTGAACCCCCAATCCGCATGGTCGGCGGGACTAGGAGGAGGATGTCTGATTGCCATGTCGTTGAACAACTCACCCAATCCATACTCTATAGACACCTGCAGAAAGGAAATGTGTTAGACATTATTATAAACAAATTATCAAGGACCAAAACCATAGGCATCATTAATACATGCAGACAGGAGCGAACAATTTTCAGATGAATGTGAAAGAGAGACTGATGGACCTTGACTTTTGATGGGTCAACGCCACTGCCGCCCATCACTACATTGGGTTCCGTGTCTGGGGCCGAGAGACCGGCAATCAGCCCGAGAGCGGTGTGGACGCACCTCCGGAACGGAGACACAATGACCCGGTGGATGGGGAACCCGAGCCGGGAGGGGAGATGCTTGCCCATCTCGAGCGCCCTGGCCTGACCAACCTCGGCCAACGGAGGGTCCCATGGCCTGGGGGCTGTGGACGGCCATGATCGGTCAACGCTGTCGAGGCGGTCGCCGTGGCGCATGACGACCACGTACTGTTGGCAGTGGCAGTGAGGTTGCTCAAGTCTCATGGTGGGCATGTTCACAGCAGAAAAAAGCGGTGAGGGAACGAGAGAGAAGAACTTCGTTAGAGAAAGATTGGGAGCTCTCAGTATAAGTTTCGTCTCTTAATGTTTAGGAGATGCATGCATCAGCATATATACAGAGTAACACCGTGTTCTCTTCTCGATTTGGGCCTTCCTAGCAGTTTCTTCTACGCTTGACAAAAAAGTTGACGACGCGGCACGAGTCTCTTTCTGGACATTGATGTGAAATTTCTTTTCTTCAGCGTATGAACGTGTGAAGAAGGGATGATTAGGAGAACGCTCTTTGGCTGTGGAAAAGTAAGCCAATGGAATTGACAGAGTACCCAAGAAATTGGGGTGGAAGATTCTGACCAGTTTGGGATTTTGCCAAATGAGTCTTGGACTCTCGGGTTAATATAATGTTGTTAATAGCATAAAATGAAATAAAAACAAGGTACAGACCAAAAATAAAAAAAACGAAACAAGGTGAACTTTACAAAGAACTTAGAAGCAATCTAGCTTGTTCTTTCTCCTCATTAACTGAATAAAGTAAAAAAAAAAAATCTCCTATTTATAAGAGAACCCAATTGTTTTTTCTTTTCCGACATATTCCTAGTTACTTATTTTGCAAATGTTTTGTACATATTTTGATTTCATCCCATACATGTTTCAATGTTAAAATTTTAATATTTTTCTATCTTGAACAACTTTCCTAAAGAGATTTAGAATATTGAATTGTTTTTTCTCTTCCCACATATATTTTTCTATCTTGAACAACTATTTGTTTGAATTTTTCAATAAAAAATATTGTATGACAAAGTGATTTTTCTCAATGATTTAAAGGTCAATTTCATTTTTTTTTTTTGGTAAGATAAATGTCAATTTCTTGCACACATGTAAAGTGGGAAAATTACCAAAAAAGTCCTAACCTATTTCACTTTTATCAATATAGTCAAAAACATTTTAATTGTGCCAATTAAGTCATAAACATCTTCACGTTTTGCCAATTATGTCAATCCAATCAATTTTGGTAGGAAATTGCTGACATGGACATCGATCATTTTACGTGGCACTATTGGCACTGACGTAGACATTATTTTCATGTTACTTTAATATTAATTGAATATTTTTATGATTTTTTGGTTTCTTTTTCTTTTTTCTTTCCTTTTCTTTACTATACTTTTTATTGTTTTTTGGAGTGAGGGCCAATGAGGTTCACCAGCCAACCCTTGCCAGCTCTGGGTGAGGGCCGCAAGACCCTCACTGTGGTCGTTGAGCGCCTGGCCCTTGCTGGTACTAGGTGAGGGCCGAGTCCTCTTCTAGTGGAAATTAGATTAAATCATTACATCGATTCAATTTGAACATTGAAAAACAATCTTGGGTGGAAATTAGAGGGTAGCTCTTCCTTGGATCAACCTCAACGTACTTGATTAAGGCCTACCTTTTTCCATCTCTCATTCGTGGAAGCACATAAAAAGTTTGTTCGGGAATTCATCATCATTTCTCCTTCTTCACTCATTTGTGGATATTGCATTGTCCACAATGTTAACGTTTTCAATGACCTCGCGTAGACTTTTGACCTCCTACTCTAGGCAAAGTCTAAGAGATGATGTTAGAATGAATGTTGACCTCCTACTCTAGGCATTTCCACATTGTACGTTGCCTTGTTTGCTCATATTCAATGCATTTTCTGCGAAATCGACAAATCGCATGGTGGCGCCTTTATTTGTGAAGGAGTTACTCGTCGCCAATGAGTTGCTCGTCTTTAAATGCTTTCTTGATTCACAAATTTCTGTGCTTCATAGGTGAAAAGATTTGCATATTTATATTTTTGAAATGTGATTAATCAAAATAGACGGCTAGAAAGTAAAAAAATTAGAGGTAATTGGAAGAGGATTTGCATGTTTAGATCTTTGAAAATTTGGTCAATCAAATTAAAGGGTTAGAATTGAGAGCAAATTTTATGATTTGGGCCTCTACCCCATTTAGACTGAACGGGAATCTATTCAGTTTGGGCCCACTCTCTTGTTCTCCGGCCCCACTATGGTCGGGCCGGGCTTATCTTTTTACATAAAGCCCGACTTTCCCGGTCTTTAACAACCCCTTCATAATTATTGGATATCCCCCTAGAAAGTGTGTTACAACAATGACTAACAAAACGATTCTAGCGATGTCACATTTCATAAGTAGTTATTGAAATTAGTAGGCCTATTCAAACAATCAATAAAGATCTGTCGCATCTCTTAGAGAACAAGTTTAGTAGATATTCTAACATATCTATCTTCATGGAGAGAGAGTTGTCCATGGACAACGTATCGTTAACGATCAATTTCCCTTAGATGCTGGCCAAGTTCTATTACTAAAACTTACATTGTGATGTGGTACTGGATGCACTATATAAAAAGTGAAAACCTTTAACTAGGGAAAGAAGCAATAAGATGTAAGATTAAAGTGAGAGTGATAAGATAATACCCTAAAGCCATGAAAAAATGGTTATTAACACCAAACAAAATAAACAATTTTACGTTCAGATCATCCATCCCGATTTTTCGCTTACAAATTATCCGATCCATGAGGTTAGTGAAGTATTTCATGCATAGGTTCAGGGTTTACTTACATAAGATGGGCTTTTTCGATCATAAAAAACAAAGGGGAAATTATCAAAAAAAGTCCTAAACCTTTTGACATTTTACCAATTTAGTCATTCCGGCCAATTTTTTCTGGAAAATGCTAACGTGGCGGTCCAGTCAGTACTAAATTGACCAAATTGGAAAGTTTGGGACCGAAATGGTACAAGTGTAATAAATTTATCACTTTTTTTTTTGTAATTTTCCCTAAAAACAAACACCATATGAGAGAAAAAAAATTAAGCACTCCAGCATGCAAATAAATGAATGTCTGAATCAGTCTTTCTTCCTCGGGAATCCTCTAATTCCCTAGGATGGTAATAAGACACGAGAGCGTCACCAATTGGATCAACCATGTCGCTATAGAGATAAGATGTCGATGTCCTAACCGATTTTAGTTCCTTTTGTGCATTATGTGGTTTCTTGGAGACATCACATTTGACCTAAACATGCGGCACGCCTCTTGTTGATTGCTTTAACTCCCAAGAAAGAACATAATCAGCGCCATTTCCAGCGCAGAAGACATGTTAGAGCGATGACATCAAGTTAAGACGAATTTACGAAATTGATATACCGAGTGTCGTGGTCGACTTTTCCGGGCTACTTGTTTTAGAAGCCACCATTTGATTTAATTAATTTCGTAAACTGGCCTTGCTTAATGATACAAACCATTCTCAAGATTAGAAAAGCTCCCGTAATTACGGTGAAAATGTCGCGTAGAACTCCTACATTTCAGACTGGGACATCAGGTTGGCCGTATTGATTTCCATCTATATATACCCTCTTGAGATGAAGAAACCATATGTTTAATTGTTTAACTATAGCTAATTTGACTTTCACCTCGTAAGTGTTTACACTTGAAAATAAGTCAATGCATTAATCCTATGTAAGTACTGGTAAAGGGTTGAAAATTTAGAATATATTTATTTCGTAGAAAATAAATGATTTGGAAAATATTTTCATGAAGATGATAGCTTCTATCATTTACAAAAAATGAATGAACTAAATTTATTTTCACCATCCGCAAAAATAATTTTGACATAAATTATTGTCAATAATGAAAATTATTTTTATTGACTAATTATTTCAAGCAAAACAAAATATCGTTTTGAGGAAAATATTTTCGAAATTATTTATTTTCTGCGAAATAAACGGAATGCGGATAATATTTTCTTAACTTTAATCGTTCTTGTCGCTTTAGACAAATATCTTAACCGAATATATTTTGATTATCAACAAAAATGTTTAGGCTTCGCAAGGCCGGGAATGCCCTCAACACCATTCGTTTACAGGGTAGGAGACGTAGAAGAAAAAAAAAAATATAGACGTTCACGTGTGATTGTAGCATGTTATGGTCATTCATCAAGGACGAAGGTTAACACGATTATGATACTATAACACGAATTACCAAACCCTAGAAAGACGGTGGATGAACTGAAAACAATTATTTGTCACATTCATGGTAACACATAGTGCCTAAGAAGTATGGTTGGGTGAGAAATACGTGAATTTGAAAATACTTCCAATCTTGAAGTATTGCATGGGAATTTTGCCAATTGTTCAGCTCGGTTGAATACGAGCCACCGGTCATTTCGCCCTATTCTTGTTCTCCCGAATAACCAGAGTACCACGTGGACTTGAATGTCTTTAAAAGGTTTTATCTCAAGTCTCATTGAGATTTTGGGATCTTTAAAATGTAAAACTTCTAGAGGGTGTTTCTTTCTTTGGAGAAAACAAAAGATACAGAGAAAATTGAGAATACAAGGCGTGTAAGTATTAACACGTTAAAATAAGAAACGCATCCGTAAAGCCCACCCTGTGAATTGAATTATGGTTCGACGAACAACATGTGAATTGAAGATACTTTCAATCTTGAAGTACTGCTTGGGAATTTCGCCAAATTGTTTGACTCGGTTGAATCCGAGCCACCCGTCATTTCGCCATATTTTCTTGTTTCCCGGACAACCAGAGCACCACAAGTTTTGCCATAGAAAGCAAAGACATTCGGATGGAAAAAAGGCGAAGTACATAGTAACAAAAGCTACTCGTGCTTTGCGCTAGTAGACCATTATCTTATGTTGCGTGGGCGCTTGGACGATTGGATGTTCCTAATTGTTAGGTTTTGGAATTTTAGTTGCGATTGAAATTGAATAATGGTGGGGCGCTTTTCCTTCTCTCTTTTTCTCCCTTTTATGATGGGCAGTTTCCAAGAAGGATCTTTGGCGGAGACGATGACCCGAGAGTTGCCACTTGATTAGACAGGTGGTATATCTTGACCCAAGATGGATTTAGGAGGGAAGAAGATGCTGGGCTCTTCAATGGCGGGATAGGCATTGGAGGTTTGCTAGGCAAATGGTCGCTCGTCACCATCCCACGCGTGATGCACGAACATCGTGTTGCTCTCCCGCACGTGTTGTCATCGGGATAAGTATCTAAAAAAACC
Organism: Syzygium aromaticum; assembly: GCA_024500025.1. Taxonomy (NCBI): domain Eukaryota; kingdom Viridiplantae; phylum Streptophyta; class Magnoliopsida; order Myrtales; family Myrtaceae; genus Syzygium; species Syzygium aromaticum. The sequence goes on along the minus strand of CM044889.1, from coordinate 11,214,257 downwards.
CTAAACTTATTATACGGCAGCTAATTCAGTCATAAATTTTTTAATTACATCAATTTAGTCCTAATCTATTTTAAGATTAGCCAATAGAGTCATAAATCATTCTTTATGTCAATTTAGTCTTATCATTTTCACCATTTGCCAATATAGTCTTTCAGCCAAATATCTAAATAATAAGTTTATAACTAAATTAACACAAAGTTTAAGACTAAATTGGTAATTCATCAAAAGGTTTAGGACTAAATTGGTATAATTGAAAGGTTCATGACTAAATTGGCAAACCGTCATAAGATTTAGTAAAGCCCAGAGATTGAATTTTCTACCTTCTAATTGGGTAGCCCAACCTCCCTAATCCCTTTGGGATTTGCTCTGTTTTGATGCCTCGAATTCAATAAAATTTTATTTCAACCAAAAAACAAATAAACATAATTGAAAAGTATATGACTGAATTGGCCTTCGTATAATACACTACAAAAAAATATGTTTTTTCCGACGAAATTTTCAACGAAAAATTTGGAGAAATTCGTTGGAAAACGAATTTCCAACGAATTTTCCAACGAAAAAAAATTCGTTGGTAATAAGTTGTCGGAAATTTTTCCAACGAAAAATTTCAATTTTCGTTGGAAATTTGCAATAAATGTTTTTTTGTTGGAAAATTTTGTTGGAAAACTCGTGGCTAAATTCATTGGAAACGAATTTTTTTTTTTTCCGACGAATTTTTTTCGTTGGAAATTACAAATTTTTTTTCGGTCAAGCTAAAAATCGTGGAAATTTTTTTATTTTGGTCGAAATTTTTTTTTTTTTTATCGAAAAATAGCCCTCGCTGCCGGCGAAAGCCGAGCTCGCCCAGATCTGGGCGAGCTCGAGCTCGTCGGCCATGGCGAGCTCGGCCCTCGCCATGGCCGGCGAGGGCAAGCCTCGTCGCCGGCGAGGGCCGAGCTCGCCCAGCCATGGGCGAGCTCGAGCTCGCCGCCATGGCCGGCAAGGGCAAGCCTCGTCGCCGGCGAGGGCCGAGCTCGCCGGCCATGGCGAGCACGGCCCTCGCCATGGCCGGCGAGGGCAAGCCTCGTCGCCGGCGAGGGCCGAGCTCGCCCAGATCTGGGCGAGCTCGAGCTCGCCGGCCATGGCGAGCACGGCCCTCGCCATGGCCGGCGAGGGCAAGCCTCGTCGCCGGCGAGGGCCGAGCTCGCCCAGATCTGGGCGATCGGGCGAGCACGGCCCTCGCCATGGCCGGCGAGGGCAAGCCTCATCGCCGACGAGGGCCGAGCTCGCCGGCCATTGCGAGCTCGGCCCTCGCCATGGCCGAAGATGAAGAAGAAGAAGCAGTAGGGGCGGGAGCAGGCTTCGGGGCCACCGCTCGTCAAGTCCGTCGTCGTCTCCTAGCCTCGCCGGCGACGAGGCTTGATGGCGTCGGGGGCGTCGGAGGCTTGGTGTCCATGGCGCCGGAGCCGGAGCCGGAGCCGGAGGAGGAGGGGGAGCGGCGGGGGAGGAGTCGGAGGGGGAGGCGGAGGGGGAGGCGGAGGGAGAAGGTGAAGGCAAAGGAGAGAGAGAGAGAGAGAGAGAGAGTGTGTGTGTGTGAATGTGGAAATTGAAAGTTGTGGGAATAACGAGTGCGAAAATATTGAATAAGGAAGAAGTAGGGTTTTCGTTGTAAAATTTGTGGGAAATTTCCCATGAATTTTGCAACGAAAATTGTACACACTGAAATAATTGTCCGGAAAATTGAAATTCGTTGGAAAATTCGTTGGAAATTTCCAACGAATTTTCCAACGAATATCAAAAATGCCGAATAGTAATGGGTTTTTTTGTAATTCGTTGGAAATTTCCAACGAATTTCAATTTTCCGGACAATTATTTCAGTGTGTACAATTTTCGTTGGAAAATTCGTTGGAAATTTTCAACGAATTTTCCAACGAATATAAAAAATGCCGAACAATACCGGGTTTTTTTGAATTCGTCGCAAAATTCGTTGAAAATTTCCAACGAAATGTGCGACGAAAACGTTTTCGTTGGAAATTTCCAACGAATTTTAATTTTCGTTGGAAAATTTGTCGCAAATTTGCAACGAAAATTTTTTCGTCGCAAATTTTCGTAGCAAAAATCCAGTTTTTTTGTAGTGATAGGTTTATAACTTTTTGGATAATTTTTTTTGTTATCATCGGTTAAAGATTCGTCGAAATATTGAGAGAGAGAGACAGAGCAAGATACAAGATATTCATTTTAGATGAGACCGATTGATCTCTACTGTTTGATGAGGTTGACTCCCCCGTCATCCTTTCACGCGTAATGGTCGAACAACATGTCCCTCTTGTACATGCTACCACCAGTTAAAGATTTGTCGAAATACCGAGAGGGAGCAAGATAGAAGATATTCATTTTAGATAACACCGATTGATCTTCACGGTTTAATTAGGTTGACTCCCTTCTCATCCTCCCACACGTGATGCTCGAACATCATGTCACATGTTATCACCGGTTAAACATTCGTCGAGGCACCTAGAGCGAGCAAGACAGAAGATATTCTTTTTTGGTGAGACCAATTGATCCCGATTGTTTAATTAGGCTGACTCCACGTGCGAATTAAGTCATCTAGCATATGATATCTGCCGGGGTTTTGACAAATGGTGGTACTGTGCTCCTTGTCGTTTGCAATGGCCTCTTGGTGATGATAGCGATCTATTTTTTTCACTGTGGGAATATTTTGACGTCTTTATAATGATGAAACTATGTAAAAATTTGAAGAGTCCTTATGTATCAAAATTTATGAATTTTCTAAAGATTCGAGACGTTTACTATTAAATAAAAATTCAACATTCAAACATGAAAAGAAGAAATATTGCTGAACTTGACACTAGATTACCTCAACTGACATTAAATGAGAGATCATATTTATGGTCTTTTTTAGGTGCTAGGTATACAAAAACAGAGTTGATTCTCAAACATTCGAATCACGCAAAAGCTTAAGCCTCAACGAAATTCAAAACCAGCAATTACTATAAGATTTCTTTCCTTGTATCCTCAATGTACACGTCCAATGTGTGTATCCAATGAAATTTAACACAGTGAAATCCATAATCTAATCGAGTAGAATTCGATAGTCGCTCTTTAAGTCTAGTGAAATTCACACTAGAAGAAGGTAATCAAGGAGGGGCGGGGGTCAAGGATCTTCGTGGATTCTTTCCCAAACAGAGTTGGTATGAGTCCTATGTAGTCCGGTGGACAGGACCGGAATTCTACTTGCCTTTACTTGTCAAATATTCCGTATTTGCGTAGCAATATGCAAATGTGTATTGATTGCTATCTGATGGAATGTAAAGCAAAACCCTAAAATCCCTTTTCTCCTCTCAATTCCTCATTCTCAATCAAATAGGATGGCGGTATGTAGTATTGAGAAATTGGTCCCCATACTCAAGAGGGCGAAAAAGGTTCAACTCCTCAAAGTTGCACCTCTTCGCATCACTCGACGCATGGGAGGACAACTATTAAATTAATGGACGAAAAAGTAGCAATTGACGCAAATTGTGTCAAATCCTCGACGCCACATATCTAGTACATTGGCATAGTGTTGAGAAATTGGTTCTCATGGTTAATAGTAGATAGTTCGAATCCTCACATATAAACATCTTCACTTTTCATGAGGCATGGAACATGTTAGAATATTTAAATATTAAATTACGTACCTATCTAACATTGTAAACTTTTAGATTAAACTTTTAACATGGTATCAAAGCCAGCTGCCCCTTTCGCATGTGTGTCCAACCCCGCTAGTCAAATTCTACATAGTGAAAGAGGGTGTTGAAATATCTCATGTCACTTGGTAATGGGGCTAATATGTTCTTTATATACATGTAATTTTTCTCTACCTATTAGCTAAAACTTTTAAAACAGTTGCTAATAATCTCGCAAAATTTTACGGAACGGATCCGGGTTTTATCGAATTTTAGTCAATGCTAATGCGATCATCCTCTAGGAAAAAGTAAAAAGAGAAAAAGTCCTCGGCTTCTTGATCATTTTATTATTTTATTTTGTAACTATATATTTTGATATGGCAGATTTGACAATGCTTATTACTTTTTCTAGTAGCATCTTCACTTTATCATCATTGCCATCTTTTCGGTAATTATTCAATATATTATGAAGGATTAACCTGCAAAATGTATGCAAGCTTTAGGCATCCGAACCTTTTCTTTTCTTCTCTTTTCTTTCGATTTCCTCTTCTCGCCTTTGCTTCCCGAAGAGTCTTCCGATGCAGCACGACATGCTAACACCTGTCGATCACCACGAGATTCGGGAAGGTAGTAAAGAAAAGCAACTCAATTTTTCCCCCATCTTTAATTTTCCGTCTTAGTAATGAGCTCAAGGCAAAAGAAAAAGGACCCAAAAAAATGAAAAAAGCAAAGCAAAGCCCATATAAAGCTAAATCGAGAACAACTCTTACACATGCGTATGTGTGACTTGATTCCCATTGTCAATGAATTACCATAGGCCAACCAATAATTCTCTGCAAAAAGCCTGTTCTTCGAGAAAGACCCCCGAGAATAAACGTGCAAAAGGGCCAAAAAAGAAAACATATAAAAAAACCAAAAAAAAAAAGAGAAAAAAATTGAGGAAAAAAAGGGTTGATTATCGTGCTGTTGACTCATTGACCAGCAGGTCGATGGGGCCCCACTCATGCGGCCATGTGTTAGCGATTTCGCAAAAACTAGATCCGCCGTGGCGCCGTTAAGGTTGTCGCAAATCATGGATTAACATGTGTTATGGCGACCCCAAAGGGAGAAAAATTAAATAATAAATTCGAGATGTAATTTTAATTTAATATTTCAAAATCGACGGCCGGTAGGCGTTCTTGGTAATAAGAACATTTAATGCAGAGCCAAATGATTTGGGGGACCGGCGCATGTGATTCGCTTGTTTCCTTCCCTAATGACCAAGGCCCCTCCACGTGAGAACGTCGAACGCCTTCGCTGCCGCTTCCATTTGCGGCATGTGTTTTCCTATGCGTTGCTTTTCAATACTACCGAGGCTCTGTCCTTGTCTTCGTCCCTGGCCATTTGGGTATTGCACCGGCCAGATCTCGGGTGTCGGGGGTGGTCTCGAAAGGTAGATTGGACCGATTCAACGTCGTGACTCTCGCCCCCGCCTTCGGGCCCGTTGCGTGACCATGCTTTTCTCTGGATTTACCGGCCACCCAGAATTCGCGTTGCTCTCTAAATTCATCCGGGCATGTAGTTTCGGTCTCACGATGCTTGATTCAAGTCCTGTAGGAGTCAAGAATTTTATTGCCCCTTCTTCTGAATACAATCGGAAGGTAGCGCTCGATGGGTTCGATCGATAGAGAAAACAATCATAATTCTATCTTCTTCTTTCTTTTCTTTCTTGAAAAGGTGATTTTCATAAATAGACATGCCAGAGAGAATTATGGGGTCAAAACGTGGGATGCCTAATTTTGGTGTTAGTGTTTGCATGTGCTTGCATCCTTTAAAGGTGGGATATGAAAACGAGACTAAGGAAAAATAAAGGGTTTCTTACTTCTTCTTCTTTTTTTGGTTTTTTGGGGGAAAATTCGAGAAAAGGATAAAAGAATCGATTTAATTAGATGCTGCGTATCGAGAAAACCTACAACAGGCGCAAATGGAGGACCGGGGTATGGCTGACAAGACTGATGCCACATGAAATTCATGGTGGGGCGGGGCACGACCCGTTTGGCTGACCATTTTCTTCTGATAATTTCTTCTTAATTAAATTAAAATGTGGTTTCTTTTGCCATAATTAAAATGTGGCTAATTAAGATTGTTCTTGAGGAACTTAATCAAACATGAACTTTCAATTTGGACGACGATTGGCAATATATGCATTTGGTGGTAACACTCGATTTAATTAACCCAAGCTTAATTCGGGTAAATGAACCCTTTCCAAAATCGACCATTTTCAAATTAGGTTTTGAGCGTGGCTGTGCGCAAACCCGTTTGGCCCTAGCATCCAATAATGACTGACTGACCATCTTGCTGAAGTTGATTTCAAATTTTCAAAAATAAAATTAGGAAAAATTGTTCAATCAATCTTAGAGCTATTGAAAGGATGCCAGCTCAATCATAAACTTTCTTATTTTGCCAATTTATTCCTTCACTTTTGCGCGAAATTCAGAAAAAGTATAAAAAAAAGTCTTAAACCTATTGCATTGGTACTAATAAAGTCATAAACCTTTTAATTAGACTAATTTAATCATAAACATTTTGTATTTATGCCAATTCAGTCCATTCAAGCGATTTAGGTCGAAAATCGCTAACGCATATGCCAGTAGTCCTGCATGGCGCAGTTGACACTAACATGAACATTTTTTATATTTTTTTAAATTTTTTTCCTTTCTTTTTTTTTCCCCCTTTATTTGTGCTAGTGGCCGGCAAGGGCCCACTCCTAGATCTGGCAAGGGGCAAGGCCAACCCTCACCCGGGCCTAGATAGCCTCTCCAGGCGTCGCCTGGGCAAAGGTGGTCTTACCTTAAGCCGAATCGCCAAAGCTGACGTCATTCACAATGCCTCGAGTGGCCAGCGTTGGCCTCATATCTCCTAGGTTCTTCATGGCCTCCCCTCTCCACTCCGATTCTAGGTCCCACCCTCCAATTTGAACCGCTTCCTCCGATCACGAAATGGTTCTTTGAAGTCTTTTCAGGATCTGCTCGTTTTATTTTGGTTCAAAAAATGACGTTATTTTTGTTTCTGTGAGGTGTGAGTGTGACATCCCCTGTTTATTTGCAATTGAATGGCTTTTCCCGCCGGTACTTTGATTTCCACATCCAAGTTGAGCAAATCAGTGTGTGTGGATTTTCGTATCCGATGTACAACTTGTTATTTTTGTTGAAAGCAAATATTTCATGGACATCCCAAGATTTCAAGATGATACATAAGAGGTTCAAAACAAAGCAAATCTCAAATGGTAAAGTAGAACAATAAAGCACAAACTGTTATGATAAACACACTCATCCAAAAAAGAAAACCTATCTCAGCATCAAAGGAGAACGAACGGCGGTCGATTACCAAAACTTGCATCATCATAAGTGATGAGCACATATCATAAATTCCTTCTTCAATAGCTATGGCTTGCTTAGTGGGCAGTGCACGCCTAGGTTTAACGTTCTCAACACCATCATCGTACAGAGAAACTAAAAACAAGTTAAATAGGCTCTCAAAATTAGATCGAGATCGGGAGAGATTGAATAAACACAGAAACATCTCTAAGGAATTCATAGATCTAAATTGGGATTGGGAGAGAAAAGATCCCACATATAATTTAGATCGGAATATCAGAACTTCCAAAACTTGGAGAAGTCGTATAAGTATAACCACTTCTAGGGCAGTATAAACTCATCGTATTCCTCCTCAGTCCCGTAGGACTTCTTGGTTCAGAGGATTTGAAGTAGCAAGTTGATTCCTAACGATGGAAGCGGAAAAAAATGCCAAGCGAGCAGGAAAAAAAAACAAAAAACCAGATAACCAAGATAATAGATCATGTCGAGAGAGAAAATCTCAATTCCAGTTGAGATAATAGAGTCTCGCTTAATTGAGAGTTATTTCTCAGCCGAGGGAATTTGGAGCGGAAGAGAAAAAAGGAACCTGAGAGAGGTGATTGAGAAGAGAAAGCGGCCAGGGTTTTTTTAGTGCTGATGTTGAATTTCGAGCATTGATCTCTTGTTTGATTTTTGGGTGACGTGTTTGGAGTCTCGAATGGGTTAATGATGTTCGGAACGTTATTTTCTCCTCTAAAAAATAAAAAAAATTACTAAAAAAAATGTCAACATTAGTTCCAGTTGAACCATGTAGGACGGTCAATGTTCACGGAGACAATTTCCGGCCTAAATTGGCACGGATGTGAAAAGGTTTAGGATTAAATTGGTTTGAATGAAAGGTTTAGGACTGAATCGGTATAAATACAATAGATTAATAACTGTTTATATTTTTTTTCTCGTGAAATTCCGATGTAGTTTTTCTGGCCGATTTTTATCAGAAATCCTTAACGTGACATGCCACGTAAGATGGTCGGCGATGACCCAATTGTCACGTCAGTGATCTCCAACAAAAATTGGCTAGAATGAAGGATTACATTGAAATTTTGTACAAAAGCATATGACTAAACTGGCAAAATCGAAAAATTTAGGATTAAATTGAAATCCGTACGATAGATTTATGATTGATTAGGTAATTTTCCTCCAAAAAAATTGTATAAAATTTCTACGGAGTCACAAATCACCTTAAACGTCGATTTGTATATGGTCTTGAAAGGGGCCGTCTCTCGAATTCGATTAAAGATGGGTGATCGCCAAGAGATGAGAAGATCTGCCCGGGATTTCGATTGCATCCGAACATGGGGAGGCTGGTCATGGCGGGGGCGAAAGAAGAGATGGCCCAATGTTTCCCAAGGTGCACGTACACGTGAAAAAGAACAAAGTGTGTCTGAGGATTCAAACTAGGGACATCCTCAAACAGGGACAGTGCATTGACACAAGAAAAGGCCAAAGCCAAGGTTAACAAATTGCATGTAAGGAAGCATAAGCATATAATGATTTATGCCGAGGCCAAGGGCGATGCATTACTGTTCATCGCCACATGGGAAACAAAAGAGCCGATGAACTGTATCATGAGATTTCCCCTCTCCTTCCCATACTAGTGCAATGGGTCCACTCCTCTTTTATGTCCTTTTCCTCTTTTTTTTTTTTGCCTTTCCTTTATTTAATTTTCCTTTTCCTTTTGCTTTTCTCTTTATATACAAAGATAATGGCATAAACAATCCTCGAACGTTGGCTTAATATGCAATTTGATCCATGAATTTTTAATTTGTTCAATGTGGTCCATGAACTTTTGGTACATATTCAATTTAGTCCATGAACTGTATGAAAATGTACAATATAATCTTTGAACTTGAATTAATGGAATGACTACATTGAACACTTTTATAAAGAGTTGAATATGTATTAAAAGTTCATGGACTACATTGAACAAATTGAAAATTTAAGGACCACATTGAACATTGGGTTAAAGTTCAAGGACTACATTGAACAAATTAAAAGTTCAAGGGTCAATTTGCATATTGAGTCAAATCATGGACTATTTATGTCATTTTCCCTTATATATAACAATTTTATTTTCCAATTCGTGGAGGAGGCATCATAAAATGCCCAACAGCGTCCATTTTGAGCGTGAATTCTCTCCAATGGCACAACATATCAACACGGAGAGTAGTGCCCAGGAAAACTCTCCTAGCTCATCTTCACTCTCCACTGCCGCCGCCGCCGCCCCCACCACCACCACCACCACCTCATACGCCTCCTATTCCTTCACTGTGACGGTAGCCACGACAACCTCCTCCGCCTCCACCTCATCGGCCGGCTCGGATCTGGCCCTAGAACCAAGCAAAAGAAATGAGGATTGCGCTTCTCAAAAGGGGCCAGGGAAGTCTCCAAGCTCACGCGCGCACTTGGAGGAGCCAACTAGCAAGAGGCGCAAGGCTGGGGGCTCCGGCGAGCACCCGACGTACCGGGGGGTCCGAATGCGGAGTTGGGGCAAGTGGGTGTCTGAGATCCGTGAGCCAAGGAAGAAGTCGAGAATCTGGCTCGGGACGTTCCCCACAGCCGAGATGGCCGCCCGGGCCCACGACGTGGCCGCATTGGCCATAAAGGGCAGCTCGACCTACCTCAACTTCCCCGAGCTGGCCCCAGAGCTCCCACGCCCAGCCTCAACTTCCCCGAAGGACATCCAAGCAGCTGCCACGAAGGCCGCCGCAGCTTTCGTGCCTCTCCCGTCTGAGCGTGGAGCCGAGGATCGTTTGGGAGCCAACCTGAGCCGGGATGCTTCCGAAAGCTCCTTGTCCGACACAAATTCTTCACAAGAATCAACCAATTGTAGCGCAAATGACTATGAAGATGCCTTGTTTGATCTACCCGATCTGTGCGTGGATCAACCCAATGGCTTTGGATTCTGTCCTTCCTTCTCATGGCAGGTTTGTGCGGCAGATTCAGGGTCTCGGCTTGAGGAGCCGTATTTGTCGTGGGATCACTTCTAGACCATCGAATCATATATTCATTTTGTGCTTAAGATTGATTTGCTTGCTCTTTACACATGTTTCACGAGGTCCTTATCGAGGTAAAATCTTGTCCAAGCTCTGTCCATCGTGAATTGAGTGACATGACTCGTTGAGTTTTTTGCAAATCTACTTTGCAACTCCGTACGCGACTGCTCAGGCCACATTCACCGTGAATTAATGTTCAGGCAAGATTCTGACCCTCTTGTTCAGTGAAAAACTCCGTCCTTCCCGATTTTCAAATCCAAGAACACCCACTTGGAAAATGTCGAGTTTCTGTCCCTCAAGAAAGTGTTCAGTGTGGCAAATTTCTAGAGATGGAGAGAGAGAGAGAGAGAGAGAGAGAGAGAGAGAGAGAGAGAGAGAGAGATGGGTAAGTTTCTTGCTAGACGAGGGGTTTACTTAGATCTAGCTGTAATATACGAGCACACACCACCTGAAATTGATTTCAAGTGATTACTTAATTGCGAGTGTTGATTTGGATTTTGTATATATAACGAAAAGCGGGTTTGGTGCAGCTGATTAGCAATTTGTCAATTGCCTTTTGTACCAACCTTGCTCTTCAAGACCCACCAACAAAAAATAATAAAAATGAAATCTATAGTATATTGACCAGGAAACCTACTCATCACTCAACCCGAATATATAATCTTTGTGTGGTGTTACGTCATAATGACATCACATGTAGGACATGTGAATGAAGATTAGGTGTGCTGTTACGTGTGAGCACATACCTTTTCTATCGTTGTGTATATCTACCAGTTCATCAGCGGCTAGTGTGATCTTTTTTTTCCATTCTTTTGACCAAGAAGGAGATAAAAAAAACAGAGAAAAATTTGCAATTGCAACTAGGACATCATTGCGTACGTGTTATTAAACCAGCAGAGAACTAGTACATAGCAATAAGAGAGATTCGAGAAATAAAGTTCCCTAAATAAAAGAAATTATGTACACGTGACTGTAGAATTTTGAATGATGTGGACTAACCAATCTAAAGATAATGGATCGATTACTGCATAATCCCCTAAGACATTAGCCCAAGCTGGCCAGTAATAAGACTTGAACTTTTGGTTTCATTAACCATGAGATCTTAAATCAAATCCACTCGGTGAAGCTTATTTGCCTAGGAGATAATCTCTAACACATTCTTAATGACTGGCGTGTCAACGAGTTTAGTCTATGCACGAGAAATCGACTCGACATGTTATCTAACCCCATAATCAAATCAAGCAAAGAGAATAAGCAGAGATCTTTTAACTTTTCCCTGGTATTTATTTTGTAATTTCCTAATAGAAAATATCATATGTAATGCATTTGTGAAGATACATACTCACTTGTAGTACATTCCTTCTTTAATATCAACCGTCTAAAGGATGCGCTGAAGATCAAAGAAGGGGACAAAAGCCATGAAATTGTGGGAAAGAAGTTATTGATTCCAATTCCAAACACATGCAATTTAGTAACGCCAAAAAAAAATAAGGCGACCCTCCATTCATGCACCCAAAAGTGATGAGACCTGTTCAAACCACTTTAGCTCATTTGTAGCAAGTGACCTCTCACTATCATCATCTTTTCCTTATTCAACGGCAGCCATCATTTTGGCGCTACCACCGTACAAACAGATCTTCAATCCACACCCCCATACAAAATGAAATTATGTTGCGAGGTCCCTCAAGGCACCCAATTGTTTTTGGACAACCTTTTTAGGAAAAAAAAAATTGAAAGCACTAGAAGGAGGAATAGGGATAATCCAAGAAATCCATGAAAGGAGGTTGTGAAGAATGTGACAAGAGAAAACACAAGGCGTATCGAATGTGAAATTATGGTTTCTTTACAGCTATATAATGGCATTAAAAGCTTTGATAAGATGGCACACAGAGTGCTTTTTCCCTTCTTTAATAGTGACTTTCCAAAAGTAGTAGGATTAGCCACCTGATTCTGACATTGGCAAAGCTCGGTTCTATTTCTAGGAAGGTGCATGCATGGCAGTGAATTAACCTGGTCCTTTCAGTTTGTGGGATATCTATAGGCTTCATTTCTTGGGGGATTATAGGGTCCAGAGGATAGGCTGAATAGGAAGCTTTGTGCTACTAGGTTTTTGGATTAGATTTGATTGTGACCTATTTAACTGGCATTTGAAGTAGGTTAGAAATGTTAAGCATACCTAGACATAAGGAGACGTGCCATGCAAAGTACAATAAGAGTTGAAAGCTTGAAGAAGACCCACTTTAACCAGCCACAGCATAAAAGCAAACCATGGACTAGCATCTCCTTTAATTAAAGTGGTAATCATTAGGACAAAGCCATGATGGTTCCTCCAACATTGTTGTTTTGCATAAATAGAATCTGTACTTTTGAGTGCAATTCAGTGCTCTTCCAAGGCTAAAATATCTTGGAAAGGAGATCTCCTTCTTATGCCCTCCATTTGATCATACATTAAAACTTCAATCTCATTTTTCATTTTCTTTCGAAGGCAAAAATTGCAAAATCATGGAGAATAGAAAATTGCTTGATACTTAAAATTGAATGCAGAATTATCGGCTAACTCAAAATTCAAAACCACTCAAATGAATTTTATAAATTGCACAACGCGCGGAGCACTCATTTATTCTAACTTGTATATTACATTGAATTATCAACTTCTGCAAATTCTTTTCAAAGGTCATCGTCACTTGTGGGGAGCCCAAAATTATATTCAAAGTATATAAAGGGGAAAAATAAAAGAGAAAGAAAAAAGAAAAGAAGAAAGAAAGCACACGAAATGCTGTGAGAAAAGTTCCAATATATAAGAAGACATGACTAATAAATTAAAAAAAGATAACACCCTGATATTTGACTGATAAATGCATTCAATGGAGTAATTAGATTTATTTAAAATAATGATATTAATCAAAAAGCACCAAATATTGCTCGGTGCCACTTGCTTCCAAGTTGAGTGGCAGACCTAATGATTACTCAAATAATAAGATCCCACCACCAATTAGATAATAATTGCCTAAAGATCTCACCACATCAAGCCAAACGTAGAGAAGTCAAACGTCACTTGTATGATACAAAGATCGAATCATTATAACAATAAATATGATGATGGTGAGGTATAATTTGTAAACAACCATCACACAAAAAACGTTGACATCACCGTGGACCAAACCTTGATCAAGGGAGAAAGTGGGATCTATCGAAAAATTAGCTGGAGGCCTGATTAGCTAGGGAGACAATCTAGCATATCAGGAAAAGTATGATTATCGACAATGATGATGAGAATGATTGTGGTGATAATGACTGGTTTGATGCAGAGTCCGGAACTAATTATGGGAGCTTCATGCCTGACATTTCGATGAAATCCATGGTACAGTGGGCTCAATACTGGACTTGCATACGGGTGCCGGGGAAGCCCCGACGCGTTGACTTGGTGGCCAAGACCCAACTTTGTACATGGGTTGAATTGATACCTAGACTTTGTCTTAAACTGATTTGATTATGTAATTTTTTTTACCGGTGAATGGGTTGGGTTTTTTTTTGGTGCATAATTTCAAGTGAGGCTCTTGTATTAAGTTTGTCTAAAAATTTTTAAGCATATTATACTTTTGCTAATTCAATCATGAACCTTTCAATTTTGCCAATTAAATCATAAACCTTTTTAAATTTTGTCAATTTAGTCAATTTGGCTGATTTTGGCCGAAAATCGCTGACGTGGACATTGACCGTCTTACGTGTTGCAGTCGGTGCTAACGCGAACAATTTTAATAATATATTTTTTAAAATTTTAACTTTTTTTTTTTTCTCTCTTCTCCTTCCTCACTACTTTCTTATTGTAGCCGGTGGCCAAGGCCTGCTGGCCATTAGGTGATGGTTGCCGCGCCCTTGCTGGTTGTGGGTGAGGGCCGGAACTCCCTTGCCAAGTTGGAGGAGGCCATCGCACGGCCATCGACCACTAGCCACAGTGGAAAGCAGTGAAGAAGATAAAAAAAAAAAGAAAAAGAAAATAATAAACAAATAAAATATTTTAAAAATATTAAAATATTATTAAAGATTGGTCACATCAGTATCAATAGAGTCACGTAAGAAAACCAGTGTCTACGTTCGTGATTTTTGATCAAAATTGGTTTAATAGACTTAATTGATAAAATGTGAAAATATTTAAGACTCAATTAGTAAAACTGAAATATTTATGACTGAATTAGCAAAAATGCAATAAATTTACGATTTTTTGGACAATTTTGCCAATATTAAGCTGTGTCGACTCAATCTATCTCATTGACACCCTAGTTGGGTTATGAAATCGATGGGGGCAATTTACATGGTATTACGTTACTTCTAGGTCGGTTTCGTACAAACAATCACAAGTAATGACGAAAGCACAAGTGTTGTACATAGGAGGAGGATAATGCTGTAAAGAACTTGCCTTCTCAAAATTATACATTGAATAGTGGGAAAATTTCAAATCAGTATTCAAAGTGGGGTCATTTTCTCCAAAATGGGTCCAAAGTAGACATAGTGCCACGTAAGAGCCTGAAGTGCCCAATCAGTCTCAAATATGAGCCCAAAGTGCCCAATTAGTCTCAAGTAAAGGCCTGAATTCGTCGGCCGGTCAAATACCCACCGGTTGGCAAACACATCACTATTTCGGCAATTGGAACAAGGGTAAATATACTTTATAATTTTTTTTTGTTTCTTTTCCTTTTCCTTTTCTTCTTGTGTTTTTTTTTCCCTCTTCAACCTCTACCAACCATAGCCGCGGCTGGCGGAGGTTGCCAGCCTCAGGTGGAGGCTGCCCACGTCGGCGTCAGGTGAGGGCAACCTAAGGTCGGGCGAGGGTTGCCTTCTCCGGCGTCGGGCGTCGCCCGACCCTGGGTTGCCCTTGCCCAACACCGACAACGGCTATGGGCGTCGGAGGTTGAAGAGGAAAAAAAAAACAAGAAGAAAAGGAAAAGGAAAATAAAGAAAAAAATTTAAAAAAGTAAAAGACGAAAGTGCCATTGTTTTGATCGTCGGAATAGTAATGTGCTTGCCAGCCGGTGAGCATTTGACCCGCCGGCGAACTCAGGCTCTTATTTGAGATTAATTTGGCATTTCGGGCCCCTATTTGAGATTAATTGGGCACTTCAGACCTTTATTTGGCATTATATCCACTTTGGACCCCTTTTTGAGAAAATGACCCCACTTTGCATACTGATTTGAAATTTTCCCTTGAATCTTGGAGGATCAAACTCGAAGACCTAACACTTGATTGATAAATATATACTAAAACAAAGATATTATAGTCCAACCAGTAGCTAGATAGCCTTTAATCATGGAAATGATGGAGTTGAATGTTGGTTGAAGATTGATTCTTCTACATCTGAAAATTCAGTTAGCTGCTTATTTAGTTTAGGGAAAATTTTCAAAAAAGTAGAAAACATATTGCATTGGTGTTAATTTAGTCATAAACCTTTTGACATAGTGCCAATTTAGTCTTTTCGTCTAATTTTGACCTGACATTGCTAATATAGACATCGACCGGCCTACATGGTATTGTCAGCACTAACGTGTATAATTTTTAATAATATTTTTATATGTTTAATTATTTTTTCTTTTTTCTTTCTTTTCTTTCTTCTTCCTTTTTCGGGTCACCGAACAAGGCCAGGCGGGCTAGCCTCGCCTAGGCGAGGGTTGCCATCTCCCGGCCAAGAGAGGGCCAACCAAGCAAGGGCGAGCCCCGGCAAGGGCTCCCCTTGCTAGATTTGGCGAGGCCGACCCTCATCGAGGCCATTGTGGCCTCGCTGGGCATCGCCCGAGCCAAGACAACGCTCAGCGAGGGCGCCCTGGCCTGAGCGAGGCCAACCCTCACCCTTGCCTGGTTGGCCATTGCCTGTGGCTGGTTACTGGCAAAAGGAAAAAGAAAGAAAGAAAAAAATAAAAAATTGAAACATTGAAAAATACTAAAATATAATTAAAAAATATTGATGTCAGCGCCAGCAGTGTCACGTCAGTCGGCCAACATCTACGTCAGCAATATCCAGCCAAAATTAATCGAAAGGACTAAATTGTCACTATGTCAAAAAGTTTAGGACTAGATTGATACCGAAAAAAGGTTTGTGACTTATATAAATGTAATAGATTTAGGACTTTTCTGATACTTTTCTCTTGAAATTATGATTAATCAAAAGAATTTTCAACTCAGGAAACTCAATAGGTGACCAACAACTAGTATTTTTAGCTATGGAAGATTATCACCATGCTCGGCCGGCCTATTCACGAGCAGGAGCCTTAGGACTAGCAATACCTAATTGAATTCGATTGAATATGAAGCAATCAAGCTGATTTTTGTACTTCTATATTGCTGATTGATATATCTCTTTGACATTGGTGAATGATTGATGTCTAAGTCTTAATGGTGCAAGCAAGGCCATATAGGGACGATCATACGACCTTGTAACAGTAACTTAAGCGAATTTCTACAACAAGTGGTGTAAATAGGGACATATTTTATAGGACACTTGAGTAAAGAATCCCTACGATTATACTTAGGCTTGTTCATATATAAAGCAGCGAATCATTCACGACACGTTTGTTGAGAAAATTTTCAAACACCTAGATATTTATAAATAGGTCTAAAAAAAAGAAAAAAAAAAGGTACCTAGTATATTATACTATCGGGCTTTGCCCCTTCGACTTTATTTTTTCTCTCCCAATGCTTGTGCAACTCTTCGGCAGTCGCATCTAAATTAGATTTCAAAACTGAGGGCTAGAATACAAAATAACCATGGATGTCCGTAACCACCTAATCTAAAAATGACCCAACCAACTCGATTGTCAGTCACACTTAATAAGGAAATATGATCTCGATCCAAAGGAATTTCTTATAGAATCTCTTGCCAGTAGATCGAAATGGGTGGAAAGTAGCATCTTCCGAAGCTAAAGAAGAGCTTAAAGCATGTTTTTATCGTCATTAAGGGACAGAATACCTGCCTTAGGATCTTCTTTCTGCACATATACCATTTTTTTTTGGATTAATTAAAAAGAACATATCGAGAAAGAGAAAGTGGAGGGAAAAGACTGGGTCGATTGTACCAATAAAGAATGAAATAGGGGAGAAATACCAAAGACCATGTGCTGGAAAAGAGCGGAATAAACTTTCCCAAATTAATATTAATGGCCCAGAAACTCATAATCTCTCTCTCTCTCTCTCTCTCTCTCTCTCTCTCTCTTAATAATTAAAAGAAAGCAAATGCCACTAAGTTTTGTAAAGTATGCAACTTGGTTGCACTTAGAGATGCAGACATCACATAGGTTTTTCTTGGGAAGGGCAAATTGCTCATTTAAAAGGAAAAACCTGTTCCAGAAATTACCTGGAAAATTCAGAAAGGACAGGAAGAGAGGTCTGAAAATTGGGGAATCCGATGTCATGAAATTGGTCTTGTACCGTGTTGCCTAGAGAAGTGACAAGACATCTAAGGATATAAATATTAACAGGATGACGTGTCGACCGCCAATTGCTTGCTTTGTATTCGTGCATGAGGGCCCAAAAAATTGCATGCGTGCATTGGTGGGGGATACTGTGTATTGAAGAATTTGCAAGTGCGAACATGTGATTCACCTGTTTTTTTCTCCCTTTGTTGGTGTTGAAAAATGCAGGGAATTCATGGTTTAGTCCGACGAAAGGGACGAGGGATCCGGAGCGATTGACGCCTTCTAACGCAAGAGCATATTCTTTTTCATCAATCATACATATTAGAAGGAGATTTCTAAATTCAAAAATAATAAAAAGTGCACGTCATGCGAGACAATGTGATTGATTAATTATATCATATCAACGATGTTATTAATATATAATATAAAAAACCGTCTTTCCTTCTTTTATTTATTTACTACATACTATTTTGTAATATGACAATACATAAATATTATGTTATCCAAACGCGTTTTTTTTCTCTCTAAAGTATCTAATTGTCACTTCAAGCAATTCATGACGAATCTTCATTTGATTCACTTCGCATATCTTGGCTAGAATTTTTGAGATAGGAACACTAGAGACCGTCCATATATATTGGGAACAGCGCAACATAACTCTAGTGCATTTGTGGTGAGTTCCAGGGGGGAGCTTGTAATTTGAATCTGCCGATGTATCCCGCTGAGCTCACGTTTTGCTCCGAAACTTTGCTATTGAGGTTTGAGTCGACTAGTTATTATCGGTTGCTCCTTTGACTTTACACATCCAATGTATAGGACTTCTCTCTTTTACGACGTGCGGTCGACAAAGGAGGCTGCCCAAAGGACTTTGATCTTTCCTGGGCCTCCAAAGGCCAACGACAATATGTACGCCGAGACCCTGTCAAACAACAAAGCCACTTCTTTAATTAACACACCTTGAAGGGCCCGTGGAGATTATTTGGGTCCGTTTGACCGATTGGAACATCCAGCGACACGGTCTCCAGAAGACGCGGATTGTTTTATGGATAGCGCCTTTTTCACTCCTTCCTGCTTCTACATTTTGTGTCTTACTTTGTCCTTCTTCTTCTTCTTTTCTTCTCTCGATTCTCTCTCTTTATGTTCGTCATCTTCTTCTTCCTCGCTGCCTTCTCCACCTATGCCCTCCACCGCGCCTTCAAGGCTCCATTGGCTGAGCCGTTCACTCGCTTCTCCGCCTTGCTGCCCCTCGCGGCCTTGACCTGCCATCATCGAGACCTTCCCGACCATCGTCTACTTCGCCGTGAAGGGGCACAAGATCAGCAAGGCGGCGCTCGACACCACCATGTGCTCAAATGACTCTGACGATGAAGATCCCTTAAGAGAAGCGGCGTTTTCACCTTGAGAGCATCCGAGGTGTCACATAACAATACGTTCGTCACCGACTCGACGAAGCCGTCGAAGATGTCTAATTCGTCGCCAAAGCTATTGTTGTTGCCGTTGAAGCAATTGCAGCGGCTGCGGCTGCACTTTGCCACCAATTGCTTCTCGTTGCTCTACTCGATGAAGTGCTGAACCATCTTCACCAAGCAGACTGAGCTCGGCTCGAACTCAGCCACTCCAACCCCGCCTCCTCCATCCTTGCCGTACTAAGGAGGATCTTCACTTGGTAATATAATTAAGTGCATAGTGCAAAAGAGAACAGAGTTGTAGGGAGAATTTTTGCACGAGAGCATGGACCTAGAGTTGCCTCAGTTGGCGATAACGATCTTGTCGGGGGTGACAATGGCGACAACGCCGTCGACCAATAGCATCATACTCCGGCGGGTGGAGCTCACACCTACACCTCTTGTGCACCACCACCATGCCCTCGTTCCACGCGATCACCTCCTTGTCCATCTTGTGAATGCTCCTCTCCATCGCCACCCTCCAATCTGTCGAAGCTGAACCCTCCTTGTTCACCAGTAGCAGCTGCTCCTTTATTAGCTCGTGCATCCTATCTCTGAACCTCACGCCTGGGAACTACCGGTCGAACAAGCTGGGAGAGAGAGAACAGAGAGATGCAGAAGAAAAAGAAAGAAGAACAGAGTAGAAAAGTGGGACAGCTATAAAAAGGTAGGATCCACAAAGAATAATATAGTCAAAACACAGTTTTAGGGAATGTACATGCCAAGGAGGGAGCGGAAAAAGCGTGACCCGTAAAAAATGAATCGTTTATCAATGACTCAAATCGTTGCTGCATCATGAGAAGCACCATACAGAGCAGAGGATTTCGTTCCCCGAAAAGGCGTCCTTGCTTTCCCATTTACGAAAAGATATTGCATAGCTCATCTTTATGATTGTGATATTTACAAATGAAGTAACAAAAAAAAAAAAGAAAAAAGAATTAACTCAATTTACGGGGGTTTTCATGATCTCTTTTGAGACCAATTCCACCATCCTAAAAATGTTGAACCCCAATGCATTTGGTCGTGCTCCCCACGCAAAATATCGTTCGACACAAACCCTTTAAAGGTTTTCGATGAATGACCGAGATCTAATATGCTGGCTATATCGATGGTCTAAACCGAGTCTAGCAATTGAAGGGTCATTGAATAGACTCTGCTCCACTCAAGTAGGCTAGTCAAAAACCTGTAAAACAATGGATCCACTCCACGAAGGGAGTTGACTGATCCATTTCTCTGGTGAAAGAACTACATGCGATTCAATTAATATTTGAGACAATGCTCATAGCAACATCGGTGCGATAACTTCATTCAGGATTTAGATAAAGTGAAAACTAATAAAACTCATATCATCATGCATCGCAACCTATGTTGAACTTTGTTGGGCCATTGATAGCGGGTCTCACATTGTTTCTGCAAGTGTGCTGAAACTGTTGTTTTCCTACAGATGGTCAAGTCATGTTTGAACCGTCTCCCCATGGATGATGTGCATGAACAGGTCACCTGTCCGTGTCGCAGAAACCATGAAATCCAAAAGGGAAGTTCAATTTTTTAGGCACTTCGAGTCGTGCTATGGGAGCGTCGGCTCCTTCAATCCTCTTTGGATTCAAAATGACCTAGATAACATCTCTGAATCGAGACACAAGTGGGGCAAGTGACATGGCTGTCGCTGGCAATGGCAACAATTGGGATTTCACTAAATGTGCCATAGTTGTTTTAGCTATATACCTCAACCACAAGATTGTACCCATCATCTTCTTCAGTCCCTCTGGGGACGAAAATCGGCTCGCCGATGAACCTGCAGTCACCAGTCGACCAGGTGTGGCTAGACTACTCAGACATATTGAGCTTCACGACTGAGTCGAACGGGAAATGTGACAGTGCTCGACGGGAACCGGAAGATGTTCCGGCGCATATTTACTCATTTTTCCTCCTGAAAACTTTCGGATTTATCACGGGAAAATCCCGTAGGCTGTGTCCAGTTGTTGAGAGACTCCACAGAACACTTCTGGCGTTCCCCTTCGGCGTTTATTTCAATGGACACCTGCATCATACAAGCCCCAAAATAGTGAGTATCCGTTTCCTTTATGGGAAGATTTATACTGCAACACGAATGCATCGGCAAGTAAACCTGAACCAGATGAGGCAACAAGGCCTTCTCTTCTTGTTTGACATTCATGAGTGAAGGATCCAATTTTCCACTACGCCAATCGTTTCCTGTCATGGCCAAATATAAAAATCAAATCCTGCCCAAACTCACAAAATTCATCTACAAGTCTTAGAAAAGATCGAACTCAACTGATGATTAGGGACAAAAAAGATCGTTCATTTGCACCCACTACCATATGATTAAGTTAGAATTAAGATAAACAGTATTGCAACGGCACCAACAAATGTAATCACTACTTAATTAATTCATGCTTATACCCACCTCATCGTCCACCGTCTCAAAGGCTTTGCCGAAATGCGAAAACCAAAGCTGTGCAGGCACTTCAATGGCGGATTTGTTATCTTGGAAGAAGATAAACTGGGGACGTCGATTTGCTGGGTTCCAATGAGAATGCCGATATCATCGGTGATGCTCCACACACTGCACTTACTGCCCCTGCACGACATTCCAATTCCAACAAATTATCATTTTGATGACCCAGGAAACGAAAACAAATTGTCATTTTATGACCACCAATTCAATTTATCGCGGCCCTTGATAAACCAGAAAAATGAGTATTGCTCATGAACTCATCCCGTGTTTTGTGTAATCTAAGATAGGATTAAAATATTTGAAAATCTCACTTGCCTAGCAATTTCCTGCGATATCTAGATCTCACAGCTTGAGTTCCCTCACCAGCTTCTCAAACCCGCTCTCTTTTGCTCCCTCTAGTTCATCTCCTTCCTGGCCAGTTTTGTGAAATCCACCGCCATCTCTACCTTCTGACAGTAGATCTTGTGGTCGTGAGCTATTTTAGCTTATTTGTTAGGTTTTTTTTTTATTATAAAGATTTCTTCTTAATATAAAATATTTCCTATTGTATATCTCCTAATTAGGGTTATTATATGTTCCTATATATATAACAGGTTTGAGCATTGTAAATGTATAGAAAACATATTCAATGAATACAAAATGAGAGTCTTTTTTTACATGGTATCAGAGCCCTAGGGTTTGATCCTTGGGGTACTGCACATTAATCATCGATTACGGCGGTCCAGCTTGCCGGTGAGCGAGTTGGGGGTTCGGGGGCAGCACCTCCGAAAATTTTTTTTTGGCTCGCTTTCTTTCTCTATTGCGTCGTCCGACGTGCGTCTTACCCGATCTTCTTCATCGCAATTCAGTTTGCGAAGTTGATCTCATGGCCGACGAATAGTCGAGTGTTACAACTGACCAAGCGGATGCTAGTGCCTCTGCTACTGCTATTCTGGCAGACCTGACCGCTGCGATGAAGCAGCTCTTAACCCAGCAGGCCGTGCCGCCGCGCGTTGAACCTCCTGTTGCACTGATTGCTGTCAAGCTTGATGGCAAAAATTATGGCGTATGGTCCCAGGTTGTTGAGATGTATGTCTCGGGCAAAGACAAACTGAGCTATTTGAATGGTGATTCTCCTGAGCCCCTCCTACAGATCCATCTTTTAGACAATGGAAGACCGATGATTCTACGGTGAAAGGTTGGCTTATCAATTCTATAGAACCAGCCTTGATACCAAACTTTATTCGGTTTTCTATTGCCAGAGCCGTATGGGATGCTGTGGCAACGACCTTTTTTGATGGATCTGACACCTCCCAAATCTATGATATTAAGAGGCAGGTTTCTCGATTAAAGCAAGGCGGTGGACCCATCGAGAAATATTATAATGATCTTCAAGAGCTCTGGCGTGAGATTGATTTCCGCCGTCCTAATCCTATGCAATGTCCGGCCGATATTTTGAGGTACAATGCCATTGTCCATGAAGATCGAGTCTATACTTTTTTGGATGGTCTCGATGACCGCCTGGATAATGTTCGTGCTGATGTTATGAAGATAGATCCATTTCCCACTATTGAACAAGCTTAGGCCCAAGTCAGGCGAGAGGATATGCGCCAATCTGTCATGCTCTCCACTCCTGTCGAGGTCACCTCTGGTTCCGCCATGGTATCACAGCAAGGCAAAGGTGATCAGTTAGTGCTTTCTGCCTGGGGACCTCGCCCTAAACCTGGTATGCCAATTCAATCCGAAGGATGCTCTCACTGTGGGAATCCTAAACATATAGCAGCATCTTGTTTTAAACTGCATGGTTATCAGGATTGGTGGGATGATTTTCAGACCAAGAAGAAGAAACAGGGCTCCCAAAAGGAACGGAATGGAGGGCAAGCCTCTTTAGTGACTAGCGGCTTGTCATTAATTCCCATGAAGCCTGAATCTGCTAATGCTGAATCTCTTGAAGGTAATTGTGGGTTTGTCTTTGCTAATGGACATGGTGATGGTCATCATGGGTGGATAATTGATTCTGGCGCTACAGATCATATGACTCCGGAATCTGGTGATCTTCTTACATCTACTACACCACGTCGAGATCATATTTACAATGCTAATGGATATAGCTTTCCTGTGATGGCTGCTGGGCGTGTGTCTGTCACGCCTTCTCTCTCTCTATCTCATACCTTGCTTGTTCCTTCATTATCTAATCGTCTGTTATCAGTTGGACAGCTTACTAGTGAGTTGAACTGTATTGTGCTTATGTACCCTGATTTTTGCCTGTTTCAGGACATTCTCACGAGGGAGATTATTGGGCGTGGTACTAAGAGGGAGGGGCTGTATTTCGTGGATGAAATTACTTCTAGACGGACCTATCATTCTCATGGACAGTTAGCTCAAGAGAAGGAACTTTGGTTATGGCACCGTCGGTTAGGTCACCCATCTTTTGGGTATTTACGGCATTTGTTTCCCAAGTTATTTCATGGTCTATTGAACTTTAGTTTTCAGTGTGATACATGTATTTTAGCAAAGAGCCATCGCACTTGTTTTTCTCCCGGTTTGAATATAAGTTCTACTCCATTTTCCTTAATTCATTCCGATGTATGGGGTGCGTCTCCTATTACTACTGTATTTGGGTTTCGATGGTTTATCATCTTTGTTGATGATTGCACACGTATGACTTGGCTATATTGGATGAAACATAAGAATGAGGTTAAAGCTATCTTTCGGACTTTCCACCGTATAGTTCAGACTCAGTTTGGGGCCAAACTTCAGGTTCTCAGGTCTGATAATGGTGGCAAATACTTAAGTAAACCTCTTGCAGCTTATTTTCAAAAACATGGTTTGATACAGGAAACTTCTTGCCCTCAGACTCCTCAGCAAAATGGTGTTGCTGAGCGCAAGAATCGCCATCTTCTTGAAACCACTCGAGCACTCTTGGAAGGTAGCCATGTTCCCCATCGTTTTTGAGATTCTGCCGTAGTCACAGCTGCTTATTTGTTGAATTGCATGCCTTCCCGCATTCTGAGCTATCGCACGCCAATGCAAGCACTTGCTGCCCATGTGTCTCTTCCTTCGGTTCTTACGTTGCCTCCTAAGGTGTTTGGGTGTGTCGCTTACGTCCATCTTCACAAAAATCAGCGGACCAAACTTGACCCTTGTGCAGTCAAATGTGTGTTTCTTGGTTATGGCCATTCTCAGAAAGGGTATCGGTGTTATGATCTTGCCGGGAAACGCATGTATGTCACCATGGATGTAACATTTATTGAGACGGAGTCCTTTTTTCCTTCCCCCCAGTGTCCTGTTCAGGGAGAGATTGGTTGTAGAACCAGACATTGGTGGGAGGTAGTAGAAATTGCAGGAGCAACGGATGGGTGCGCACAGCCACGTGATTCTAAGGCTACTGAGGCTGAAGATTTTGAGCTACTGCTGCATGATTCTGAGACTGCACGACCAAACAACACTGAATTACAACATGGGTCCGAACAGGTGTCAATAGATGCAACAGCCCTCCTTGTCTTCGCCTTCTTCGCCCTCTTTAGTACCACTCCAAGCTCCTGAGAATGTACCTGAGGTAAGTACTTCTACTGTACTTGATTCTTTTGAAGATACTGATGTGCTTCAGCTTAACCGTATCATAGGCGATTTGGACACTGACAAAGACGAGCCTCGAGTCGCCGAGGGGGTCCAGCGATCGTGGCGATTTGGTAGATAAGGCAGCAACAACTGATGTAGAGGTGAAAAGTAGTGATGGGATGGTGGACGCTGCATGCAAAGCTCAGGTTCCACTTGTCGAAGTTGACGATCTGGGGTAGTGAGGGGCAAAGAAGAGGCCAGTGGACAACAGTGGGGTCCCGACTAACAAAGGATCGGGCGAGGGGCAACCTTGTTGGCCATTGGCGAGGCTCGATTTCGCCGGCCTCAATTAACACAATTGAAAGATTTAAAATTGAATTAGTAAAAGTGCAATAATTTCAGGATTTTTTGCACAATTTTCCCAAAATTCATCGGTGAACTGAAGTAATTATAGCAAAATTATGAGCATATAAGTAATTGACGCAAATGTGCGGACATCTAATGAGCAGGGGAGCTGCAGAGCTCAAGGCGCATAAAGCTGGAGCTCGTGATTTGTCTGGTCAATTATTTTAAGGTGTGTTTAACGCATGCTGATTTTTAATTTGTCAAATCGTGCCAAAAGCCTGTTTAAGACCAACTATTATTCACGATAGGGGGTAGGAAAGGCAAAATGAATTATCAAAATGCGACCGTGAATGGGTGGTTTTGAAAAGTTTATAAAAGAAAACAAAAGAAAATGTTAGGTTTGAAAAGTTAATGAAAGAAATGGTTATTTATCCGAAAATTGATGCGGACGAGAAAGAATTCTACGTATTATGGATGGTGTGGTTGATGTGGTGGAAAGAATCGATCATATTTTAATATGCTATGCATCTCAATTAATTTTTTAGCTTGAGTTTTAAATTTCCCATTGTTCTTTAATTTACCTATATATTTGTCACCGTGAAACATTCGCCACATAAAATAACTCTTTTTGCGTACGATGATGATGTGATATCCACAGCATACCTAACCAACCAAATCAAAACAAAAATAAACCCTAAAGGAGAAGGAAAAAACAAGGAAAAACAGCGGAAAATGACTATTTACCCTCAGTTAGAGGCATGCATCGGTCTGGTCCAATCCGGAAATTGGAGAGGATCGGACTGAATCGATTGGTATTGGGTGGTTCCTGAGAGGACTGATACAGTTCTTGTTTAAAAAAATTTGAAATCGGGAATAATTGGTTCGGTTCGCAGTCAGACTAACTGACCCATATTACTTAATTTTTTTTATTCTACCTAAATTAATAAATTACGCTTCAATTTTCAATGAAATAAAGTAATGGCTTCCATATATAGAAGCAAACACTGCACATTGCTCGATTATTTTGTTTGTCCGTATATATCCATTCTTTTATTATTTAAACATGTTGATACGATGCTATGCAATAAAGTAATGACTACAAAATCTAGTAGAAGACTAGTTGATCGTCAATTAGCGCTTAATCAGCTTGAAAATTGATCCTTATGAAGATTGTCTGATTGGAAAATGTTGAGTAGTATAAAAAGAGATCAACAAGACACTAAAAAAAAGCATATGAGATCCAGAGTGCAAAAATCCAAATTCAGAGAAAGGTTAATGCTACGAAAAACCTCAAATTGGCATACCTGTGACAATTTTATCGTGAATTAAGTTTTTGACCACAAAATATCTCAAACTGGTATATCTGTGATAAATTTACGAAGAATTATTTTTTTGATTACAAAAAACTCTATACTAGTACACTTGTGACAATTTTATCCCGAACTAATTTTTTAATCATTAAAAATCACAAACTGGTATACCTGTGAAAATTTTACTCCAAACTAATTTTTTGACCACTAAAAACCCTAAACTGGTACATTTGTGACAAATTTACCCTTCATTAGTATCCGTTAAATTGGATTAATATCACGAAAAATCACAAATTAGTAAACTTGTGACAAATTGAGGGGTAAAACTTTAAACTGGTACACCTATCAATTACCATGTATAATCAAATTTAGCAATTTAATAGTAAAATTTAACAGAAACTAACGGATGATAAAATTATTACAGGTGTACCGGTTTGAGATTTCGGTGATAAAAACATTAGTTTGGAGTAAAATTGTCACAGGTATACCAATTTGGGGTTTTTGGTGGTCAAAAATTAGTCCGGGGTAAAATTATCACAGGTGTACCAGTTTAGGGTTTTTGGTGGTCAAAAAATTAGTTCGGAGTAAAATTGTTACAGATGTACCAATTTAGGGCTTTTTGTGATCAAAAAAATAGTTTTGGGTAAATTTGTCATAAGTATACCAATTTGGAGTAAATTTATTATAAGTGTATCAGTTTGAGATTTTTCGTGGTATTAACCCTTCAGAGAAAGCTTTACATTCTTACATTGTCTTTTTAAGCATACCAAAATTGTAATATAACCAGGAAGTTTGATATAACTAGAGTTTGATATCACTAGAACCTAATATAAGCGGAAGTCTGATATCACCTAGAAGCTAGATAGAACTAGGGATTACTAATATAAGCGGAGCGACTGCACTACTTGAGACAACAGATTTGTCAAATGATTTGAGATTAATATCCCAAGATAAATTAATCTTATCTTTTGACAGCTTGTGATTTGGTATGACTCCCTTATTTATAAGAAAATGATTGATCATCGATCTCACATATTATCTACGCGGAAAATCAATCCCACGTGATATCTTAACTGATTGGCAATCATCTTGAAGACAAGATACTTTCCATTACTAAGCTACATTTTTTTTTGGAAATCAAAAATTTGATTGTATAGGCGACCAAATTTATAGGAACTCGGATTGATTGACTTCAAAGGCTAAATTAATATGCTCAACAAATTGTCCAATAGTCATATGGGAGATTGATCATCGTGAAGATTGTCCAACTAGAAAATTAGATGTTAAGGAGATCAACAAGACTTGTTTAAAGAAAGATTTACATTCTTACATTGCCTTTTCAAGTATACTGAAATTGTACTCTCTTGAGAAGTGTTGTCAGCGCTATAGTTTGTACTTAGGTGTGAAATAGTGAGTTTATTTGCTTGAGCATAAGAGTGCTTGGGTATAAGCGGCACATTCTACGTAACTAGTCAAAGATTATTAGTGAAATCTAGCTGGTAGGATGTTAGTCTGGGAGAGTAGATGTAGATTTACACAAAACCAAACCATTATAAAGCTCTAAGTGTATCGTTTTCTATCTCTATGCTCATAAGTCATATTCATTATTACCCGATAGAAGCGCATTGCACTACTTGATATAATCTGATCCCGTGTATATCAACACATTTTTTTACTTGATTTACGCTTATATCAAACTTGACCTATTAAAAATTTCGTAATATTTTGTCAAGTTTCTTGAAATTACATGTTTACCCCTTCTAGGTGATACATTAGCCAACATAAGTAATCTTACAACATGAAGAGAGATGAACATAGCCTTGAACATCCGAAGAATAATCCAAATACGATCATCATAGCAAGTAGACACTTGAATTTATTTGGACATCAAAAGCAAGATTTAAAGAATACCGCAAAGATCATCAGCAGCTGAAAAATGACCCCGATTGCATATTAAAGGCATTGATGACTGTTCTCTCTTACGAGGAAAACATTGAAAATACACTAAAAGTGAAGAATCTGCCGATCCATACTTCGAAAATTGCCAGGTTCAACCTTAAAACTCATGCAGAGATACCCATGTTAAACATAAAATCCTCACCATCGTAATCATCATCATCATCCTAAGGGATCACTTTCACTAAAGCTATAGAAAACTAACGAGGAAATAGATGCCAAGTGCGAATTTAGTTGATGACGATTCTGCTGCTACAAGACGGCAGTCGTCCATTCCCTCCTCAGAATATCTTGGACAGTAGACCACCGTGAGCAGCAAAAAAGGGAGCGAACATGAGCGACTCCATGGCCATCAGCTTAATGAGGATGTTGAATGATGGGCTTGAAGTGGCCTTTAGTGGATTGCCGATGGTATCTCCACTAAAAGCAGCCTCAAGAAGCTTGGATCCTTCAGGGCCAAGGATCGTCGCATGCTCCAAAGCACCAGCCTGAAACCAAATTCAAGACAATAAGATAAAAATCTATTCAGTCATTCAACTTTTCTTAGCAGGTCACTGAACCACCACAGATGAGTATATCGACAAAAACTGAGCAGTTGGAGCAGTTGCACCTCAATGTACTTCTTCGCATTGTCCCATGCTCCACCAGAGTAAAATGCAAAAATTGCCATCTGATTGAAACCAAGCCCAACAAATATTATTCATCAGGGAAATACCACAATCAAATGAGACAAACGGATCTGAACCTCCAACATCGTCATAGATATGATTCTAAGAGATTTAATCAGCAAACCTAGTTCACCAACCTACACAAATTTGTTCAAGAATAAAGAAACTACAATATCTTAACCCCGTTTAACGAGCATTGTATCAAGAGATATACCTTCAGCGACACAGACTACCAAAATCAATAGAGATTATTTTGGTAAAGATTACCTGAAAAGAAGAAACAAGAGAGCCAAACAATACACCAGACAGCATCTCCACACCGAAGAAGGTCCCAACGATAAGTGGTGTAAGCATGACAAGAGCACCAGGTGGAATCGTCTCCCTGATAGATGCGTCGGTTGAAACTTTGACGCACGTAGCATAGTCAGGCCTCTCATGACCCTCCATGAGCCCTGGAATGTCGAACTGCCTGTGGACCTCCTTAACCATCTTCAGTGCTACACTTCCCACACTTTTCATGGTCATCGGAGAGAACCAGTAAGGAAGAATGGCACCCACGATTAAACCGATGAAGACCTTCGATGTCAAGACATCAACAGGAGAAATTGCTGCACGACTCACAAATGCACCAAACAGAGCGAGAGACACCAGAGGAGCTGATCCAATAGTGAATCCCTACATACCAGATTAGAAACAAAAAATGGTCAATCTAATATTAGATTTAAACAACAGGAAAGTAAATTTGGACAATAGGGCTAAATTAAGAATGAAAGACAGCACATAAAGGAAAAAAAAGTGATTATAGCCAAACATCATGCCACACCAGCAGAATCCAAAACGCTTGCATAATTAACATAATATCAATTCTTTTATGAAGAAAAAGAAAATAATTGGACAATATGCAGAGACTCTGGATGATATGAACGTGATCTCATGAAAAGTTCCTATGCGCAGACACTCTTTCCTCTGCCATGTCATGGATTTTATATAAATAAGCTACTAAAAGGACAACAGGACAATGTCCGGAACTATATTTATATGCAAGGATTGCCTGTACCTTTCCAATGGCAGCACTAGTATTGCCAGCAGCATCAAGGGCATCGGTTCTCTCACGAACTCTGTCACTCATGCCAGCCATCTTAGCAATACCTGCAGCATTCTTGCTGATGGGACCATAAGCATCCATGGCCAATCTAGTGGCAATGGTACTTTGCATCCCAAGGGCAGCCACAGCAATTCCATACATGGCAGCAAAACTGAAACCCACAAAAATGCTAATTGCAATGGCAAAAATTGGGAAAATGACAGACTTATATCCCAAGGCAAGGCCGAAACAAATGTTGATCACGGCATTTTTTCTGCAGGAATTAGCAACATCTTGGACAGGGCTGCAGAGAAAAGGCTTACGTGGTCAGCAAATGATCATCAACGGTCATAAAGATTCTAATCATTCATTTACTCTAGAAATTAATACCTGTAGGCATTGCCGGTGTAATATTCAGCGACAAACCCAATTATTTGTCCAGCCCAAAGACCTAAGGCAACACACAAGAATAGCCGCCTGCAAGATCATATCCATAATTAGCAACTACATGTACTCAACGTCCTGATCCAATCCTGTAAAAGTCCGCTGACATTCAAAGCATGTCACATGAACAATATTAGATGAAAGCAGCATTTAGGATCAGAAAGAGATGAGTATTATCAAAGAGTTCACCAGTTCTTCACAAGTTTCTGCGACCCAAAGTTGTAAAATGTGAATGATGAAGGCAGAGCAATCCAGCTAACAGTAGCAATTCCGACAGTCATTAGAATTGTGGAAATAATACGTTGCTTCTTCAATGCAGACTTGATTTCCTCCACATTTGTGATTTCAAGGAAGTCGGTCACAAAGATTGTTGTGGCCAAGCAAACAAGGATACCCATAGAGCTGATAAGCAGGGGATAACGCATGGCAGTGAAGTCATGTCGATTCCAAAAGAAGAGATGGAAGCAACAACAAGGGCAGCGCAGGATGATTCGGTGTAAGAGCCAAAAATATCAGACCCCATTCCAGCAATATATCCAACATTATCACCAACATTATCAGCAATCACCTGAATGATTAAAATCAAGCCCATTTATGACTAAATGTGAATGGTATACTTAGGAGATAGAGCTAAAGTAAGAGAGTACATACTGCTGGGTTTCTTTGATCTTTTGGGATATTTGTCCCAAACTCTACCACCAGAACAGCACCAACATCAGCAACCTTGCTATAAATTCCACCGCCGACTCTTCCAAAGAGAGCCATGGAAGAACCTCCAAGACCATAACCGGTAACGGCCTCAAAAAGACCTTCCCAGTTATCACCATAGTACAACTCGAACAGATTGATTACCATATAGAGCACAAGAAGACCATTAACAACAAGAAGAAATTCCGTAACTGCACCAGACCTGAAAGCAGCAATGAAAGCTTTTCCAACGCCTTTTCTCCCTTCCAAGGTAGTCCTTGTATTGGCATAGGTAGCAATTTTCATGCCAAGGAAACCAGAGAGGACTGAGGTGAAAGCACCAAGTAGGAATGAAACAGTACTGAAAACGGCAGTGGCAAGTGCAGGTTTGCACATGTTTGAAGGATCATACATGCAAGGCTGGCTTTGGGTGCTGAAGCTCTCGACAGAGCCAAGGAAGAGGAAGATTAGAATCGCGAAGGCAACCGTGAAAACTCCAACGTAGTGGTACTCCGTGAACAGAAAAGATGTCACACCTGTCACAATCACAAACGATAATTTAGCCTCTCTACGAAGCAAATAAATCAACAAATCTGATTCTTGACATTCTACGTTATGCGTGACGAAAGAACGTACAATTCACTGTTGCCTAGTTTTGTTCAACTTAGTTCCAAGAAATAAGAAAGCCTAACCTACATCGCCTCCAAAAGAGTAGCATAGAGGATGATATGGTATTGTTACAATTCATCTTTGGCAAGCTGGACAGTTTAAGTGTCAAATCTCCCCGGCGTCAGAGTGACAAAAACATAATGAGGACAAGACGGGAAAAGGGACGAAAGATTCAAAGAAAGTACCCAGTTCTGCAAAATAATTAATGAAATAAAAAGTATTGAACTACAACCAGACCAAGAAAATTATCGTATATACATCTAAACATTACATTAAATCAAATCATTACAAACAAACGAGAAACTAGAAACAGATCATGACCTACAAGTTAGAACTGAGCTTAGATGTTAGAACTACAACAGGAGAAGGTAAACTATTACAGAAGAAAAATAATTGGAAAAAAATAAAAATAAAAATTAATTTCACATTAGTACTGATAATGTATGCTCTAGTTCGAAAGATAATTTAAATCAGAAAGATAAGAAATAGGTATGAAACATCGTCACGTATAAGGACTTTAGCTAGGAGAAGCGAGAATGTAACACAAAAGAGAACCTAAAAGAAATATAAGAACGGTTCATATATTCTTAACTAATACTATAGAATTGGTGTTTCGTCACAAGTTTCACAAATCAAAGATGACAATCTCACAAAAATGAGAAATATTCTGGACCAAATCACGATAAATAACGATGAAGCCGTTGAAACACGTTCACTTAGGAAGTGAACAAATACTTCAAAATAGAAGGTTGTACATCCTCAGCAATTCGCCTTTTTAATACAATATGCTTCTACTAAAGCCAATTACATATAAAATATACGATCCTAATTTAAATTAACTTGACGTTGTTTCATTAGTTGCATTTAATAAGGTTCCAATAACTAATGCAAACAGATGGAAGAAAAATATAGAACTCAGACTCCATTTGTTTCGTGAAAAATTTAATAATTTTGAAAAATGTTTTTAAAAAATTATTATTCAGGAAAATGGTCATATTTTCCGGTATTTGACTAAAATCTTGAAATGAACTAAAAATATTTTCCGTCGTTTGAAAAAGAAACTTGCTTTTATTTTTGTGAATATATCATCATATTTTAAATAAAGTTTTATTGAATCGCTTTTACAAATTGTAAACATTTAACTCCTATTCTCTTATGGAACCCGGCCTCATGTGCGTAGACCTCAGGCCTAGCCTTGGGGTACTTAGCCTTGGAGTACTTAGGCATGATTGGCGAAGACCTGGGCATTAGAGCCAAGGTCTTGGGCCTGGCCTCGAGGGACCCGGGCCCAACCACCAAGGTCCTAGACTTGAGTGCGGGGACCCCAGCTCAATCGTCAGGGACTAAGCCCTAGCCTAAGCCCTGGCCTAGGGGGGCTCGAGCCCAATCGTCAATGTTCGATTGCATGAGCTGAGGTTTCTTTAGCCCAACCACTTGAAACCCAAGTTCAAGCGCTAGTGACTCGAGTGTAGGAGTTGAGTACCCGAGTACAGCCACTAGGAACAGGCATGGGCACCAGGGTCATGAGCTCGATCTCAAGTGACTCAAGCTCTAGGCTAATGACTAACCAAGCCCTAGTGTTAATGACTTGGGTCAAGGAGTCAGGTATTAGGGTATGACCACCATGAATCCTTGCAAAGGCACCAGGGTCATTGGCTCGACCTTGAGAGACCCGACCCAAGCGCCCGTCACTTAGGCGCAAGAACCGAGTACCTGGGCATGACTACCAAGGACCCAGGCATGAGCACCAGGGTCTTGGACCCTACCTTATCGATCTTAAGCCTTGCCTTTGTGGACCGAGGGCCTAGCCTCGATGGTCGTAGGGCTAGGTGCTAGTCACTTGGGCGCAAGAGCCAACTACCCAAGCATGGGCACTGGGGTCCCAAAGTTGGCCTCGAGAGACCTGGGCTTGATTTTGATGGACTCGAGCTAGGGTGTTGATGTCTTGGGTGTGAGAGAAGAGTGCTTGGGCATGGTCACTTGGACTCACCATGAGCACTAGGATCTTGGGCCTAGCCTCTAGGATTGAGGCCCAGCCTTTATAGACTTGAGCTCGGCCTCGATGGACTAGGTATCGAGTGTCAATGACTGAGGTACAGAAGTTGAGTAACCAAGCATGGCCCTCGAGACATAGGCACGAGCACCAACGTCCTAGGCTTGGGTACCAATGACTTGGGCACATGATTAGGTTTCTAGGCATGGTCACTGAGATACTGGCATGGGCACTAGTATCCCGTGCTTGGCCTCTATGGACCCGACCTCAACCGTCAAGGACTCGAGCATAGCTATTGGGGTTCCTTTGCTCAAGGGCCAAGGTCTTTGGCTCAAGAGCTAAAGTCTAGTCATACTTCAGAAAATAATTTTTAATTTATAAAAGAGGAAATCATTTTCTTGAATTCAACATTATATTTTTTTTGACAATTAAAAGATTTTCCATTGACTTTATTTTCCCGAGAGATCCAAAGACAGAAAAATGAGGAAAATATTTTTCGATAGAAATTTTTTTGCGAAAACGGAGTCTTAACCTATCACATAGATGGCTGGAAATGAATCAAATTTATAGAGAATAATCTTGTGTATGTACTCATAAAGAGGATATAAAAGATTGGGCTTATTAGACTTAGGATATGTTTGTTTCATGTAAAATTTTATGTTGAAAGAAATAATTTTGTCCGAAATTCAGTTTCAAGGAAACTGATTGATTTTCTCTTGTTTGTTGAAGAGCATGAAAATGAGAGGAAGTAATTTTTCGGTATATGGATTTTACTTTTGAAAATGTTCTCCTTAAGAATAGATTAATAATGCCATTAAACTATATAAAGGAAATTGTTAATTATAAAATGAAATGTGAAACTATGATTCACAATTGCTGGTACAGAGAACCTCCAGTTAATGATAAAATATCAACCAATTTCAAATGAAATACTTTTACAAAGAAAATATGAAGAAAAGAAGCTGCAAAGTCTAGTAATTATAACAAAAACCTACATGAAATTGTTCAATTTCTTCATTCCTTTTCTCTGGTTTCGATAATAGTGTTGGAAAGAAGTAAAATAGTAAGTCTAATCTACGTTGACATATTGACAGATACATTGTGTGCTCTACTCTTCAACGCCATGGCCTAAAAATACAGATTGAAAGTATTGCTTAATAATAAATGAGAACATGACCTGTCCATTTATCAATAAGAACAGAGAAAACTATTTTCCGAAGGTAGAGAGAGAGAGAGAGAGAGAGAGAGAGAGAGAGAGAGAGAGAGAGAGAGAGAGAGAGAGAGAGAGAGAGAGAGAGAGAGAGAGAGAGAGAGAGAGTTTTATTGAAGCTCTAAGCTTTGTCGAAGTCCTTTGATGTCTCGTGACATGGAATAACATGAAATTTAAGTTTCGTCTGTTTCGTGGAAAATGAATATTTTAGAAATATTTTCCTAAAAATGATTGTTTATATCACTTGAAATAATCAGTCAATGAAAAATATTTTCATTATCGACAACAATTTATGTCTAAATATTTTCGTTGACAATGAAAATATATTTTGTTCGTTCGTTTTTGTAAATAATATAAGAGATAATTTTTTTCAAATATTTTATTTTTCGTGAAATAAATGCATCCTTTGCTAATGAAAACTTTTCCTCTTACTAGGAAAGAGAAATCGCTTTCTTGATTTGAAGTGTAAGTGCTTCTACTTTTCAATTGTCTTATCATTTCGAACGCTCCAAACATCTAAACGTTTTAACAACGTAAATGCATGCTTAGTCCGTCATCAAATGCAATTGTCTACGGATATACATCTGCCCAAATGCGACACTGAGTTTGGCTTGCTCAACCAGTTCTTGAGCTAATAAATCATTTAATCATCTAGCATGCAAGTATTCATAAGTTATCTTCAAACATTAATCTAATACTTTTGACACAGCGAACGTGATATTACATTCTTGTCGTGTTATGCAGCGAGTTGGTGAGTAAAGGAGACGACAGCACAGAAGGCCCATGGCCCATACCGTGTGTCCTAACGTTCACGTGCATCTAATTAATCCAAGAAAAGGGCGAACTTTATGTGCATAGGACGAAAATAATTACTCCTGCGAGTGGCAAGAATCAAAGGATGACACTCCACCCAAGGACAAGCGACAAAGCCCCCGCCCCCGCCCCCCAATTATTTTAAAGGGAAATGATTTGATTAAACTTTTTAAGCCGCCAGAATAATAACATATTCTGAAATATAAAAAAAACTTAAATAATAAATTATTATGTGATTTACTTTTTCAATTTTCAAAGAATTTATAATTTATATTAACCTGATATTTTTACAGTAATCTAAAAGCTATTATGCTGGCGAAACCCGGTGTTACAAACCCTTAAAATTACTCGCATCACAAGCAGCAAAAGCTGATAATTTGGTTGAATCATCACCAGATT
The DNA here is from genome assembly GCA_024500025.1 of Syzygium aromaticum. Taxonomy (NCBI): domain Eukaryota; kingdom Viridiplantae; phylum Streptophyta; class Magnoliopsida; order Myrtales; family Myrtaceae; genus Syzygium; species Syzygium aromaticum. The sequence continues at coordinate 11,177,755 of CM044889.1, read as the reverse complement.
ACGAGGCTCAAATTTGTTGCTATTGCTCGCGGAGATGCGAGAGTGACCCACAAGATCTGTTAATGAAGAGCGCGAGTGAGATGTAGAAATAAGGGGGTTAAACTACAACCTCTCTCTAAGCCCGGAAAATCAAATGTGCTTCATTCTCCGTCTTCTTTCTTTCTTTCTTTTCTGTGTCGTACAACGAACACGAGCTAAAAGCGACGAGCTTTATTGGAAAACATGAAGATTTGGGAATTTATGACTATCAATCTTGAGTACGCAAAAAGGAAAAGTTCCATAAAGGAGACGAGTTATGAAGCTATGGGATCTGTATAAAGTCACCTTCAGAGATGGCACTCTGTATATCAGCACACTTGTTCACAACGCTCGGGTGGTAATCGCCATCCTCTACCTCGATGAGGTAGTCGCTGTAGCAAAAGTCGTCGCCGCTCGGGGAAGAGGGCGACGCCACGCACAGCTCCGACGTGGTTTTCACACGCGACACGAGGAGCCACTGCACCAGGGAGAACACGATCCCAATGACGGCGCAGACCGGGATCGTGATCTCCATCGCGGGAGCTGAGAGCAATGCCATCCTCACCCGAACTCTGGACTAGGAGTGAAGCTGGGAGTGTGCTCGTCTGTATGGGAAGTGGCGACGGTTTCATGAATCAGAATGTTATGGACATGTGCTTCTCACGCTAGAGCAAAAGATCTAGGGCCTTTTGATGTTGTCAGTCGGATTTACAAGCATTGGACAGGTGTGCGAGACTGGGATAATCGGACGGTGGAAGTGAGCATAGTCCCATCGTGTATTTTTTGACGCATCAATATCTGAATAGGAGTTCTCACTTTCCTGTGAAAACTTTCATCCAACACTCTTGCACTTTAATTTATTCTTGTTCTTTAGTCCTACATACTTTCTTATGTTCACTTCGATAGATGAACAGATAATCAGAGTATTCACATTATCTACCAAAAGAAAATTCATAAGACATAGAGTTACACGGTTGTAATCTTCTAGAAGTAATGTATTATTAATTCTCAATTTTCGCGGACATATTATTTTTATCCGCACCGAGCTTCCTTGTGCTCAGGCTAAAAGATTTGTGCTGTTTCCATGAGTAGATAGATTCGTATTGATGAATAAACCGAGCATAGTCTAGTACATGTAGCAATCTCTCGTGTTGATGGGGATGGCGTGCTTGAATCGTTGTCTTTTCACCAACAGATGTTGTCCTAGTAATTGATAGACATTCGGAAATCTACAATTAAGAACTCGAATTTATTTACTTGGAATACAACCGTAACTAGTTTTCTACATTATCGGGTTTTTATGGGGTTGATTTGTCCCTTCACAAAGAGGACTTTTCGGGCTCGAATTACGAAAAATTCGTTGACGAGCGGTATCTTAGGCATGTAAGGACAGGAGCATGTTTATATATTACGGTGTTAATGCCTCCGCATCCATATCGCGACAGCGTGTGTTTGTTTTTTAGTCACTTTTGTTTTTCTTATTGGCGTCGGAGCGAGGATGATATAATGCGGATGAATTCTGGAAGTTAGCCAACATCTGCAGTGTACGCTTCCTCTTGAAGGAAATTGTAAAAGGAGAGGTCTCGTGGTGCCCACAGGACTCGTCCCTCGACGTTGGTCCGGTGGTTCCTCCACCGTTGAGCTGGCTGGCTCTCCATCAGACCGCCTCAACTCCGGACGGTCAGCTGGCTTTCTTTAACCTAATCCCCCCGACCGCGAGACATTTTTGGGCATCAGAGAAGCACTTGAATTCGCTGCATTCAATCACTTGAGTGATCCGGTTCTCACGAAGGACCTATCAACACTGAGGATAGAGGTGCACGCTATGCAACTTCACGTGCACCGCAATCCTCTAAAACTATCTTTATCTTACATTTCGTTTCACCCAACCCCTGATGATAGACGCCTCCTCTACGAGTTGTCCAAGACATGCTACCACCCCTTGCAATTTGAGGTGATCAAACAGGCAGATCCAATTGGGAAATCACATCCGGCAAAAATTATAGCTTAGCCTCAACTATCAACAAAAATAATATACCGAACCCTCTTCCATGTTATTTGGGCTTGGATAGGTCCTAGTCAATATGGCTCGAGTACTTCGTTATATGACCTCATCCGGCCTGTGCCAAGGATGCGATTGGCCCTTGTGGCTTGGCTTGAGTTTAGTAGGGCCAACTAGTTGCCATATCAAGCCTACATTACAGTCCCAACAAAGACCGCTCAGATTGGTAAGATTGTACTACTTGTTAAAATACTCGAACCCTTCTTTGACATAATGACAGTGACGTGGAGTGATTCTCATAAAACTGTTATTTTTTTTTTTGTTACGAGAGTGAGTAAAAAGCCTTTTTTGGACTGAAGTCCCTCGTTTGACATGTCTAAGATATCCACATTATGAGTATGGGTTGTTTTGTTATGATTTTCCCCGGTGGAAATTTGGTAATGCAAACTTGACAATATCATCATGCATGAACCCCATGTGAGTTGATGAATTTACTACATATGTCAACTTATGTGATGCTTATAACAGAGTCTGACGGGATAAATACCCTTGAGAATCAAAGATATCACTAGGTAAGTGCATCTCTACCCTTACTTTCGAGTACTTGTGATTGTCCAAGTATTTTATCCCCTTTGAGCACCTGTGACTATCCAAGAATTCTCTTTTACTCTATTGACACTCGACCTATTTGAATAATCCCTAGAGTTTTCTAACCCCGAAATTATCTGAGTTTAAGTCCAGGTTTTCCCCTTTGAGAAGTTTCATTGCCCACTCATGCGTCCAAGGCAAAGTTCGAACACTAAACAGGTAATCTCTCAAGCCCCGTATTGACACCTAAATTTTGACTATCTATTTAATGATAAATTGCATAGAAAATTTGGGGTTAAATTATAGCTCCCTAAAAAAAGTAGTGTAATTAAATAGGTGTTGAGGGGGCATTTTCATCAATAGTAGTAAAAATTATTTGGGCTACGCTTTTTCCACTCCTTCCATAGCTAATACACTCAATATTTTAGTGTTTTGACCATATTATCCTCCATGGATCCCGCTTTTTCAGCATCCTCTGAAATTATTATATCAATAGTGTTCCTTTTTTTTTTTTTCTCTCAAAAGTGATGTCCCTTAGATTTCTTTATTTTTCTTTTGTTGTGGGTCTCACCTTCTATCTTATCTCTCTTAACATACGAGATTGGCGGTCATGTTGATGGTTACAATGGAGACTTGTTACGCTTTGATGTTATGGCCTCTTGGTCGAACCCCAAGGGAGTGGTGATAGGAGTAGAAGGTGCGGGCTCAAAGTAGTATTTGAGGAAGGGGGAGACGACATAAGGGACAAGGGTGTTAGAGTTATTAGAGGATGTGGTGGTAGTGGTGGCGGACTTTGGAGTCGGTCTTAGTATCCCAAGAGTAGGCCTCGGTGAACTAGGGGTGGATGAAGCTCAGATGATAAAAGATCCATGGGTGAACACTCACCATGTGGTCGAACGATACCATTGATTGATTTCCATCTAATTGCTCTCTCTCTCTCTCTCTCTCTCTCTCTCTCTCTCTCTCTCTCTCTCTCCAAGTATCATAAGAGTTTATTGAGGTGGTTAAAAGAATAGTTTGTGTGGGTGAGGGAGAGTGAAGTAGGGAGAGATAAAAGAGAAGAAATGATATGCTGAGGGTGAGAATGTGGGAGAGAGAGCCACGAACAATTAGTTAAAGCAGATGTTACATAGTATATCCATCATAGTGAACAAGAAGAGGAAGAAGAAATGGAGAGATCAAAGCCAAAGAGAGACAAGAGGAGGAGGACTACAATATTGGCGGTCCTTCGGTTGACAATGACCATGTTGGGAGTCATGTTGTCCAAGGTCATAATTCAGTAGCTAATGAAGAAAACAAAGAAGCATAAAAAGATCAAACCTAGCAATGAAATGTCTCCAATTGCTTCCGATGAGAGCGAGAAAAATGAAATTTTGACTTTGAAGCTTCTTCTTCTTTTTCCCTTTCTTTCCATCTTCTTAGCTAGTTGGAAAATGTAAATCATTTTTGGAGCGGAATTGAGAAGAGAAAATGTTATATTCATTTCCAAATAATTGATGAATTACCATCAAGAATTGAACCGTGATCAAATTTAATTTTTTTTGGTCTAATCAGATTTAATTAAGAGAAATAAGAAAGGGCTAGAATTACCTCCAGGAGAGAGAACAAATAGAATTAAGGAGGAGGAAGGTGGGACCCGCAGAAAAAGAAAAATACAGAAACTAAATAATGGAGGGTGCTAAAAAAGTGAAACTTACGGATGATAATATGGTCAAAACACTGCTATAAGGAGTGGATTAGCTAAAGAATGAGTGGAAAAAGTGCGACCCAATTTATTTTTATCTTAAAAAAATTGAACTATTACTAATTATTACTTATAAAAAAAAGAAAAAGAAAACGAGACCGGGCCGGGGCCGGGGCCAGGCCGGCCTGGCCTCTTTCCTTCTTTTCTCTTCCTGCTTTGACCCGGCCCACTTGTCTCGGCCCGACTCCCTTTTCTTTTCTCTCTCCCCGCTCCTTCTTCCTTCACGCCTCTAAGAAGTCAACGAGGCAGAGACGGAGGGCAAGCAACAGAGGGAGGCGTCTAGCTACAATTTCCAAGGGGAGAGCACGCGTAAGAAGAGTTGTGAGAGGTAGTGTTAGGAACACTCAATTCCCGCTCGACACATTTAAAACGTATTCGAAACGAATTCGATCAATACAGAAAACATGCCCGAGAATCATCAACTTGTATCACCAATCGTACAGGCATATCACATAACGAACATATCCTGTTGACACCTAAATTTCGACTCACCATTTAATTGTAATTTGCATAAAAATTAGGGATTAATTTTTAACCCCTAAACAAAATATTTAAATTGCATAACATATAGTTTAGGTTCATTTTAATTTAATCGCATTTTGCATCGGACCGGTGATGGCGAATGAGCTTAAATTTCATCGAATGGGACTCGGTTCGCTCGAAAAGGCAAGGGCTAGAAATCACGAGTCAAATAGGTTTGGTCGTTTTAATTTGAGCTTAATTCAGCCCATTATGTTCAATTAAATTAAAACCCAAGTTAATTCAGCCCTCTTAAGAATTAAATAAAATCAGATATTAGATTAAGGCCTAAACCCAAGCCTAAGCTCATTAGGATTAGTAAGCCCATCTAATTGACCTAAGTTAGCACTATATAAACATGTTTAGGTCAAAAATTAAATGGGGCACGACACAATTTCAAATCTGAAATTTTTTAGAGTACACGTGAGAGAGAAAGGGAGATTAGTGTTGCTACATCGTCACCGCCGGTCGCGTCGTTCCTCGCACTGCCACACGGCACCACCACCACCACGCAAGACCCGCGAGTGTTGCTGCTTTGCCGTTCGCTGGCCCATGCCACGTCCTTCCATCTTCACCGACGCCCCCACAACCTTGAAGATCTCACCGTGAGAAACACACACAAATGAGGAGGAGAACGTTCCCATACAAAGTACGTAGAAATACATACAGAGACGAGGGAGAGGAGAAAGTGGAAAAGAATTGGTCAATAGAGAGGGGGGGCTCTTCTCAGCAAGAAGACAGAAGAGAGAGAATAAGAAAAAACCAGGAAAAAGTCAAAAGTGGGGGGTTGGTTTCGCTAATCCAGAACAGTTGCGCTCGCACAACAATCATCACCTCTGCTGATCTGTGGCTTCCTGTTCTAGCCACGACGAAGCCGAGACACGCATACTTCCCAGACATCCGGTCCGTTCCAAGCAGCACCGACAAGCTTATGTACAGTGTTCGAGCTTCGACGAAACTCCAACGCGCTCGCGATAGTGACGAGCTTGACTAGTCACCGAGAGCCACACTCGCCAGTTCTTCCTTGACTGAGAGGTCGTCATCGCCTCCGCCGTCTTCGACGTCCACATCGCCGTTGTCCTCGACGTCGCCGTTCCCGGAGACGCCGTGTCAATATCGCGCGTGAGCCACCATTCCCGACGCCGACCGCCAGTCGTCAGTTGTTGTGATCCCGATCCGCAAGCCCGATCCTGAGTCGAATCCAAATTTGGAAATTATCTGCAAATTAGGTAAGATTATTATCCGAATGTTTTTCCGAAATATTTAATTTCCTAATTTGCATGCTTTGAATATTTCATGATTATCATGTGGATATTTAGATATCTTAGGATAATGTTCGACATCTCCGCAATATTTTTTAATATTCAAAATTAGGAAAATTTTTTAATTTAGCAACGTATCTAGACGACTATCCGACCTTATCCCTAAGGTACGATACGCGGTGATACGGGAAATTATTATCCTATCCATAATCACTTGGATACGATAATGATTTTTATATGCTTTCCAAATTTGAATAATCGGCTTTCCGTCGATATCTATAACCCTATAGATGTGACCGATAGTTTGATTTTTGTGCCTAATCCGAGTTTGAAACGAATTTTGCGGATCGCGTGGCTGTTTTAAATGTGGATGCTATCTCTATTTAAATTGTTTTTCCTTTTCAAATAAAAAAAAGAAAATTAAAAAAAAAATACCAGTTAGATTTGAATTAGAGTTTTGCATGTTTAGGGAATCCTAAATATATCTACAAGATAGAGTAATTATTTAATTTAAATTAGGACTTGAGATAATCTATTTCCTAGTTTAAATTAAGTAATATTCTAATCTTAATAGATTATTTATGTCATTTTTTTAATTTCTAATTTTCATAAAAAAACCCAAAAAGAGTTATCTTAGGATAGATTAAATTAGGATAGATTGCAATCATGATTTGGGTTATTTTTAATTTCGAATTTTAACAAAAAAATTCCAAAAATCAATCATGTTAGGATATGTTAAATCATCATAGATTGCACATTATTTTAGGCATATTTTTATTCCGGATTTCATCAGAGAAAAATACCAAAAATAAATCATTTTCTTGTCATTAGAATTAGATCACGTCGTCGCATGACATATAGTTTGCATGCTAGGTTGCATTAATTGCATGTTATTTTTACACGTCATTGCATATAGATTAGATTTCATTTAAATAAGTGAAAATCAAAAGAGAAATTGAGTGAATTGCTTGTTAATTAGAAATCATATTAGAATGTTAATGTGATTTTCTAGCTAACAATGTAGATGCTTGCGTTGCTTCCAGGTAAGTAATTCTTCCAAACTTGCAATTTATTTAATACTTTCCTGGGTGTTAAATTGGTGGTTTGCGCACCCGCATGAACACCTCACATGTTAGTAATTAAGTTAAAATGGATCCAAACTGCCTGCCAAAATATTTTTGAAAAGAAAAGGTACCGAAAGGGCGTTAGACTAGATCTAGCGTAACGAAGTCCCCGAGCTTAGAATTTCTGGTTCGTAGAAATAAAATATATCTCCCTATGTTTTATTTATGTTTCTAATCGACCTACCACAAAATGATTAGTGGCGACTCCAAGCATGAAGACATTTGCATGTTAAGAACTTAAACCCTAAGTTGCGAATTGGTAGGGCTTAGGAGGGCCCGAGTTAAGCTTAGTCTTAATAATCCATTAGCCCCAAAAATGAAAATTTTTTAGGTCGCGACATACCCAATATTATCACAGATTAAATGCCACTTTGCTCTTGAGAGTTCTTCAATCGTCTTCTGTACTCGTTTTCGTTCCGAAGGAAAAACAAAGAATAATCCTGTCTTTCGAAGAAGTGTGTTTGCTTATGGAAAATCACGTTCTGTTTTTCCAAGGAGTGTCTTCTATTATAGTATTAGACAAGTAACTACCTCGTGGGCCCTTGTGGCTCACGGGCCGGGCTTGACCCATCTTGGGCAGTCCACCCATTATGTCTTTCATCTTCTACTCGTCCATGATGGACTAAGCACAACTCTCTTCCTTGCAAAGTTCACATTGGCAAATAATCCGTGTAACCAGCATACTATAAGAGCTTGTTGTTATAAATCTATTAGGAATATATAACATCTCATATTGGGCATTATCCAAAGTAGAATTAGTATGGAGTTCCCTAGATCAATTAGTCACATTTTATCTCTCTTGATCTCTTTTAGTATCTCATATATTGTAGTCACAACTATAATTTACTCAAAATCATAATTGGTCGACCTGTGAATACAAATATAGAATGTGACATCATATATTAAATTGATCTTCCTCTTTCCTTAAACCTCTCCATTTCGGTTCAACTCGCTTTTCTAGAAATGTCCCGTTAGACCGAATTATCATGATCATTGGCAATATCCTAATATAGCAAACACTGAATAGAAATTTTGAGAATAAGTAAGAGTCGTGATGGCACTTTTATTGAGAAAAAACTATTTTCCTCAAGAGTCTGACACGATTAAATTGAGATCACAATTTTGTCACTTCTTATCGATCATCTCATGCGTACGTAATATAAAATACGTATTACATTATTCTCTCTTTTTCCCATAGAACGTATGTCTTTACTCTCAACACCGTACATATGATAGTTTAGACATACTCAATGTTTAACTTGAGTTCACAAATCTACTCTATTCATAAGCATTTATTAGAACTTCTATCTGGCATTTAAAGACAGGTAAAGTGAAAAAATGTGGGTCATTTCACTTTCGGATATAATAATCTATATATTCTCATCTTAACATTCTGTTAAGGCGATGTCCATGCTCCAAGCTTGAGCTCTCAATTATCACATAGATAACAAGCTTGAATTGTCTCATCTTTATTCATCACACAGTGAGTAGAGGCGATTACCCGTGTGAGTGGACTAATCTCTTATCTGTCTGACATACCTTTTCAATATAATATACTCAACATCGACATTCACAAACGTCATACAAACTTATAGGCTTTGATAATAACAAACTTCATTAATAGTGAACATTTAGGGAAAAATTACAATATTCAGTACATCATATTCTACATAGTTGTAGAGATCTCACATGACCATGGAAAACTTCTCTATGAATCAGTTTCGTTATAAGATCTGCTATCATCTTTTATGTAGATATGTACTTCACGTTCACTTCATTTCGTGCCACCATGTTCTTAACATAGTTATATTTGATATCTATATGTTTGGTCTTTTCATGGTACTTGGGATCCTTAGTGTACGCTATTGCTGCTTGGCTATCACAATAGACCAACACTTGGTTTGCAGCATTCTTAGTAACACCTAAGTGATCCAAAAATTTTCCAAGCCAAACAACTTCTTGTGCCGCTGCTGATAGAGCCACGAACTCGACTTCCATTGTAGATAAGGCTACATACTGTTATTTATTACTACTCCAAGATATGACGCCATTATTCAGTAAGAGCACATATCCAGAAGTAGATTTTCTTTCTTTTAAATCTCATCCCCAATCTACATCAGTATAGCCTTCAAGGTGTGAATCACTTCCTTGATAAGTAAGCGCATAGTCGGCACTTCCCTTTAGATATCTCAGGATTCTTTTGACGGCAATCCAATGTGTTTGACCTGAATTGGATTGGTATCTACTTACCATTCCAACTGCATAACAAATATTAGGTCTTGTACACATCATAGCGTACATCAAGCTTCCGACAGCACTAGCATATGGAACTTGTTCCATTTGCTCCTTTTCTTGTGAAGTCTTAGGATACATTCTATCACTTAATGATTCGCCCTTTGCAATAGGAGTATCTATTGATTTACAGTCTTGCATACGAAATCGTTCAAGGATTTTATTCACATACGTCTCTTGTGAAAGAGATAGGGATTTCTTTGATCGATCTCTTGAAATCTTAACTCCAATAATGCATGCAGCTTCATCCATATTTTTCATTTCGAAATTGGAAGATAACTAATTCTTGACTGTTTTAACAAACTCTATATTGCTTCTGGCAATTTGTATATCATCAACATATAATGATAAGATCACAAATTGATCTTTGAATCTTTTGATATATACACAATTGTCTTCACTAATCATAGCAAAATCATATGCCATTATGGCATTGTGAAAACGTATATACCATTGTCTTGAAGACTGCTTAAGGCCATATATTGACTTCAATAGTCGACACACTTTGTGCTCCTGGCCTTTTGTAATGAAACCAACAGATTGTTCTATATAAATTTCTTCCTCTAATTCTCCATTGAGGAATGTAGTCTTTACATCCATTTGATGTAATTCAAGATCGATACTAGCTACTATTGCCAGAATAAGGCGAATAGAGGTAAATCTAACTACATGAGAAAAATTTTCTTTAAAGTCAACTCCTTCCTGTTGATTATATCCTTTCGCCACTAGGCGAGCCTTATACCTCTCTATTGAGCCATCAACTTTACGCTTTATTTTGAGAACCAACTTGTTCCCAATGGCTTTGCGTCCTTTTGGAAGATCAACCATTTCTCAAACATGATTTGATCTTAATGACTCCATTTTTTCTTCCATTGCAAGTATCTATTTTTCCTTATCATGGCACTTTTAGAACATCATTCACATTCTTCGGCTCATCTTCATCTTGTGAGGCGATCCTGAAAGCTTCTCCTTCAATGTCAAAACGTCGACGAGAAATCTTATTACGACTTGACTGTCCTATGGAATGCTGTACTCCTGATGATTAACCATATTCCATTTCGCTCTCACTCAAATTAGATAATAGTGGTGTTATCTCTTTAGGCGGTTGCAATTGAGACTGGGTTGCATTCAACTCTTCATTTGTCACAATGTTATCACTAACTTCACTATCACGATCCACGGATTCGTATAGCTAGTAATTTCCACCTACACTGCCCTTTTAGGAAATTCATTTTCTAAAAATGTGACATCCCGTGATTTAAATTCAGTTATACTTCTGCTTTCTTGTTCACCTATGAATACATATCATTTTAAGTGCTCTGAGTATCTTATAAAAATACTCTTTTTGCCTCTTAGCCCTAATTTTCCATACTTGTGAGAAGACTCACGAGTATAGGCAGCACAATCCCAAGGTTTTAGAAAGCTTAAATCAAGCATTTTGTTTGTCTATAACTCATATGGAATAGAAGCAACTGATTTAGAAGGCACACGGTTAAGTATATAAGCAGCAGTCAACAAATCATCACCCCAAAAGTTGATAGGCAAGTTAACTTGTGCCATCATTAACCTAACATTTCCATTAAGGTTCTATTTCTTCTTTCCGCAACACCATTTTGTTGAAGAGTATGTGGAATAGTCAATTATCTTTCTATTCCCTTTTCATCACATAAATTTCTGAACTGATTAGACAAATATTTTCATCCTCGATCGGATCTTAATGCTTTTATTTTCTTGTCTAATTGATTTTCTGCTAAGCTTATAAATCTTTTAAAGCAATTTAAAGCATCAGATTTATGAGAAATCAAATAGACATGTCTGAATCGAGTATGATCATCAATGAATGTGATGAAATAAACAGACTCGTGCCTTGCTTTTATATTCATTGGACTATAGATGTCAGTATGGATTAACTGCAAAAGAAATTCAGCTCTTGTTCCTTTTCCAAATGGTTTCCACGTTATCTTTCCTTCTAGGCAATGCTCACATATGGGCAAATCAACTCTTTTAATATTGCCTATTAAGTTATCTTTAGCTAATCGATTCATTCTTTGTTGGCCAATATGACTAAGTCTAGCATGCCACATGTTCACATCATTCTCATAAGAATCAAGCCTTACTAAAACCAACACTAAGACTAAGTTCTGACAAATCTCCGGAACATATAGCACATCATAAAGGAACAATGTGCATCCACCGCGCATAAGTAGTTGACAGGTGCCAATGCCTCTAATCTCTACTCTTGAATTGTTCCCCACGTATATCCACTTCGTTCCTTATGGAACTCATCGGAACTCCACGAAAGCTTCTCTATCTTTCACTACATGGTCTGTGGCTCCTGAGTCTTCTTTGGCTCACCACAGTTACGAGCAAAGTGACCTTTCTTGCCATAGTTGTAACATTTCACTCTTGAAATGTTTTTCTTGAAAGGACGTTTTCTTTTCTCCCGTTAGTTGTGCCTCGGCTTCTTCCCTAAAGAACTTGCTCTCTTGCCTTTTCACTTTTTTGACCCAGTAGGGTGTTTCCTCTTGGAGCCCGAAACTCCATGCGAGCTAGAACTAGCAAAGTAAATATTAGTTTCTGGCTTAGCCGCTATGAGGTGATTCTCTTCCAGTTCAAAATGCCGCATAACATCCTCGAAGGTCTTGATACCCTCATTGTGGGTTAAATGGATCTTCATGTGCTCCCAACTTTAAGGCAATGAGCGGATTACTGCCTACACTTGCTGTTCATCAGTGAGTATGTGGCTGGCATCCTTTAGCTCACTAATCATATTCGACATCTACCTTAAATGTTGTTTCATGGTATTTCCATAAGACATCTTGTATAAGTCAAAATGAATAGTGAGTTGTCTCAGTTTGGTCACAGAAGTTCGACCAAATCTTGATGCCAGTGTAGCCCACATGTCTTTGGCGTTTTGGAAACGTCCAAACTCTCACATGATGTCATTATCCATGCTGCTCAGAAACGTAATGCGAGCAAGAGAGTTCTTTATTTTCCAAACAGCGAAGGCATCTTTGTCCCTCTTGTGTTGGGCAGTTGTCTCATCTTCAGGTTCTTCCATAATCCGGTTAAGAGCTTCGAGTGCCTCTTGCTCTTCCAGCACATATTGAATCTTGAGACTCCAAATCTCATAATTGTCGCCATTCAATTTTTCTCCCTTATTAAGTTTAGCCACTATGTTATTAGCTGCTGAAGCCATCGTATCTGAACATATCAAACATATACGCACGAATTATTAAAGCCTATCTAAATGCTTCATCAGCATCATGATTACATAAATTAATCATATTAATAAATAGTTTCATAAAAAGATCTTAGAGTCGAAAGTTCACTATGTTCTCAATTATCGTCTAAAATTCTTAATTTGAAATTATCATTAACATGATCATTTATGTAACGAAATTGGTTGTTCAAAAGTTATTCAAACTTTTAAGAACTTCCCACATATAACATGGCAATATAAAATGAGAAAACACAAAAAGAATTCATAGCCATATATTTATTGCATAACACATTCACAATTATTTAATAACATGTAATATCAACTTGAAACATGTACAAAATTAGTTCCAAATCTTAAAAGAACAATATCAAGTGTACAAATCCAACACATAGACAGGAAAAGACTCATAAAATTCTTTAGAAAATTCTACTTTTTTTGAACAAAAATAGAGCCTCCCGAAAAACCCCTAGATCCATGCTATGGTTCGCATCGAGACCCATTCAATGCAAGGGTCGATGTTCTCCTTGCCTCGACCCTTATGTATTCTTGCAGAAAATTCTCCACAAACATCTTATAGCTTGGACCCTTTAAGGTTTCTTTAACCTTATCAAACATTCTTCCCAACTCCTCAGGAATAGTGTATTTTAGGGCTCCGACCATTATATATTCCAGCATTACAAAACCGTTTCAAATGATATTCTGGATCATTTTGTTAACCTTGATGATGTGTTCTGTCATATCATCTCGAGCGTCCCATCGATAAAGTGCTAGCTTGATTCTTAATTTCTCAAGCTTTTCTTTTTGAGCCGCTGTTCTTAGGATTATCGGAGTGCGTCTCAAATGTACCATTGTTCCTGTAACGAATGCAAAACAAAATGATTACTTGTAATCCATGATACATCAAGATAAGGAATGCTTATTCATATACATATGTTTTAACACTTGTATTTCAAAAAACTATAGAAAATACTAAAGAAAATGCCAAAAATTATACCACTAAGCACGCGTACATAGGGTTTATTGTGCATTTTCGCATTCATAAGTGTAGTAAACATATCATATGAATGTACCATAATGTAGAACATTCCGATACGAGCACATCGATACCAAGAACGTCCAAATCGGAGTTCAAATGAGCTCGTACAGGCCGAAAGACCGCAATGGGTTATTTTGCCCGGTTCGACTGGTTTGACCAGTCCGACCGGTCAACGGTCAACCGGGTCAGTCAACGATTCGGGTCATCGAGTCTAGTCAACCGGGTCGCACTCCTATGACGTCATCGTCGGTGGTTGTGGGTGATCGACGCGCCGTTTCACACGACGGCGCGTGGACCTCACGCGCCGTTGCGCCCTTGGCCCTTGCTAGCACATGAGGGCGCGTGCGGCCTCCTCCGACAACACGCCGCCCATCATTTTGCTCGTCTCGACGAGCACTTTCTGTCCGTGCAATAAAATTCAAGTTTTGACAAAAAACAAAAATCAAAACACACATGAACAGTTCGGCTACGCGAAGAAAACGAACAAAAAACGAGACCCAAATGAAAAACAGGCAAAATACACTTCAATATTAAAGACGATACACATGTATGATCGGGAAACAAGTAAACGGACTCTGATACCAATGTTCGGAAAACTCAATTTCTGATCGACACATTCGAAACGTATTCGAAACGAATTCGATCAATGCGGAAAACGTGCCCGAGATTCATCAACTTGTATGACCGATCGTACAGGCATATCACATAACGAACATACCCGGTATTGTCACAGATTAAATGTCACTTTGTGCTTGAGAGTTCTTTGATCGTCTTTCGTACTCGTTTTCGTTCCGAAGGAAAATCAGAGAAATCGTTATCTTTGGAAGAAGTGAGTTTGCTTATGGAAAATTTTGTTCTGTTTTTCCAAGGGGTGCCTTCTGTTATAGTGTTAGACAAGTAACTACTTCGTGGGCCCTTGTGGCTCACGGGCCAGACGTAATCCATCTTGAGTAGTCCACCCATTATGTCTTTCAAGGACCCATTGGTAGAGAGGAAGGGCACTACTTTTCCTTACCACCAGAAGCTGGGAAAGTTATCGGATTTTTCGGGAGAAGTGATAATTTTCTCGAATCTATTGGAGCACATGTCAAGCTATGCTCTAACAAGTTGTATCCTTTCGAGTCCGTGGGGTTATTTGGGTGGGAAAGCGGGTCGAAGTGGGATGATGGCATTCAGCATACCAATGTAAGGAAAATCATTGTTAAACTCGATTCAAGTGGGGAGCGATTCATCCGATCAATCGCATTTCAGTATGAAGAGGAGAATAAAAAATTATAGCCATTGAAGATACACCCTGACAGCGATGGAAACGAGTTGCAGATAGCAAGGAAGGAGATCGAAATGGTATAGCCCCATGCATACATATGCTTTCTAAAATCCTTACGAAACTTGCATTGCCTATGATCAAGGCGAAGGTCGCCAAGGTCAACGAGGTTAGTGTTGTTTACTCGCTCTGATTCATCGCCGTTTACTTACTAATATCTCATCGGCCCGAGACGATGTTAATGTGTCTGGTCAAGTGATTTGGTAAATTAAACTCAACAAATAGGTCTTGTTTGCACCACTCGTCGAATTTTAAGAGATACTTTTGAGACTACGCAGGTTGCATTGATGTATCCAGAGGAGTACCTAACGTCAATCTCCGGTTACCAGCTAGACGATGGTGATGGCATCAATAGTGCTATCATTGAGTTGCTTCCATTTCACAGTAACAAAAATACGTATGGTCCCTTTGGCGGGAAGACCGGGGAGTACTTTTGGTATCCATCAACCGGAAGCAAAATCTTTGGCTTTTTTGGAAGATGCAGCAAGACTCTGAATTCCATAGGAGTGTATGCGCAGCCCATACCGCACCTATGTCCTTTCATAACCATTAGACCCTTTGGAAACAATGGTGGGTCTATGTGGGATGATGGAGTGCATACTGATGTGAGGGCAATTCATATATTAGCCAGCGACGTAATTCAGTCCATCAGGATTGTGTACAATAACAACGGCTCCATAGTGGAAGGCTCTGAACATGGCGAAAAAGGCAGAAATCAATACGACAAGGTTAGTCCATATCTCAATCCCTCGCTCTCTCTCTCTCTTTTTGTTCTTTCGTCTTTTTTTCGTCTGTAACTCGTTCAGGTATGCATGTTGCTTTCCATAATGTTCTTAGCTTCATGTAGCACATTTCCTTTTCATCGAAGACTGAGGCACTTCTTTTGGCATCCTATATCTAGAGTTTAAGGTTCGAACCTAGTTCTGTTTTCGCAAGTAACACATGTTTCCCATTGCTATTCTAGCAAGCCACTCTGGATTTTCCCAAGGAGCGTCTACGCTCGATGTCCGGTTGGATGAAGGCGTATGGAAATACTAGTGACCTTATCATCCGTGACCTGAAAATACATACCACGAAGACCGTTTACGGGCCGTTCGGAACGGAAGAATGGCCACGGGATGCTCGTGAAAACATAACAAAATTTCGTATCCCCTCGGAATCAGGTGGTGGCAGGATCGTTGGCTTTTTTGGAACGGCGGGATCATCTCTTAATTCTATTGGAGCGCGCTTGGAGCCATAGTAGATGAATCCCCTTCCCTCCCCCAAGCTTTGTTTTTCCTCCTTGGCTTGTGATTGTAAGACTCTTCCTCTTTGTTTCCTTTGTTTTTGTTTTTATAGACGATGTTGAAATAACTCTTTTTTTTTCAAGCGCTAGTCATGATAAGTTTCGTGTAACGTGAGATTATATTTGGATGGGACAACTAGTCGTAAGAGAAAGGAAAATATAAAAAAACAATTGCATGAATAGTCATTTGAGGACTACTTTTGAATTAGAGATAGAGATATCATAAATACATGAATAGAACTTCTCAACCAAATCATAATCCTTGGAATTTCTGTTTTTATAGATCTAAGGGTTGCACTCCATCTTCACGTTGGCACATGAATTCGAAGTTGTTGACACCTAAATTTTGGCAATCAATGTAAACATTCATCGCATAGAAAAGTAGGAGTCGACCCAAACCTCTAAACAAAAAATATTATTAATTCACATTTAAATATTAGGAGCATTTTTCATTTATTAGCATTAAGCCAACATAAACCGCATTGGATTGGAGCTAATTGACTCTGGCAAGAAGGGTTTCGAGCCTCATTGAATTAATTGGATTAACTACTATACACTCGCAGGCAAGAAGCGTTGAAGGCCGAGAGCCAAGCCCCTCATGACGTACCTCTCCACTGCGGCCATTATTCACCGTACACATCCCGTCGCCATGCGCCTAAAGCTGTTGAAATAGTTTATTATCATAAAATATGTGACTTTTTGTTAAGAGAAGATATGATTCATAATTATGAAAAGATGTGACTTTTCGTCCTACAAAGAAATTATTGGTAATTATGAAAGGAAGTTATTATTAACATGAAGAGTGGTGATGATAAGGCACATATTCCCAAGAAATGTGTTGATTGATTATCTATGAATAGAGACCGAATCGCACATTATTTATCATAACCACAATTATTCATAACTATAACTTCTTCGGAACTCTCTCTTTTTCTCTTTTCGTACACACTACTTTAATAAAATATTCAAAGTGAAATTTCAAGGGAGAAATTGAGTAATTGCTGAACTCATTTCTTTATAGCTTTAGTGTATATCCTGGATGTATATTTCTTCTAAACCCAATAGCAATAATAGTGGGGGCAAAGAATACCTTAAGGACGGTAATTGTAATCACACATCAAAGTATCAAGGATCTATTACTATTTCTCTATCTTCATTACCAATCAAATTTCCCCAACAACCACCACCGCGCCTAGTTGCCCCATACGCTGGAGCCCTGCCGCCTCGCGCTTCACTCTTGTGCAATGCTGCGTCGCCTACCGGATTTCGCTGCTGCAGTCTGCTGGCTCCTTGACGCCACGGCCATTCCCAACGACATTGACGAAGTCCCGGCAAGCCATCCCTCTGGTCACAGCCTTCAGCCACCAGCCGTGCAGCTGTTTGCGATACCATTCAGCAAGTTTCGGCGTCTCGGCAAAGCTCCCACCAGCCTCAACCTGGGGCCGACGCCACCTGCGAACTTCCTGTCAGCAACTAGCAGTTCCCTGTTGTTTCTCCAGCAAAGCACAGCAACTTGCTCTCTCTTTGCATGTTCACTCGCTCCACCTGCAGCTTTCCGGAGCTGCACCGCCGCTTGTTGCTCAGACCCAAAGCTGTTGTGTGACCGACGTCGCTGCTTTGTCCACTGCCGCGCCCGAGAAGACCCACCGTAGCTACTTTGGTATTGCCGTTACGGTCCTCCTAACACTGGCCAACCCTCGCCGCTCCCTTGCCAGTCACAATCGTAGCGTCGCCGTCGCCAGAAATTTCTCTTGATGCCAAATCCGTTGAAATCAAAGTTTCCATTAAGGTAACTTCCTAAATTGTGCTTAACTTGAATACTTGATTGCATAACTTGGCTTATTTCAATTCTAACTTTGATTTGGCTTAAGATTTTAGGCGTATCTTAAATAGGAATTTTCTTTTTCCGAGTCGTGCATATAATTTGGGTTTCGATCTTTAAAACCTAAGATAGGATCCCCGATTACCTATTTTGGATATGATAAATATTTCGTTATGTGGGCTTGTATATTACATGTCATTAGATTAGGAAACATTCATATTATGAAAATACAAAAGAAATCGTATTGCATTTAGAATAGATTTAGTTTCCTAATTTAGAATTGGCTGTCTTATGAATCATGTAATGATCAGGAAATTATCTAATTTAGACCAGGATTCAATATAAATTATTTCCTAGTGTAAATTAGGTCATTATATATTAGGTAGTTTTCTAACTTAGCTTTAAAAAGAAAATCACAAGCTAAACATCCGTATCTCATATAAAAATTAGTTTCATAAATTCCATGTCACGTATTACATGTCATTTAGCAATAACATGTTTTAGGGCTTTGTCATCGTATCTGTGTCATCAGATTCACGTCATAATATCCATGTCATAATATTCATGTCATGATATCCAATATCCACATCATAATATCCATGTCCTCGTATCCATGTCATTTAGTGATTACATGCTGAGGCTCATAAATTAGATTGCATATCATATTAGATTAGTTCATGGTTCTCTTATCCATTATTAGAAATAGGTCACATAAAATTGCATTGAAGTTTATGTCACATGTCTTTAGTTTAAATTAGAATTCATATAGACATAACTTGTATTTCTTAAAAAGAAAAACCAAAAAAGAATTGATCGTCATTGCATTTAGAAATCATGTTTAGGACATACATACATTTTTTTTTATATATATTTAAAGAACATTGTGAATCCATTTTAGATCATTAGCACAAGTTCAATATAGAACTATGTGAAATCCAACTCCAAGGCCTGCGAAGCTCCGGGCGACTGGCTGGGGACACGACTGGCCACCATTGCTCGTTCCCTCGAGAACCGCCATCGTTCCCCAACACCACCCCCCCCCCGTCGCTCATCGCTTGAGCACAGTTGCTGCCCTCCATTGCTCGTTGCTGCCATTGCTTATCCCTTGAGCACGGCGGCCATCCTCTGTTCTTGGTTTTAGATCATGCTCTCTCACTCCCCCAGGACTCGAAACCTCTCATATCTGATGCCGACGGAGGTCCTCCATGATATTTATTGTTATGTCTTCCAGAAGGTTGGAGTTATTAGTCCTGCGGAAGCTAAGAACAAAGGTGACTCGTGTTGGCCATTGAAGCAGAGGAATAGTCGGGGACCATTTCGTGCGATGTCGCAAGTTTCCAAGCTCGAAGGTTTACTCAATCTGCGAACTCGGCGCTGAGGATTATGATTGAGCTTGAGAAGAAAAATCGCAGACGCCGATGACGACGCCCACCTTGAAGTCGAAGCTACAGTGTGTGCGTCTGATTTCTGCTTCGGCGCAGTGTGCGAAGGCAGGGAGGAAAGACAAGATGAAGATGGTTGGGCCACGAGAAAATGATTGTTGGGCTTTCGAGCTTGATTGTGGCCCATTGGAAATTTGGGAGATCGTTGTTGTGGATAGGAGGTGTGAATTTATCTTTTAAGAAAAAGTCACAAAAAAAGCTTTAAACTATGCCCATCATAATGCATTTACCCGAACATTTTTTTTTGACATAAAAAACCCCAATTTATGCCCACAGTGACACATTTATCCTAAACATTTTCTTGTGACTTTTTTTTTGTTCAAGTTCTTGTGACTTAAATAACCACAAATTTATACTTATGTGACATATTTATTCTCCGTCTAAGTTTTGTTAGATGATTTTCAGATAAAATAACGTCATTTTTATTTCATTCACATTTCAACATTGTTTGCTTTCTGACTTCTATGTAGTTAGATTTTTAACGGTTCTTAATGACAGAAAAACTTTGACAGTGGGTAAATGTGTCACACGGGTACGAGTTTGAAATTTTTTGTGTCGCAAAAAATGTTTAGAGTAAATGTGTCACAATGGGCATAGTTTAAGATTTTGTTCGACTCTTTTCCCTTTTTATGTTTTTTTTAATGCTGGAAAACGTTAAGAAAAAAACTTTTGCCCCAATCAGTCTTAATTTCTGTACTGATAATTCTTCTTTTTGCTCCTCTTATTATATAGTGCTAGCAAAAGAACACACGCTTTTTATGTGGAAAGAATTTAAATTTGATCGATTTAGGATAATTTCTGCAAATTTGAAAATAGAGGAAAATTTTCAATTTAAATGTCTGAAAATTTGGTATTCTTGTCCATAACCCAACCCAAGCCCGTTCAAGTAGGTATTATTGTCCATCTGCGTGGGTCTGACCCATGTCTCCACTTTGCTCACGTGCCACGTAAAGTCCTAGCCACAACTCGACCCAAGTACCCGAGCTCCGTCACTGACTCAGTGAACCGATTCATTGGGTGGCCCATTCTTCAAAGGCAATAATTTATGGAGAAAAATTAGAGCCTGAGTATTGGTCACTAAAATTTTATTGCATAAAAATTGATCAATTTAGATCTAACAATTTTTCGACCTAATTCAAGTCCGATCCAACCCACCCATTTGATGGACCTAGTCTTGTTCGAGGGACTAGATGCCCAGTCTTTGAGAACGATCAACCGAGAGAAGGTTGGCTTGGTGTTTCGGCTCATCAGGTACCGCATGACCTTTGTCCTCGGCCAGCAAAGCTATCTGCCCGTGACAGTTGCACGACCTTCGACTATCGTGAGAAAGGCGGAGACGTCCTTTCCAGCGAGGGGCAAATTTGATGCGAGGTCCACCCGAACCATTGACTCTTTGAAATGCCCGAATATTTTCTTGAAACAATCTTTCAAAGCTCAAAACAAGATGCTGTTCTAGAAGAGACGAGAAGAGGAGAGGCATGAGAAGAATCTTTCTTGGAATCGACAAGAACGCCCAAGTAACGTGCCCCCTTTCCTAGAAATCTTGTCAATGAGGGAATGAAATTATAAATTTTCAATAAATCGCCCACTCTTCTGTCAGATGAGCTCGACAAATTAAAAGCGAAATTTGTTATATGTTTAGTATGCCTAACAAATACCCCGAAGTATTTACCGACATGATATTAAGAAAGGAAGGAAAAAAAAGAAAAGAAAAGAGCATCTATTGCCAAGCCATCGAATCATGAAGTCCTGGTTGGGGACATATGGCTGGACAAAGATGAGACAAAAGCAAGCCTCGTGTGATCTTGGCAAATGAACACTTCCTCCTCTTCTTTTTTATGTCATACATAGACATACACAAGTGGCCAATTAGAACAGCATTTGAAAACTGTGATTGGAGAATGAAGTCGTGGGATTCCGCATTAGACGGCGGAGGAATAAACTTTTGCTCCCCCCACAAAAAGTCACTTTGTCATTACCCCGGCAGCATCATCCCAACAACCCCTCCTTGGCATCAAACTCATCATCCATCATCATTGTCCCTTTAGTGCTCCTCTTCGATCTTTAACCCATTTTTCTAATACTCGGTTTCTCTACATTTTTGCCCTTGTAGCTCCACATGAAATTGTTTGCATGCCATATGAACGAAGCATTCGACATCTTATTAAATAGTTCGCAGCAACGACTGATAGGGATCTTGACGGATTTCGCGCATCAGGCTAAGTAAAGACTCTCCGGCAGTGGAACATAAGCAGTCTGTCTAAGCGATCAGATTGAATACGCCAAATTAAGTTAAAAACTTTGAGCATGAATTTGATAGGGTGAGCCCGTGTCGTCTGTATAGGCTTATCAGTCCGGAATACAAATATCCACAGGATGGACAAGAAAGATCCACACACGATGGACAAGAACTATCCTAGCCACTAATGAAGCTTTAAATGGTTAATCAATAGATTAATTAGAGAAAGTGAAGCAAAAATGTCCGCCACTGAACCTGATTGGTCGCTCCAATCTCCTCCATTACCTTCATTTTCAATTTTATTGTTTTGGGTCAAGGTAAGTGCCTACCTTACGTACCATATATTTCCGGCACATATAGACCCCACCATGCACATCAAATGTTATGAAATGAAGACAACAGAAGAAACATGCAATGGCGAATCCGTAATTTCAACCAAAGCACTTAGCCAAATATTTGATTTCCCTGGTCTTATTATATATATATACAAGCTCGATCGATTCGACGTTGTCTTCCTCGCCATTGTTTTGTATCCCTCGAGCACCAAAATAGTTTCGAAGCTTGTTACTTTGGAAGCGGTATGCAAGCCAATACAATATGCCACATAAGTCCAACCAAATTACTCTCGATATCAACATGGCATGATCGAATCCCGGCGGGCCGAGCCCTCGCCGCGGCCAGCCAGGCCCCCCGAGCGATCTCGATCTCAACGTCAGAGAGCCGCTCTTCGGGCGTCTCCATGGCAGAGGTGGAAGAAGATCGGGTGGCTGCGTTCTGGGACTACCAGTTCCTCTTCGTGTCGCAGCGATCCGAGACCGCTGAGCCTGTTTTGCTCCGGCTGGTGGACGGGGTGGTGCCATCCGATTTCCCCTCGGGGACGTATTACCTGATTGGCCCGGGGCTCTTTGCCGACGACCATGGGTCCACAGTGCACCCACTAGACGGGCATGGCTACCTGAGGGGCTTCGTCTTCGGCGGGGCGCCCGAAAACAAGGAGGTCAAGTTCGTGGCCCGGTACGTGAAAACCGAGGCTCAAGTTGAGGAGCACGACCCGGCGAGCGACACGTGGCGGTTCACGCACCGGGGCCCGTTCTCGGTGCTGAAGGGAGGGAGGAAGGTCGGCAACACCAAGGTGATGAAGAACGTCGCCAATACCAGCGTGGTGAAGTGGGGAGGGAAGTTGCTGTGCCTTTGGGAAGGCGGCGACCCGTACGAGATCGAACCCGGGCTGCTGAACACGGTAGGGAAGCTCGAGATGATCGACAGCCGTGGCGAGCCTCAGCACAGCGAGGGCCACGGTGTTGGTGACGTATGGGATGTCGCCGCTAGCATTTTGAAGCCCATCTTATATGGTACGTAAAACATTATTACATGTCTCTAGGTGAGTTAATTTTTCATGTTCTTTCTTGAACATTAAAGTCTTTGAAATTTTAAGGAAACTGAAGAGGAAGTTTACGTGGATATGAAATGCAGGAGTGTTCAAAATGCCGGCGAAGAGAATGTTGTCGCATTACAAGGTCGACGCAAGGAACGATAGGCTTCTCACTCTGTCGTGCAATGCAGAGGACATGCTGCTGCCCCGTAGTAACTTCACCTTTTATGGTAATTTATTTTTTCATTTCATTCGTTTTGCGTTCATGGGTATTAGTCGAGTCGAATGTTTTGGATATCCCGCTGCATGAAAAAAACAGAAACAGGTTTATCTTCGCTGACCTGAGGGCTAAACAGAAGCCTACTCTTGTTCGCTGCGCAAAACATATGCTCTTTTCGCAACCGCAGAATTCGACTCCGATTTCAAGCTGTTACAGAAAAAGGAATTCAACATCCCTGATCATCTAATGATTCATGACTGGGCTTTCACCGATACTCACTACATATTATTTGGGAATCGCATCAAGCTTGACATTCCGGGTAATGTTGAAATACATTTGAATATCGAATCATGCATCCATCTAACAGTTTAAACTTTTAGAGCAATCTGTGATAAAATTATAGAAATTTGCATAGTATCAAAGCAAGAGTCTTGAGTTCAAAAAGTTTGTGCAGGGTCAATAAGTGCAGTGTGTGGAATATCACCGATGATATCGGCATTATCAGTGGACCCCAGCAAATTGACGTCCCCAATCTATCTTCTTCCAAGATCACAAGACGAGAGCCAAAAGGGGAGAGATTGGAGATCCGCCATAGAAGTGCCTGCACAGCTTTGGCTTCTGCATTTCGGCAATGCCTTCGAGGCCGTGGACGATGAGGAAGGGAGGAGGGAGATACGCTTGCAAGCCTGTGTTTGTTCCTACGAATGGTTCAATTTCCACAAGCTCTTTGGTGGGTATAGATCTAAATCACTTAAGTGGTCATGATATACGTTGGTGCAGTTGCTTGACTAAACTAGCCGAACCCTAG
This sequence comes from Syzygium aromaticum, assembly GCA_024500025.1. Lineage (NCBI taxonomy): Eukaryota > Viridiplantae > Streptophyta > Magnoliopsida > Myrtales > Myrtaceae > Syzygium > Syzygium aromaticum. Next base: position 11,153,435 of record CM044889.1, on the reverse strand, counting down.
TCAGTATGTTTAATTTCTATTCTAGCATGATCACTTATCGTCAATTTATTTGAGGGGTGGGCGCCGGGTCCGGCTTCACCTGGAAACCGGATCGAATTAGTCGTTCTGGCCGTTTCTAGGGAGAAACATTTTGGTTCCAGGTTTCATGAACCTAGAACTGGCCTATTACTGGTTCTTGGGGGGAATTGCCAATTCTACCCGAGAACAAGTTTTGAAGCCTCTTTTAGCCAAAAAAAAGAAACAAAGAAATTTTGGTCCCATCAAAAATTGAACCACAGAATTGGCATTCAGGAGCCAGCAGTTCCAGAATTGACTGGTTCGGTTCCCAATTCTAATATTTTGGAATTGGGGCTCACAGGATCAGTGAACCGATCCACCCTGGAAGATTATCACTAATTAGTAATAGATCTTTTGCTGGACTTGAACGTGAATTTTGTTCCGGGTACACGTTACAATTCGTCGTAGTATATTGGGGCAGGATTTGATTTTTATTTTTGGCCTTTAACAGGATATAATTGGCAGAGCGGTAGATTGGATCCTTCCATCATGAATGTCAAACAAGATGGGAAGGCCTTGTTGCCTCATCTGGTTCAGGTATATCTCAAATTAGCCCCTACATACATAGGTCGATGCAACGCGATTGCGCGCACTTAAAGAAAAGATGCATTTGCATGTACTTGCTGTGGCATCTATATCAATCTTCCTATAAAGGTAAAAGCTAGAATTTGCGACTCTCTCTGTACATACTCACTAATTTTAGGGCTTGTATAATGCAGGTGTCCATTGACGTCAACGCTGAAGGGGATTGCCAAAAGTGTTCCGTGGAGTCTCTCAACAACTGGACACGGCCTACGGATTTTCCCGTGATAAATCCGGATTTTTCAGGGAGAAGAAACAAGTACATATACGGTGGAACAACTTCCGGTACCCGCCCGGCACTGCCACATTTCCCATTCGACTCTGTCGCAAAGCTCAACATGTCTGATAAGTCTAGCAGCACATGGTCGACCGGTAACCGCAGATTCATCGGCGAGCCGATTTTCGTCCCCAAAGGAACCGGAGAAGAAGATGACGGGTACATCCTTGTGGTTGAGGTACATGACTAACACAACTACGGCATATTTAGTGTACTACAACTGTTGCCATTGCTGGCGAGAGTCGTGTAACCTGTGTCCCACTTGTGTCTTGCAGTATGCAGTCTCGATTCAGAGATGTTATCTAGTCATTTTGAATCCAAAGAAGATTGGAGAAGCAGACGCTCTAGTAGCACGACTTGAAGTGCCTAAAGAATTGAACTTCCCTCTGGGATTTCACGGTTTCTGGGACGTCGACAGTTGACCTGTAATCCATATCATCAATACTGGGTGAACGAATTCTTGGCTTTGGGAATGCATGTGCTTGCCTTTCTACTCTAGACTACCAGTTGGTTGTTGCCATGCTAAATCCACGCTAGTAAAATTGCAAGTTGTGGAAACACAGATTGATGTTCCTAACCAGAAAAATCGAAAATGCTAAAAGGTAATTTCTCTCATTGGTCCAAGTCCGTCATGCCACAGTTTCATTAGTCAATGCCGGCCACTACCACCAGGCAGACAATAGGCAAGCGAATGTCAATGGATCCAAAGATGATTCATATATGACTTGACCATCAGTAAAACCATAACAATTTCATCACACTAGCCAAACTAGATAAAACCTCAACTAGCACAAAAGCTGTAGGTGATCCTGTCCCATCTAAAACTGCAGTGAAAGAATGGACCTTGACAATTTGGGGAAGCCTCCATATTCCAATTGAGAATGACGGTTTCTGACTTATTTCAGCTGCCACTATAGGTAGTCTCGTTTGGAATCCCAGTTTGCCACTTCACAGATGTAACTCATTGGAGATGAATAAGATGGAAGTACTCAGATTTAGGTGAAGGCTTCTCGCACTTTTGTTGGGAGGTCGAGGTCAGGTTCAAGTTCACTTAGAGGTGAAAAGTATTGATCCACCATGTCTTCCGAAACTTTGTCCAAGCTCGGAGGATCCCACTGCAATTTCACAATCCAGAAGGTATTGCACATAAATGAGATAGCTTGGCCAAAGATGTTTAACCCACAAATAACAGATGACATCAAAGTTCCATACAAGTCGTCACGTCAAGATGTTCAATTGTTGAGTTGAATTGAATCTAATCAACCCACATAGCTCCACAGGTGAAACATTTAAAAATGCAGGATCGAAAAGAATACCTTTGGTGCTAAGTCCTTGTCCACCATCCGTGCCCGAACCCCCTGAAAAGAAACCATCACAAAAATAACTCCTTAAAGATCATGTATTCCGACATATAGAAAGACAATCTTCACCTCACCTCGCAAAAGTCGCCAGAAATTTGCTTTGATATTCCTTGTAGGGACATGCTATATTCACGAGCCAAGCATTGGTCAAGGGTTTGGAACCTCCCTTCTCGTACCTAGAGCACTAGACTACTTTAGGGATCAAATGAAGAAATGCTTGCAAATAGCAAAAAGACAACTAAGATGCTTATGAGGACTCACAGATCTCAAAGAAACCTTCAAGCTCAATGGAGAAGCTTCTTTAAGTCTCTTAAGGGCAGAATTGCACCATGAATCCTTCAGTCCAGCTGTTTTGCTTTCCTGAATGACAACGTGGCACCATAGCAATTTAGAGTCTCCTACATTAAGCACACCAAAAGAGCAAAGTAATCGTACAATTACTTGGCCAAAGGAGTTAAACTTAAAAAAATTGAAGCTGGCTCAATGCATAATGTAAAAGATTTCGTCAGAACCCACTTATCCAGCAAAAGGACTAAACCAATGTATTAGAACACTCATCCAGTAGAGCATGCATAAAAAATCCCAGGACTGACTATGCACATGAAGGCAATGTTAACAAATGGATTATGCTAATGCAGCATGCAGATAACTATTTTGCAGTAAGCTCATAATCATAAATCACCCATCAGGCATAGTGTCTTACCAAGGCATCAATAATCTCTTCAACCGAGTCATGACCAAAACATTTATCCACCAACTCCATCCTTCAACATTAAACAAGAGACAATTAAGCATAATATTAAAATCAGTATGCAAAATTCAAAGGATCAAAAGATTAAAAAATGAATGAGAAAACAGAAGTATAACACAAGTTTCCAGTGTTTTTAAGTAGACAAATCATATTATCTTCGGTGGAAAGAGCACCAACTTGTGAATTACACTCATTTTATCTGGACATACAAGGTCTCCATATTTTTCCAGCATACTCTCAATCACTGATGGATCATCTGTAACTAATTTCCCCAGTTGTTCTTCTATTAAGGGAAGTCTCTGCAGCATGACAAGGAGAACAGAGCTTAATTCTGCAATAGGTGCTAAAGTGAGGAGCCACCAATGAGTAACGAAGAAAAAAGGTGATTAACTGCATCAATGGTATAGTGCGTAGCAAGGCCACAAGCCATCATTTCAGCCCCTGTGAGCTTCTCTCCGGTTAGACCCAAATACTCTCCTACGAAAAACAAGTGCATTTCATTTTAGAATAGAAGGCAAAAAGTTCATTTCATTTGAGAATAGAAGGTAAACAGTGGTAGGCATCATCAAATTATTAACTGACCAAAGAATAGATGCTTCCACAAAACACTCGGTAAATAAAAACACTGGCATTCCTTGAAGGACATATAAATAGTGCTACACAATGTCAAATATTGTCTGCATATAAGGGTTCAATTTGGAAGAAGAATGGAAGCTATTGCAATATACCTAAATGACCAGGTAAATGTGAGAGGTAAAAGGAGGCTCCAGCATCTGGGTGGAACCCAATAAGAGTCTCCGGTGTGGCAAAGACCTGCAATATAAGCTAATTCAATATCCAGGAACACATGAACCACAAATATACCACACAAGTAGATAGAGCACTCGTGATAGTTTTGTATGCTAAATACAGAATATTTGTTTTACTCGGCAAGAATTAGAGGAATTAAGAGCAAAAAAAAAAAGATTTTGGTCAAAAGTGCATGTATTCAGTTCATTTTAACACTTGTAAGAATTATGGCTCATGATCTACCTTGGCGATTGAATATGGACAAGGAAAACATCAATCCTAGAGAAAAGCAACTAATCAACTATTTTTGAACTGCATGGACAATGTAGACCAACAGTTCATCTTTGTTTGTTGCCATCTAACTCTTTAGAAAGCTTCCTCAAACATCACTGGCTAGAGCTTCAGTCAAATACTATGTAAGATGACAGTGTTGCCATCAATATCCTATAGCATCATACCTTTGGTAGCTAAATGAAATTAGTTACTCAAAAATTGGGTTATTAAGTTGTGCACGGAATACAAATAGATCTAACAGATCCCTAAAAGTCAAAAATGTGCAGAAGATCCAAAAGACAGACATTCTGGTATGGAAGCTCGTGCAGACTTCAAGGACTTTGCAGTACAGCACCCATTGCCCGTTGCACTATGCTAATCAGCCATTGCAGACTAATTCCATGCAAAACTGACCAATGTTGTGTTCCTTGCACAAGGCTTCATCCTAAAGAAGCAATTACAAGTAATTTCTCCTGACCAATGTTCTATAAACCAAACCAGGCAAGCTGGTTCAACCATTTGGACTGGAACTTGCTCCCAGTATACTCCAGGTCTACCTCTTCAGATGGTTGAAGGCTGTAAAACTCTAGCATTGACTAAATTCAATCGATTAAAACCAGCTAACACCGGCTCAATCTGAATTTCGAAAAGTGTAACTTGAAGCTTTAGGCATGTGTCAAGCCTCAAATTTCCACTAACACTCTGATACACGCTACACCTACAATGCACAATCATATTTTTGCTAATACTTGTAGTAGAGGCCATGTCGACCTGGTGATCATTGCAAAATCAGACGCTAGGTGTATCTACCAGCTTCAGAAAGTGAAATGAAGTGTATTTGATAATTATAACATCTCATGTCAGCAACGCAAAAAGTTGAACCTGCCAACACTACACTAAGCAAACTTCCTCTCCTGGTGAAGTTGAGAAAATTAAAATGAAGTGACCAAAGCATCAAGATTTCCTAAAATGGTCATGCTCATGTACGTATTCCAGCTCAATCAGACACAGAACATCAAGAAAGCTAGTTTCTTGATTTATTATATTTTAATATAGAATGGCAAGGACAACATAAAACTCCAATGAATCCATTTCACAAGTACACCACCCATACAACTCGTCAGGATAATATTTGGAACGTCAATTACTTAATGAGCAATTCAAAAAAGAAATGTCAAGGACATGGACATTCAAGAGAGAAAGCAAGCATATATTGTGAACATGACTATGATATCTGGCATAAGTCAGAACAATGTTAAAACTACATGATATGAAGTGGAAATATACAGCTCAGAGCTCCCAAAGACATACAGTTTTATCAGTCGCAACTCGAAATGTCCCTGGAATTGAAACTCCAGCACCACCTCCCATTGTGATGCCATTTAATAGAGCCACCTAAATGGAGATTAAGGCATTAATTTGAGCACAAAAACTTCTCATAATTGAACTACAACTAAACTTAAACTATGCAAGCAAATTCTGGATCTAGCATATCCATTCTACTTTTGGAACACCAAAGGCAAATTAATAATAGCAATGGAAAGAGGAAGTACAAACCAGGAATTCATTGAGAAGTTAGCCAATGGTGCGATAATAACAACTAACTGAATAGATCATCAAACTTATGTATAGAATGTAACAAGGTCATCCTCATGGAGAAAAATTAGGCACACAATCCAACTCCTATTTTTTATACAATTTAAACAAGAGTAGCTCCAACTTCAAGATGAGCTGATGCATTAATCCACTTCAGTCTGGTTGCGCAATAATAATCACCAAAACTATGAGCATAGCAAAAGCCGGATATGACAAGAAACTATGTATGACCCAATAACATATGCCTGAAGCTTTTCGTCTACATCTATCCAGTGGAACTGATACAGATCACAAAACTCTCAAGAAGAAAGTCAATAATTAGTCTTCCATTAACATAAAAAACTTCTTTCAGACTGGCAATGCTTCAATTAATCTAATACAGTATTTAAGCACATTTTTAAAAAGAGAAAACAAAATGAATGAAATGTTAATCCTAGAATTAACAGGCCTTGACATAAGCATGACCTGTACTTCACCATACACTATATAGTTGGGTTAGCTCTAGGCGCACCCCTAACTATGATTTTTTTTTTTTAAATTTATATAGCTCTTAAAACAATCTTGGCCATCATATCTTAGATTAGTGAAGCACCAATATGATTTGGAAGATCGCAAATGAAGACTTATGTATGATTCATAAGCTGTGATCGCATGAACATCAGATGGAATGCTGTCCAATGGCATTTGCTGAGCAAACACTTTCTCAACTTCAAATTATTATATCTAATGAGTGGGTAATCCTCTTGGTGCTGCTCGCAGGAGTAGCTTAATAGATAATCCTAATACAGAATGCATTCTCTCAGAAGTCTCTGTGATAAATATGAGTCAAGCGGTGGACCTGAAACACTTGTAGAAGGGGGAACATGAATTGGAGGACAAACAGAAGAGCAAGCAAAGATATTTGAATCCAACCGCACCATAGTCATATCACATGATTGGTAACTTTGCATATTACATTGCTGAAATCCTTTCTTCCCTTGTTCAATAAATGATGCCTAGAGTATAACAAAAGTACTGTAGCTTTTTTCCCTTGCATTGCTACTACCACAAGACCTCCACTATTGCATACCTAAAGTATAACACATATTCGCAACCATCTTATTTCAAACCTTTCCCTCCCCTTCTGCACACAAGCCTACTAAGTTTTAGCATCCAAATTATCTCATACTTAATATTTTTCCCCCCAAGCATTCCACAAAGGTTGTTTTCCCTTGAATGCTCTCACAAAGCATCCTCTCAAGTTCAGTCATATTATATAAACGTTGGTATCTTACCGACCAATGCTTTGTCCTGTAAGAAATAAGCAGGCTCGTAACAGAATCTTCCTTTGCAAAATTCTCCATCACATTCGTCTAGTTGATATCCCGTGAGAGACTCCTTCAATTCCATCAACCACAATTGCAAAAATCATCTGACTTTTTAGTTCTTTTTTGACAGGTATCTAACTTTTTAGTTTGATTTCCACTTCTTGCTTCACTTCTCTCGCTTCTTCTGCTAAATTCGCATCTCACATGTTATGCTCTATGATTCTATTCCTTATTCAATTGGATAATACACCCCTTAAGCGGGCAGTAATCTTTAGAATTTTGTGTCTAATGTTCCAACTTTCTTAAAGCATCACAAAATTAGCTAGCAAAGGATGACTAAATTAAGCTGATCCCCCTCAAACATGTAACACCTGCAACTTTGTTATGCTGCATGACATGTCCAAGCCCATGGAATCAAAATTTCCTATAAGCCATATCGAAAGAGTCAAGGGTGAGTTGAAACCCTTGCTTATGAAGTACCCAAGCAAGAAACTGTATTCAAGCATCTCACATGGAAGATCTATATAAATAACCTGAGGATAAGTAGTAGATCAAGACACAACCCAAAAATTATAATGATAATCATGATAGATTTCAAAGACGTCCAGTACTTACATGTGGCTTCAAAAATGTACCTAAAAAATATATAAAACTATATAACGTCCCAAAGAAGTCCTTGCAGTCCTCTATTTTTCCTGCATCAAGTTAAAAGTAGTCAAAGAAATTACCAGGAAGTAGCATCATTATGAAAGACTACTTTTTTAATAGGTAGAATGGTTATAGAAGATAAACAAGAGATAAAACCATATAAAATAGGAAAATTGGTTACAGCAATCACCTCAAAGTACCAAAAATATACTGACTACAAGAGAATAAACCGCAGAATGTAGACATCACAAAAACTTCCCATTGTACATATACTGTTCCCCTCATGTGAGATTCTAAAATTTGTTTAAGGGTGAATCACAAAAACTAGCAGCCAATGTTGTCAAAGGCAATTGCCAGGTGTGCCCCGCACTTCAGCTATCAATGCCACACCTACCTACTCTTCATAAAATTCCAGCAAGACAATTTTATTCAAGCACACGTGTTCTTGGCCTAAGAACCAAGCGATCGGGTGGCACCATTTTTAAGTTTGTCAAATACATTAGCAGATCCAGATGACATCCAAAACTTTCACTTTTATTGGAAAACCCTAAATAGTCTTCTTGTTGTTTAGATAGTTTTGCATTGAAGCTCTCAAGAAAGTTTGAGATTCAACATTTTAGTCCGTAAAGCATTCACTTTTTTGCTCAAGAATCCCTCAAACACTGATTTTAATATAAACCTTTCCATCAGCTTCATTTTAGGCAAATGTAAGCATATTTCGTCTTGTCCTTTGATCAACAACAGACAGATGTTTTCTTTAGGGAAGAAATAATCATACCAAAAGAACTTTGAAGCAGATTTAACATAAAGCGGGTATAGTAGTAAACTGGCATTACCTCTATTTATCAATTGGTAGAGGCTAACAATATCGCCCCCGGCACAAAAAGCCCTGCCACTGCCCTTCATAAGTTCGACATCCAAACAATATTATTTCTTTTGATGAACACCACAGCATCAATAAGCATTCGTTATCCATCGGCATAGAAAGAGACCACTAACCTTCATCATCACGAATCCTATGTCCGGATCATCTTCCCAGTTTTTGTACAGTTTCTGCAACCTAGCGCCCTGAAAACCCCAAAAAAAAAGCGCACACACGTTGCTACACGCATTAACGGCCTTCCCTAAAAACGGGAGAAATCGGGGAAAAGGCAACGGGGATCAATCCAAGAACGCCGGAAACCGCAAGAGGAGATTGACGCATCGACCGGGCAACACAGTATGTACACAGCAAGAGGAGATTTTGAACAGCGAGCGCACCATTGCCGTACTGAGCGCATTGAGGGCCGAAGGCCGATGGAGAATCGCCGTCCTCGAGCAGCCTCTTCCCTCGACCAACACCTGTCCCAAGGAGAAGGAACCTCGTTTTCAACCCAGAGCCCAAACCTAGACTTCGCAGAATCGTCATCGGAACATCGAAAGAGAAGCGAAAGAGATCAAAACCCAGGAGAATCGACACCGACTTGGCTTTCGAGATCATCGGCCCGCGCGGCGTCCGGCGGAGAACGGCAGAAGCTCCGGCCGCAACGGCCGCCGGGGATGCGCGCGCCGCGGAGGTCGCGAGCGAGCGACGCGGCTTCTCTGAGGCGACGCATCTTCGGCTTTTTGCCCCTCGCTCGCCGGAGAGCTCCCTTCCCCTTCCTTCTCTGCTCGGTGTCGCTGAAGAAGAACAAAGTCGTTGAGTCAGGTATGTGCAGTGGGCGGTGGCGCTGACTAGGACTAGTGGGGCCCACCATTTGTGCCATGTCATCATTGTCCTTGTTGTTGTTGGCCCGGTTTGTAATGATTTAAAAAACAATTTTTTTTGTTGTTTGAACGATAATTTATATTTGAACAATTTTTAAAAAGGATAATCACACAAATAGTCTCTGAATTTTGATTTAATATACAATTTGATCCCTGAACTTTTAATTTGTTTAATGTAGTTCCTAAACTTTAACATAATGTTCAATTTAATTCATAAATTTTTAATTTATTCAATGTGATCCCTGAACTTTTAATATGTGTTCAATTTGGTCTCTGAACTATATGAAAATGTTCAATATAGTCCCTGCACTTGAATTAATGGAAGGACTATATTGAACATTTTCAAATAGTTCAAGGATTAAATTGAACACATATTAAAAGTTTATGGACCACATTGAACAAATCAAAAGTTCAGAGACCAAATTAAACATTAGGTTAAATTTTAGGGATTACATTGAACAAATTAAAAGTTCATAGACCAAATTGCACATTAAATCAAAGTTCAAAAACTATTTGTGTCATTTTCCCTTTTTAAGACGATATGAAATATTTAGGATTGATTCGTTTTTATAAACAATACAAGTGATATTTTTAAGAAAATGTTTTGCAAGCCATTCATTTTTCACGAAATAAATGGAGTTTCAATCCTTTCATGAAAAGTTGAATGTGGGCGTGTGCGCAAGATTTGTGAATTTCATGTCTACATCGCTAGAAAATAATGTCGCCGTCGCCACCTGCTCATTCCTATGATCGCGGATGCATCATGCTAGGCCTTGAACTAGGGGTCAAGATGGAATCGATCGATGCCGGCATTTCCTCTGCCAGAAGGCGAGCATGCCAAGCTGCGACTTCGCCTTCTTACTAATTTGGGTGGCTCGTCGGTCGAAGCTTGCGAAGGCGTCAAAATAGCCATAATGGTTGCCGCCTTGACGGGGCATCCGTGCAAGGAAGGCATGGCGAGCAAGCATGTGATGGGTAAGAACGTGCCGATCTGCAAGGCTCATGCTTCAGACCTAGGAGCGACATGCCGCTGCTGACGGCAAGGCGAGTAGCAAGTCCGGGAAACATTGCAGATTTCAATTGACAAGAGCTTCTGTTTTGCTTCCTTTTCCCATCTCTTAACCAATTACCACGTCAAAAGCTCATTTTCTTGATCTGAAATGCTGTTCTGTTCAAGAAATCTCAAAACTTCGCATCTGTTAAGATCTCTACTTCGGGCAAATTGGAAGAGCAATCTGCGATATTCTTGCCTCTATGCAGAGATGCCCTAACTTTTCTTATACTTTTCTTGTACTTTACTTGCACAGGTACTAGTGGCTGCCAACCTGGCGGGCCACAAACGCCCCTTGTCCTGAAAGATTTCCCTATTTCGATCCCGGAGAAAAACATCACATGCCTTAAGAGACCTTGAGCATAACCGAGCTCCGGTCCAAGTAGCCGAAAGGCTTCCTGTAAGCGAGGTGAAAAACATCATCGCTCAGGGTGACCCACTAGTCTACTCAGCATCCAGATGCTAATCATGCCACCGTGACCATCAGCAGCAGAGAGAAATCTGTCCGAGAACATGTTGCTGATGACAAGTGGTTCAGCAATGGTGAACATTACTTAAATTGTTTGTCCCAAATCAAAGTAGCTCGAGACTTTCTCGTCTATTTCTTCCCCTACTTGAACTGAAATACGAAACATGCGGCCCAACACTTGGTACTGACATTTCAAGGCACATTCATTGCAATCTCGCTCCATTATGGGCATGATTTGAATTATCCTCCTAGGTTGAACACGGATTTCAACGCTACTGTACAATAGCGTGGCCATGATGCCATCAAGGCTCGGAAGCTATCAAATGGGCTGTCTGCTGCAAGTGCCGCATGTAAATCATATACGTGTTAGGGTGCCTGGCACTCCTGAGGTCAATAACCAACATCTCGAATTTGATATCTTGTGGTATTCTTTCACTTTCCAACTGAGGAAAGATTTATGAGATTTCAGTTCATGGAACAGGGAACATGGGTTTCCATGGGAGTTTGCTCAGACGGTTCTATGGAATTCAACCTGGTCTCATTTACTCTTTCCTGGTTACATGTAAGAAAGGAGAATCATCAATTGCCCAAGCTGTTTTGCAAACAAAAACCCGAACTCACTGAAGCTATGTGATCATCTATTGCAACATTGTTGCTGTCGCCCCTTATAAATCCAATTTGGAACGCATCATACCAACTATGTGGATTTGGAGATTTGTTAGCGCTGTGAGAAGTTTCTGGTGCTTAGTTCGGGGACTACATTCATACCACATGAATCAGTACTAAGATGGGTCAGATTAAAAGGACCATATTAATGATATACACATGAGGTTTCATGGCCTATCGTTATGTAAATGTTCCTGTGAAAAGTTTAGTCTTATAACAGCAGCGAAGCTGTTTTGATATCTTTGCTGTTCAAAATTAGGAGAGATCCCTTCAGAAACGATCGCTCGTAATATGAAGGGCCCGAGATTGACGAGCTTTCGAGGGCAAAGATGGATGCCACAACGAATGATCTTATTGAAGAGAAGTCATTGGCCTATGCATGCCTCGCCTTATGTCCTGCATATTGATAGCAATATCATTGTTGCATAAGGGAAAATGTGGCCTTTTTTCTCCTAAACTCCGAATTGAGGCAGCTGCATAATGAAGTACTAATGTGGTGGGTTATGGTTGATGCTGGGTTCATTTATGCGGTCTTTCAAACTTATAATTCACTGGATTATTCCAAGGATTGAACTTGAACCATGAGTAACCATCTTTCAGTCCTTGCTCAAACTAACTTTATAGCCGACGTTCGAGTAAATTTCGTTTGCGTAATGGTTGTTCGGGAAAGCTTTTGTGTAGCTTGGTTCTGCTTCTGAAAATGTTTGACTGCTCTAATAGCGTGACGCGCAGAAACCGACACATCTCTTCCTTGACAAGACATAAGTATCAGGAGAACTTTCTTTTTGTTCTGGAAGAAGAAAAATAGTGCAGTTAGGTTGTTTTCAAAGCTAGCCTGTGCTTTAATTTCTGAAGAGAAATTCAAGGACATTAATTAAAATAATATGCCGAAATGGAACAAAGCAAAGACCCATTATGTTCATAAGCAAGAGTTGATGTAGCATCTAGAAGCTCATCTTTTATCGCCATCGTCAATACTCGTTTGTCACCATTCCTGATCGTTATTGGTGCGAACTGACGGAAAACAGAAGAATCATTGTGAATAGTGTTTCTTAAATAGATTGTGCACTCCAAGAATAGTTGTTTTGTCTGTCATCTAGAGCTCTGGCATCAATGGCTAAACAAGCAACTTCAGTTCTAGCCCCTGGTGCTGCTGGTAATCCTCCTCTATTTTCATTTTTTTTAGATCGTACTTTAGAGAAAAAATAATTCAATACGTTTGTAGTTTACAACAAGCAAGGGTCATTTAGGTTCTTTGCTTCCCAGGTAAGACACTACTCAATTGTATTCCTTCAGGTTTCTTGCGGACCTCATTTCTGTTTCTTGTTTCAGGCTTCTAGGAGTTGATTCCAAACAGGCACAACTAAATGATAGGACCGTTATATATATGGCATGATCCTTCAAATAAAGTGTTCTTTATCCTGACGAGAAATGGATTACGGCAAGCTCTTTGAGAAAGCTGTGGTCGTTTCGTTCTCGGTTTCTTTGTTCGGGAAGATCATCAGACATATGTGGAGTTCGATGAACGTGGAGAAGGAGCCAGTGAAAGTACTGGTTACCGGCGCTGCAGGCACGTTTTTACTTCAATCAATCACCTCCATTGTCTCTTATCAGATTGGTCACTATCGGATTTAGTGCTCAGAATGTCGAATCTTGCATAATGTTCAATTACATGGATTCGTTGTTAGGGTTGAAGTTACAGTTCCATCAATTTATGAGGTCAAGATTAACAGTAATGGCATGGGTTCTCCTTTGAATTCACGCCGGTTGCCATAATTTTTAAGCGAGAGTTCCCCATTTTGCTTCCACAGGACAAATCGGCTATGCCCTCCTGCCTATGATTGCTAGGGGAGTCATGTTAGGACCCAATCAGCCTGTGATTATTCACATGCTAGATATCGAAGAAGCTGCCGAGGCTTTGAATGGCGTGAAGATAGAGCTGATCGACGGCGCCTTTCCTCTTCTCAGAGGCAAACCTCTAGATGCCAATTGCTCATCTTATTTGGACCTGAAATTGTGTTGTAATCAGTGTCTAAATAGTCGCATTACCATTCATGTGGTTTATCAGGTGTCGTGGCCACTACGGATGTCGTCGAAGCTTGCAGAGACGTAAATATAGCTGTTATGCTGGGCGGAATGCCGCGCAAAGAAGGCATGGAGAGGAAGGATGTCATGTCTAGGAACGTCTCGATTTACAAGGCTCAAGCTTCGGCCTTGGAGCAGCATGCCGCTGATGATTGCAAGGTGAGACAGATTGGACAAATTTCACTTCTCAGGTTGAAGGAACAATGCCTCTTTTTTCCCATAGAGGAACATAGAAAAGTTCTTGCTTTTCTCTAGTGAGAAGTTTCTTTTTTACTTGTATTCGGCAGGTTCTAGTGGTTGCCAACCCCGCGAACACGAATGCCCTGGTCCTGAAAGAGTTTGCTCCTTCGATCCCTGAGAAGAACATCACGTGCCTCACGAGACTCGATCACAACAGAGCGCTGGGCCAAATAGCCGAAAAGCTGAAGGTGCACGTGAGCGATGTGAAGAACGTCATCATCTGGGGAAACCACTCATCGACTCAATATCCAGACGTTAATCATGCCACCGTCGCCACCAGCAGTGGCGAGAGATCTGTCAGAGATGTCATTGCCAACGATAAATGGTAGCTCATAGTCTCGATTGATAGCGCAATTTTTGATAGTATAGACCTTACAGCCTGTCATTGGGTCACATTTCTCTGCAATAAGCCTCATTCTGGTTTCCTTGGTTTATTTCTCCATGTTATACCGATGCTTGATCAATTAGTTGAAATGCGAACAGGCCCGATATGCGAGACCGCGTCCCGCTCCCAGAACCTACTTTTGCTCCACTTTGTTAGATTTGTTGCTCACTCCAAGTGCATAGTATTCACCAAAAGTGAAGAAATCTTGATGTGACTCTCTGATCTTCTGTGATCTTAGGCTGAATACGGAGTTCATAACTACCGTTCAGCAGCGCGGCGCTGCAATCATCAAGGCTAGGAAGCTTTCGAGTGCACTATCGGCTGCGAGCGCCGCCTGTGACCATATACGTGATTGGGTGCTCGGCACACCGAAGGTATCGATAAATTTTAGAGCGGTCAACGTGATTCGATGTCTTCAATTTATTTTGCGTATCGGTTTACGAGTTCCCTCAATCACTTGAAACTGTACGAAACAGGGAGCATGGGTCTCCATGGGAGTCTGCTCGGATGGTTCATATGAAATCCAACCAGGCCTTATCTACTCTTTCCCCGTCACATGTGAGGACGGAGAATGGTCGATCATTCGAGGTACAGTTATCCTCACGCGAGTGCACAATTGCTCACATGACCACATTATCATACAATTCGTGATTTCAATAGAGACATTATGAGATCATGGAAAGTAAGAATCACTATACAAATATGCAGAAATCTCATCAGAGTCAGCCGCATCTTGTACTCTATCAAAGTCATGGTGATAAGTAGTCGATTCTTAGACACTGTTTTGGCAACCTGAATATGTTTAGCACTTATACAGAAACCCCTAATTTATAACGTGCAGAACTTAAGATTGATGAGTTCTCGAGGGCGAAGATGGATGCCACGGCAAAAGAGCTTATCGAGGAGAAGTCGCTGGTCTATTCGTGTCTCGGCTGATTCCGCATTCTTTATGGCGCGCAATGAAGAGCAACCATCTTATGTTCTATGGTTCAGCTGCTTTGTACCATGATTAAACACGCCAAACTCCCGTTTATTGCCCGGTTCACTGAAATTAGTACATGAAATAATTTCAAATTACGGTTGCCGCTTGCTGTCGCACTCGTCACTATTCTATGATCTTTGTTACTTAACCAGATGGACAACTGATCTTTGCTTCGTGTTCTACATCTACCGATCGTTTGATCAAACAAACCGAAGAATGACACCGTCTTTCACGTGCAAAATTAATTGCATGTGCAACCTCCGAGATCGCAAAACAGGCCTGAGAACCCCAAATGTTTAGAGAGAGAGAGATCATGTTTATTTGTACTTACTACATAAGATCACAGACGAAAGCCACACAAACATCCTACTGATCATTAAAATGCAGATCTTGCAAAACACACAACATTTGCCATCTGCATTTCTCTGCCTAAGACGTTCAAACATGAGCTAAGACACTCCCAAACCACACCCTTTTCGACTAAGACAGGACCAAGAAAGACATATAGAGAAACAACACCAGAAACCATCTGAAAGTGACTGAATCCCACCTGAACCAGCGGTTCGCACGACCGTTAAAACCCTCAAGTAAGATCTCACACGCCCAAAGTTGGGTAACATCAACATTCCTCTCTCTCTCTCTCTCTCTCTCTCTCTCTCTCTCTCTCTCTCTCTCTCTCTCATGGGGATTTGCCGAGGGTTGAACCCGGGAAAATGGGAGCGTCCGGAATGCACCCTCCGGGGAGCGTACAAAACCAGGACGGCCCAAACCCCAGTCCGCCGGAGAATGCAGGGCTCGGCAAGGCCCCGTCCGGGCTCGGGAAGTAGTACCCGCCGAGGCCTCCATCGATGTTCTGAGGGTGGACGACCTTGTCCTTGCTCTTCAGTGCCCGAGCTCCCTCGACGCTGACGTTGCGTGCAAGAGAGAGGCTCAAGAGCAACACTAAGCAAACAAGCGACGACGATCTCTTCATCTCCATAGTCGCGTTGATGTTGCAGTTTCTGAGACTAGTGAGAGAGGATTTGTGGATTCGTGAGTGTGTGTCGACACGGCCCTTGTTTATATAGCAGTGAGAGATGACATCATCAAAAATGTTATGGTTGCGGTCCTTTTTTAGTCTCTCGGCGAATGAACGCAGAGATCTAGGGTTTTGCGGCTATTAGTGAATTTAGTCTCTAAGCGAGGGCCGGCAACCCTCTCCCGATTCCGGCGAAAGCCACTGGGCCCTCACCTCTAGCTGGCAAGGGTCGCCGCCCCCACCCCCCCCCCCCCCCCGCCGGCCATGGGACCACCCCACGGACGATGGGGTGACGGGCATAGGCAGGGAGGGTTGGCAACCGGCCCTCCCTCTTGTTTTTTTTTTCTTTTTTTCAAAAGAAAACTTTTTCAAATTTTTAACTAATTTAACTAAAATTTATGTTAAAGTTTTTTTACACAAAAATACCTTTGATCAGCTAGAAAATTTGGCCGGCCAGCGAGCCGGCAAAATAAGGCATTTATTTGAAACTGTTATAGTCACTTCAAACCCTTATTTGAAAAAATGAGGGTACTCCATGCCTTTATTTGAGACAAAATCCACTTCAGAACCTTATTTGAGAAACTAAAAACACTTATTTAAAAATACTTATTTGGAATTTTTCCAAAAATGAACGAACGCTCCAGGGTTTATTAAAAAGCGGGGGGTTCCCCGGGTTTAAAAAAAAAAAAAAAAAAAAAAAAAAAAAAAAAAAAAAAAAAAAAAAAAAAGATTCATTGTCAACGAAAATATTAGACATAATATGTTGTTGATAATTGAACATTTTTATCTACTAATTTCAAGAAATAAAAGTGATCATTTCTAGGAAAATATTTTTTGAATAATTCATTTTTCTGTGAAACTCGAGACCTTGATTAATCACTTCCTTGTACATCTCAAAAAACAATGAGAAGTCGCATTTGCTATTATCATTAAGCAGCCCAGGTTGGCTAATAGATGCATAAATTAACTATAGTTTTTAGGATAAGATTTAGTGTTTACTCTGCTTTTAACATTGTACTTGGATTTATCTAAAGTGGAAGGTAAAAAAAAGGTTCCCAAGAATCAAAAAAAGGGGACGATTGAGTCATAATCGCTTCGAGAGAGTTACTAGAGTTTGAACAATACCAAAATTGATTTGCGAAATTGATTAATTAATGATATGTCAGACTGTAAGTCATCTTTTAAACAAAAGAAAGATCATATTAAACAAAAATTTGTTATATTTTTCTCCATCTTCGACCGGAGAAATTTTCTCCAACCAAGCTTTAGTTGGTTAATGATAACGTACAAACATGGTCGTGACCAACGTACAAACTTAAACTAAAAATAAATTATGGACGATATCCATATATTTAATTCATCGATCGAAGATCTTATTGCATTTCCTCCTATGAAAACATGGCTCTTAATTTTCTTTTCTGCCAAATCTAACTATCATTGATTTGATAGCACCTTATTCCATATTTTTTTCTGTTTGTTAAGACTAAAGCCATAACTTCTTTATGCCATCGGTGATCCAAAAACTCAAGGTTGGCAAGCCTGTCAGTGCATTTCTCACTAAAAGGCTAGCTGCCCGAAACTCTTTGCACACAAAATACACTGAAATCAGGTGATGCTAGAGGTGAGTAGTTTTAAGTTTCATACAAATTCTACCTGAAACCTGAAACCTACCCATTAGAATAAGTTCTTTATTTTTTGGAACCTGAAACCTACCATGTATACCCTAGAACCTGAAACTTACCCTGTCACAAATTCCAAAATCGGTTTTAAGATCTACTCAGGTTCCACCTACATTATTATTGAATGATTGCAGTGAATCGTCAACTTGAATAACTACCACTTACTGTTACAATTCACATAAAGAATATAAAACATTAGCAAAATAGAACTCTCGGTCATAAAATTGAAGCTCAAATTAGTGGTTCCACATTATACACTCATTATTGGACGTCATGGAATTCTACAAGATCATGCGAAGATATAGATCAAGAAGAATACAAAAACTTATTTTGGGTTCTATTGGAACTTATTCATCGAAACATGTTCCTTAATTTTTAGAACCTGGAATTAAGAATTTACCATGCATACTTTGGAACATGCAACCTACAAATTCCCACCTGTCCGGTTCTTAAGTTGCAAGTTCTATCCTGAAATCATGCTCATCTCTAGACGACGCGACACGAGCTGTTTAGAAATTCGCTCATGATGTGAATAGTACTTGTGATCTCGAAAACACCCCGGGCCCTCTTTACTATTTGGCCAACCACCTTGGCGGTTCGCGCGACCTCACATGGTGGCAGAGGTTCTCATGGAAGAATCAATGTGCTGTGCGTTCGGATTTAATGTGTGCCCGACCTAACCAAAAATTTACGCATCCGCGCGTTTTCCATATTGCCACTTGTACTAACAATAAATGTAAAGCTTCTATCTTCTTCTTTACTACCTCTCTCTCTGATTCCGTACCTACCCCTCCCTGCTAACGTTTCCATGACACACTTTGACCCCCATGGAAATAGAGGGGCAGGCTAGGCTAGCGCAGCACATTGATCAACCCATCTGGTATGATAAACGAGGTGGAAATGCAGATAGCTACCGTCTCGTGATTTTTGAATTACGGGTGTGTTCGGAAATTGACCGGTCAGTTTATCTTTTGATAATTCAAAAGTATCAGCGTGAGAAATCTGACTACCTAGAGGTTCACGGAACCTCCTGTAAGTTCCATGAACCATTTATGATTGTGTCTTTGGACTGTACGAGTGCTTCGGTCAAGAGCAGTTTGCATGCATTTTGTGATATCCGAACAAGTGACCTCCAATTCCCGAGCTACAAATTGCCCGACACCCCAACCGAACGCACCGACCTTTAGAGACTAGCATCCACTTATTAGTATGATTAGCATGTGCCCGGGATGCCATGTTAACTTGATTTCGAAATAACAGAAAGAATTACTACGAAAACGAGGTGAATATGGCTGTCCACGGATGGAAACCCAGACAATTATGAAGAGGCCCGAGGACATATGGCGGTGGGTAATGAGAGAGCGTTATGGCTTCATGCTTCGCTCCATATCCATTGGAACCATAACCTTGTACCATCAATGTTACCATGTGCAGTCCAGAAACACAGCAGATCATACAACTATGCACCAAAATATGGTAAAGTGAATCCACAAATAGTCTACTAGGTCCCGCAATCGACTCGAATTATTGCCGTGCACAAGAATGATCGATCTAGTGGCTTGAAGGAGCCGGGGGCTTGGAAGAGACCCGGGGTCAAATCCCCCGAACGGCAAAAAATTAGAAAAGACGCTCCGGAATTGTTGGAGAAACGTACCGTCAACATGTCTAGGATTTGTCCTTCAAGGTTAGCAAGGAAGACAAGCACAACTGCTAGATGCAATATCAAATCCCATTTTCTAGTGATTGTGATTTTCATAATTTGATTGCACCGTAGAATACTACAATGACTTTTGTAAGCAAGCATTCTTGTTGTTACAAAGGTAGAATCTTTGTCTTTCTTTCTTTTTGGATAGTGATTAAGTGATATCCCGAATCAGTTTTCGCATACCAAACGAACTCGACCTCCATAATCCTATCAAAAGGTGGCCATCTATGCCGAGACTTAGGGATTTGCCCTGGTAGTTAATCAGTTTTCGCATACCAAACGAACTCGACCTCCATAATCCTATCAAAAGGTAGCCATCTATGCCGAGACTTAGGGATTTGCCCCGGTAGTTATGCTCGGCCTCGATGAAACCTAAGATCATTTCGAGCTATTTGAGAGGCAAAATTTCATGTGATTTTATCACGTGACGGCCCCTTGGGTCTACCTATAGAGGTTCAATATCTAGCAGTAAGCAACGTGCGCAAGTATTAGAAAAAGTACGAGCTTGTGAGTGAAACTGTCGCACCGTAAGCAAAAAGATCCGAAAACTTCTTCGCCCAACTAAAGATCAACAAATTTGACTAGCGCTTTACCAAAAAAAAAAAACAAATTTGACTAGCAGAGAAAATCTTAAAAAACAATAAAGTGCTGGTGTACCAAGAGAAAACGCCATGTGTCGAGCATCGATTGGCTGTTAGCCCATTAACTCACACTAAATGTATACATACATATACGTATGTATACGTACATATAAATATATAAACGCTGCTTGAAATGACAAGTGAGGCATTGATACTCCAGTAGTTGTGGTGCAAACTTCTAGGCCCCAAAGTTGGGAGAGGATTGAGAGTTGTTCATTTTTTAAGCATGAAAGTGTAATTTAAATTTTCTTCCAAATCGACCATTAATGTACCATTTATGAGTTTATCGTATGAGAAAAAATTAAGACGAGTAATTGGAATATTATGATGTTATTGTATGACGGTACGGTTGATCCTAATCTCGATGATATATGATTGAATTTTAACAAAAACATTATTTTCAAATAGAAAGATAAAAATGTTAAAATATCAGTTAATTGATAAATGTGTTACACAAAAAATGTAGGTTTTTCCCGCGTTGCGCCACGTTCTGGTCTTGTGAAAGGTAGAACTGGTTGCAGAATTTGCCAAAAAAAAAAAATTGTCTTGCTGTAGTAGCAGTTGTAGAAGTCTACTAAGTAAAATGTATGTTTCTAAAATTCAAGACAAATAAAGCAAAACTCCACCAAGCATCCCACGTTTGGTTGGTTAACTAGCATCATAGTATAGACTCAAAAGATATGCAGGCTCCGTCCTTTTGCGAAAAATAAAATTAAAAAATATTTTTCTAAAAGCGATCGCCTGTATCGCTTAAAATAATCAATCAATGAAAATTTTTGACATTATCGACAATAATTAATGTCAAAATATTTTTATGGACAATGAAAATATTTTTCATGGTTGTATATTTCTAAGATATGCAGGCGATCTTCTCTAGGAAAACAAAAATTCTAATCAATCATATCCTGCGAAATAAACGGGCCCTTAATAAGTTCTTCATTGCACATCTTCGTCTTTAATCAATAACAGGAGAGCGCTTACCTTGGACTAATCCTTGTAATCATCAGTATAGCAACCCTTTAGGGTGAGGACTTGGGGGCATGTAATGCAACTTAAATTTAATATCATGGCTGCTCACTATATAATCTAAATCTACATCTATAATCTATCTCTCCAATTTATTGAAACAAATACTAAAATAGATTCAACCTCAATTTTTTACCGAAAGTTCCATAAAAAACCGATGGCGAAATTTAATCCTATACTGTGGGGTAAAATTGTAATTGAAAAGTAAATTGAATAATAAAATTCCAAATCGTGATTCCTCGACTATTTAGCATTTTCCCCTCTAGAATTCGAATATGTCTTGTGTGTAACTTATCTTTCATTTATTTCATAAAGTTTTAAATTCATCTTTCAGAATATACCAGATATTTAGAAATTTATTTTCTTATTATGTACATTTGCATTTCTTTGCCATTTTGATTAGTTGGCAACATTACATGTCTTCTCTCTCGCCAAGCCACTTATTATACTCGACCCTCTCCCATCGCCTCTATCCTCATTATTTCATTAATTATTTCAGTGTAACTCCTTATATTTAAGAAATGCCTTTTATTTTATCATAATAACACGATATAGCCGAGAGACAAAAATTTCTGTTGAAATCATGTTATCCGCAATCGAAACATGATCAAGAATGTATATGAAATATGGGTCATTTCATGTCCACGATAATCACTCCGAATCTTAATCGTTGACTTATGATTCTTTATCTTCCAATGGTACATTAAGATAAGGTCGTCCTATTGTTCAGATTTTTCTCATACTCCATTCTAATATGGCTAAAATGTACATTGCATATGTTAGAATGGAACTGACTTGGCAAAAAAGGGAAAAAAAAAAAAAAGAGAGAAGAAATTGGAAATTCTGATTTGAAAACCCAAGAAGATCGGGTCCACCAGATAACAAAATGAACTCAATCAAGGCCCGAAAGTATTGGGCCCGATTGATGGTGTTGCGTTCTTTAGATCAGTCTTCACAGGGAAAATTACCAAAAAAATCTTAAACCTTTTGCAATTGTGCCAATTCAGTCCTAAACTTTTTTTTGGTCATTTCAATCCTAAATCTTTTGTAATTATGCCAATTCAGTCAATCTGGCCACTTTTAGCCGGCCGACGCTAACTTGGACATTGGCCGACGCCGGTCGGTTGACGTTGCATTATTTTAATATTTTTTTCCTTTCATTGTTTTTTTCTTTCCTTCTTCCCCTTGGCCAGCCATGGTGAGGCCTCGTCGTCATTGGATAAGCTTGACCTCGCTCAGACATGGCGAGGCCTCACCCAGATCTGGCGAGACCTCGCCATCGCTAGGCGAGCTCGACCTCACCCATGGCTAGCGAGGTCTCGCCAGATCTGGGCAAGGCCTCACCGTCGTTGGACAAGCTCAACCTCAACCAACAACGGCGAGGCCTCGCCAGATTTGGGCGAGGCCTCGCCGACAAGCCTCCCCCTCACCAGTCTGGCCAGGGGGAAGAAGGAACGAAAAGAAAAAAAGGGAAAGGAAAAAAATATTAAAATAATGTCACGTTAGCACCGGCCAAAAGTAGTCGGATTGACTGAATTGGCACAATTGCAAAAAGTTTAGGATCGAAATGGTCAAAAAAAAGTTTAGAACTAAATTGGCACAATTGCAAAAGGTTTAAGACTTTTATGGTAATTTTCCCATCTTCATAGTATACTTGGTGATCTTGAGCATGAGTACAGCTAACTAGGGCAAAGCCAAGGCCCGATATGATCTGTTCGTTTCGCAAAAAATTGATGATTTGAAAAATATTTTTCGAAAAATAATCGTCTTAAAATAATTAGTTAATGAAAAATGTCCCATTATCAATAACAATTTATGTCTAAATATTTTCGTAGACGACGAAAACATTTTTCTTTGTTAATTTTTTGATACAAAGTTTTATTTGTTTTATGGAAAATGAATGATTAGGAAAATGTTTTTCTAAAAATGATCGCTTATAAAAATTGCAAAAATAAACAAACGAAAAATACTTTTATCGTACACAAAAATGTTTAGCCATAACAAGTTGTCCACAATAAAAACTTTTACATTGGCTTTAAGCGATACAGGAGGCCCTTTTTAGAAAAATATTTTTCAAATTATTCGTTTTTTTCTGAAACAAACAGAGTCTTTAGTTTGTTAATTAGTACAAAAAGAATTTTGGCTCGAAATGGACGTGCGCCGATCCAGGCTCTTCAAACGACATCAGTCGAGGGGGTGTGTCTGGAGTTTGGCGCATATACTTCTTGATCGTGTCTAGTTCTAATTGTTTAGAGCACTGAAAAAAAAAAAAAGGAGGCGACAAATTGGTTAAATTTGGACAGCTTAATATGGTAGTAAACTACATAAGGTCATTAGTAATGAATTAATGATGTTATGGACAATTGCAACATGTACATACGCTTAAGAAGTAAAATGAAACTTGACAAGACAAATTCAATCAATTGGTCAAAAGGCGGGCGTTTGGTTGGTTCGATTGGGAGGAGTTTTGTTGAATGATCACGTAGAGATCCAAGTTCCATTTATTTCACATAAAATAAATGATTTAAAAAATATTTTCCTAAAAATAATCGCTTGTATTATTTAGAATAATTAGTCAATGAAAAATGTCGTCATTATTGACAACAATTTAGACCTAAAAATTTTTGTAAACGATGAAAAATTTTCTTGTTGATTTCATTTTTGTTAACGATACAAGCGATCATTTTTATGAAAATATTTTTCAAATTATTCATTTTTCGCAAAATAAATGCACCTCTAAAGGTAATTAGAGGTAAAAAAAAAACAGTATAGATATACGAGCTAACAATACAAACAATAAATTTTAAAAAAATATTTTACAAATTATTCATTTTTGGTATAATAAACGCACTCTAAATAAAGTAATCAAATATCCACCCTTTTTTTAAGAAAACGACATAAACAACCCTCAAACTTTAGCTAAATGTATAATGTAATCCATAAATTTTTAATTTGTTCGATATGGCCCCTAAATTTTAACCCAATATGTAATATAATCTTTGAACTTTTAATTTACTCAATGCCGTTCTTAAACTTTTGATAGATCTTTAATATAGTTCTCGAACTTTACAAAAATGTTCAATATAGTAGTACTTTCATTAATTCAAGTTCAATGACTACACTGAAGATGTATCGAAAGTTCAGGGATCACATTGAACAAATTAAAATTTTAAAGATCATATTGAATATTAAGGTAAAGTTTAATAATTATATTAAATAAATTAAAAATTTGTGGATCGATGTTGAACGTTTGATCAGAATTTAAGGGCCGTCTGTTTCAATTTTTTATTTTTTATTTTCTCGACCCTCGATCCCTACCCACCAACTGACCCCAGAGGGAGACATTCCGTGCAATTGAGTCAACGTCCCCATCAGCCTTTTCCCCGCAACAAATGCCAACCCCTCTCTCTTCTTCCTTCCGACCCACCCTTCCCTTCCTCTTTCGTACGAAGACCTGCGTCTCTGTCACCCGCACCACCCGTCCCCGCCACTCCACTCGCCTGCGCGTGCCACCGGCCACTCCACTCGCCCTCCCCTCCCGCCACGTGCCGCCCCGGGTCGCGGCTGGAGCACAAAACCGGGCCGAGGCCCGCGCGTGGGGGGCGCGTCTCGTCTGCAGAGAGAAGGACGGGGGTCGTTGGGGAGTCCCCGGAGCGGCGAGATGGACGAACCAAATCGATGCGTCGTACGCTCGAGATACGACCTAACCCCCTCCCCCATCTCTTTCCTCTGCCTTTCACTTTTGCAGCCTTTTTTTTTTTTTTTTGAAAATAATGACACAAAATCCCTAAATTTTGACTAAACGTGTCATTTGATCCTTAAACTTTTAATTTATTCAATATAATCTTTAAATTTTAATCTAATATTTAATGTAATCCCTGAATTTTTAATTTATTCAACTCGGTTCCTAAATTTTTAGTAAATGTTCAATTTAGTCTATAAACTATATAAAAATATACAATATAGTCTCTGAACTTGAATTAATGAAAGAATTACATTAAACATTTTTATAAAATTGAGGGACTATATTGAATATGTACCAAAAGTTCAGGGATCACATTAAACAAATTAAACGTTCATGGACCATATTGAACATTGGTCAAAGCTCAGAGACTAAATTGAACAAATTAAAAGTTTATGGACCAAATTATAAATTGAGTCAAAGTTCAGGGACTGTTTATGTCATTTTCTCTTTTCTTTTTACCAAAGCCATGTGCTTCCCTTTTGTTTGGTGGGGAACAAGGGAAATATGAAGGAAAACAAAACAAAACAAAACATAAAAAAAAAAAAAAAAGAAGAGGGATTAGCGCATCAAAAGTTCTAAAACTCATCACGAATATACAATTGAGTCCGAAAAATTGCAAAAAGTACAATCAAGTCCTGAAATTGGTATAATCGAATCCTTCTGGTTGAGTTTGTCCAGCTTGGCCGACGGAAAATGCCGATATGACGTTTTT
Source organism: Syzygium aromaticum (assembly GCA_024500025.1). NCBI lineage: Eukaryota > Viridiplantae > Streptophyta > Magnoliopsida > Myrtales > Myrtaceae > Syzygium > Syzygium aromaticum. The sequence continues at coordinate 11,127,644 of CM044889.1, read as the reverse complement.
TAATGTTTTCTCTCTCCTACATGACGATGACGTGGCTTATTGGAAACATAAGAGTAAAACGATGTCAGTTTGGTACGAATCTGATTTTTAATGTAAATTTTATTCAATTAAATTTTAAAAATAAAAATGAAATGGAGAAAGATATAAATCTTGGGCCCAGCTTTCGAGCTCCCTAAGCATGGCTGCCGGGGTCTCTTGAGCCCAACCACTAGGACCCTAGCACAAACCTCTGCCTTTGTGGACTCGGGCACGAACGTTGGTGAGTTGGGCCTGGGAACTTAAGGCACAACCTTTATGGACTTGGGCGTGACCTTGATGGACCCAAGCATGAGTAGCAATGACTTGGTGTGGTAACCGGAGACCTAGACACGATTGCGAATGACCCAGGGAAAAAAATCAAGATCTTAGGCCCGACCTCAAGGGCCTCGGGTCCAACCTTTATGAACCTTGACCTGGCCGTTGAGGAATCGGGCCCGACTTCCAGTGACCCAGGCCCAACATTTAGGTAACGTAGCCACGGTTGCCATCTTCCCAAGCATGAGCGCAGAGTTCCCATGCACAAACACCGGGGTCTTGGGCCCAACCTCGAGGGACTTGGAGCCCTACCTTTTCTGAATCAAACTCAACAGCAATGGACTCGATCCGAGGCACCACTAGCTTGAGTGGGGCAACTAGGTTCCGAAACACGGCTACCAGTTTACTGGCATAAGCATTGGTGTCTCGAGCCTAGCCTCAAGAGACTTGAGCTCGGCCTCCAGGACGTGACACCGAGGATCCTGCCACAAGCGTTGGAGCTCCCGTGCTTAAGCACCGATGTTTATTGGTATTTTAGAAAAGGATTTCTAATTTTAAAAGAGGAAGTTTCCAATTACTTGAACTTTCATTGCTACGGGCTTCCGGTGCAATCCGTCCATTGGTGAAAAGGGGTTAAGGAAAGCCCGAATTCAATTTTGCTTAGATTTTTAGAGAGATTATTTTAGTCCTACGGAAAAGAAAAATGATTATGGCAACTTCTAGAAATTTTAATATGTATGAGTCTCAGTTAAATTTATGTTTTTAAATTCCTAAAACGAGCTACAAGCCACGAAAAAGAAAAATACTTATTCGAAATTCATAGGCGGAAAGTTTGTGTGGACGTGTTTATCTTTCGAAAATTTGTCATGACAAAGATGAAAGAATTGTGATTTGATCGTCCATTTGAATTTTAATTCACCTGCACTGATCCACGAGTCAACAGAATATTTTATGAATTTGGGGTTTACCGATCTAACTCGATTTTTCTTCGTTATACAATAATAGAAAGTAAAAGAACAGATCATTTACTTTTTATATTGCCACATCCTTTGACATTTTTGTGTAGCCATCAAAGCTGTAGAAAAATTCAAATGATAATTTTTTTTTATACAATTACTTTTTGTGGTTAGAATAATAATTTCCATTCATTAACCACAAGTTTGAACAAACATAGGTTCGGCTTCCTAACATTGAAGAGCCCGAAAGTGCTTGAAGAGTATATAAAATCCAATTAGAGGGGAAACTACGATGGGCTTTGGCAACCTAGTCTGCCACCCTATTTGCTTCTCGGTTACAATGGACCGCTTTAAGGTCAGTAAACAATCTTAACTAGGCTTGGACTTCTTTGATAAGCAAGTGCACCTCCCACTGATCTGCGGTGAGGAGGCTTCTTATCGTATCAAAGTGATCCGTGTGCAACTCTAGCTTAGCTTTGTATCGAAATCTAAAGTGTAAACCTTTTATTAGGATGCTTTGCCAGCCTCAGGAAGGTCTAGCTCCTTTCCCTACATGCAGATTCACTATGGGGGACATATAAACCTTTTAGTAGTTGATTCTAGGGAGCTTAGGGTTGTTGAGCTATTCTCCGGGCTTGTTTCCCCAACATAGCTTTGTTGAATGTTATCAAGCCCCTAAATGCCAATTCGCTACTGTCTTTCCCGGTTTTCAAAATGCCCCAATTTGTCCGATGTATTCCCATCCGTTTATCTTGTTTCTCCACCATAAGTTGGCTATTTTTGGTTCAATAGCACGACATAGGGATCTTGAAGATCGATATAACGTATCGAGGAATAGCTTGTACAACTGCTTTAATAAGAACTTCTTTCCCTACTTTCGACCTCAACTTCATTTTCCAGCTCTCAAGCTTCAAATTTACTCACGCAAATAGCCAAGCAACCATCTGCTTTTCAGATCCTCCTAATTGGAAGGCATTTGATTTGGTGCTTTTTCGAGGAGTTCTCCTTTCTCTTCCTTCGAGATGGGACTTAGGAGTTTGAGGTTTTCGTACTTGGGACACGGTTTTAAGATTTTCATTCTTACCCGATATCATTAGACCAATTGATTGAGATGTCGTCAGTTTTTCAATTTAAGAATTGAAAGCCATTTGTTCAAATCATACCAATTACAGTGCAAATCACGTTAGATCTGAGCCTAGGATAACCGATTCAAGGGACTTACAAGGTATTCAGTAGACCTTCAAGTAGCCGAGCCTCCACACTCGGTTCAAGTGTTCTGTTCACAGTATCTCTAGTGAGTATGAATTTCCAGTTTCTTTTACTGTTTCCATTTGATCGTCTGCAAACCTTGTACATTTCCAGCAGTTCCGATGTCAGTTTACCTTCGCCGCGTCTACATCTCCAGCAAGTTTGATTTGCAACACTTCAATTTCCATGTTATTTACAATACTTTACATTTCCTCGTATTCTTACCATTTACGATTTCAAGTAGTTTCACTTTGCTCTCTGGAAGGGGCATACCGTTAAACCCAGAAAACACTCAAACGAAATTCAAGTTTAAAATTGTTTTGGAACTGGAACATTTGTGTTCAACTTCAGGTTAGACTACGAAAGTAAATTTTCTATCACCTGAAATTTAAGAATTTGAGTGAATTTTCCTAGAACACTAAAATAGTTGATAAATTGTGAAATTACCAAAAAAGTCATAAACCTATTGCAACTGTGTCAATTCAGTCATAAATAATTTTTTTACCAATTGAGTCATAAACTTTTTTGCATTTGTGCCAATTTAGTACGCCCAATTAATTTTAACACAAAATCGCTGACATAGACACCGGTCGTCCGTTGTGGCGCGGCCGGCGCTGACAAGGACCTCTCCGGCCAGAAGAAGAAGTGAAAAAAACGAAAGAGAAAGAAAAAAAAATAAAAAATCCGAAAGTGAAAAATCTTTAGATTTCGATTTTTGATGGAAGGGATTTCTAGATTGATATTTGACGGAAATAGAATGGCTTCGCAAATAAATGCAGATTCTGGAATTTAAATCGCAAGAATAGTAAATTTGCATAACATAAACCGAAGGAAAATGTGTTCCGTTGATATTTGTGCTCGAAGGTCCTTTGCAATGATTCGATGCTAGTAGTATTTACAAAAGTTGCAAGCATGTAGTTACACTTTAACGACGTTAACTGCTACACGTTTTTCGATATGCTAGGCATGTGTTTCATACTCCGATAATCCATTCTCCAAAATAGGAGTTACCACTTCCGAGACTACTTAGCTAACCCGTCATTTGGTGCCGAAACCATTCTCGGGTATCGAAATGAACATATCTGCTTCGACTAGAGTCTAATGTAATCTTTTCATCTTTCAACTCCAGAACTCAACAAAAGTTCGCAGTTGGGTCGTCGACGACTTTTGTCGAACGACCTCCGTATTAGTTATCGATTCTATCGAGACAATCTTCAAGTTGAACACCTCAAATTACCGACGACTCCTCTGGACCAATCCTTGTCGTGGACGATCAAGTTCATTACTCGTCCACAATAAACGCCGGTCACTTTTTTGGTGTAGACATTGTATGTTGTGCTAGGCTCGTCCTAATGCCTAGTCTCAAACGGGTCGTGCCTTTGTCGCGTCGAGCGCCCTATGGGTCGCACCCGTCCCAAGCCCGCCGGACGGACCCGCACACGCCCAGCCTAGGGTTACACTTATTCTACTCACTTCCTGTATGTTCTCCATTTTGCAAGTTGAAGGCATAAAAGATTAAGCAGCATAATTATCATTTGCTTTGGCCTTGCCGTTAAATCAATTGAGTTTTGCAAGGCCCGTGCAGCTTTGGCGTCATCCCACTGCATGGAATCATAGGATTGTTTCACGCCCTAAATTTTTTAACATGTACTTTGAGGGCATCAAATTATTTTCCCGATAGCATATCAATCTATTTGTGATTGTCAAATTATAAAAATGGAATAAGTGTACTGAAAGTCTTAAAACTTATCATGAAAGTGTAATTGAATTTTAAAACTTTCAAAAAGTTTAATCGAATTCTAAAATTTGTCAAGTTGGTGCAATCGAGTTTTTCCATTAATTCCGTCCAACTTGATAAGTAGAAAATGCAAATAAGTTTTAAAACTTAATTGTACTTTTTGAAAGTTTTGGAACTCAATTGCACTTCCGTAATAAATTTTAGAACTTTCAGTGTGCTTATCCCTATAAAAATAGACCGCACCGCCCGACATAATGAAACCTCATCGTCGGCCCTTGTGATACGGCAATGCTACCATTGCATTTCACACGCATGTCCTCGCAGAATCTTGGGTAACGAGCTAAGCTCAGCCTGACGCGCCCGATTCATCCAATCCATATGAGTCACTAGGTAGCTCCTCATCCTTCCTATTAGACTCAACGGAAACGAACCCGCTGCGCTCGAGAAATTGCCGCATTCAAACCGATAACGGAAAAACAAAGATATGGGCAAACTTTTTCTCCATGGCAAAAGCTCGATTATCAACCAAGTCCCTTACAGGAAAGATGCATCCGAAGGCTCAAATGGAGAAAGCCCGAGATTTTCGAGGATGGAAACTGTTGGGGTGCTGTTCGTACTCCCCATCGACACGAATCGCTACCGAGCATATATATATGTAACAACTTTCTCTTAAGCTGTAACAAAGAGGTGTGATGTGTTAATTATTGCGGAATCACGTGCTGGATGCAGCTCTTATTTAAGGGCGAACCGGGATACAATCTCGCGTTTCGATTTCTCCAACTCATCTCTACTTTCTGTTTCGTTGTTTTCGTGCGACTAGCCCTGCTGGAAACGAGGACAATGTGGAGAGCTTGAGAGAGAGAGAGAGTGAGAGTCAGTGATGGTGATATCTCAATCACGTTGCTTCCTTCACATTTGACATACATCCGGAGAGGGGACAGAGAGCAACGCTCCTCCTCAATGTCCTCCGCAAAATTTCGTACCGCAGCCGGAACTCCGCTTCCTGCGCTTTCGTTAAAAACGAAATGCGCATCGTTTCGAGCGACAACTTTGGCGACATGTGCCCCGGAAATATCCCAGAAACCGACAACAATGTAAGTCATTTTGTCCTCTCCGGATCTTCCTCCTCTTCACTTCGGAAAAGGCTTGATTCTAAAAATAAAATAAAATAACCCTCGGAATTCTAGATCATATCTCGATTCCATTCCGAACACCTTTTTTTTTTTATCTAAAAAAATGTCAGACTTTCACTATATGACCAACCCTGCCCTGTGTCCAATGATCGCTGCCAGTTTCTTCAAAATCATCAACATCAGGGCTAATCAGAGGGTTCGTTATTAGAATCCGTCCACGATTTCACTGACGCTCTTACAATCATATAGAACAATAGTAGCCTCCCGGTGTTTATGATTTAGAAGAAACCGATGGCTATTTTTGGACGTGGGGTGGCTTTGGGACTAGTGTGGAAGTAGGTGACTATTTTTTGGACAAAAGAAGTTCGAGGCCGATGGAATTAGACCTAAAATTGACGGTTTTTTAAAGAATCAGGCCCTTCAAAATAGCAGTTTATATATATAAATGTTCCAATGAACCTATCTCTTCAACATTTGGTTACTACACTATGATGCTCAAGCTCAAGCTCGATTAGATCCGCATGCTCGGTATTCGAGATTCGATTCCACCTCCATTGAATATCGAACTCAAGCTCAACTCAACCAGAAAATCACAATACCCATACATAACTCGGATCGAGCTCGGCTCGATCACGGCCGAGTCATAAGAAGAAGAAGAGGAGAAAACACTGCCAATCATAGTTTGCACGTGCGACTATATTGCCGTATACCATAAGAAACAATAACTTAGATGCTTCACTTGATGTCTACAACGATGCCCATCTCGGGCTGCACATGAACTTTCCACCATGAACGTGGAAGAGACAAGAGATGCTTGAAATCTCTTGCGATGACAAATCTAAAACAATCAACAATCGATCCCTAAGAATATTGCTTACTACTCTCTCAAGTGCGCCCGCGAGAGCCCCCCACCACAATCACTTCCTCTTCGTCTTTTCATCCGCCGGAGAAGAAGAGAGAACACGAGGGCGACGATGCCGATGAAGACGACGAGGGCTGGTGGTACCCCCGATGGCTCTGCCGGAAACAGTCCAGCGACATCCTCGGCGGGGACATCGCCACGGTGACCGACGAAGCCGACTGCGTTCCCGAGTCCGGGGGCGATCCTGTTAATGCCGACAAGACAGAACCAATCAAAAAGGAGGAGATTTGATCATGTCCTCTAACCGAAAATGCGGCATCTCTTCACAAAGCGGTGCAAAACAAACGGGGCGAGGTATATCCTTGCTGTTATAAGTACAAATTGACTGATCCTTTGTGCAAAGATGTTTTTGAGCCGGTATTCAATTTGAGGCACAGAAATCTTGATTGTGTAATGTAGTGGCGACGACATTTCGGTCGAAAGGATCTCATCTTCTCGATCCCTTTGAGATATAACGCGTCGCGGTCTCGAAGAGACTAACTGAGAATCTAGATTTAGCCGGCAAATTGAGAGGACCCAATTCTTGATTTCAAGCTGTTCATACGGCCAAAACTTATAGGGAAGACGATGCAAGGGGCTGGGAAAAAACTCACTTGCTGGGTTATCGCCGGAAGAGTTCCGGCCGCTCTCCTGCTGCGCCTTGGCCGGGTTCTCGCGGCTCGGCTGCTGCTGGTGCGACTTCCGCCGGCGGCGGTTGTGGTCCGCCAGCCGTTTCCGGCAGCTGCGCTTCCCGTTGTCGAACTCCGCGAGGAGATGGAACCTGCACACGACACGGACAGATTCCTCGTCGCTTTGTACCCGCAAGACTCGAATCGAACCGGGGAAAATTCAATAACGCAATTTCCTCTAGGGCTCGGCGAAAATCAGAAACGACAGAATTTTCCCCAATAATTGTTTCCGCAATTCGAACTAATTTAACAAAAAAAAAAAAAGAGGGGACAAAAAAGACTTAATTTTGTTTTTTTTAAGGAAAACGAAGTAATTATTAGTAAAACGGATGGTCGGGGGGAGTCTACTATATTAAGCAAGGGCAAAAAGGCCAGAGGACGAGACATTTCCGGACGCAAATGCCCCTCGGGATCTTCCCCCTCGTTTGTACGAGCGCAACGCTCCAATCATTCGCCGCTGGTGGAAGCTTTCCCTCACCCCGCCCGGGGGGCATTCCCGTCTTTCCGCGTCGCCGGCGACCACGTCACGTCGATCATTACATGCTGCCGGTCGCGAACGGCTCCTCCATCCTTCGATCGTTTGACCGCTGTTGGTCCGCCGCCCCCCCAACAGAAGTCAACTCAAGTCAACTCGACGACCCGAGAGCGATGGAGGGAAGCTAAGGAGTTCTTGTGGAGGAGCTTCGTGATGTTGTTTGTTCGTCGGGAACGGAACGTGATTGCTTTCGCGTGTTTCTTTGGATAAAGATCGATCCTTTATTGAGGGAAAGAGAGGGGGGAGGGGGAGGTTTTTACCTGCTGCACTGTTGGCAGAAACGCTGGGTCAGGCCGGCGGCGATGACGGCGGCGGCCTTGGAGTGGAACTCGCACACCTTGTGCCTCCGGTGGTAGTGCTTGGCGTGGGTCAGGTCGGCGTTGCACCCCTCGGCCTGGCAGCGGGGCGCGTTGGCGGCCGCCGCCGACGGTCCGGCGGCCTCCCCGGCGGCAGACGACCGCCGGTAGAGCCGGCTCACGAAGTCGTCCTCCGCCGCCACCGAGGACGCGAAGTACGTCCGGCCCCCCAGGTTCAGGCCTATCCTCGCCGCCGCCGCGAACTCCGCGGCGGGCGACGGCCGGGCCCCCGCCGCGGCGTCCTCGCTCTTCGGCACCATCAGGAACCCCCCGCCGCCGCAGCCGCCGCCGCCGAAGCAGTCGAGGGCGAAGGGGCTGGCGGGAGGCGGCGGGTACGGCGCGCCGAAGGCGCGGGTGTCGAAGAGGGGGTGGGCATTGTGGTTGTGCGGGGTGCTGTTGATGGGGGCTGCTTGTTGGTGATGGGGAGGAGCGAAGGACGGGAAGGCGTTGGTGGGGTTGGAGAGAATGTGAGCGGTGGCGCTGGCGCTGGCGTTGGGGAAGGACTGGTGGTGAGGCGAGACCGCGTAGTGGTCGAGCATGGAGTGGTGGTGGTGGGGGTGGGCCTGGGTCGGGTCATGGGTCGGGTCGTCGGTGGAGATCAGAATCTGGGATGGGTTGGCGCCGAGACCCCACTCGTACTCCAGCATTATCGCGGCCGCCGCTCCTCCTCCTCCTCCTCCTTCTCGCGCGGAAGCAATCTCAGCTGACAAAAGAGAGAGAGAAGGAGCAAAACAAAAATGGAAACTTCAGGGACAAGGGCATCAGCTTTTAGGCCAAAATCATCATCATTGGAGGTTTACAGAAATTGAGGATACTGTTGGGTTTGGCTTTGCGGGTGCGAGGATTGAGGCGAGTGTTGGCTTTTCGGAACATGTCGGGGGTTTTTGAGGATCCCTGGAAGCAACCGGGAAAAGGGCGAATTTTTTCTTTTTCGGGGGCTCTCTCATGGGAAGAGGGAGAGAGACAGAGAGAGGGAGGGAGACAGAGAGAGAGAGGGAGACAGAGTTGCAGAATATATGAACCCGAACCCTAGCTTGCCATGTTGCGGAGCCTCGGCCGTCTCTGCGTCCTTCTCTTCTGTGCACTCAAATGGCGTGTCCCTTTAAGTCTGTCTCTGTCTGTCTCACACACACACACCCTCTCTCTCTCTCTCTCTACAGATCTTCTTTAACTCTTGTCTGTTGTCTCTCTGCTCTCTCTCTCTCTCTCTCTCTCTCTCTAAGCTGGGTTTCAGTGTGTGAGAGAGTCTGAGCTAAAGGAAAGAGAAGGAAAGTGGGGAACAGCGAGGGGTCAGCTTTCTCCTCCCACTCCCCCTCTTCCTTTCCCTCTTCATCCCGAGGTGGTGGAGCGCGTAAATCTTTTTGAGGAAAGAGAGAGAGAGCGGCAGCAACAGCAGCAGCAGCAGCAGCAGCAACAGCAGGAGGAGAGAGGAGGGAAGGGGTGAGGCCCGAGCGCGGACGGAATGACGAGGATGCCCCCGCGAAAGCTACGTATTTACTCCGTGGGTGGGAGCCACCGGGTGGAATTCAGTGAACGAAAGAGAGGGCGCCAATAGACATGCGGCCACGCGGCCCCACCACCCGAGGAGATAAAAGACGCGAGCATTACAGGACGTAGGATTTCACTCCCCGCGTCCCGTAAAAGAAAGACAGAACGAAAGGTAGTAACTAAGCAAGGCACAGTAACTAAGCGGAGGGGGGAGGAGGTTCCTCGCGATCCTGGACCCCGATCGGTCCTAACCACCATCGAATCATGTGAATCTCCCGTGACCCCGAACCCATCCGGGTCCCGAATCCGACGAAGCGGGGAGCAGAACCGTGTGGGAATTTTTTTTTCTTTTTTTTGTTGTGGGGGGGGGGACTTCAATGGGTGCCCAATCAGAAGAGGAAGCAGCAGCAACCCAACCCGCCTCCCCTCGGCTCCTTTGCCTCCGCCTCATTCAATGCGACCGGGCCCCATCCGCCCCTGAGTTTCCTCGTCGTGGGGCCCCCTCCCACATAATGTGGCAGCTTCGTTTTCCCATATGCAAAGACTCTTGTTTTTCCCCCGCGCGGCTTCCTTCTCTCCCCTCTCCTTTCTTCCCCGGGGGGAAGCTTCACAAATAATTGCAACGACAATTTTATACTCTTGTGCTGATCGTCCGATAAAATATGCATGCGATCGCATCTTTCCCCGGTCCGACGTTAGATCCGAATGATTAGTACAGATGGCGAGGGCGCGACATGGACACGGGTGCTCATTTGCTAGTACACAACTCGACACGGAGTTCGTCGGTTCGAAAGGTGTAATTAGCATGAACTTTTAATACACCGTTACGAGTGCTTATTCCGTACGTCTTATTCTAGAGTGAGATGAAAGAAATGGGAATTCGGTGAAAATTAATTTTGATGTGTCGTGATTACACTTCAGCTGATGCCGAGGTTTTAAATGTTCAACCTGAAGTGAAGGCTCACCTTGACCATGTCCACCAACGAGTGGACCAGACCGCAACAGTAACAAACAAACTGCTTCGAACCATTCTTGAGAAATCATCACCGAAATGCTTACCTAAAATCGTAACAATATCTCAAGAAGATTCATATGGAGATTTTTCTTCTGACATGGAGGCCTCGCAATCATCCGAGCTTTCGTTATGGATATGACATTCTTTCATAGGACGGTAATATTTTAGTTCTCTCGTTGTGAATTATATTACCGTTAAGAATAAATGCACCAACTATCGGCCAAAGTATGCGTTAGTGTGCTTCGAAATCATGGAGGAAGGAGGAGGGCACGCGGGAAGAATTATCAGGTTCCTCTCCGGACTTTTCCCTTCGATGTTTTGCCCTGATCCTATCTCTCCCGGTTAGGATATCCAATTTTCGGGATTCCGGACTATGGATGTCAAGGCTTGAAAAAATGTTGGAGCAAGTTGAAGGAGAACGGGAAAATTCTGATTTTTTTCCTGTGAGGAGGTGAATACTTTGGACATAAAGCGATGGAAATGCATAGTAGATCACGAAGAAAACAATCAAAATATGTATTATATATATATATATAGTTAAGAAATTGGAAAATCATAATTTTGACTTCAAGGTGGTTGGTCGGTTCCTTCAATTTTCTATCCTTCTAATCCGTGAAAATCTCACGTCCCATCCTAATCATATGGACCAAACAAATCTCAATCCAGTGGCTTAATGTGATTGATGAAAACATTCCAAATCGCAAGCGCAAAACTGGGAAAACATCATCACGTATACCTACCAAGACTTTTTGTGTCATGTCACATTCTACGGGACTTTCCGGTGGCACCACCCAGCAAGGACGAAGGACTGTACTCCATGATTAGGAATTTATGGGAAAGGGCTATCGAAAATCACTTTATAATAATATCTCGGCACCTTATTAAAAATCATCACCATGTCCGACCCGAAAGTTTGAAATAATAAGTGAAGAGAGATTATATGTATATGAAGAGTATATAAACTCCGTAAACAATTAACGTGGGATATTTTAATATCCTTCTCGCCACACATGTAAAATGAATCTAGATAGATTATGATACCATGTTAGAATGTCAAATCCAAAAATTTAAGCCAATAGGTAGAGGGTGATCACATGTATATAAAGAGTGTATACACCCGTAGACAAGCGATGTCGAATACTTTAATATATCGTTATCATTAAGCCGATAAGTAAAGGGAGACCACACGTATATAAACCTCATTGGCAAGTGATGTGCGATGTTTCAATACTCCCTCTCATGTGCAAGCCGAATTAAAAGTGACATGTGAAATTTGATTAAAGAGAGTCATGTGAAATGGGCAGCATCTAACTATGATACCAAATTAGAAAATCTAACCTAAAAGCTTAAACAGATAGGTGAAAGAAGACTAATATGTATAACGGTAATGGTGATCATAGTAGTCGACTATATACATTCGCAAGCATAAGAAGAAACGAGAAAGGACACACAATGTGTATTTAGGTCATGTGACGATAAGGATTTCTTCTTTTGGTGCTTTATATTAGAGTCATTTGATGTGATGCTTAACAATCTTTCCCACACAAGAAATCTGACTTCCTCCATTCCTTGAAATATAATTGAAATAATTTTGTGGCGTCCAGAGTTAGATTATTTTTGGTAAAATATATATGTCGAGGGATAATCTTTTGACACGACATGTCATGACTCCGGAAAACAACTTCATTCTAAGACGGCATTAATGACTTCGGGTAAGTGTTACTCGAAATGTATAGCATATCAAAATGAACTCAATCTGAGCTACAGATCCGGACATGCACGTTGCTTAATGAGTGATTAGTTGGGAGATAAGAAAGATGGGTCTTTTTACTTAGGTTAACATTCTTGGAGAAAAGTGTCATAAAAGTCATAAACCTTTTGCATATGTATCAATTCAGCTCTAAACCTTTTTTTGGTGTCAATTCAGTCCTAAAACTTTTACATTGGTGCCAATTTAATTCTAAACATTTTTTTAGTGTCAATTCAGTCCTAAATCTTTTTGTTTTTGTGCCAATTCAGTCCTTTTGATCAATTTTGATCAGATTTTGCTAACATGGATGCCGGATGGTCACCAGCACAACATGGGCAACTTTTAATAATATTTTATTATTATTATTATTTTTTTTTTTTCACTCCCCCCGTCCTTCCTCTAGCTAGTCGCTAGACCGACGATTGGCTAGAGGCTGGCAAGGTTGGATCTCGCCGGATTTGGCAAAGTCGTGCCTTGCCCAGCCACCGACAAGGCTCGAGCCTTTGCTGGAGACCGCAATGAAGGCCTCTAACGAGGGCTTGAGCCTTGCCTGCGGTTGGGCGAGGTCCATCCTCACCTAGCCATGACCTCGCCTAGCCAAGGCGAGGCTCGCCTTCACCGTCATTGGCGAGGGCGAGCCTCGCCAAGGGCTAGCGAGGTCACGCCAATGGCTGACGAGGACCTCACCGGGCTTTGGCCTTTAGCCGGTTGTCGGTCCGGCGATCAGCTGGAGAAAGGGAAAATAAACAAATAAATAAATATTTATTAAAATATTATTAAAAGTTATCCACATCAGCGTTGGTGATCGGTTGCCAGCTTGTCGATGTCCACGTTAGCAAAATCCAGCTAAAATTGGCCAGAAAAACTGAATTGGCACAAAGATAAAAAGGTTTAGGACTGAATTGATACAAATACAAAAGGTTTATGACTAAATTGGTACAAATATAAAAGGTTTATGATTGAATTGGTACTAAAAAAAGGTTTATGGCTAAATTGGCACAAATACAAAAGGATTAAAACTTTTTTGACACTTTTCTCACATTCTTGTGGCTGCATATTTCATGCTATGCTTTTTTTGTCTCTTACTCATTATGTTAACTGACACTAGAAAATCTACTACTCAGTCAAAAAACCACCAAATAAGGCATTACGCTTGCCAAATTCCCACTCACATGTGTGTTTGCGTGCAATTTGACCAAATTAAGAAGGTCGCCTAGATTAAGAAAATGAGAAATGCCGAATCATTCGAATATGCAAGTTAGATAATCACGCATTAAGGACGATCTCATTTGTATAAATATGTCCTAAGAGGCTTTGAGGTGATCGAAACTACGATAAAAGTCAAATTTGCAAACTCTACAATAGAAGTTAAATGACACTTAGTTATGATGACAATAATCCAAGTTATGGAATTGATGTTCACCCCATCTTAACATCCAATCATTTCGCCAATTCCAAATTGGTCTTGAAGATAATCTCTACCTATCATGCTTAGGAATCCCATGGAATGGTTTCTACTATATATGTATCAGACATTGTCAAAGTATCACATATCACTTTTTTACGGGGTTTATATGCCTTTTATATATATATATATATGTATTCTCCCTCCCTCTATTAGTTTAACATAGTTTCAGAGCCATGTCATTTCTAATTTGGCTTGCAAGCGTGAATGAGTGTTAAAATATTCCAAACCACTTGCCCACAACAATTATATGCTATATATATATATATATTTGCGATCTACTTTCACGTATTAATTTAAGCTTTTTAATTGGACATTTTAACTGACATTGACATGAGGAAGATGAAACACGAAATCCACAAGCTTCACAACATAAAAATCAGACATTGTATCGATGCCCTCTGTTGGCATTCGGGAGGAAGCAATGACAACCGTACGAACACGTCCCCTCAAAAAATGTACTCATATGGCAACGTATTTATCACGCCGGTTATCTTAGATTGAAATTCTACTTATGCGTCTTAGAACTAATAACTAAAGTGGGACTAAACCAATAACTAAAATCTCAATATGTTGGGTAAAATAAAATTCGCCACAAGTCGTGCAGTATTCCCCTGTCTTCTCCGCCAAACGAAAACTGGACGCAAATCAGCACCGGTCAAGTCACTGAAACACCGACTTTCACCGAGATGAGTCCGGCTTTTGCAAGACGTATCGATACCACGATCGAAGAGACGTATCTTGCGAACCAAAACGGAATGCCTCTAAAGATATTTGCATCGGCGACAAAAGCAATTGGTTTTACCATCGTCCCTCGTGTGATTCCTAGCGACCTTCGATGAATGAGTTCACATCCGGGATATATGCCTTATGAGACCTCGAATGTTACTTACCGGTTCTGACCCAAAAAAAAAAAGGAAATGGTGCTTACCCGTCCTATCACGTTCGGGAACAGGAGAAACGTACATTGTCGCGCACGTCTTTTTTTTTTTTTTCAAGGAAAATTCGCCAGCATTTCCCGTAAGTTCTCTAGCTGGAAATGGAAAAGCGGGGTTGTCGGCAGTCGTACTCCATGTCTATATGCGCTCAGATAACAAAAGAAATTACGCGACCAAAAAAAAATTTTACTATGTTTCTAAGCTGTTCATCGAGGACAAGTTTTCAAGAATAATACGTAAAACTGTTAATATTACGAAAAACCTTAAATTAATACACAAGTAATAAATTTGTTTTAAACTAATTTTTTATCACAAAAAACCCTAAACTAGTATACTTATGATAAATTTAATCTCCGTTAATTTCCATTAAATTGAATTAATATCACGAAAAATCAGAAATTCATAAATTTGTGACAAATGGAGAGGTAAAATCCCAAACTGGTACATCCATCAATTACTGCGTATCATTTAACAAAGTAATTTGACAATAAAATTTAACGGAAACTAACGGAAGGTAAATTTATCACGGGTATACCAGATTGAGGTTTTTTATGGTTAAAAAATTAGTTTTTTGTAAATTTATCACAAACATACCAATTTCGGGTTTTTGTTGTATTAACACTACGCAAAACTAGTAGAATGTGCTTATTTATCAAGACGAAGCATGACCTGCACAAGTTTCTCAAACGATTCTCAAAGTGGAAATTTACTATTCAAATATAATGATTTTGCAAACATGCAATAGCGAAGAGACACTAATGCAATGTCTAACGTAATGTAAACATTAGATACTCCCTAAATCATATATTATATACCAATTTGGGTGGAAAAACAACCAATTTACCGAGAAAAAGTACCTGAAAGTTGGTGCAATTAACCAAACAGCCAACGTGAATGTAGGACACTATTTGGTTTGCATAACAACACAAATATACAATAAGAAATTGGCCGTGAATTGTGCCATCTTAGAGGTTATATTGCTCTATTTGGTTTCTAGACAATCTTTTGCCTTAGCCCCAACCCCGTCCCCTTCGAAATGCTTCGTCTGCCGTTGATGGCCCCGCATCGCCCGAAGCTTATCGTCGTCTTGATCCCTCCATTTTGACGACGGATCATTTGAAAATTCTTATTTCTCTTTCTCCTCTGGTTTGCCAAGTTAGATCCCGACCCGAACATTTTTTTTTTCTTGAAAAGGAGGAGCTATAACCTGAGGGCTACGATAATAAATCGCACCTCACAAGCTAAATCAACTCCCTGTGTCCCTCCTCGTGACCGACCACTTTATGTAAAAGCTTCTTGCTTTTTAATCTTTTGCCGCCTCCTAAGCAGATTAGGAAGGTGTTTCCACTTTTGCGAAGCTGGTTCCTTGCAGCCCTAGATCTGCATGTGGATGTAGCGGCTTCCTATCACGCTCTGCATGAAGCCTCCTTGCACCTTCGAGGAAATTCAATCGTGGGCCACCGTCTTTTTTCCGATGAGCGCTGCCTGGTTTCTTCTGTATTCTCTCGTGACGTTGACGTGCCTTCGTTCCGAAATCTCCTCCTGTTGTTCCTTTCGAATTTCATCTGGTTTTTCTAGCCATAACAGCTTTGTAACATTGATAGCCGATGCGATGTGAACCGTTTGAAGGTTTGAAACAGAACGGGTTTGTCGAACAAGCCTCTGTTCACAGATTCCCGAGTTTCGGTCCCCACGCTCCCTCTCATCTTTATCACACACGTGCTATTCGTGTCTATTTCTCCTGTCGTTTGATGTTTGATCGTGTCGCGGCCTAAAATTTCTCTTAGGCTAATGGATTATTAAGACTAAACTTAACTCGGGCCCTCCCAAGCCCTACCAATTCGCAACTTAGAGTTTAAATTTTTAACATGCAAAAGTTTTCGTGCTTGGAGTCGCCACTAATCTATTTATGGTAGGTCGATTAGAAACCTAAATAAAACATAGGGAGATATGTTTTATTCTTACGAACCAGAAATTCTAAATTCGGGGACTTGATTATGCTAGATCTAGTCTAACGCCCTTTCGGTACCTTTTCTTTTCAAAAATATTTTGGCAGGCAGTTTGGATCCATTTTAACTTAATTACTAGCATATGAAGTGTTCATGCGGGTGCGCAAACCACCAATTTAACACCCAGGAAAGCATTAAATAAATTGCAAGTTTAGAAGAATTACTTACCTGGAAGCAACGCAAACATCTACATAGTTAGCTAGAAAATCACATTAACATCCTAATATGATTTCTAATTAACAAGCAATTCACTCAATTTCTCTTTTGATTTTCACTTATTTAAATGAAATCTAATCTATATGCAATGACGTGCAAAAATGACATGCAATTAATGCAACCTAGCATGCAAACTATATGTCATGCGACGACGTGACCTAATTCTAATGACGGGTAAATGATTTATTTTTGATATTTTCTAATGAAATTCGGAATAAAAATATGCCTAAAATAACATGCAACCTATGATGACTTAACATATCCTAACATAACTTATTTTTGGGATTTTTGTTAAAATTCGAAATAATAAATTACTTAAATTAAAAATGCAATCTATCCTAATCTATCATAAAGCAATTCATTCTTTTTTTGGGGTTTTCATGAAAATTCGGAATTAAAAAATAACCTAAATAATCTAATAAGATTAGAATATTGCTTAATTTAAACTAGGAAATAGATTATCTCAAGTCCTAATTTAAATTAAATAATTACTCTATCTTCTAGATACATTTAGGGTTCCCTAAACATGCAAAACTCAAATTCAAATCCTAACTGATATTTTTTGAATTTTCTGTTTAAAGGAAAGCAAATAATAAAAAAAAGACAAGGATAGCAACCACATTCAAATCGTCCACGCAATCCGCCAAATTTGTTTCAAACTTGGATTAGGCACAAAAATCGAACTATCGGTCATATCTATAGGGTTATAGATATTGACGGAAAGTTGATCGTTTAAATTTGGAAAGCAGATAAAGATCATTATCGTATCCAAGTGATTATTGATAAGATAATAATTTTCCGTATCGCCGCGTATCGTACATTAGGAATAAGGTCAGATAGTCGTCCAGATACGTTGCTAAATTAGGAACGATTCCTAATTTTGAATATTTTCAAATATTGCGGATATATCGAACATTATCCTAAAATATCTAAATATCCACATGATATTAATGAAATATTCAAAATATGCAAATTAGGAAATTAAATATTCTGAAAAATATAGGATAATGTTCAATCACCTAATTTGCAGATAATCTCCAACTTTATCAATTTCGGACAAACATCTTCTGAATTCTAAATGAATGAAAATCAGATCTTGACACAGATACTAATCAGATTGTGAAAATTCCTTTTGAAAATCCAAATGACCTCCGATTTTGATGAAATTAGTATCAATGGAAAGATCTCGATCTCAGTATGAACTTTCATGAAGAAAACTTTTTCAGATTTCGAACACACAAATTTATGAAAATTGAAGAACACACGAAGGTCAATCTGGAACTGATCTGTCATCAGATTCATGCATATATGACATTGCAGATCGTATCATGCTAACACGCTTGGAATTTTATGAAAATTTTATGGTGAACAGACAAAGATGTGATCTACAATTTTCGTGAAGAAAGTTTTTTCAAAAAATGATCATAGAAAATCATAAAAATCACGGAACAGCACAACATCAGTCAGAACATTATCAGAACAGACTTCAACATCATATTCCAGATTCTGAACCTAACTTCCGAAATAGTTTTGACATAGCAAATCAGGTCCGATTGAGGCATATGATATATCAAATCAAAGCTTAAGACGTGCTTTACGATTCTCTAGTTCATCACTTCACAAGATTTTGACATTAACGAGCTGAAATCGGCATCTCAAGCATACTGGTTTCTATGTACACGATTTTACAGAACAAAGTCCAAGTGTACTTACCTTGTTTAACGATGCTTCGGCACGAAATCGAGCGATCCGGCCTCTGTATTCAGATCAAAAATAACACGGAGAAGTCTCGGAAAGCTCAGTCGACCTATGATAATAGATTGCACAAAATATAGTGAGAATCGATTCGATCTGGCATTAGTGGACTAGTAATGAAGAATCAAGTCAAGAGATGTGATCCGGCGGTCGTTTAACGAGAAACCGGCCACCACAGTGATGTGAAGACGCCAAGGAGTGTTGCCGCAAGTTCTGGATCGCCGGAGGAAGTCGCCGATCAGCCGGTTCAGCTACTTGAACCGGCTGATCACATTATCGGCAGCAGCGTTAGCGGAAGGCAGCGACGTCGGCGGGCGGTTGAGGCGCGACGACGGCGGTGCGGCGGCGTGCGGCGTGCCCCCGGTGGTGATGCGCGACGTCACTTTCTCTCTCACACTTGCCTTTCTCTAAAAATCAGATTTGAATTATATGTGGTCCCCTCAAAATTCTGACCTAAACATGCTTATATAATACTAACCTAGGTCAATTAGATGGGCTCTCTAGTCCTAATGGGCTTAGACTTGGGTTTAGGCCTTAATTTAATTTCTGATTTTATTTAATTCCTAAGCGGGCTGAATTAACTTGGGTTTTAATTTCATTGAACATAATGGGCTGAATTAAACTCAAATTAAAACGACCAAACCTATTTGACTCGTGATTTTCGGCCCTTGCCTTTTCGAGCGAACCGAGTCCCATTCGATGAAATTTAAGCTCGTTCGCCATCACCAATTCGATGCAAAATGCGATTAAATTAAAATGAACATAAACTATATGTTATGCAATTTAAATATTTTTGTTTAGGGGTTAAAAATTAATCTCTAATTTTTATGCAAATTACAACTAAATGGTGAGTCGAAATTTAGGTGTTAACAGATCGACACGGTTATGTCCATTTCATTGTTCCGCATGCAAGGACTGGCTTACGCATGTCGGAAATGTAGAGAATACCCGATAAAGTGTGGTTGCGTGACCATTAAGCAAGTTAGAGTCTTTAGAGTGCGATAGATGGTGAACGATTAAGTCCATCATTCATCATCTTGCTCCATCAAATCAAAGAGATGTATATCAGACAATCGGATGTAAGTATTCATTCATTAACAAACAATATAACTTGATGAAGTAACAGATCGAATACTTCTTAACACTTCATGCGCTTTCATGTTAGAAAATCATTGCATGATCGCTTGATGGTGTGCAAAGTTTTGGTAGGGCTACGGTATCAAGTTGGGATAGCAAAGTCTACAATAAGGGACATCTGATCTCGCTAAACTTAGATTCACGTGAAAGGTACTTTAGTGCTTGTTACATGTTGTAAATAATCTCATATACTCTCCTTGTTTTATTTTCACATGATGCACTTGTGACCCAATATATTGCTAGCGGTCTCGATTAAGAGTCTAATCCAGGTTCTACGTAATCGTGGATTATGACAAGTTGAGATCTGGATGTGCGGATCCTCGTTGTGGGTCTCACTTTATTAGGTTTTTGTGTATTCAATTGCTTTGAAAAATCTTATGAATTTGGGATTGCTATAAAACAAAAAAAGAGGGTTGGCGATCCTATCTAAGCAGTAAATATGGAAATTTTCATCATGATCAATGAGTTTCGAAAATTCAACCATATTCACTTTAAAGAAGGTATCCTATCTGATCGGTTTCCGGCCAACCAAACCCCGGAAGTGACCTAATCTACCGGTTCTTTCAGTACTTAGGCCAAACCCCGTAATCGAATCCTGTCTTTCCGGCGACCATCTTGAGATCGGATCAACCGGGTCAGTTTCAGACAGTTCCCAGGTTCGAACTGGACCGGCTTCCCCACATCCCCCTACCTCAACCAAGAAACGAACCTCACGTTGGCAGCAGATGGCCCACCATCATTAATGGACTCTTTGCGAATGAAACTTTGAGGTACGTATTGCAGCTGTGTCATTTGGTGCCTGAATCAGAAGCATGTATTATTGTTCTTCACTGTGTTTCACCTGCCACGCACAGAGAGACAACCACACCTACACACACCATTTCGTGAGTCCGACTGAGTATCTTTTGTTTCTCCTTCTTCTTCTTTTTCTCTTTTGTGCCTCGTATCATCGGTTTACACTTCTGGACGAATCTTCTGCAGGTATTTGACCTGCAGCTTTTACACCTCAAAAGCCATGCCACTTCCATTTTCCTTCCTTTCGACGCAAGCAATGTAAGTTTGGTCTTTGGTGGCCCCCCAAATTTTTCTGGACTCTGATTTTAATTGCTAACACGAAGTCGTGAAAAGAGAAATGCTAATTTGTCACGTATTTGTTTTGAATTTTAGAAATTTATCATTGCACGTGTTATTTCATCGATCGAGCCATCCGATCATATGATTAGGTCCGGTCGCTCCACGGCGGCGAATTTTGTGATGACATCGATGAGTACGTGAATGTGGGGTTTGTATGGTCAAGTGACCAAACCGTAAGGTTAAAAATCTCGTCGTTACAAAATGCTACCATCAATTTGGATGGTCCATTTTTTGACTGACTAATTAGGTTGCCCAGCATTCTCAGTAAAAGCTACTTATATTTAGTGACTATATCTATTATATATTAAATAATTCTCATTTGTCGTAAAATATTTTATGTGTGGTAAAAACACTCATTCAGAGTAAATAAATTAAAAATAAAAAATGGTTTAAAGAGAAAAAAAAAGATATTTCTAAAATAGATATGGATGTAATATTGACAAAATTAGTCAAGCAAACCAAATACCGGTTACTTAACACGTTGAGGAAGGCCAAGCACAAGATAAATAAATTAAAACTACGAATGTTTAAAAAGAAACCAAAAAAGATTTTTGTAATACTGAAAATGATTAAAACAAACTAAGGTGGTCCTGTTGTGGCAACCACCGTCCAGCCCTGGTAGGCGTAACGCCAATCAGAGCAAAGGCAATGATCAGCCCTCGCCACACCTGCCTATCATTGGGAAGTAGGGATGCGAAAAAAAATCGGAAACATCCCATCGTCAGGAATCGGACTAAACTGGCCAGTTCTAAAGGATGCCGGTCCGGTTCTCGGTTCCAAAGGAAATCCAACCGGATCAATCCGATACTATTCAAAATTTTAATTTTATTTATATAAAAAGTTCAAACTTAACCATTTAATTTCTAATTACCGTGCAAGACTTGAGTTTTATACACAATCTCTTTTATGGTCTCTTGGTTCCTATTCGATATAGGACTCTTGGTGTGTAATGTGTATGACTTTTCTCTATTGTGTGTCTAGCCTTTGATGTGGGACACTTGACTTGTCTTTGTTACTGTATCTCCATATGAATTGCGAGAGTCCCACATCGAATGGCTATGCAAAAATCGTAAGAAGAGTTGTCAATAAAATCCAAGTCAAGCCTTTCTTATGTGATGTAGTCTTTATATAACAAGTTGGCCATAACAAAGGGTATTACTTGTTAAGTGTGTCATTCTCACACTCTTAGTTCTTTTGCTAGTAAATAGCAAAAGGTTTCGTTAGACCGCCCAAAATCAGACGCGACTATTGATTCTATCCGGCTACCGGTTCCATGATCCATCAATTCGATTCCCGATCCTGAAAATTGGGAATCGATCTTATCACCGTTCGCCTTTATTGGGAAGGGTGGCACAGCCGTCGCAAACCCTTGCCTAATTTGTGGTAACTGTAGCTGGACAAGGTCTCGTCGTCCTCTCTAGCGAGTCGCTGATTGTCACCATTGCTTCGTAGAGGGTCCCCAACCCCTGCCAGGGCTGATAATAATGGTGGGACGTGGCTTGCCACAGCCCAGCCACCCCCTTCTCTGCACATTTTCTTTAAAGGTCACTTTATTAGAAATGACCTAACATTAACAACAGACATAATCATTTAACAAAAGGGTTTTCTTTAAAGGTTACTTTATTAGAAATGACCTAACATTAACAACAGACATAACCATCTACTAAAAAGATTAATATCAAAAAGAACTTCAAATTAATGATAAATTTACCTAAATTAAATTTTTTTACCACCGAAAACTCCCGACTAATATATCTGTGACAAATTTATCACAAACTAATTTTGTATCACCAAAAACGTCAAACTGATGCATTTGTGACAAATTTAGTTTCTTTAAATTTGATTAATATCATAAAAAATCATAAATTGATATACATGTGACAAACGAAGTTAAAACCCCAAACCGGTATATCCGTTAACAGCCACGTATCATCCAACTAACCATTTTGACGGTAAAATTTAACGAAAATTAACAGAAGGTAAATTTATTGCAGGTATACCAATTTAGAGTTTTTAGTCGTTAAAAAATAAGTTTCTGATAAATTTGTCACAAATATACCAATTTGTAATTTTTCGTTGTATTAACCCTTAATAAAATAATTATATAAGTGACATTAATTAGAATGAATGTTTACCCAAAACAAGTAAGATTTATAATGAACAAAGTGTACTACTAACAATTTATTGTAATTTTAATTTACCAAAAATGAGAAGATTTACCATGATCAGAGTATCCTCCGAGGGATTGGTGAAGTGGTAAGGGCTTTGGACTTGTAAGTGACTGATCCCAAGTTCGAGTTTCTCTACCTTCTACCTTATCATAATCTTGATTGATATAAAAGCTAGTATATGTGTTTGGCTAGTTCTTCATCGATTAGTGCGTGGCCGATCGGACTCTTGTAGTGCGGCCGGTGTGGGAGTCCAGGTCACAAAAAAAAAAAAGAAAGTATGATTAGAGTACAAACAAATAACTTCATGGGATTATGAATTAAGAAAAGAACCATTACCAACGAAATCATTCCATTGATGACTTATCTCAGTTATCACCGCCCGCAATGCCCTAGTGCACCACCACACCGAGGTTGGTATCCTCTCCACGTAATTAGCATTTCCCGCAGAAGATGCTGAATGCTAATGTGGGAACCTACAAAGTCCTAGTCATTAGCACCAGTCGCATGAGCCGGTCGCAAACTTCTCGAGCCCGTTGAGCTCTCTCTACCTTGTTAAATCACGGTACATACACGCCGGATACGCGCCCCCGCATAAAATCACTCTGGGGAGAGCAGTAATCAGGAAACGATTATAATAATGACTTCAGAACACAGAGACGCAAGCAAGCTCCTGCCTTCCGCGCCCCGCCATCATATATAATAATGCTAGGTTCACAATTGACATACAAAGTTTCCATAGAGGCTATTCTCTCCGTGGGGCAAGGAAAACGAAACTTTCAATCTCAACCCAGGAGGAGATTCAAGGTGAAGCTGCGGACAAATGATGATCGTGATCATTTCTCGGGACAGCAGTGAAGGCCCTCCCCCTCTGTCGCTCTCGCATTGAATGCAACTGCCAACTTTCTTTCTTTCTTTCTTCTTTTATTTTCTGAGTGTGGTGGTGGAGGCAGTGACTGGCGAGACAGAGATTGACTTTTCAAAGGATCGCACGTGGAGCCCACTCCTAGGCTCCTCCTTTCGTGCTCCCCGCAGGTCTGCACCCCGGATTCGCCCTGATTCGGCAGCTGCACTTCACGTGCTCCCCACGTGATCGACACTCGCAACCACTCCCAGTTCAGGTCCGGTTTTGGTTCGGCTTTGTGAAGATGTCAATGTGTTTGGGCTAAAAAAGAATATCCGAAATGCAAATAATATCTGTTAAATTGTAATCTTATAGTGCATTGAGAAATAAATTCGGCTTAAATGGTGTTTGGGTAAAATCACACTTTTGAACCCCAAGCCACGTCGCTTGAGGTAGAGCAACCTCAGGCAAGGTTGCCAACGCCACATATGGCCTCACGAGAGTCACGCCAAAATGCTCATGGGGAGCCTATTGACGGCATAAAACCTCACCGGTGACGTCGCGTTAGGTAGGGACTTAACCTGAATTATGATAGTTGAGTGAGTGTAAAATTGGAAACAAAAAATGTATTTCCAACCCAGAAATGCAGCATTCCAAAGGACTTTCGGACTTGCCTTGGGCTAAAAGCCTTTGGAAATGCAATTCTATTCCCCCAAAGTTGAGCAAAAACCAAACCAAACGCCATTTGCATTTGCCCAAGGGATTTTAGAGTCTCAAAGCTCATTTGCAATACTAAACAAAATGGGGCCTTAGTATTTATTCCACTTCGGTTTTCCTCGGTGAGATTTAGGATGCGCTTATTTCACAAAAATAAATAATTTGGAAAGTATATTCCAAAAAACAATCACTCGTATCGCTTACAAAAATGAATGAATGAAAAATTATTTTCATCGTCCGCGAAAATGTTTAGTTATATATGTTGTTGATAATGAGAACATTTTTCATTGACTAATTAGGTTAAGCGATATAAGTGATTATTTTTAGGAAATATATTTTCAAATCATTCGTTTTTCGCGAAGCAAACAGAACTTTTCGGATGTAGATAGCTTCTAGTGCATGCTTAGAATGAATAACGGCAGAAGTTTGCATACTAGTTTGCTCATTAGGAAAAGAATAAATATAACTTCAGATCCGATCTTTTTACAAGCTGCCTAATGGGCCCGCCCAGGCCCAGCTTGATTCTAATCTTTTTCAAATCGGTTCGTTTCGGACTGTTTGCTCTTCGGATGTAGGTCAGTTCAGCTGCATGTGAAATTTCATTTTGCGTCATATTCACATTCGAGCCATTTTGATTTATGAAATTTCGCTTTCAATTTCGGTTTGCACGAGCTTAGCCCACGTTGAATTGCGGTTCATTTAGGAATCGGCTATCTTTGGTTTCGAGTCGTGTCGGGTACCAGTGGGTGAATAATTCAAATTTTCTTGGTTCGGATGGCTGGATAATTCGAGTTCTTCTTTAGTTCGAGGTATTTCCAATAAGGGTTGAGTCGGGTGCAGATTGTTGACTTTTCTTTCATCCGTTCGGGTTGGGTTGGGTTGGATCAATTTTCGAGTGACTCGGGGTCGGGGTGGCTGTGCCACCTCTAACCCCATCCCCATTTGAGGGGTTACAAGTGTTAAGAATTTCATCTCCATCCCCAATGATGGAAAGGGAGCTAGAAGGGGCTATCCCACCCCCATTGGACTGGTACTTGGTGTATTTTTAGTCACATATATGATATATCTTCTAAATAATCGCATAAATTCTATCTTTTGTCTTTACGAATTAGATATTGCAACAATCGTTCATCCCATTCCCTAATTTAAAGATGATCGATGGAGGGGCGGCCTGATTGGACTACCTAAGTCCAAAAGGGAAATTGGTGGGCTTAGGCAACCTTCTAACATGAGTAAGCCCCGCCGCCCAACCTTGGCCTGACCAAGGCCAATGATTTCCGGTTTGGGCTATACATTCAATCCGACCTGAGGCAACCCAATAATCACCTCTACTCGGAGCTAGGGGTTTGCGTCCCCACTGCCGTCTCGACCCCACGCTCGACAATGATTGCCTAAGCAGGGATCGTTTGCCATCCCTTTTTTTGGAAGTTTGGATTTGAAATCCATGATAGAATTACTAAACGACTTCACCAAGTTAAATTATTCTACTGCTCTAATGTTGGCCCCATTTGCTTGATTCATTCATGAGAATGGACCATGAGCTTAACAAAGGAGTTCATTCACGATTCATGGGCCTGACAAATCTTCTATGCCCAATTGGGCACAATAAGGAATCTCCTCTCCCATCAAAACACAAAGGCCCAATGATTCTCTCTCTGGAGTCTAGACCATTACTTCGGTATATGTCGACTTCTTCTAGGTGTTCTACGAAGCTTTTCATCTCTACATAATATTTCGTTTTAGCAAAGAAGAAGAAGAAGAAGAAAAATCCCTACATAATACTCCAAAAATTTCCAGGGCTAAATCGTGAAGTCCTAAGTACATAAATTGACACAATGGCAACTATATGCATAAAAAAATACTCGAGGTAACATCTAACAAAATACAATGTTAAACCTGTCACGCAGGTTGTCCATAATGAAACAAATCCATTTGTTTTCCAAAAAGTATAATACGGCTCCAATATCGGGTGAAAATTGTTTTGGGTCAGAGTCATCTGAACAGTCCAAACTCTAAATTTAGTTGCTTCCTGAGATTTGCAGGATCATTTCGTAAGTTTCTAAATAGCCGAGTTTATGCACACATATTCATGGTAAAAAAATCAATACATATTACTGAAAATAAAATTTAAAAACAAAGACTTGCGGATGGCACCGAAATAAATAAAGAAGAAGAAGAAAAATTAAAAGTGTTAAGAGAACGGCCTAAAAAAGATAAGGAAACGTTTTAACGAGAGGAGAAGATGTGAAATGCAAAGCAAATTAAGAAAGAAACTCTCCAACCCAAAAAAGAAAGAAAGAAACTCATATTGTGAAGTACAAATTCTGAAAAGTTGGGTCCATACCCGTTCATATAGATTTTGGTTCACGTCTTATGTCATTCATTAGGTTAACGGTTTAAGGATTTATCCCATGCATTTGTTTCATAAAAAATAAATAATTTGAAAAGAGTGAAAAGAGGTAATCGACAGAACTGCGCATTTAGAGTGTTATCACAGAAACTCCACACCTTGTCACAGAATATTTAGTCTGTGAATTCGTCACGTCCAAGCTTTCATGATTCTAAATGGACCGCCAGAGTTACAGAACAACCTCCAAAGGCAGTCTTCCCTAAAGTACCAGGTCAACTTGCAACATGGGTCTTCTCACCCCGTTCAACGAAGGAAGGAAAAGAATAAGATTGCTTGCGATCTCTAAAGGATTTGCTCGTGCAAGGACATGATGCAAGCCTTCCCTCAAAGGGCACCGAAGAGATAAGGAGATCGGAAAATGACGTTTTTTGGGAAGAACCAAGGGAGCAAGGATTTTAGAAAACGATATTTTTAGGAAGATCAAATAGGAAGTTTGATAGATGAAGAACTCTTATCCTCGACGAAATCCTCGACGGGTTTCCTACGAATAGCTTTTTGGTACTGCCTTCCCTCCAAGCTTTCCATCATATCCAATCTATTTTTTTATTAGGCGAATATGAGGACCTAAATTTCCTTGTTAAGAACAAATGCCATTCATCCAACTCAACTCATCTCGACTCGATAAAATGAGTGACAGTCAAAATTCAACTGGCCTATAAAGGGGCTCGAGTAATTGACTATGCCAAGTCATCGGACAAAAATCAAGACGCCGGATACATAATTTACAAAACACATCAGTCGATGAGATCACGAGACTAAAGCAAGAATCCTTTTGCGGATCAATCGATGGGGTCGTGATTTCTGTTTTCCTTTGGCAGCACTGAATAGGTCACATCCATTACAAAGCAAGGGACGTCGAGGTTAGTGGGGGAGGAGGGTTCGTCATGTGTTGTCTAAGGAATGCTACATACGTAACGTGTACGAGAGTTGCGTGTAGGTCCCGGTCGATTTGGGAGGAGGAGGAGGAGGAGGTGTGGGATGTGTGGAAGTGGACAAACACAACACGTGACTCTCTTTATGAACCTAAAGTCATGGAGAATAGTAAGGAAAGCGCATGGACGCGTATGAAGCGAAACAACCTCCGAGTCCCCTTTCCAATATATTGTGAAGTTTCCTAGGGTTTGTCTTGCCCATGTTCGGTATGGTTAGGGAATGTGGATAATCATTTTTCAAGACCCTTCTAGCTTACGGGCATGCAATTGCTTCTTCCTTTTTTTTTTTTTTTTTATGAGTGACAGAGTGAGGAAGTGCTGGAGATGTAGCTACCCATCTAAGCGTTGCCGTCGCTATTAGAAAAATCACAACGGGCAAAATCGTCCCTAAAAGCAAAAAGGGTTGTCCTTAATGTTCATTAGTCAAGGCTCATGGCCAACCGCGTGTCCTGTCCACACGTTGCCACTAAAGGAAACTTGTTGCGATGGCCGTTGCGGGGTCATTAACGATGGCCTCATGTGCCGTCCCCCAAGACTACTACTAAGGGAAAATTTTCGAAATAAGTCTTAAGTCTATTGTTCAGCGATCAATTCGGTCTTAAACTTTTTAATTTTGTCAATTTAATTCTGAACTTTTTTATCATCATCCACATCAGCAACGATCATGTCACGTAAAACAGTCCGCAAAAACTAGACTGCTACGTTGGCGATTCTAGTCAAAATTGCCCGTATGTATTACATTGGATAATCATCAAAAAGTTTAGAACTAAATCAAGATAATTGACAAATTTAAAATCGAATTAACCGTCATGTTTAAGACTTTTGGGACAACTATCCCCTACCGTTGGTGACCAGTTTCTTATTACTTCCTGGACAATTCTGCCACTCGCCTACATTGTTGTTTGTGGGCATAGTACGACCGTCGCCGAGTTGGAGATCTGTCAGTTGTTGCTCCTAAATTTCTTGTGCCTCCACAGCTGTATTGTGCCCCGCAATAAGAGTTACAGATTCACTGACGAGCAAGTAGCGAACAATCAGAATCATCGGCAACGAAAGTGCTACTTTCAGAAACTTGAAACCCTAGAAACCCTCGAGAACTAACAGATTCAGCAATAGGACAAAACTCCTCAAACTACAAAACTTAAAGACATATAAATGGATTTATGGTCAGCGATATGAAAGATTATTGTGTCAAAGAAAAAAAAAACGTAAGAAAGATGAACATCCCTAATTTAGGCAAAGATTATTGTGGAATAATCATCATATTTACGGTCACGATCTTATCAATGCCAAGAAATGGGTGCATACAAGAAACGACAGTTCATCATCTCAAAAGATTTCCTTCTCCAGCTGAAACGTCACAGCTTGTACAAGAGGTTGGATAGCAACAAAGACGATAGTAACTCCCAAAGCGCAGATAAAACATAATGATAGAAACGTAGAGTCGCCTTGCGGAGATGATGCAAAACTCTCAGTACCTCAATAAGAAATCTCCAAACGCCACTAAGACCTAGGGTTTGTCATCTCGAGTTATGAAAGGGGACAGACAGACATTAACAAAGGAAAGAATAGGTTTCTTGCTCCTTTTTAAGTGAAAAGCTTAAAAGACAAAACGGAGTCCGACTCAAAACATCTCGAATCTACCAAAAGGATACATGTTCATTTGGGTTTCCGAAGGATTGATTGGTAGGGATATAAAAACTCATTAGCAAAGAAGGCTGTATTTCCTCCTTTCATGGTCGGAAGAAATTTCCTCCGGCCCTATCTCTTAAATGGTGTGGGTCATAGGTTATGTGGAAAAATTACCTAATTAGTTTTTAAATTATTATACGGATGTCAATTAAGTTATAAATTTTCAATTTTGCCAATTTAGTCTTAAATCTTTTGGTGAAGTTCTAATATAATCCCTCTGGTCAACTTTTCCCAAAAATGACTGACATGGCGGTCCGATGATCGCCGGTTATCCTACGCGGCATGTCGTCGCATTAGCGGTTCCAATGAAAATTGAATAAAATGACTATATTGAAATTTTGCATAAACTTTTAGAACAAAATCAATAAAATTGTAAAATTTAAGACTGAATTGGCATCTATTTAATAAATTTAGGACTAATTAGACATTGGACAATTTCTCATGAGTTATAGATATCATCCACATACAAACTTAACTAAATATAAATACAGGTGATAATTATAAATGTAATATATTAACCAAAAATTGCTCGAATAAGTACAAGGGAATTGTAAAAAAAACATGAGTCTGAACCCTAACATTCCCTTCGAGAAAGAGGAAAGATGATTGATAATTTTTCTTTTGATCGAAAAAGATTATGGATAATTAAGTGCCTGTTTGTTCCTCATTGTCACATAAAAATTTGCACTCGGCCTCTCTTTTAACATTTAAAAAGAGAAACTATCTTTACTCTGAAAATCATGAAGGATTTGACATAACGATGAGTTACCATTTGGGAGGTGGATAAGGAAGCGACGGATAAATATCATTTGGTAAAAAGTCAAAATCCCTTGTTTGGAAGTACAAATGCGATTGATTTCGAAAGAGAAATTAAATCCACTGGGCCCCGCATTCTTAATTCTCTCCAAGTTGGAGAGAAAAGTAGCTTGGAATGTGAACTCCTTTGTCATTTTCCCATCTTTGCCCTCACAAGCACAAGGCAATGTTAAAAAGCCAAAGGGCAATAATAGTAAATATACAGATCATTAAAAGTATTATATATTCGTTTTCTCCACCTTCATTGTCATCTTTCCAAACAACACCAAACAAACTAATTTTTTTCTCCGCCTATCTATTCACCTTCATTTTCAATCTCCTTATTTTCTTCTCCTCCTACTTTCTTTTCCCGAATAAAGTGTAAATGGCCAAACATGGCTTTCAAAGACTCCAGTTGTTCAGTATATTATATAAACCTATGTATAATTGCCAGACAAGATCGATACTTGAACAAGAAACACCGTTAAAATTCCTAAATTATATTCACCATGACTTTTTTTTATGTGTCATCCAAACATCCACCACCAAAAACCCATAATTTTACTATGACATAAATACCCCACCTTCTTTTCATGTGCCGGTTTTGGGTTTTATGGCGAGCATAATTTAAAGTTTTTTATAACCTAGAAAAAGTTTGGATATGAGTGTCACGATATGCATAATATAAGGTTTTTGATGACACATATTATAGTTTGAGGTATTGATGTCTCAACATGCCCATTTTAAGAGTTTTTGTGGTATAAACTTAAAGTTAATACAACAAAAAATCCTAAATTGGTACACTTGTGATAAATGTACTCAAAACTAATTTTTTGATAATCAAAAACCCCAAACTAATAAACATGTGCCATCCATTAGTTTTCGTTAAATTTTACCTTTAAATTGCTAAGTTTGATGATATGTGATAATTGACAGGTGTATCAGTTTGGGATTTTATAGTCCATTTGTCACAGGTATTTCAAGTTGTAGTTTTTTCTGATATTAATCCAATTTCACAGAAATTAAAGGGAGGTACATTTGTCAAAAATTTATCAATTTGGGATTTTAAATGATCAAAAGATTGATTTGGATAAATTTATTACAAATATTCTAGTTGAAGTAGATATTTATGTTCTTTATTAGTTTGGGTATATTAATTTAAAATTTTTCGTAATATTAATTCATAAATTTGTACTTAATATAATAATCTCACGTTCTCCCGCGTGCCCGAGCAGCGGAAAGAGGGTTGTGGGTTAAATTAAGGATGTGTACAAAGTATGTTGATGGGATTCGTCACACCAAACGAGGAAGCGGTGTTTTACCACATTTTATTATCGTGGTGTGTACTTCCAATTATGCGTACCACACAAAAGCCAAAATCTAGGATGAGGACGACCCTTCTTTTATATTCATGTGAAAGTAAGGGAAAAAGACTATAAGTTAGGAAAATAAAAAAAGAACAAAACAAAAAAGGCTGTAGTCCCATGCCAGGACATAACTGTCATTCCAATGGTATGAACATATAATAAAAATCTTATATCTAATTTATAATCTAGGGTTCACGTCTCCCTCTCAACTGAAAACGACTGCAAAGCAACCTGTGGTCTACCTGTAACACACATTCCACAGATTAATATTGAGCCCACACACTTGCACACACGCACACATCACATTAGATCCATGGACTAAGACCCAAAAGCCAAGCCACTCGTCTTCTTTATATACCAGTCTCTCTCTCTTTCCCTCCCCTCATCGTCTTCTTCCTCTCTCTCTCTCTCTCTCTTCTCTGCAAACACATGTTTCCTTCGAGCTGATCTGGGGGGCCAACTATGGTGGATCTTCAAGTCGTGTGCTGCATGTGCGGCGACGTCGGGTTCCCGGACAAGCTCTTCCGCTGCAGCAAGTGCCGCAACCGCTTCCAGCACTCGTACGTACTTCACTCGTCGTCGTCGTCATGGAAGTGTCTCTGACATGCGTGATGCATCCATATGTGTGTGTCGCGCACTTGTTCCACGCATGGCCATCATCGTGACGACGCATGACATGTGTGTACATGAGCTGTGTTTGTAAACCCATGTTCACATCCATGTTTGATAGTTACCCGTAACTGAATTTCTCACCAAACGCCTCCTTGAACCACCTCCTCACCAACCGCCGCCGCCGCCGCCGCCGCGGGGTCCGCAATACATGATTCTGGCATTATGAGCATATATATATCGTGCACATGCGTCCTCTAGTTGATGACATAGAAGACGATGATCAGCAACTGTTGAACTCCACACTATTCTTAGGGACGTGTCTAGCTAGAATGACTCAGTTGTAATAACCAAATCTGTATATGTTTGATCGACGACAATCACATTAAGAAACTTCTCTATCTTCAATTATCTTTGATTTTGCTTGGGAATATGAGATGACACACACAAACTTTGGTGTCCAACAGGTATTGTAGTAGCTACTATGGCGAAGCGTCTGAGCCGATCGTGCAGTGCGACTGGTGCCAAAGCGAGCAGAGAAGCACGAGATCAAACGGAGGCTTGTCACGGAGGTCCGGGGTGGCAAACGTCAACGTGGGCGTCCCGAAGTCCGAGTACTCCGGTGACCGGATAATCAAGCAGCATGACCACGAGGATGGCGCTGCCCCCGCCGCTGCTGACAAGGGGAAGAACCCCTCCCCGCGGACCGCCACCCGCAGGTACAAGCTTCTCAAGGATGTCATGTGCTAGTGGGAACTATGAACTAGATTTCTCAAACCTCCAGTGTAAATTACCTAAGTTGCATACACATATAGCAGTATATTCTATAGAAGGCCTCAACATAAGTGCTCTCTAAGTGTCTTTTGTGGTTTTCAGTCTTTGTTTTTGGTGAGACCACTGTTTGGTCTACTGTGGCTTCCCATGATGTTGTCTCCTTAAAAAACAATGTAAATCCAGAAGAACCCAAGTGAACTGCACGAGTTTTCGCATATTTTTATTGAGTTATTCTTTCGTCTCTCTTCTGGGCTCCTTTGTTGTCTCCTCTTCTTTGAACTGACTCGTACTTTAATATTTGAGCTAACAAGGAAGACCAAACGGGATTAATTTAATGAATGGTCACCTATGCTATTATTTTAGTATACCTAGTATATTATTTTTAATATATATTTTGGGTAATATTTGCTATATTAATTTAGTAGGGTGGATCATATATAAATGTGGATGTACCAACACTATGATTTAGGGTGGCTGGTGATGGCAAAAGAGGGTCTCCCCTAAGGCATGTGGTGTCTCTATCAGAGTTTGGTTCTTGATTGAAATTTGCCATAAGATGAGAGAATTCAATGCGCACTTGGATTGCTTTCGTCCATGGGATTCATAGTACCTAAAGCTGCTCTAGCTTCTTCTTTTTCCTTTCTTGCAGAATTCATTGAAGGCTTTTTAATATATCTAGGCCTCTATTATTGCTTTGTGGATTCCTTTTCTTTTCTTATCTTTTCTTTTTCCTTGGAAAGAAGAAAGAATCGAATTAGGGAGGTAAAGAAGACAAAGCTGTGGCAGATTGGTAGTTGGGAAAATTTATTTGCAGTGTCCCAATCGGGTTAAAAAAATTTCAACCCACCTGATGGACGGGGAATTCTTATTTTGATGTCATCAAATGGACATTATTGTTAAACATTGTGAAATTGCTCTTGATTTCAATATAGTTTTGTTGGATTTTGAGTAGATTGGGAGATTAGGTTGGTGAAAGTCCGCTATAATCTCACTTTAGGCTTGCTTTTTCTGATACTATCAGTGTTAATGCTCCTATCCCTTTTTGTGACTATTTAAAAAGACAAACATCCAAAGCTCAAGAACCAATTCCAATTCATATCAATGCAACGGGATTGTTTGGACAGAAGATGGTATCGGTCGACCTATATAATTTTGGGTCTCGTTTATTGTGACTTATGAAAGGGTTAATATCATGAAAAACCCAAAATTGATATACTTGTAATAAATTTACTACAAATTAAATTTTTTTACTATCAAAAATCTCAAACTGGTCACTAAAAATCCTAAACTAGTATATTTATGATAAATATATCCTTTGTTATTTTTCGTTAAATTGGACTAATATTATAAAAATTACAAATTGGTACATTTATGGCCCCAAACTAGTATATCAGTCAACTGTCACATGTTATACAATTCAGCAATTTGACAATAAAATTTAACGAAAATTAATAAATAGTAAATTTATCACAGATATATTAATCTTGGGTTTTTAATAAATTTGAGATAAATTTATAATAGATATATCAATTAGTATTAATCATTTACGAAAAACATGAATTTGAATGATTTTCATAATTTGCAACTCATTCATCCATGATAAGATTAATGAAATTGCAGTCTAGTTGTTTGGAGTCAACAGCACTTGATAACACATGAGTGCTTTATTTGGTACGTGGACGCTGTTTGTGTGATATCTTTGTGGAAGTACGGAGGCTGATAAGGTCTTCTTCTCCCACTGCCATCTGCCTTGGCCATTTATGACAAAACAACAAAACTCTCAAGGGATGTGCGAAAATATTGTTTAACCATAAATAAGTAAAAGAAAAATTGTTGAATATGCTTTCCACTAACCATCAATTATCTTGTGATTTGACGAGATTACGTCAATTATTATGCATAATTCGACCATTATGAACATCCATACCTAAAGGAGTTGACTAAGGAGTTAGACCACCTCGATCCAGATGCAGCTAACCTAATGCTCAAATCACAGCATCTACAATTCATTGGTAGATGCATGCATACACTGCCTCTTATGCTGTGAGAATTATGAGAGCTGCACGTTGGAATTTCTACGTTATTGAAGATAAAATACTTCTATTTATCATAATTTTTTTTTTGTAAGGTCTATTTATCATAATTGTTAAACCAAGATATGGAGAAAATGATAATACAAGTGTCATAACTTTTGTACTGTGTTTACTTTACCAAAAATTTTTGCCGAATCACTTTAGTACCACATCTATAAAAAAAAAAAAAAAAAGAACAATCACTCAATTCCGATGATTCGTCCTATGTGGCATTTTTAGTAAAATTTTAATTTTTACTTAACTTTTTTTATGGAAAAACAAGGCCAACAGGGAGATTGACCTAGATCTGCACAACAATCTCCAAACCCAAACTCGGCCCTCAAAGACACCCCGAGCAGAGATTACTTGATCGAAGTCATCAGCTAAATCCATGACTACCCGGAGCAGGACAAATCATTCTGTTTTGTAGATTGACCTAGTCAAGCAAACCCATGCGTCCAGGCAGAGTTCAAGTACCACGACCTTAACCTTGATGGGGTCACTCTGTCCAAGGAGCAAGATCTCGAAAGATTGAAGGATTAGGTTTGGAAAACAAAACGAAATTTTTCCCAATTCGTTAATGGGACGCACTTTGTTACTCCCTTTTTTGCTAAAACGCTCCTCAAAATAATAATCCGACAAAATTATCCTTAATGAGTCTCATTTTTTAGCATCCCTCTTCTGTTAATATTTTAAGAAAGTGTTGTTCCATTTTTATTTGGTCGTATCCCTTTTCTTTTATTAATTTTCTATTATTTTTCTTGTGGGTCCCACATTCACCTTCATTGTCTTCTTCCTTCCCTTCATTCTTTCTCATAAAGGTAAAGAAATGAAGACTTACACGCTTGCATAGGCGGAAGCAACTAAACCGATCCTCATAATCTATGACAGCACCTTCTCGAGCCACTTGAGTGAGGGCTCTTCACTGTATATCTTACGGCAGTATGTGGGTGGTGTTCGTGGAGAAGTGTATACTAGTAAGGCATGAGGAGTCGTGCACTCTGCATTTGATGAGCTTGGCGAAGGTGGAGTAGTTCGCACTAATGAGGAGGAGGAGTTGGGAAGGGTGATGGGAAGGCTAAGGGCGGCCGCCTTGAATATTCTTCGCAATTTAAAACATTTCATCAAAAAACTCTTCTCTGCACAATAGAATCTATGAAATTCGCAAAAGCGGCGTTACTCACAAGCAAACCCATTAGCATTTCATTACCTCCCAAAGCCTCACAATCAATTTTCCTCCCTTCTCACCATCTAGCTATCAAAAATATTCACCGACCAATTTGCTAAATTTCCTTACAAACAATGTGAATTACATTGAGGTTGAGTGAATAAAATTATTACCTACGAAGACGGAGGTGGTCAAGGAGGAGGGCTTTGCCGACGTCCCGGTGGCAGGTTGATGTAACCTTGCCTAGGATATGCGAGCAAAAGAACGTGACCTTTATGATTCTCCATTTTTCTACCTCTTGAGAAAATAGAGTTTGACCAAAAAAAAGAGAGAAAGAACGGAGAGAAGAAAGAAGATTAAGGCTTCGTTCGTTTGTCGGAAAATATTCTCTCGGAAAATATTTTCCGGGTTTTTCGGTGTTCAAGGGGCGGAAAACGTTTTCCGTAGGAAAACATTTTCCTTCTCCCCCTCACAAAATAGCCTAAGTTTATGGAAAATGACTTCCACTACAAAAAAACTGGATTTTTGCTACGAAAATTTGCGACGAAAAAATTTTCGTTGCAAATTTGCGACAAATTTTCCAACGAAAATTAAAATTCGTTGGAAATTTCCAACGAAAACGTTTTCGTCGCACATTTCGTTGGAAATTTCTAACGAAAAATTTTTCGTCGCAAACTTCGTTGGAAATTTCCAACAAAACAATTTTCGTCGCAAAATTCGTTGGAAATTTCCAACGAAAACAAATTCGTTGGAAATTTCCAACGAAAAAAAATTCGTTGGAAATTTCCAACGAATTTTCCAACGAATTCCAAAAAAACCCATTACTATTCGGCATTTTTTATATTCGTTGGAAAATTCGTTGGAAATTTCCAACGAATTTTCCAATGAATTTCAATTTTCTGAACAATTATTTTAGTGTGTACAATTTTCGTTGGAAAATTCGTTGGAAATTTCCAACGAAAAAAAATTCGTTGGAAAATTCGTTGGAAATTTCCAACGAATTTTTTTTCGTTGGAAATTTCCAACGAATTTTCCAACGAATTCCAAAAAAACCCATTACTATTCGGCATTTTTTATATTCGTTGGAAAATTCGTTGGAAATTTCCAACGAATTTTCCAACGAATTTCAATTTTCTGAACAATTATTTTAGTGTGTACAATTTTCGTTGGAAAATTCGTTGGAAATTTCCAACGAAAAAAAATTCGTTGGAAAATTCGTTGGAAATTTCCAACGAATTTTTTTTCGTTGGAAATTTCCAACGAATTTTCCAACGAATTCCAAAAAAACCCATTACTATTCGGCATTTTTTATATTCGTTGGAAAATTCGTTGGAAATTTCCAACGAATTTTCCAACGAATTTCAATTTTCCGAATAATTATTTCAGTGTGTACAATTTTCGTTGGAAAATTCGTTGGAAATTTCCAACAAAAAAAAATTCGTTGGAAAATTCGTTGGAAATTTCCAACGAATTTTTTTTCGTTGGAAATTTCCAACGAATTTTCCAACGAATTCCAAAAAAACCCATTACTATTCGGCATTTTTTATATTCGTTGGAAAATTCGTTGGAAATTTCCAACGAATTTTCCAACGAATTTCAATTTTCCGAATAATTATTTCAGTGTGTACAATTTTCGTTGAAAAATTCGTTGGAAATTTCCAACGAATTTTTTTTCGTTGGAAATTTCTAACGAATTTTCCAACGAATTCCAAAAAAAACCCAACGAATTCAATATTTTCGCGCTCGTTATTACCACAACTTTCAATTTCCACATTCACACACACACACACACTCTCTCTCTCTCTCTCTCTCTCTCTCTCTCTCTCTCTCTCTCCTTCGCCTTCACCTTCTCCCTCCGTCTCCGCCTCCCCCTCCGACTCCTCCCCCGCAGCCCCCCCTCCTCCTCCAGGTCCGGCTCCGACTCCGGCGTCATGGACACCAAGCCTCCGACGCCCCCGACGCCATCAAGCCTCGTCGCCGGCGAGGCTAGGAGACGACGACGGACTTGACGAGCGGTGGCCCCGAAGCCTGCTCCGGCCCCTGCTGCTTCTTCTTCTTCATCTTCGGCCATGGCGAGGGCCGAGCTCGCCATGGCCGG
Organism: Syzygium aromaticum; assembly: GCA_024500025.1. Classification (NCBI taxonomy): domain Eukaryota; kingdom Viridiplantae; phylum Streptophyta; class Magnoliopsida; order Myrtales; family Myrtaceae; genus Syzygium; species Syzygium aromaticum. The sequence continues at coordinate 11,089,241 of CM044889.1, read as the reverse complement.
CGAGCTCGAGCTCGCCCAGATCTGGGCGAGCTCGGCCCTCGCCGGCGACGAGGCTTGCCCTCGCCGGCGACGAGGCTTGCCCTCGCCGGCCATGGCGAGGGCCGAGCTCGCCATGGCCGGCGAGCTCGAGCTCGCCCAGATCTGGGCGAGCTCGGCCCTCGCCGGCGACGAGGCTTGCCCTCGCCGGCGGCGAGGGCTATTTTTCGATAAAAAAAAAAAATTTTGACCAAAATAAAAAAAATTTTCAATGGAAAAAAAATTTCCATGATTTTTAGCTAGTCCAAAAAAAAATTTGTAATTTCCAACGAAAAAAATTCGTCGGAAAAAAAAAATTCGTTTTTAATGAATCTAGCCACGAGTTTTCCAACGAAATTTTCCAATGAAAAAAAATTTATCGCAAATTTCCAACGAAAATTGAAATTTTTCGTTGGAAAAATTTCCGACGACTTATAACCAACGAATTTTTTTTCGTTGGAAAATTCGTTGGAAATTCGTTTCCAACGAATTTCTCCAAATTTTTCGTTGAAAATTTCGTCGGAAAAAACATGTTTTTTTGTAGTGTTCTGCTTCTAAAAAGCGGAAATCATTTTTCGCCAAACTCCTCCTTCCCCCCTCTAATCGTCGGCCGCCGCCACCGCTCGTCATTCGCTGCTCGTCTGCTGCCGCAGCCTCCCGCCGCCGCCGCCACCGTTGATAAAAAATATTTTTCGAAACTTTTTCATATTAATTGCCGAACACCGGAAAATTATATTCCGAGAACATTTTTCAGGAAAATGACTTCCGGGAAAATATTTTCCAAAAACACAATATTTTCCGCCAAACGAACGAAGCCTAAGAAAAGTGGACATTGGACCCATAAGAAAAGAAATACGAAAACAATAGAAAAAAGACGAAGGGATGCTAAAAAGCAGGATCCACAAATGATAATATTGTCAGAACACTGTGTTAGTGAGTGTTTTAGCCATAAAGAGAATGGATAAAGCATGGCCCTTTGTTAATTTAGGGCAAATAAATGTGAGAAGGCATTGTTTAGCTTTTGAAAATTCATCTTTTATCTTCTTCTTCATCATCAACCTCTGCATCCAGGTCTTCAATGCCTTCCTCATCTTCATCAGCACCTCATCGCCTTTAGCTTCTTCTTCTTCTTCTTCTTTAATTGTAATCCTTTGCAAAATGAAAAAGGTAAAAAAATTTGATGCCCAGAGTGAGCAAAAAATTAAGTCCGTCATAATATTTAAGTATGACATGGCTCTTTCCACCAAGCCATGCCGAACTATTTCCTTTAAAATAATGACACATCAGATTTTTCAGCTGCTCAGATCGGCGATGGCGCTTAAGTGATTGTTTTTACATAAAAGTGGCACTCAAGTGATAGCTCGAAAAATTTTGGTCATAAAATGAGTACCGTACGAAAGTTACGACATCTCTAGTGTCATTTTCCCCGTATCGTGCATCAAGATCTTAGATATATAAATCTGAGGTATCACTTATGAGATAGACATCTATAATTTTGTAGTCAATATTATAAGTTATAGAATTTTGAACAAGAATTAAGATTTTGGAAAAAGAATCTTAATTTCCAGTGCATGTGATGATCCCCATGCATAAGAAGGTATAATTTCCTATTGTTTTACAAAAGAAAATATTACATTCAAAATATAAATCACAAAATATATCTCATTTTATTCATCATGCATTATACAATGCAAAATTTATTTTTAGTTTTTCTGTAACTATAAAAAAACTATATAACATATATTGTAAAGTAGGGTGAAAGTATATAATTTTAACAATTGAGCATATATAAAATATCAAATCGTTCACATTGATAGAAACATATCGGATGGTAGATTTATTTGCGGATCAATAGATTCGCTTCCGATTCAAGTGATAGATACATATCGTTGGAGCCTCAAATCGAATGCATTGTACAGCATTATCATACAATTCCAGTAACTGTGCACTGAATATAATATTGACACATCATATATGCAACAAAAAATTTGGTATATATTCATCGTATCTCGGTTAGTTGATACAGAAATAAACTAAGATAATAGAGAGTTGGCAAGAAGCCAAAATACCTCCTCAAACGATACCTCGTCTTTGTGATAATAATGCTTTGTTCATAATGATTGACATCGATGGAAGGGAACATCGCCATCTAGATTGTTAGGGAAGATAAATTGTTGATGAGGAAATAGGCTTTGAGGCGTGTATAGCATCTTTTTCAGAAGTGTTATTGCCCTATGGGAGAAAAATAGAAAGCAAAATACCTCCACAATACAGCAAAACCACTTAAAGAAAATGCTCTCTTATGAAAAATTGCGTGAAAATCTCAATAACTTGTATATCTACACTAATCGAGAAATGCGATTTTCAATAAAAGACTTTTTTTGACAAAAAAAAAAAAAGAATACGTGACTTTGAAAATATAATCAACGTGATCGTTGACAAGTTGCACTTCCCTCGTGTTATATAATTATCAGGATGCTATAAAGATGATTATCGGTGGGTCATACTCTTTTGGTAGGCGATATGCGTCACTATTGATCAATTGATATCGTCACTTCAACATCCCCAATGACTTTCCTTGATCAATACACGCGTGAATTGCTCGTTGAATAATGTTATAAAACTCTCTAGCTTGGTGCTGGACATTAAATATTTATCGAGAACATCTTAATCGAGCGGTTGAAATTCTCATGGAGCTACTACACTGTGCAGTGCGTCACGTACACAGGAAATTAAAAAGATGATGAGCAACATGGTGGGGATCGGATCTCTCTCTTTTTCCTCCACTTTTCCCGTTTAAGGTTTGACATGGAACAAAGGAAGATGGTCAATCAAGACCCTTATGAATTAACATAAAGTTGACGCAATCGTTATAATGGATATTTCAACTTTTCATGTGTAAGATTTTATTGTAGTTGTTTAATTTCGTTTCAAAGGGTGATGAGTGCTAGAGATGATAAAGTTTGATTAGAATAACCGGGAGCACTAAACTAGTGGATCCTTTTATGGCGAAGTAGTCAACTCAATAAGATCAATTTGGTGTTATTGGGTTATGATTATTTTCATTATTCGTGACTACTAAAGTTATGGACCGCTAATGCTATGTGCTTATCTCTTCCTCTTTGCTATTTTATTTTATATGTGAGCGTGCATGCACGAAAATTCATCGGTAAATGATTAAAGTGTATGCGCCACAACAAAATTCGCCTTTTAGCAACAAAACGCAAATTCATCTCTGGTAAATCCCTCACTTAACGATGAAATTTCGTGCTTCATTTCTAAGGGAAACGAGTGATCTGTGACGACGGAATCAAATTTCAATACTTGGAAATCTAGAGATAGAAATGTGAAATTTCATCCCCAATGTTTTCCAGGACAAACCGACCCCTCTAGTAATGAAAATGGCTCTCATCATCACCGAAAGTTAAGAACTTTCTGTTAATCAATTTCATTGCTATATAACTTCTAGGGGAGAATTATCAAAAAAATCCTAAACTTATTTAATTTAGTCCTAAAAATTTATTCTTTTTGCCAATTAAATCATAAACCTTTTGTATTTGTACCAATTTTAACTGGAAATTGTTGACATGGACGGCAGTCGTCCTATGTGGCACAACTAGAACTAACGTGGACAACTTTTAATAATACTTTTTTAAAATTTTATTTTTCCTTTTTTTATTTTCTTTCTCTTTTTTTTTCTTCCCGTCTTATTACGGCTGGTCGCCAAACCTTGTAGTGGGAAATTGCCCTATTAGTCTTAAACTTTTAATTTTATCAGTTTAGTCCTAGATCTTTACGCAAAATTTCAATGTAGACGTAGCTAGATGTAACCCAAAATTCGATGAGTTCAAGTATGTGGATGATGCCACGTTGAATATTGAAGAATCAATATGGGAAAAAGCCAAAGAAAAATCCCAAACCTGCACCTATGTGACACATTTTTCATTCGTCAATGTTTCGTTAGATGATCTTTTAACATAAACAATGCCATTTTTATTTCACTTAAATCACGTAAGTGTCATGTCAACAATGTTTGCTTTTTGATGTTCAGGCAAATTTTTAACGATTCTCATTCATAGAACTTTGACGAAAGGTAAATATATCACACTAGTATAAGTTTGAAAATTTTTTGTGTCACAAAAAAAATTAAAATAAATATATCATAATGAGCATAATTTAAGGCTTTTAATAGTTTTTGCATAATTGATGTTTGCGTGGTGGGACTACAAAAATGAAAGTTATGATGATGATGGAGACCTTCAGAAGAGGCTTTTTTAGGCTTGATTTGGTTGGCAAGAGCTCTGCCACTTGCTTTTACTTTCACACTAAGGCAGATCTAACCATAAGATGACAAAACCATCGATTCCGCTTTTGTCACGATCTGTTCTAGCATCATTCATCTCTGGCTAGCTAACTCATTATTGTTAAGTCGAGTTAAATCATTTGTTAATTCACTGATTGGACCTGAATCATCGACTAACCCTTCAAGAGATATAGTCCTCTTTTCTTTGCTCGGGTTACATGTAATCTCTCTTTTAAAAGCGACAGTTTTTGTGCATATGTCACGGTCGATTGATCTAGCGTTCCCTCCCCCATGCGACATTAGGAATTTCTCCCTAAGTCAGCTTTCCCATGATCCCTCACAAGTACTTTAGAGAGAGAAGCTCTGAAAATGTATTGCTTCTTAAAAATGAAATATGAGTAAATGAGAAGGAGGAGATCCCATTATATATAAGTACAAGACTGATCGTATTTGTAGATCTCTCATCAATCTAATGGTGCAGATCGTACTCCTGCAACTACCCCACCTGCCGCATTTATTACATGAGGGTATAATTACCGTATCGCCCGCCCCAAGAATATTCTAGAACACATCAAAAAAACCCTAGTACTAAGAACACTCGAGGCCTGCCTTCTCGTTCATGGGTCAGTCACAGTCCATTATTCAGAAAACCTCAAGAACAATCAAATTCTTCAAGCCGTGACATTCTCCCCCACTTACTCGAGCAACGCCCTTGTCACATCTTCGACATGAAAAGCTTTCGACATGAAAAGCTTCGATATGTTTCTTGAATTGCCAAAGAGCTTCTTCGAGCTCCCAACTTGCTTCACTCTTTAGAATACCCTTCCATCGATCAAATATTGTCGCTTCGGTGCCCAATATCGCTTCCGTATGACTCAATCCGACATGATAAAGTCGACGTCTCGATCATAGGAGGTTTTCGCTCCAAGTGGTGCCCATTGCGACTCCTTTCGATTCTAGTCCTCTTCGTCTACATGGAAAGGTTTAAGCATGCTCACAAGGAATACCAGATGTACCTTAAGCTTTGATGAAAGTTCCAACTTATATGCGACCTTCCCAACTCGATGCAACACTCGGAATGACCCCTCTTAGCAATGGATAAGTCCTTTGTGCACGTCTTTGTATCGGAAAACTAGATGTAGCTTGGCCAACAACAAGTCCCCGACTTGGAACTCCACGTGTCGTCACTTCTTATCGGCCCACTTCTTCATGCGCTTCAAGGCCTTATGTAGGCAAGTCCGCACCAAGTCCGCTTATTCATGCCACTCCTTGGCGAACTTGAAAGAGGATGGTCTACTCCCCTTATAGCCCGTTGCAACCGTACTCGGGATAAGTGATTGCAGTCCCGTAACAATCTCGAACAGGCTTCGATTCGTGGATTCGCTCCGTTGAAGATTGTAGGAAAATTAGGCTACGTCGATTAACTTTGCCCAAGTTACTTGCATCGTACTCATGTAGTGCTGGAGATACAACTCCAAGAGTGCATTAACCCGCTCCGTTTGTCCATCAGTTTAGGGATGTAAACTCGTGGAGAAGTTAAGATCCAACCCCAATAATTTAAAGAGTTTGGTCTAGAACCTACCCATAAATCAAGGGTTGCGATCGCTCACAATCGTTTGTGATACTCCCCAATATTTGACGATGCGTTTCAAGAGTAGCTTGGCTACCTTCTTGGCTAGACAATCTTCTGATGCGGGCACGAACATCACGTACTTGGAAAATCGATCCACCACGATCATGAGAGTCCAACACCCTTCAGAATTTGGTAAGTTAACAATGAAGTCCATGGAAACACTCTTCCATTGACGCTCTAAGATAGGCAGTGGCTCCAAAAGCCTCGCCGACGACCGTTGCTCAAGCTTGTCTTGTTGGCACACAAGACGTGTCCGTACATATGCCTCAACGTCGTCGCATAAGTGAGGCCAATAGTACCGATCATCCATGAGCACCATAATACGGTGGATCCCCGGATGACCCACTCACTTAGAATCACGACACTGCCATAGGACTTCCTTCTTTAGCTTCCCATGAAGTGGCATATACAACCGTCGTCCCTTAATGTAAAGCAAGTCGCCTTCACACCAAAATTGCCGAGTCTTGCCCTCCCATGCATAGTCAAGAAGCGCCTTTGCGGTTAAATCATGTTTGAGTCCTTCCTTGATTTGCTCGTTCCATGGATTCTCGGGACGACTGATGGATGGCGCCAACTCCATCTTTCGACTGAGAGCATCGGCCATGGAGTTCGTCTTCCCCATCTTGTACTCAAGCACATAATCAAACTCTGCTAGGAAATCTTGCTAATGAGCTTGCTTCAGGCTCAACTTCTTTTGGGTTTGGAAGTAGCTCGTGACCACGTTATTTGTCTTCACAACAAATTAGAATCCCAAGAGATAATGCCTCCACGTATGAAGGCAATGCACCATTGCGGTCATTTCCTTCTCTTAGACTATATACCGTCGTTCGGTATTGTTCAACTTTCTTGACTCAAACGTCATTGGGTGTCCATCTTGCATAAGAACACCACCAATAGCAAAATCGGAAGCGTCGGTCTCTACCTTGTAGGGCTTGACGTGATTGGTAGTACGAGCACCAGCTCCTCGGTCATGGCTTGCTTTAACCGATCAAACGCCCTTTAGCATCAAGCCATCCACTCCCACAGCTTCTCCTTTTTTAACATATCCGTGAGTGGCATGGTAATGCTCGAATATCCTCGGACGAACCGTCAATAATAGTTGGTGAGGCCAAGGAATGACCTTAGTTCCATCACCTTGGTCGACAACTCCCAGTCCACAATGGCCTTAATCTTGGCCGAGTCCATCCACACACGTCCATTCCCGACGATGTGTCCTAGGAATGAAACTTCCCGTTGTGCAAAGGCACATTTCTTCTACTTGACGTATAGATCATTCTCCCGTAGAACTTGGAAGACTCGTTAGATATACTCGATGTGTTCCTCGAGCGTCCGACTATATACCATGATATCATCAAGATAAACCACTACAAATTGATCTAGGAATGGGTGGAGTACCTTGTTCATAAGAGCGCAAAATGTGGCCAGAGCACTTGTTAAGGCGAATGGCATGATGAGGAACTTGTACAATCCATACCGCGTTACACAAGCAGTCTTTGGCTCAACCCCTTTGGCAATCCTCACTTGATAGTACTCCGATCGAAGATCAAGCTTGATGAATCATTGTGCTCCTCCACATTAATCGAACAAGTCGGCAATGAGAGGGATTGGGTACTTGTTCTTGATCTTCAGCTTATTTAACATCTAGTAGTTGATGCACATCCGGAATGATCCATCATGCTCGCTTTGGAATAGGATCGGGGTGCCAAACGGAGCCTTCGATGGTTGGATATAGCCTGCATCGAGCAACTCCTTAAGTTGTCTTCTTAGTTCCTCTAATTCAGGAGGCGCCAAGCAGTAAGGCGCTATAGCGGGTGGTCGAGTGTCAGGCATAAGCTCAATTTTGTAATCCACCTCCCTTTAAGGCGGTAACTTCTTTGGCAGCTTGGGAGGCATGTTGTCCTTGAAAGAGTCGAGGACTTGGGTTACCTCAGTTAGGACATTACTCCCTTCACCTTTAGGTTCCTCGATCTTCAAGGTTGCCAAAAAAGTAGCCTCCCATTTCCTTGCTCTCTTAGCAACTTGCATTGCCGATATTATCTTTTGGTCACAATCTGACTCTTGGTTAACCGGGATCACACATTAACAACGCGCGTACAGGATGCAAATACAATCAACGAATGGGACAATAAGAGCATCTATTCTATCAAGGAATCCCAAATCAATAACAAAGTCATAGTCATCAAGTGGAATTATCTCGATCGTTTCCTTGCTCTTCCATTGTCCGAGTTGAAACTCAACGCCATTAGCCAACTCGCTAGTAGGGACCTCCTTGGAGTTCACCGTCTTGAGCCAATCGGTTTCTTTCTCAACCTGAAGATTGAGTTTCTTTGTGGCCTCTTCCAAAATAAATAGATCGGATGGCCCAGTATCCATGAGAGCACTCATCATGGTTCCTCCGATCGTCACATCCGCGAAGATCAATTCCTTGGGTTTGTTCGCCTTCTTGGACTTTATAGAACTTTGGATTCGTAACGAACCGAGTCGCATCTCCTCTCTTTCTTCCTCGTGTGCCTTGACAAGAGCCGTTAGCTTGCCTCGAGTTGGGCAATTGCAAGCCATGTGCACCCCGTCGCACAAAAAACACTTAATGATACGTCCCTTCTTGTGTTCTTCTCCGCTTGACTGTGCCCTCGCCCTTGGAGGGGTCATTTGGCGACGGAATTTGTTATGATCTCCCCCACCAACGCCCTTGTCCCTTAGTCAGGTGTCCGCCTTGCTGACGGAAGTCGGTTTGTACTCCACTAGGGCCTCGGCCACAGACATGGCCATCGGAAGGTCTTTGGCGTTGCATCGCTTTAGCTCTTGCTTAACCCATGGTTTTAAACCCCCCATGACTTGGAAATAAGCCTCCATGTCATTCATGGACGGGATTTGGAGTAATAACTCTGAGAACTTCCAAACATACTCACGAACTTCTCCTTTTTGCTCGAGGCGACGAAGTTCATCTCAAGCTTCTTCTTCCGCGTAAGCGGGATAGTACTGTCGTTGGAATTCCTCGACGAACAATTCCCATGTAATGATCGATTCACCACTCTGATCATCACTCCTACGACGCCACCATAAGAGTGCATTATCAATTAAATACATGGCCGCGGTACTTACCCAAATCGCACCGTCGGTGATCTCATCGCTAAGAAGTATTGCTCCATGTACCATAGGAAGTTGTCCACATCCGTGGCCACTTGCGAGCTTTTGAACTCCTTTGGCTTCGGGACATCCACTCATGGACCAGCTTGCACGATGATTATCCCGTTCACGTGTGCTCCTTCCATTTCAACAACTTTTGCCTTAAGTTCGGCCATCTCCACGTGCATGGCCTCCATCAAGGCCTCCAAGGCATCGTCCCATTGCTAAAGTTCTTTGGTGGCGTCGGTCAGGTTGCCCAACATCTCCCCTTGGAGTTCTTCCAAGTCGGATTTGAGCTCTAGCACCTCGGCCTCAAGCTCCCCCGTTTCGTACTCGCCTCCTTCAATGCGTATGGACATATCCTTGGCCATTCCTTGGATGTCTCCCATGGCGATCTCCATCTTCGCCATGCAGATCTCCAAATCACCAACCATATCCCTCAAACTTGAGCTAACACGATCCTTCTTTGCCTTGGTGCCTTGCTTCTCGGGGGACCTCCCACGATCATTGCCTACACCCTTCTCGATTTGAGACAAGACATCGGATTGTGGCTCCGTAGAACCTTTGGCCATCATAGTTATGATATCACTTGTCATAGGTCGACCGATCGATCTAATGTTCCTTCCCTCGTACAGCCTTAGAAATTTCTCTCCAGGTCAGCCTTCCCACGATCCCTCGCAAGAACTTTAGAGAGAGAAATTCTAGAGAGAAAAGCTTTGAAAGTGTATTGCTTCTTGAAAATAAAAGATGAGCAAATGAGGGAGAGGAGACCCCATTATATATAAGTACATGATTGATTGTATCTGTAAATCTCTCCTTGATCTAATGATGGAGATCGTACTCCCCCAGCTACCCCACCTACTGCATTTATTACAGAAAGGTACAATTACCGTATCGATCGCCCTGAGGAGTATTCTAGAACACATCAAGAAAAACCTAGTACTTAGAACACTCAGGGCCTGCATTCTCGTTCATGGGTCAATCACGGTCCATCATTCACAAAACCTCCAGAACTTTCCAATGCTTCGGGCCGTGACACATGCATGAGGCCCACAAATGACTCCACGATTATTTTGTCTGCACAACATATATTCGAAGGTTAGGTGCTTGAATTTTTTTTTTTTAACAAGAACCTGAGATGAGTATAAATAATCTATATATCGATCATTTTCTCTCATATGTGATTGGCTTACCCTATTGACCAAACTCACATAAGAATCTCTCAATGTAAATGACCGCTTGTAGTGTTCTACGAAGTTACTGAATCCTTGATATCATACAAATTTTCGCGATGTATGTAAAGTTACCTTTGTATTTATAATTATCAAGCCCGTAACTTTTCAAGTGAATATGACAGTGGCAACAATCAATATATACGTACATGTTTTTATTATTGTGTATATAATGATGACCCCAAGGCTATAGTTCACATAGGCAATTTTTAGAGAAAGTTTCAAAATAAAAATCTTGCTCATTTTTGCACTCACACATCAAATTTTGTTCTCGGTTTTCAAAACCTACAAAAATCACACTCTTTTAAAATCCCATTTCAAGCTCCATCTGAGCTTAAACACTTTTTACGGATTTGTCATTTTCCTTCTAAACTTATCCCTCCTGCCATTTTAAACCTAACTACCATAAAATCCACCATGCCAAAACCCTAACCCATTCCAAGCTCAGCCCTCTTCCCGGTGCCACCTACGACCGTCGGCACTACAGAACATCACCATTTGCCGCTTTAAGAAACCAAAACCCAGGTCGAGCTCGATTCATTATCTAGCCAGAGAGAGAGAGAGAGAGAGAGAGCTGCACAAAGGACGGCTTGGGTTGGGTTGGATCGCCATGGCATCAATTAGGCTCAGTGACAATGTTGGGGCTTGGATGAAGGGAAGGAGGGGGGTAATGAGTTTAGGGTTTGGCTGTACTTGAGGGACAAATTAGTCTTTTTGACTTGGCAATTTTGTACGGAAATGCAAATTGTAGATTTTTAAAATTGATTTGAGGATGAAAAGTGCATATGATTTTTTGGAAAGTTTCCAACTCTTTTTTTTTTTTGTGTAGGGCCTAGAAAAAAATGCATCCCCAGCCTCTTATAAAGGAGACCATCTTTTGAACAGGGCCATCCTGGCCCACATTGCATGTGTATATCACGACGATGTTTGGGGGCCCAGAAGATATCAAGGGGAGCGGAGGCTGGGGTGTCCCTCCAGATATGCACGTACAATTTTGGTCCCTAGCATCATCTAGACTCTTCCTCGGTAGACTTTCAAAATTTTGATTTAATGGAATTTGTAATTAATCTGGCTCAATTGATATGAGTTTTCTATCATACCATAGCCATGTTCATCATGCATAACGACAAGATTGCTCATGGCCAAAGAGAGTCTTTGAGTTCATCTCAATGACATGAGAATCACCAAATTCTAATGTTTAATGTGAAGGATAAAAACTAGATATATACTCCGATAAAGAATTACACCAGTAGAAGCAACGACTATGACTGTAGTCATTCGAAGTGAGTAACGATGTGAACCCCGAAATCTTGTATCAGTAAATCAATGTGAGTACTTACAAATGTCTTAGGTGTGAATTGAAAGAAAAGACTTAGATACAGAAAAGTACAGACTAATTTGTATTGTTCATTCAAAACGTAGGTCATTTTTCTTTCCGGTTAAGTGAGGTAGTATGGCCGAAGCAAGTAGAGCCTAAAAGTACTACCTAGAGTTTGTTTGGTATAATCTTTTCCACATCAATGTGAAAAGGGGCGTGACAGGTTTGATAACCGCAACACCTCTTATGATTATTTTCAAGAAGTCGCAACAATATCTTTTAAGATGCTACAATATTAAAACATTTAATATGGGAATTGTGTCGCTTCACAACATAGTTTAGCTCTAGCGGTTTTAAACGAACTCTCGTAGTAGAACTGAAAAATTAACTGCCCTAAGTCTGTGGCACGACTCAAAGTTAGTCAAATTATAACCCAAGTAGATGGGAAGTCAAATTTTCCTCCTCCTCTTTCAAAGCAAATTTACACCACAAGTGAAGAACTCTTATAACACATTCGGTTGCAGTAGACTATTACATCTATATTATAGGTTAATTGTCCATTACGGTGTTTCCTTGCATTGATAGTTATTGATTTGACTTGTTAAATCAACAATATGATGGTGGGAATTACTATTCTAACACATCTCTATGGCTTATTATGTTCAAAATATTTATAGACTTTTGATGAATATAGTTTCTCAATTTAAAGTTTACACAAAGTATGAACTCATCCTTTGTTTTCTCGAATAGGATGTTCCATTTTCATATAATAATTAAGCCTACGCCCTTTACTTCGATCTCAGTTCACGATTGTAACAAGATCCATCATGAATTAGTGATGATAATAAATCTTAAATGAGTTTCACATGATTCAATGATCACAATAACGTCGAAAACATAAAGTCAATTCTCGTAAAAGCATATCGCGGCAATTAAATGATCGATTTGGTGATGTCTAGTCCACATCTGCTCGTCTCCCTCAATCTAATCCGTTTACTCTAAGCGATGTGAAATTGGCCTCAAAAATCAACATAGGCTAGGGGTGATATGCTTTGATGATTGCGACCACTAGGAATATCAACATGACATAATAGACCACTAATCAAGCTTAACCCCACCTAATTATATTTTAGTGGGGGGAGCTCGTGCACATAGAGAATGACCTCACCAAAAGAGGCCAAATATATATTTTCAATTGTCTTTTCTTGATTTGAGTGTGATTAGACTTGAAAAATAGACACGAACAAAAATAGCTTAAAGATAAAAGAATAAATGCATTTAATCAATACAAATGATAAAGAAGTCCCTTTATTTTTGGCATTCATAAAGCTAAGACGGGATTTTAGGGTTTTTGAGTTTGGGGCCATCGTCCTGAATATCTGTAGTTTCATATTCAAATTAACAGGCCCGCAATGATTCAGAGATGGACTAACTTTACAAGCCCAGAAGCTTCTGGTCCAGAAAAAACCGTGAGGAAAAAAAAATTAGACACTGATTAAGAGATATCATAAAGGTTTAGCTCTGAAAGTTGTCCCGGATATTTAATTTGATTTTCAGTAGGTTTTCTCTCGACAAATTATACAATTACCAAATACATGCACTGGCAATTTAGTTTTCCTCTAAATTGCATTTGTTTTCTATTTTTTGAGATTTTAAATATTCCACATGAAAACCCAATTGGTCAAATTTAGGCCCATTTTCTTTATAAAAAAAAATCTCAAACTTTAGACTTAATTTCAAGTTTGTCCCGATTTATTGTTTCAACTATCACTCTTATCCTAAATCCGTCCATGTCAATCCTCCATCCAAAAATTCCCATTAGTCATCTGACATGGCATTTTCACATTAGCAATATATTCGCCTTGGCAAGCTGGCATGGAAAATCTCTCAACAAATTAATCCCGTGTAAATCAATAACCTCCTAAATTGAGAGCTTAAGGTAAATCTAGATTTGTCAAAAATGGATCATTGACACATTTTTTAACTTATATTTGATTATTTGGGTTGTTATATGAGTTAGTTATATTTAGTATATGAGTTATAAATGGGTTTAGAATGGTAAGGCCTAAAATAATATGGATGTTAAATAAATTCACAATTTATTTAGACATAACCCATCTCTATGACTCTCTCTTCACTCTCCCTCCCCCTCACTTGATCTCGCGCTCGTTCACAGTATGCTTTCACCTTAATTTGGGTATAACCTTTTTGTAGATTTGATTAAATATAGAAGTGTTTTAACAATAAGGATCGTGTCGGATATGGATCACAAGATTTCTATTGCATGAAAATGGGTCAAAACGAGTTAGATTAGTCAATTTTGGTCATATCATTATCAACCCGACTCATTGTTTGATAGATTTACGTAAAATCCCAAATTGATTATCCAAAACTAATTTTTTGACTATCAAAAATCTCAAACCGATAAACCTGTAATAATTTACTCTCCATTAAACTAAATTAATAGAAAAAAAAATCACAAAATAATACACCTAAGACAAACGAAGGGTAAAACCGTAAAACGGTTCATTCGTCAACTACCATTAACTAAGTAATTTGACAATAAAATTTAATAAAAATTTATATATATAAATTTATTATAAATTTATCAGTTTAAGATTTTTTATTGTTAAAAAATTATTGTAACGTAAATTTATTATAAATATACGAATTTGAGATTTTTTATGATAATAATGAAAAAAAATAAACTCCAAAGAAATTCACCAGATGCTCTGCATCGGCAACTGCTCGGTCCAGTTGACATTACCCCAAAAAGGGCAAGGTGAAAAGAAGAACTCGACCCCACTGTCAGTCGCATCCAAGACGAAGAAGCGACCATCCCTGTCTCTGTCGTTGCATCAGCAAAGTTCCATCACACGACAGGGCAGCCAATGAAGAAGAGGAAAGAAACAATTTGCTTCTCAAGCCCGTCCATTATCCCCCATGTCTCCTTCTCAGGCCCGTCGATCCATTCCCCCAGTCTCTTGTCCTCTTCTCCTTCAAAATTTGCTCGTGCTTTCTGTGTGCTTGCTCATGTCACATGCTCTTCTCCGTGATTATCTTTACACTCTTCATATGGGTCTTCGACAAAGGAAGGGCAACAGGGGAGAAACAAAAGAAAAGCTTTAGAATTTAAAGTGGGTTTGATACTGATACGATCTTGGTGGAGCTGGACGTGGGTGATTTCGTATCTATTCGATTTCTATGTCGTTTGTCGGGAATTCGAGTCGTGATTGGCAATGTGGGTCCGGAATAGACAATTTGGTTGATTGCTTGGGAGAATCCTCGTCTGGGGTTTGTGAAATTTCGCAGCTTTCGAGCTTGTATGGTGTTTCGGGTGAATTTCGGAGAGACATGGAGTTGCTAAAGTGTATCTAATCTTGACAAACAAAAAAAGTTAGGAACTTGATGGGAGTGCTTAATGTGTTTTATGCTGAATGAACTGAGCACTCGCTGTATGGGTGTTGGACCAATTGGTTTGAAAATGCATATGAATCTGATGACATTCCTTTGCCAGTTAGATTCATCGATTAGGAAAGATCATTTTGAAGTTCGAACATTGTCGACTCAATTTGTTGCCTAGAATTTTTGTTATCCATCGCTATGCGAAAACCTGCATTTCAGTCTTTGAGCACACGCTAAATTTGCAAACTGCTATAAGCTCCATATCTTTTATTGAACTTTTGATTCTGATGCAACAAAAAAAGTTCATTGTTGCAATTATGACAATATGCCGAACTTATTGGAAAGAAATGGGCAGATACTGTGATGATTTCAGGTATCAGAAGTTTTGTTCTTTGGTTTCTATAGTTACATGAGAAGCTATCTATCGAAGCCCATATTTTGTTAATCACTACTGGACCATTGACAGTCTGAAGTAAGAAAAGTTCAAACGTTTTTTACTCAAATCGTGCACCGTCTTCCGGAATGTCTCTGTGTATGAGTGATGGTTATATACTCATTTTGATACTTGCAACTCGAGTTTACTCCATGTCGCACAGCCTACATCCTTCATCTTGTTTGTTTTGACTATGCACAGGAATTAGTTGATGATGTCCACCTCTTTTCAGCTTTCCAACAACATTAGCTGGCCAAGGCTCATTGGCATCAGTGGTTATTGATCAAAATGAAGGATCTGCCAATGGGAACAACGGAGTGCTAAGTGGAGGTGTTTCACAGGCAGATACATCAACTAACAGTTTTAAGGTTTGTATTTGAAAAGTCTCGGGAGTTTCTTGGAGAGTCATAGAAGTCAAACATTCATCTCCAGTTTAGGCTACTAGGCGCAATGATTTTTACCATTCAGTCACTATTGACTTTAATGCATATCAGTACAGCGATGAGAACTTATTTTGGATTGA
Source organism: Syzygium aromaticum (assembly GCA_024500025.1). Taxonomy (NCBI): domain Eukaryota; kingdom Viridiplantae; phylum Streptophyta; class Magnoliopsida; order Myrtales; family Myrtaceae; genus Syzygium; species Syzygium aromaticum. The sequence continues at coordinate 11,073,253 of CM044889.1, read as the reverse complement.
TCAATTCAATCCAACTGATATTCACCTGTGTTTCTGCAGAGACTTCAAGATGATCTAGAGTCTCTCGGTCTAAAGATCAAACAGCATGAGGACAATATAAAATCTCTAAAGGCTCAGAAAAACATTTTGGATGACTCTATTCTTGATAAGGAAGGTATGTTATCTGAAATCTGATGCTTGCAGCGTGAATTCCTATTACACCTTGGAGACCTTTTTAAACGGAGGTTGAAATCCGGGCTTCTTTCCTCGCAATATGGTCTCTGATCATACCGAACATTAGTGAAAATAAATCAGAAGGCAAGCCCTCGAAGACAGCCTCATATATCCATGCCAGTTGGCATAGTATGCACATCACGAAGTGGAGTGAGGTCATAGATTTTCTTAAAGGGAAAGCAAAGCACGGTGCCCACTTCTTAGATTGTTATGGCATCTTCTGAAATTTTAATTGCTGACTTGTCATTTCTCAGTCGTTCTTGGGAAGTATCATTCTTCTGCCTCACCTAGTGCCGACGATAATAGCTTTTCCAATGGAGGTGAGGAGGAAACAACTGAGCAAATATTGAAGCATGATAAATCTACCGCTCGAATTTTGTGCCAGCTTAAAACTTGTCATGGCACTTAGGCTCCCATTCTTGATTTATCCCAGGATCTCATCGGCATAGTTGCTACTTTAGGCAAAGTAGATGATGAAAATCTTAGCAGGTTTGTATAGTTTGTCCTCAGTAGTTTGAACTGAATTCCTTTTGTCGGAAGTAATTGAATCATTTGGTTTTTTGTTAGAAGTCACTGCACTTGTTGATGTGTTGAGACCAATATTTAGATTGTTGAAAGAGAAGCAGCGAGTGTGTCTTGTGAATGCTCATGAGCTGTGGCTGCAAGTGGTCTAGTTTTTTATTTTTTTGGTCGAAGCAAGTGGTGTAGTTCAAACTTACAATTTTTAATAATCTCATACTTGCTGGTGCATTTCCTAGGTTGAACTTTGTCCTGTTTTAGTTCATGATCTTGCTCTAATCTCAATTCATCTCTCTTTGACCGAGGTTTAGGCTTCTCTGAGTATTTAGGAGTGGAGACCATGCTTACCATTGTTTGCAAGACTCGAGAAGGAATTAAGGCTTTAGAAACAGATGATAAAGATGGCTGTATAGATAAAAGCGCTGGTCTTCATGGGCTTGGTTCTTCCATCAGAAGGATTTTAGATGGAAGATTTCTTGATATCTGCTTGGAAGACATAAGGTGTTGTTCTTATCTGTCTTGATGGATGGTGTGGAGTTTAAACCTTTTGGAGAATCTAATTTACTTCATTTATTTTGGTCAGACCATATGTTGGTGATTTTGTAGCTGATGATCCACAGAGAAGGCTTGATCTCATAAAGCCCAGATTACCGAATGGGTAACGTCCGCCTGGTCCACCTGGTTTCCTTGGCTTCGCAGTCAATATGGTCAGCATTGATACCACCCATATATTTGGTTAGACAGCCAGTGGCTATGGTCTTAGGGAAACTCTAGTTTACCATCTTTTCTCTCGGACTCAAGTATATAGCATGAGGGTGGATATGCTACGTGCTCTTCCTTTTATTAGTGGCGGAGCCATCTCATTGGATGGCAGAATGATTAGAGGTCCTGGCATATATTCCCTTGGCAACCAGTAAGACAACTCTGGCTATTATCAATGACAATGTGCCTCCGTGTACAAATTCTGCTGCATTTGTTTGAGCAATTCCTGCACATTGAGAAGGTCTATAAAAGATATGTGTGTGCGCATGCTGCAAAAAGTGGCCATTCATGGTCGTTCCTGATCTTGATGGCTTCTTTGGTTACATCTGCTCATCTGCAATCATTTATGTTCTCACCGATACCGTCACTGTCTTCTTGCTCGAGTCCTGAACATGATTATTAGAAGAATCAAGTTGAGTATGCTTTTAGGTCGGCTATAAGTCAATACTTGCAAGGATATATAATTCTATTGGAAGAAGTTCTGTGATTTTTGTATGACAGGAAAGTGTGTACTTTCTTGTGATATTTCCTTTTAGTCAGGTGTAGACTGTGTTTTTCACCTGGAAAAAAATAACATGAATCTTCTTCTGCTACATTTGTCCCTGCTATCAAATATAAGAGAGGATGTGGATGTGAGATTTCCAGTACCGTCGGCGTCGGGTGCATCCGGTCTTCCCGCAAATTACCGCAAAATGGAAAACCAGATAGAGGACTTGAAGTGGAGGAGGGAAAAACTGCTGGAAGATTTGTGACGAGAGCGACAAACGATAGATCAAGCTAAACTGAGTTGTGAGAAAAAGAAGTAAGAATTTGTTGTGTTTCTTCCTCAAAGCTCTTCTTATGTGACCCAGGTAATGATTGCCATTTTCAATTGGAATCGCACAAAATAAACTTACATAGATTTGTGTATCTCTGAGTTTTCTTTTTTAACCCATTTTTTCTGAGAGCAGCTTCATTTATGGAGACGATTTTTAAGGATAATGACACAAATGATCCTTGAACTTTGTCTCAATGTACAATGTGATTCATCAATTTTAAATTTGTTCAACGTAGTCCGTATACTTTAACCCAATGTGCAATGTTGTCCCTTAACTTTTAATTTATTCAATGTGGTCCCTGAACTTTTGAAACATTTTAAATTTAGTCCATGAGTTGTATGACAATGTTCGATGTTGTCTTTGAACAAATAGAAGAACAACATTGAACATTTTTACTGTCTTGGGACTCGGACTAAAAAATAAAAATATAGTTTAGAGACTAAATTGAACATGTACTAAAAGTTAAAATACTACATTGAACAAATTAAAAATTCGAGGATGATATTGCACATTTGGCCAAAATTCAGGGACCACATTACACATTTGGCCAAAGTTTAGGGACCATTTGTGTCATCTACCCTGATATTTACGATTTCGATTGATTTGCTTTTACTACTTGTTTTGCGCTATGATTCAGAGTAATTGTGTATGGTGCTTTTCCTCTATGCAGATCAACAACGCAATGGGGCTAGAGTGGCTCTCGCAGTTCACCGACAACTCCTTCGTCGACATCTGGGCGAACTCCTTGGCCGATACCTTTACCGCCCTCCCAGATAGTGCATTCTCCGGCAGTAGGCCACAGAGCAAGCGCTCAAGGCTGCCAAGGACTTCACATGTGGCTTTGAACAAGGGACCGGGGCCCGCAGAAGCCAAAGGATGCAGAGGAGGAGCGAGGCAGCGGTGTGCGCATTGTGCATCGGAGAAGACGCCTCAGTGGAGGGCTGGACCGCTGGGGCCAAAGACACTGTGCAATGCGTGCGGGATGCAGTACAGGTCGGGGCGACTGGTGCCGGAGTACAGGCCAGCAGCAAGCCCAACGTTCTTGCTGACTCAACACTCGAACTCGCACAGGAAGGCTGCGCTCTCAGGCAGCAGGCCGCGAAACAAGCACTCAAGGCTGCCCGGGACTTCCCAGCCTGTTCCTAGGCGCATCCACTCGCCAGTGAGCGAGGGACCGGGGCCTGTGGAGGCCGACGGAGGTGGGGGGGGAGCGAGGCAGCAGTGCTCGCACTGTGTATCGGAGAAGACACCGCAGTGGAGGGCAAGGCCGCTGGGGCCAAAGACGCTGTGCAATGCATGTGGGGTGCAGTACAAGTCAGGGTAGCTGCTGCCGGAGTACAGGCCAGCGGCAAGCCCAACGGTCCTGCTAACTTAGCACTCAAACTCACACCGTAAGGCTACTCTTTCCGGCAGCAGGCTGAGGAACAAGCGCTTGAGGCTGCCCAGGACTTCCCCAGCAGCTCCGGGTGAGGTAGTGGGTCCGAAGGAGGCAGGGGAGGAGCGAGGCGGCGGTGCACGCACTGTGTGTCAGAGAAGACCCCACGGTTGAGGGAGGGACCGCTGGGGCCGAAGACACTGTGCAACGCATGCGGGGTGCTGTACAAGACGCAGCAGCTGGTGCCGGAATAGAGGCCGGTGGCGAGCCCAATGCTCGTGTCAACTCAGCACTCGAACTCACACTGGAAGGTGATGGAGCTGCGTCAGCAGAAGGAGGCAAGCAAGAGTAGCCACCGTCAAGGAGGAGGAGGAGGGCAATCCTATTGTCACCCGCACAACCTCGAGGTCGGCTGACGTGGCGGGCGTGTTGCAATGACTTGGATTCCAAGAGAGTGAGGAGACGAGATTTCTGCTTTGTCACCTTTTTTTCTCTGTTTTAATTTTCTTTCTATTATTTTATTTTCTCTCTTTTATTTCGGTTTATTCTCGCTTTTCCAAAGGAAAAAAAAAAGGAAAAGCCAGTTGAATATTTTGGTTTCTATAATTTTAGGGTGAAAAATAATTTGATTAAAGGATTCAACGATTGAAGAGTTTTGATTACATAAGCGATTGAGAGAGAGCTCGGCTCTTGACGGTAGGGGTGTGCAACGGAAACCACCCGGACCGGGACCGGACCGGACTGATCGGTTCTGGGAGGGCCTAGGGGGTGTTGGTCCGGTCCCCGGTTCCCATTTTTGGAACCGATGGACGGTCGGTCCGGTTCCCGGTTCCATGGTGAGAACCGAACTAACCGAACCGATCATTTATGCATATTTTTTAAAAATTAGCTAGTTATGTTTTTATCTTTTCAAGGAATTTATTTGTTATTACTGACTTGCCAATTTTGTGAGCCATCAAGCTGCTGCGAATGGGTTGATTTTTTTATTTTTTAAAATTTCTAAACAGTTACTTTATTTTCCCAATTTTCTGCCTTCTACTTACTTTCCCAATTCTTCCTCTCGGTAACCCTAACCACAGTAACTTGAGCAAAGCCAAGCCTTCCCAGTTTCCCTTTTGCTGCCTCGCCTCACGCCTTGCTCCGAGCAAGTCACTCGACGTCGAACGCCTTTCCCTCTTGTAGCCTCGCCTCTCGCCTCGCTCGACATCCTCTCGCGGCCTCGCCTCACGCCTCGCGGCCTCACCTCACACCTTGCTCTGAGCGAGTCGCTCGACGTCGATCGCCTTTTCCTCTTGTAGCCTCGCCTCTCGCCTTGCTCGACGTCCTCTCGCGGCCTCGCCTTAGGTCTCCCTTTCCGCCTCGCGGCCTCGTCTTCCGCCTCGCCTCACGCCTCACGGCCTTGCTTCACGCCTCACGGCCTCGCCTCAAAGTTCCGCCAAATTCACTATGATGTTGCAGTCACACGTGAGCTTCCATTTTTGTTATTTCTATGTCCCTCCAAAGTATAAATGATCGTCTTCAAATTGTTGTGCTTTTTGGCAGATTACTTGATGGAGAACAAGTTGGAGGCGAAGAGACTACGATGGAAGATGATGGATTTTTGAAGGCCTTCAAGGGTTTTTACTTGACGTTAAACCTAGAAGATTACGTCGACGAGCTCTCTCTCTCTCTCTAGTGTTGTACCTTTCTTTCCAGTTGACTTGATCTGTCATGGAATTAATTTGTGCGGTGGGGGGCTCCTGATGATTTATGCATAGTTTGGTCATCTCTTTTAATGCGTTCAAGAGTTTGAACCACTTGTGATTTTCAGGGAAATTCTTTTTAGATAAGTTTGTTCAAATAGGCTAACAAAATATCAAGCTTCTTAGATTGTCTGTCAATCACAAAGCGAGGAACAAATCTTGTATATTTCACAAGATTCATCATTACCTCACTTGACCCTCAATCTCAAACGAACAGCCCTTTCTCAATTTCCTATAATCAGTAAGTTTTTCTCACTCAATTTGCTGAATTTGGTGGCTGAATTTGATGGCTGTTCTAGTGTGATGGCTCATTTCTATGTTTTGCTTGATTTAGGCGATCTATTTACATGTCAATGGAAGTGGATCAATCCAATGATGCTATGAATCCAATAATGGACTCGCTAGAACATAAAAGTGAAGAAAACCTCGAAGAAGCATCCGACACAAACAAGGTATCTAATGCTCGTCCTGCTAGTTTTGGAAAACGAACTTCAGCAGCCTGGCTTCATTTTCGTAATGGCAAAACTGAGAATGGGAAAACCGAGAAGATTTGCAATTATTGTGGGGTTATATATTGGTACTGTGTTGATAACGGTACTTCTATTATGTTGAAGCACTTGAAACAATGCAATAAGTATCCTCGCAACATAGATAAGAAGCAAAGATTTTTTACCCCACGTAGAGTGGATGGGACTAAAATGACAATGGGGCAGACTAGTACTAGTAGTACAAATGCCTTATCGACATGGAAATTTGATCAGGATTGTTGTAGGCAAATGCTTGTTCGGATTATCATAATGGATGAGCAACCTTTTTTGATGGTTGAGTGCGTCTGATTTCGTGATTTTATTAATCAATTGCAACCTCTCTTCAATCACATCTCGCAATTTACTGTGGCTAGAAATTCCATGAAGTTGTATCTTTGTAAAAAAAGAAATTTGAAGACTTACTTTCACAATCTTAAGTCTAGGGTTGCACTTACTACTGATACCTGGAGTTTCATTCAGAACTTGAATTATTTATGTCTCACCGCACATTTTATTGATGATGATTGGAAATTTCATAAAAGAATTATCAATTTTGTGGTGATGCCTAGTCACAGGGGCAAAGATATTGGGAAAATGGTTGAGAAATGCATCTATGAGTGGGGATTAGAGAAAAAAGTGTCCACAATCACCATGGATAATGCTAGTTCGAATGATGTTGCCATTGGTTTTTTAAAAAAAAAATTATCAAGAGATAGGCTATTGATTTTAGAAGGTGATATTTTACACATGAGGTGCACGGCTCATGTATTAAACTTGATTGTGAGGGATGGATTGACCGAGGTACGTGATTCTATTGCACGTATTCGGAGCGTGGTTAGGTATGTGAGAAGTTCTCCCATGAGAGTTAAAACATTCCAATGTTGCATTGAGAGTGCAATGATCACTTATAAGGGTTCAGTTTGTCTTGATGTCACAACTAAGTGGAACTCTACTTATCTCATGTTGGACACTGCCTTAAAATTCCGAAAAGCTTTTGAAAGGATGGAAGAAGATGATCCTTCTTTCTTAATTGAGCTTGACTATGAAACTCCTAAAGATGAAGATTGGGAAAGTGCTAGAATTCTTGCCGTATTTTTGAAGAAGTTTTACGATGCCACCAGCAAGATGTCTGGGACTTTGTACATTACTTCGAATGATTATTTTAATGAGATAGCTACTTTATATAAAACTCTAAAACAAACAGAGAAGGCAACGGATCCTAGTTTGAAAGCTATGGGTGCAAAGATGAAGGAAAAGTTTGACAAATACTATAGGAGTTTCGAAAAAGTAAATATGATGGAGTTGATTGCAGTAATATTGGATCCAAGAAGAAAGATGAATTATGTGCGGTATTGTTATAGACTAATCTATGATGATAGTGCGAAAGTTGATGAAATGTACAATAAGGTGAGGATTGCCTTGGAACGATTGTTTCATTTTTATGAGAAAGCTTATCTTGGCTCTTGTGAAAGAAATTTGGGTGGTCAATTTTTCATTGATACTAATAATAGCTGGGATCATGATAGCCATGAGGAGGGTGAGAAGGATGACCTTGATTCGGTTGAGGATTTCACTTCAGAAAAGGCGTTTGATATCTTTCTTCACAAGGAGAAAAAAGTGTTCGCGGGCAAGTTATCTGAACTCGATAAGTATCTTGAAGCCGAATGTGAAGAAAGTCGTGATCTTGACCTTTTGATGTGGTGGAAAACTACTGACCAAAAGTTTAAAATCCTTTCTATGATGGCTCGGGATATTTTATCAATTCCTGTAACAACCGTTGCTTCGGAATCGACTTTCAGTACATCTGGTCGTGTACTTGATGGCTTTCGAAGTTCTTTGACTCTTAGAGTGGTGGAAGCTTTGATTTGCACTCAAGATTGGTTAAAGATGGTTACCATACCGATTAATGTTGAAGAGTGCATCCAGAATGCGGAAAAGTTTGAATGGGGTAAGTCATTGATGTATCTTTTTATCTTGTAATTCTTTTATATATCTAATAAGTGAATACTTTATTTAATATTTTGATTTTTTAGATATGGATGATGTTAACTCAGAGCTTACCAATAAATAGAGTTTTCTAGTTCAAATAGAAGAAATATATGTGGTGAGATTTTCCATTAATTATTTGAGTTCAATTTCTAGTAATTCTAGTTTAAACTAATGTTGAGTGCTCATATATACTTATTGCAGGGCTATCAGCAAGTTTAGCCATGCTTTTTGGTCTCTCAGCTTTGATCATATTTTCAGGCTCTCAGCTGTGGTTTTTAGAACAAACCTCCAGCTCCTTTACTAATTTCTTTTGACGCTAAGGAAGTCAGGAAACAAGCTACTGCTTCCACAAAGAGGTTGGAGGAAGGTAGGGTAATCTACTGGAACATGAGCTTAAGTCATTGAAATGGTTGTTTTTGCACCTTTAACGTATGGTTCTTGCTTGGTGTGCAATGCACTACCATTAGATGGTGCAGGGGAGGCTTGATAAATTAATGGCATTTCTGATGCAGGGAAGCCATTATCTATCTTAGATGGGATTTTCATGGCAATTAAGGATGACATAGGTTGCCACCCACAAGTAAAGTTTATTCCGGAAACTATAATTTGCCGCGGCACTTCATCTATGGCCAGATTGAGTGTTGAACTTCAACACTTAAATAAATGTAATTTTTGACTTCCAATGGATAGTATTGAACAATGGCAGAAGTGTGTATTGAACTTTTGTTGATATGGGGTTTTACTCTTGTTTTTTTTTTGCCTCTCTAATAACACGTGTTTAAATTAGGGGATGTATATTTTTGGAAGTCCACATGGGACATATATTTTTTTTTTATAAGTAATTGATTCATTTGAACCGGACCTGACCGGACCGGTCAGTCCGGTCCGGTCCCTGGTTCTAAGACTAGTCGGTTCGGTCCACGGTTTCAAAAATTGAGAACTGGTCCTCTCGGTCCGGTTCCCAGTTCTTGGATGGGATCGGACCGGACTGGACCGGGAACCGATCACCCCTACTTGACGGACTGATTTTGGGCCAGGAGGCCCTTTCTTAATGGACCCTCAAATCTTATTGTTAATATTAAGGGTTAATGTCACGAAAAACTCTGAATTGATATACTTAACCCTAATTAATTTTTGACAATCAAAAATTTTAAATTGGTACTTTTGTGACAAATACACCCAATTTAATTTTTTGAATACTAAAAACCCCAAACTGATATATTTATGACAAATTCACCCTTCGTTAGTTTCCGTCAAATTGAATTAATACCTCAAAAAATCACAAATTAGTTTTACTTGTGATAAATTGGGGATAAAACCCAAAAATGGTATATCCGTTAATTGCCGCGTGTCACTTAACAAAGTAATTTAATGGTAAAATTTAATGAAAACTAATATATGATAAATTTATCAAAGTTATACCAATTTGGGATTTATTGTGATAAAAGAATTAGTTTTTAGTAAATATGTTATAAGTGTATCAGTTTGGGGTTTTTCGTAGTATTAATTCAAATATTAATGCGCAACGAGGCCGGTAATGCTCGACAAGATTGGTTTCCTCTCAATTGCAATCTTTTATGTTTTTTGAGATTCAAATATTCCAAATGAAGAAGAAATATAAAATACTTTTCGTATAGGTTGCTAAAATTCTTACTTTTCTAGCATGTAATTTCTATTATCCATGTAATCAATTTTTCCGTTTAATTAGGTAACCAAATTTAATATATTCACTAAGATTCCAACCACAATATGCTCTTTCCATACTAAGAACCTAGCTTTTAGACATTGAGTAAAGGAGAGGGTCTGCGTCTTAAACATATATATAATTACTTTCTCGTAAGTACATCGAGTAAACAACAACTAATTCGATAGACTTAATAAATTTAACATACCCATATATTGAATAGATTTTAATTATAAAATATTTCTCTATTTATATTCGGAATTGCCATCGTGAGTGTTTTTTTTTAAGCCTTTACGTAATCTGCGACTTTTTATGATTTATTACTTAAAATTATATCGCAACGGATAAAAATTGTGAAAATTTTAAAATTTTAAAAAAAAATGGGCAAGTAATGATTTGTTCGTAAAGGCACGTGATGACGCTCGCGCGCGCACGTGTGCATTGCCTCTGCCGATCATCGTACGGTCGCAGGTGGATCGATCCACTATCCATTTCATTTTCTTCTATCGAAAAAAAAAAATTTATTCACCAGACATTTTGTACAGCCCCCGATCGATCAGGCGGATGGATGATGCGGTCCTCCATTTGCACCGCGAAGCTTCTCTGAACATGGTCTCTTCAATGCGAATGATATTTTCTCACGATGACAAGGACGGACCGATGATATACATGTACGACAAACTTAATCTAACATAAGTATCGAAACAGCAATGTGTTCACTCATATATGGTATTTTCCTTGTAAATCCCCACCCGGTATTAGTCACGCCTAGAGGAGACGTTTGTCTCGACGAATTAAACTTTTCGACCAATCGTCCGATCAAACCATTCAACAAACATAATTCATCACAGCGGATCCTCTTCCGACCCTCTCAAAAGGCCGGTGCGGGTAATATAAACATTCTTGTATACGCATTCGAGATCTACTCAACCCTCGGTATCCCATATCCGGATGAACCGGTTAGACAAATCGTATCGAGAAATCGAGAGAAGTGCCCTTTTTTAAAATTGGCCTGGCCGGTCCGGTCCGGTCCGGTACTCGAAACCTGCACGTGAATGTGCCGCTGCGGGGAAGATGCAATGTTCAGGGGGGGTGTTTTTGCCTGATGGAGGCGTCCGCTTGGGGAGGAGCGAACCATGTGCGCGGCTGGTGATGTCACTTTGATTGTACCTTGTCTATCTCCGTTTGTGATCATGGGCCCGCAGCCCATTCTCACCGACACGGCCCATTAAATGCGTCGCACGTGCGTCCTGTTCACAAATTTTCGCACTTAATTTCTGTTAATTAATCTGGTCAACCTTAGTGCCTCAAAATGAGGAAACGTGTAGGTCTTATTCTTCTTTTTCTTTTTTTTTTCTTTTTTTTGGGGCTGGTTGCCTCAAGCCGGTCGATTTTTTTTTTATTTAGGAGTGTGATTGAGATCGACTCGACTTGACAATAGACTGATACTTAGATTTTAGACAGATAGAAAAACAGGAGATAGTGAAAGACTCGATACACCGACACTACTTGCCTCTACTACTCTAGACTCGATCGATGACAATACATGATAATCCCGGTACATTGGAAAAGATGCTTTGATTGAGAGTGACTATGCATCAAGATATAGAACTAGAAATCGAACGCAGGATGGTAAGAATAGAAAGAAATCGAACGTGAGCCTTGCAGCCAGTGCGGTAATTCGTTTGGTTCCTCATTGGACATCGACGGCTGATTTATGGATGTGAGGTTCTTATTAATAATTGAGATTTATCAAGATATTGGAGAAAGCATCACGTAGGATAGAGGATCTCTCTCCCTCTATTTGCGTGAGAGAGTTCGTGGGTTGCTTGCATCCCTGATGACTTTCTCCTCGTCAATTTGGAATGACCAACACTTCTACGTAAAGGTTCTAACACTAACTTGTGACATGTTCTTCATTTATCACCATATCCGAGGTCATAAACACGGTAAATGGAACGTGCATGCCATAATGGCTGATTGAGTAGAATTGATTTACATAGATATGAGCCAAAAAGGGATTTTTTCTTTTTATTTCTTCGTAGAGAACGGATGATATCTCCAATCGGGTTTCGTGCACGAAACTAAATTTATCGCCTCTCCGATCCAATCAAGGCATGCTATCGAGAGCAAGGCTAGACGGTCAATAAGGAATCGCTTTCTCTCGACTCGATTCCCGAGCGATCGCGTCGAGCAGGGATTGAAATCGGGATTTTGTTACTTTTCAAAGTGTAAAGTACAAGCGACTCAACGATCCCGATTGATTAGTTTCATTAGAAATGAAAAAACGGATATTATCTTACTAAATCGAAAAAAGGAACGTTGATAAAGATTTTCGACGAGGATGGACGGATGCCGCGGATTGTGCGCTTCATCCTGCGTGCCTGAAACTCTGATTAGCGCTTTAATCTAATCCGCGTGGGGAACGCAGGGTCACATGGCAGCGCACGTGCAGGCGCACGTGCCCGGGCGCGCGGCTCTTTGGGATCACCAAAGTTCCTCTGTCAAGGGGAGTCACGTGATTCGATCGATGCACCCGAGGAAACCTCCATCGATCTTGTCAAATTCTTTCAATAATATTCTCCAAACGCCCAAATCTCTATCTCTCTCCACTTCCAATTTTCACCCTGTCGCCCAAATTCTGCCCAATAATTATACTCACATTTTAGTATAATTTTGTTCAAGATAAGGGTAGAATTGGAAAGGGCGGGATTCCTTTTTTTTTTTCCTATGTGGTATCGTGAGCATCAATCTCTTCTATATTTTCAAGTAATTTGTCAAAATTTGTAATCACAATGGATTTATGATCCAGTTTGATAAGTCCACGTGCAATCAAATACGGGTTAAGAAATGCATTTATGATCTATTTTGACAAATCCACATGCAATCGAAATCGCTGCACAATTTGCTATTAGCCGTGAGAATAGATACAAGCAAAATTACTCCAAATTTATGAGAATTAGGCACGAGTGACGTTACCCAGGAGCAAAAGACTAGAAGAGCTTTGAATTATTTGTTAGGTGGAATGGCCTTATGCTGCTTGTAAGTCGAAACAACAATTTCAAATAGGAAAAAGGAAAAAAAAAAAAAAAAGAACCCCAATAGAATTGACCCTCGATGGATGCTCTACATTCTTTGATCGAATCAAGGAAGCGAATGTAAAAATTCATGTGCAATAACTGAATCGAGACATCACCCGATTGCTCTAAAAAAATTGGTAACTTCATGTGAAATTGCAATGTTTTCCATCAACTCCGCCTGAAATTTAGTCAGTGTCCTTTGTTTATCCTTTGTGGGAAGTGACCCTCTTCATGAACGGTGTGCGTTTGCTCCCCATCCACAGAGATCATGTGCCATGTCGGCTACACTATTTGTTTAAGAACTCGTGAAGAGGTCGGTCTCCCTTTATATAATTCTGTCTGGCGGTCCACTAGTCAAGGACTATCTTTAAGGACATATAAGGGAGATGTCACGTTATTGCAAATTTATAGGAGCATCGTTAGCTATTGAAAAGTTCAATTCATTAGATTGAATTATAAGAGGGATTATATGTTCTTTATATACAATGATCTTCCTTCATTTATAAGTTTAAACTTTTGGATTGAACTTTTAGACATAGTATCGGGTCACGTGTCACTCCAAATCTGGCTTGCACACGAGAGAGTGTTGAAAAATATCACCCATCACTTGACAAACAGATTTGTATCTTCTTTATACACATTAGGCCACTTCTACTTATTAGGTTAAACTTTCTTATTGGACTTTCTAACAATTATTATTCAGATACTTAAGCACTCCCCTGCTACTCATGCCTAGGCTAGATTTCGATTAGAATTGAAGTGCATATGTATGCGAACAGGGAGGTATAAATGGGATCTTGAAGGATTTGGATTCATGATTTGCTGCTTTGATACCATGTAAAATTGTATAAAACTGCTACTAACAATCCTAAGAGATTAAGTCATTAGAAGAAGGTGGGTTTAGTAATCTGGATACTTAAACAAATATGAGACTCAAGAGGGCCCTGCCCATCGTATGAGAAAATCTAGAAAATGATCCTAGACATATTCATCGAGTAAGGTTCGATTAGCTTTTTGAGATAAGGGAGTTTAGGCAAGCAATTCAAGTTCTTAAGCTTTGATCCTCCAAGTTTAATCAATATGATTAGCCAAATCAATCGCAAATCAAGGCCGATCTAAGATCGACCATCATATAACATCTTTGGTTTGAGGTTGCCTAAATCCATGACTCGAAAACCTCGATTTTCCGGCCATTGGCCAGGGCCTAGCTACCTCGCTGGCCATCCCCCACCCTCGTCGGCCTTCCTCGGGATGGTGGCGTGGCAGCGGCCCTTGCCACCTGGTTTCTCACCCTTCTTTTTTTATTTAGCTTGTTTTTTAATATGATTGAAATAAAATTTGTATTAAAAATTAGATTTGGACCAAAACAAAGTCATGTTAACCACATTATTGCCACATAAGATAGAGAAAATAATTATAAAAAAAAGTCACGTTAGTATTTTTCGTCAGTCAAATTGGACAGAGTCAATGGAAATATTCAATTATATGAATTTGATAAGTTTTATAACTCGATTTCACTTTATGCAAGTTTCAAGAGGTACTCCCGTGATAAATTCTGGGAATTCCAATACACTCATCCCTTCTATTTAGTATGCTTCTTTCGGTACGTAATAATTATTCGCAGGTCATATCAACTTAACACTAGAATCCCGATAAGACGAAATTTTTTTCTCGTTGGTATAGTTTGGATACTTAACTCTAATTATACTCGATAGCCTCACTCAGAATTAAGAAAAAAAAAAAAGCACCAATTAATCGCTAAAAAAGAAAAGAAGAATAAAAAAAAAAAAAAACGAGGTGGGGCGGGATATTTGAAAACAGGGGACGGAAAGAACAAAAGAAGTACAAAAGCGGGTCCTATCTTGCAATCTTCCTACCGGGTCAGTACGCACGGCCCGCTTTACGCTTCCGGGTCCCGACATGTGCGCTCGCTTTATTATTTGCTTTTGCATTTATCGTCCCCTTCCCCTATCGTACTGGTCATTCATTGCTTTCTTCTAGTTCGCTGCAACTTGCGCCAGCTAATAACAGCCTTTCGCAGCACTTTGCTCTTACCGCGAGCATCGCACGAGGAAATCGCTTTTGAAACATTATTTACAAGCAGCGCGAGACCATCATCGTAACGAAAACTACAAATTTTCTTAATCGATCGCCTGATTTGTGCCTCGAAACACACCCGTTAATAGAATGCATATGATATATCGGCTCATTTATAGCTACCTTAGGATATTAGGTAGAGGGAGATCGCATGTGAATCGGGTTAGCAGCGGCACGTGGAATTTGACTGATGGGGATGAACGCGCGTACATGATAAAGGTAGCATCACTTTTGGTACCATACTAGAAAGTTCAGTCCAAAAGTTTAAATTAATAGGTGGAGGGAGATAACTAGTATATGAAAATTATTTACGATTCGTTGTTGAGAGATACGGGACAACAATTTAAACATAGGAGTCCGTCACGATAAGAAATCAAGCTATTTTAGGAGATTTTTCGCCCTCTCTTTTTTCAGATAAATTTTGATAATGGGTGTAACATCAAAAGAGAGAGAAATAGAAAAAAACGAGGAGTGACCACATGATGTTGAAAGAGGCACCAGGGAAGGGGGTGCCCCATTGAAAGTTTAAGAGATAAGCGGAGCATGATTGAAAGCGAAATTTTTTGAAAACAATGCTTATGTTACATGCCATGCATGACCTAACTTTTAAGGAAGAAATTTGCACGAGTCCTTTCGAATCAAGATGTGCAAACACATAAATTCGACTAAACTTATGCTAGAAGGCTCATAGGCTTCCTTTGGAAAAGATGATGCCGGAACAAAGGGAGGATCGTACAATAGAAACTTCAATTTTATGGGTGGATCCTTCCTTTGGAGCCCGTCAGGGAGTACCCTTGGGCATGCCCCTCGAGGAAAATAAGTCGCGGCTTGACGCTCCGCTTCGCCATGGACCATATTGTTGTAATAACTCGGGAGGTCAAATATAAAGATCCAACTACCCAAAAGTTAATGATTTCCTTGTAAATCCTATAAACTAGGTATGTCCATGCTTATCGCTTGTGCATGTGATCCTAACTCAAAGCAATTTGCGCGCAATTTGTTGGATTTGAGCAAATAACCTCTAATTTTAGAGCCGGTAACCACCAAGACCCTATCCGATGGCTAGGGCTACAAAAAAGAGCCAGAAAACCCGAACCAACCTGGACTAAATTGGCCCCAATTTTCAAGCCTGAGTAAGACCAAGCAAGTCTTCAACTTCTCATTGGCAAATTCAGCCCAAGTTTTCGAGCCTAAGATGCCGGCGCTCCACTTAGTCCGGCTTGGCTTGGCCTATATATTTATAAAATAAAATTTAAAAATTAGTAATTTAATGTTTCTAAATCTCCATGAAGTCATAATAAATAATAAATTAACGATCAAACTTCAGATGGTTCGTAAAAAGTCATGCCATGTCAAAGTCAAAATTACCTAGATTTCATTTCTGTCGATGAAATTTGTGAATTCTAAGCAAAATTTTTGTTGTTACTTGACAATTGTGCTCGCAAATTTTGATATGTGACTATACAATTTAAAGAACGGAACATTTCGGGTAGAGAAAAGCGGGGCTCGGCCTATTGGGGCCGTGCAAAAACTCCCCTCTAGTCCCAACCCGCCCAGTCTGTTAGCATCGGCGCTGACTGCGCCGACCCTAAAAGAGATTTAGCTTCGCCAAGAGGGTATGGTGATAGAAAATCGGCATTTGTAAGCTAAATGAACGAGGCAATGCAGTCGCTCTCGTCTCGCCTTGGTGATGAAACATTACAGTGAAAGATAAAAAGACGGCGAGTCCCTGCAAATCCGCAAGAAGGAAAGGTGCATTCCTCGTGAAATGCAGGGGCTTCCATCGCCCTTGACTCGATTCTCTCAGCCTTTCTTGCATGAGTCAACTTAAAGCCACGCAAAATTTTTCATAGGACGACCGCCTTTCCCGTCGGCAACGTCGGCGCAATTAAACCTTACCATTCTGTTTTCTCTGTGGCTCCGGTGGAGCACTTCCATGGTCCCACGGCTCTTGGATCGCAATGTATCGTACCTATTAACGTTACGAAGCGTTGCGATGTACGGATATTTTGACACGGATGATCTTATTTTAATTTGTTGAATGTAATCTATGAACTTCTTGGCACATGTTTAATTTAACCTATAAATTATATAAAAATATTCGATAGCGTCATTCCATCAATTCAAATTGATGGAATTTAACGATTTGACTGTCAATCCGATACGTTCGAACGGTGGACACTAAAAACGTTACATGTGGATTATACATGTAATATATTTAACTCAAATTAGGAGGTAATAATCATTCAATTTGAGAAAAAAGTGATTATCCATATTATTTGATGATGTTAATTATCATATCCCGATTTGAATTGAATATCTTACACGGATAATTCACGTGTAATGTCATTCTTTTGTCCGTCATTCGAACTTCCCAGATCAGCAGTCAAATCAATAAATCCCGCTAACTCGAAATAATAGAAAAAATTAACATTATATATTTTTCTATAGCTTAAGGACTAAATTGGACATTTGCCAAAAATTCGGGGATGGCATTGTACATCGAGTTAAAGTTTGTAAAATGGTTTCACCCTCCTATTGCGATTGATTTTCATTCTTTTTCACTTTTTTTTTGTCCATAACCAGTATTTATCGTCTCATATACGTATATGTGTATATATATATAGTTTTTGACAAAAATAGGGTTGATACTACAAAAACCTTGAACTGGTATACCTTCGATAAATTTACCAAGAATTAATTTTTTAACAACGAAAAACCCCAAATTGGTACACCTTTAGCAAATTTATTCTTTATTAGTTTTTGTTAAATTAGATTAATTTAAGGAAAAATCACAAATTAATATACCTATGACAAAATAAGGATAAAAGCTCACATCAGTACACCTGTCAACTATAGTTTAAAGTTTTTCGTGATCAAAAAATTAGTTTCGAGTAAATCTGTCGCACGCGCAGCAGCTTGGGATCCTTTGTGGTATTGATCCAAAAAAATATAGTTACTTCAAGGACGAAATCGGAAAAAAAGAAAATGAAAATTAGAGGATTAAAACTGCAATATTCCAAGCTCCGGAATCACATTGATATAACCTCTCTGCACGTTCCCATGTCCCCACCCGTCTCTCCTTCCTCCCTTATATCAGCCCCCCCTTCCCCCCCTTACTCTCGCACTGACCCCCTCCCACCCGTACCGTCGCCCCCGCTCTCTCTCTCTCTCTCTCTACGCTCTCGCTATCCGCCCGCACCAGCAGCACGCGAAGCTTCTTCTCCACCTGCGAAGCGAAGCCTTCATGATGGGCCTGTACGGCCTCCCCGCGCCGCCCGACGCCGCCGCCGCCGCCGCCTTCCCCATCGACGACCTCCTCGACCTCTCCAACGCCGACCTCTTCTCCTCCTCCTCCTCCCCCGACGACCACCACCACCTCCGACTCCGCCCCCCCACTTCCCCACCGCCGCCGGACCACCACCCCTCCTCCTCCTCCTCCGCCACCCCCCGCCGCCTCTGCGCCGACTCCTCCTCTCCCACCTCCTCCTCCTCCTCCCCCACGCTGCCTTCCTCCTCCGCCGCCTTCCCTCCTCTCTGCACCGACTTCGCTCACGAGCTCTGCTTCCCCGTAAGTTCGTTTTGCTGCCGTGGATTTTAGCCTTTTTTTTTTTTTTTCACTTTCGACGATCGGTTTGGGGAGTCGCGAATTCCGTCGCCTTTGTTCCGACGTAATGGATGAAGAAGCTACCGCTTCCTCGTTTCGCTCGGGAAAAGGCAAATCGGAATCGCGACCTTCTGTTTCGCGTTCATAGTTTCGGTCAAATTCGCCAGAATCTCGCCTGGATTGACGCGCATTTTGGGCGTCTGTTCGGATTATTTGGAGTTCTGAGCGTTTTTGCTGAGGGCCGCTTCTCTCTGGTGGAGACGGTCTTTTTGGCTTGTTCTGTGCTGCGGCTCGGAGCAATCGCTGACGGTGGTTTTCCTCTGTGCAGAGCGACTACGAGGCGGAGCTGGAGTGGCTCTCGCGGTTCGTCGACGACTCGTTCGCCGACGTCCCCGCCAGCGAGTTCCCCGGGGCCCCGACCACCGCCCTCCTCCCGGACGCCGCGTTCTCCGGCGGCAGGCCGCGGAGCAAGCGCTCGAGGCCGCCCGTGGCCCCCGCGGCGGCTCCGGGCCCCATCCGCTCGCCCGCGGAGGCTGGGGAAGGAGGAGGAGGGGGAGGGGCCGGGAGGCGGTGCGCGCACTGCGCGTCAGAGACGACGCCGCAGTGGCGGACGGGGCCGCTTGGTCCGAAGACGCTGTGCAACGCGTGCGGGGTGCGGTACAAGTCCGGGCGGCTGGTGCCCGAGTACAGGCCGGCGGCGAGCCCGACGTTCGTGCTGACCCAGCACTCGAACTCGCACCGGAAGGTGATGGAGCTGCGGCGGCAGAAGGAGGCGCGGCAGGCGGCGCAGCCGCAGCACCACCCCCAGGGCGGCGGCGGCGGCGGAGGAGGGGGGCAAGCCCATCGTCACCCGCGGGACTTCGAGGTCTGCTGACGTGGCGGGCGCGGTTAGTTACGGGATGACGTGGATTCGAACGGCTCGCGCTTCCACGCCGCTCCCCATGTGAAGGATTTGGGGAGCGAGCGATTTCTGCTCTCTCACTGCATTATCATGTGCTCGTCCTTTTTCATTTTTCCCTTTTTTTCTATATTTTATTTTTCTTTCTATTGTTCTCTCTCTCTTTTTTTCTATCTTTTTCTTCGGTCTCTTTGCTTTTCCAAAGGAAAGCCAGTCGAATATATCATGTTCCGGTTGGGGTTGGGGCTAATATTGCAGGGGTGTTCACGGATCTCGAGTGAGGTCAAGTTAAATCGAGTCATCTCGAATTATCGATTAAGATAATGATGTGCCAACAAAACGAAATAAGACGTGAAAAAGTAAATGGTTAAAATCAAGTTTGACACTATATAATTTGTGAGGTTACCTACCTTGCTCAAAAAACTTTCAATTTGATAATGATTAATCATGTGTTCAAGAGTTTGATTGCAAACGCGATTTTCAGAGATGATTCGACTCTTGACAGACTAATTTATGGCCCGAATTGCCCGCGGGCTTGATTGGTGGAAAGGCCTACAATGTGTTAGAAGAAGTAGCAGGCCCAATTGGATGGGCTTAGTGATCTTGCTGTAGCTTACATCTAATGGTAAGAATTAACATACACGTTGGATCTCTCTTCCATTCGCTCTCTTTTGATGCTAGACGGACCCTGTTTGCACCATCGGGTGAGACATTACATACAGAGAGAAAACTCGAATATGACTTCACGCGGCACATCTGACTTGTCTGTTGACGTGAACTTGCGCGTTCTCAACGTGATTGAGTATGCTGGCCCCATTCGATAGAATTACGGTGCTTGGTATGTACAAATACGGTGATTCACGCTCTCGCATAATGCCGGTCCTCCTAACCCTAGCAACTATGGAATAGAGGGTTATCCCGGACCGGCACCAAGATATTGATGATAATTATTAAGGTCTTGTTGGGACAATTGAAATGAGACAATACAAGTAAAATAGAAGGAATTGGAAAATACAAGGAATCGAAATAGTAATTTCTTCTCGAATTCTACATGCTTTTGCAATTTAAAAGAGACGTTTTTTTCTCGAATTTGCAGCAGGTTTAGTTAATAAATAATTATATATTCAATACTTTCTCGTAAATTTTGGTTAGAATAAAGAATTTGGACATGTCCTGTACCATTATCGAAAGAGCGAAGATTGATGAATAATCCCACACCGGAGAGAGTTTCGGCCAGCTTTTTTGGACATTATTATTCTAATAGAATTTTCATAATTACTATTTTCTCTATAATTACTATAATTCTGGTTAAGGGTGAGCGGTTCCAGGTTCCGGTTTGGTTCCGCTTGGAGCCTGGGACCTACCCTCAGGTACAGGTTTCTCATTTTTTGGAACCTGAAACCTATCTGTCAAAACGTGGAACCTGGAGCCTACCTTGTCAGAGGTTCCAGGGTTAGTTCCAGGTTCCAACAGGTTCTTTTTTTTAATTTCGTTTTTAATTAAACAAAACGAAAATAAACGCAACAATGACTAGTTATTAAAAAACAATATTTCGCTTAGTAGAAATGGGATATTATCTAACAACCTAGATCCATTTATGCAGAATAGAAAACACCAAGAGTTCAGCATCATATAACTTTATTATCAATGGATCAGTGCAAATATATTTAGTAGAATGATATTGTCAATAAAAGGCCAATTAGCAACACCACTAGCAAACCTCATTGATCTAGGAAAGAAACTTAAAACAATATAATAGTGGAGGAGGCAAAAACTAGCTAATTAGGACTCAATATTGCAAAAAGATATCTTCTATACAAAAAGCAATAAAGGACATGTCGCAATGTCGTAAAAGCATTTATACAGCTAATCCCTCTTTGTGCAACGCTTACTTTGCTGATGTTCAACTTAAAAATCATTGAAAAGGATAAAACAAAAAAAAATGAAAGGAAAACAATCCAAAGGTCCACCACTTAAGACATACATGTTTACTGTCAGAAATCTTCTTACTTTTGAACTGCATAGACTGGGCCAATGGCGGCCCCAGCACCAGTATGCAGTCAACATTGTGGGAAATGCAAAATAGACGTAGAGGAAACGAAACCTACCTCTTGCAGCATAAATCATTGCCAATTCCTAAAACCGAATATCATAATAGATGCCTATACCAATACGTCCAACGTTTGCATAGAGCCAAAAAGAAAAGTAAAGAAAACAACTCAAACAACTCAAACAACATATAGACCAGAAGACTCAGGCAACTAAATGTTCCATACATAGTTACTTAAGGAAAGAAAAGTTACCTTGCGGTGCTTGGCTTTCAGCACTCCAATGGAACCAAAAACATAGCAAGCGTTGTACAATCGATCACCACATCTTTCTGGGATTGAACTGCCCACTATGGTAACCTTCAAGGCCTTAGTAGCTTTAGATAACATAGCAGTTGAAGGAGATGAACCTCCATCAATGTCCTCAGCATAAACAAGGAAGCTATCGTTTGAATAGGGACTGTTCCATATTTCCTAGCACAGAGTCAACAAAATCATGAGGTAAGCTGTGTGATTTTTCCCTCCTTTTATAAAACGGCGCAGGCTGCAAATATGGCTGATTTTACTGGAAGCCAAAGCATGTAGTATAAAAACATAGCAATTATATAAGCATCAATAAGAACTTAGCCACATAAAGTCACCCAAAACTAATGAAAGAGACACATGCCCGCTCACGATGCTTTCATCCATTCTTTCTTCTAGTGCACGCCTTCACAAAAGGGCATTTGATAAGGTATACAAAATTCTTGTAAGCCATAAATTTCCCATTTTGCAATCAGGAGGCACATCCAAACTTTCCGTAGCTACACGAAATCATGCAAAAAAAAAATGTCATTTCCATAGAGTTAGATGATTGTATTATCATGAGATAACAATGAATTATTCTAAATCAGAAGACGATCAACCGGGAAGATACATGCCTTTCCAACTTTTTAAAGAGCAGCACGTTGTGCCTCTGCTTTTGAAGGGGCCTGACATACATAAATTGAATCTGGTATCTAACATTTTTGTTACGAATAAAGAAAAATGAACTTCTCAGACAGAATAGTAACCTCAACTACTGGGATACCCATAAGTCTCAATAGTTTTTTGCAGTCTTCACTGTGCTGTTGTGTCACCTGCAATGGTATCAAAGCCATGTACCACATGCGCACACATATCTGGTTAGCTACATAGATAGGTTTTTCTGGAAAATAGAGACAACATCAAACTTCTTATCGAACAGAACTAAAATATCACACAGTAAGGAAGTGATCAAAACAAAGACAAACCTTCACATTTAAGGTAACTAAACGTATTCATAGACAATTAAAAAAAACGAGAGAAGAGAAGGCTACATAATAATAAAGTACCGTTGTGTAAGCTCTTGCTTCTTCAAATCAGGAGGTTTATTATCAAATACGTAGCTATCATAACAACATAAAGCATAATTCAGAGAAGCACAAATTTCATTCTTCTTAGCATTCTATCCCAATGAAAACATAGGAGGTAAAGGAAAAAGCTTACACTGTCTGTATCCCTGCTTCCAACAACCTAGTTATTCAGTAATGCATGCCTTGCAGATGATTACATGAGACGACAAATCAAAAAGTAGCTCAAAGTCAACACTTCCCAAGAACAAAGATCACATGGCAAGTACAAAATAATGTGACACGTCGATCTCATATACATAAACCCTAGTCCAAGCAATAACAACTGAAGCATCAAAACAGAAACTGGAGCAAAGTGGATTATCATTTCCATGAAGTATTCCGATGCCAGTAGTGGTACCTGGTGACTTGACCAACCTTATTGATGAGCATCTGAGTCCCCTTCCTCCCAACCACAACCTGATCCACCAATCAAAGACAAAAAAAAACGCCCAACACTCAAAATCCAAATTCCCGCCGACACTGAAACACACAATCAATCAGGAACATCAACTCATAAAAAGCAAAGCATTTAACGAAGAACTGATAGATGCTCATGCTGGCATCGACGGCGATCCTCTGGCCGAAGTAGCTCTCCAGCTTCTGCTCCCTCTTTGCCTCAGGGGCATTGTCCGCCAATAGCTTCGTCAGCCCCTATCGAAATCAACAGACGACTCAATCAACAATGAAGAAGAGGGAGGTGGAACTACCTTGATGCCCATTTTCGGAAAGAAAAAAAAATTTCCCGAATTGTGTCGCGAGCATGGGCAATGTTCCTCTCTTTATCCGCCGTCACCGAAAGTTGGCATAGCCCAATCTGAAACTAAAACCACATCACCCAAAGAAAAGACGTCAAATTTCAAGGTCGCATCGATGATCGAAGTCGAGGGGTTCGAGCCTATGCCTTGGCGAGGGGAGGAGTGGGCAGAGGGAGCACGGATGTCAACTGACGCTTACTCTTGTCCTTGCTCGCTCCCTTCTTGCATCTCCTCCAACCACGAACTACTCGATTGGTCACTAAAAAAACCTAGACTCGGAAATCCGCCGTGGATGAGCCGGATCGTGGTTGATGAAGATAGAGGAAGAGTCGAGGCAGACGCCGAACGGAGCGAGGAGAGGTGAGAGGGTCTCGTCGAGTCGTGGGTGTGGGGAGTGGGAGAGAGGGCGCAACGGAAGAGCAACCGAGAGAGAGAAATTTGTGAAGAAAAGTTAGGGTTTTTATATTTTACTAGGAAGAGCGTCGGTTCCTAAAAAATTGGAACCGAGAATTGAAACCGCTCACCCTAGAACCGAGAACCGAACCTTACCCGTCGGTTCGATTTTTCGGTTCCCGATTCTACCCTGGAGCCGTGCTCACCTCTAATTCTGGTTGTTGTTCTTCAAAAACCAGTGGATCAAGCATCGTAGAGCCATCCATAACTAAAAATTTTCAAATGCGAAATGGTAGTAAAATTTGAGTGCCGGCAAATATACGCCAACGTTGCTATACATCATTATTTCTTGTCAATTTGATTTTCAAATAACTTGACATGTTGTTGTCAAGAACTTATTTGATTTGCTAAATTAACTTGATATTTATTTTGTCGAATCATTCGAGTCAATTCTGTTTAAGACTATCAAACAAGCTTTATTTCATTAAGTGCTGGAATTTGAATTTTCATCCCTTGATTGGGGCGAAAAGTTCCCAACAAAGCATAAACCTATTATATTGGTACCTATTTAGTTATAAATATTTCGATTATACCAATTTCGTTCTAAATATTTTTCACATTGATACCAATGCAATCTATCTGGCTATTTGAAGCTAGAAATCATTGATGTGGACACAAATTGTCCTACATGATACTGCAGACGCTAAGATTGATTTTTTTTGTAATTTTATAATATTTTTTTCCTTTTTTCTCTTCTCTTTCTACCGATGGCTAGGGGTGAGCATGATCTGAGTGGGCGGTTCCCATCCTGGAATGGGGAACAGCCTATCAAGGATGTTCCAAAAAATTGGAACCGAGAACCGCTCATCGGTTCTATGGACTCACCCGAGAACCAAACTGGACCGGCGGTTCGATTTCTGGGTGGGTCTATGGAACTGGTCCCACCAAGCTTCTCGCGATTAATGGCTTGTTTTCTAGTAAGCCAAAGTAAAGCAAAAACCTTTCAAGCAATAAAATTAACGCGCACATTCAACGAGGAGAGTCAATTACCATTTGTAACTGCCCACGACAAAAGCCTCAGAATAATGCTTCCCCGTACTCAACCTAGGGAAGTTTTCGATTCTCTTTGTGAACTTCATTGAAGGAAGATCCTATGGTTGCTGATTTTCGACCAGGCCAACAGGATCCACCATTTCTTAACTAAAAATAGCAGCATCACACGCAAGTTCCCTCTCTGCTGCCAACCTCGCAGTCTAAAAAAAATGATAAAAAAGCAAATGGATTCGAGAGAGCTAAGAGAAGTGAAGCAGCAAAATGCTACCCTCCACGGGTTGAGGGCCCTCAACAACCAAATCGGAATGCAGGACCAACATTTCTTCGTCCTCTTGCTACAACAACGCGGAACAATCAGTCTTCAAAGCAACCGGCATTTTTTCTTAAAAATTATATTTTATTAAATATATTACTGGTTTGATCTGAGCGGGTGGGCGGGTGGTTCCATATGTGGAATTGGGAACTGGACTAGTACCCACCGGTTTCACTAAATTGGAACCGGGAACCAGACCGGTTTTGGGCTAGTCCGATCTGATTCCGTGCAGTCTGAGCGGTTTTCGGTTCTTTTACACACCCCTACCGATGGCTGGAAGGTGAGGACAAGTGCCGGTGTGGCCCCCTTCACCAAATCTAGGGAGGTTGACCCTTGCCCAAGCAAGGGCAAGACCAAGGGAGGCTCCCCCAACTTTACAACTAGAGGATGCAATGTTGAGGTGGAAGTCCACGTCCTCTTCGTTGTCATCATTTTCACCGTCCCTGAGCTCAACTTTCACAGTAATCAAGATTCGAAGTCGTTGTGTATACTAGCGACATGGTTAAGTAGAAGTTGATCTCTAATTTGTATCGCTCTAGTGATGAACACCATTTGGAGTCGTTCCAATTCCTAAAGCTCTAGTCTCGCAGATTAGAGCTTGTTCTATATGGAACTGAAGAGACACCTAAGGAGCCTCATAACATCCCACCACCTCCCACTTTGAGTGTGACGCAGCCTCGCCCTCGCTTGGGTGGGGATTGCCAGGCCTCACCCTCGCTTATGCAACGCCCGGTGAGGCCGCCCTAGTTTGGACAAGGGTCAACCTCGCCAGACCTGGCAAGGTGAGCCTTACTGGTGCTCGCCCTCTCTCGGGTGCATGGGCTGGCCTTGTTGGCCACTGGCAGAAAATAGAAGCGAAAAGAAAAAGAAAAAAAATTCAAAAAATAATATTACAAAATTATAAAAAAAATGTCCGCATCAACTCCATCAATGCTAGTTGTGCTGTGTGGGATAAGGATGGTTGGCATCAATGTAAGTGATTTTTGGCCTAAATTGGTCAGATGGACCGAACTGATACTAATGTGAAAATTATTAAGATTAAGTTGATCAAATTAAAAGGTATATGACTGAATTAGTAGTAATGTAATAGGCTTGTGACATTTTTTGTACTTTTTAATTAGGTTGTCGTAAATGTCAGTGTCGAATTTTAAGTGTTGACAAAATTCTTACTAGGATTGGAATTGCGATCATTATCGGTATGATCATTACTAGCGATTTGAATTTTAAGTTGATCATTACTGGCGATTTTACCGGTATGATTGGCAAGATTCTAAATACCATCGATTACCTCTTCTACTGAATGAATGAAATTAACCCATTTCGTACTTATTTCATTGAGATATATATCGTTTGGCTTAGCCGATCGAACAAGTTTGATCTCATTAAGTGCCGGTTACTTTCTTTAATTTCCAGCGGTAAAATAGCCGTCAAATATGTGCCGGGTTACATCGAAGATCGAATTCGATTTTCAAATCATTTAAAAACATAATCATCGCCAGACCATCCTCTCATTTTTGAAATGCCTTGTCCCTCACGTTCTTTCCGAATTTACAAGGCGAGCTGAATTTCAGCAGAGATTGCAATTCTACCCCTCCTTTACCATTACCAATTTTCCGCAAGAGATGGACGAAGACTGCAATTGATGGATACATTTGCAAGGCCCTTCGCAGCTCTAAAGATGCTGCTTACCAAATTTTCTTTCGAGAGGGCTTCGAGGTTGAAAGTAGGGCTTGCTTGGTAAATACACGCGGACGACGCCACGTGGCCGAGCCGGAGTCGACGTTCGCCCGCCCCAGAGTGACCGTGGGCCGTCACCCGCCCGTTCCCTCCACTGACGGCTCCCCCTCTTTATATTGCACTCAGGCAGACGCAATCGGAGTCTGTCTCTTTCACTCTCTCATCTTCGTCTTCTCAACATTCTCTCTCGCCCCCAAAATCTCTCTCCGTCTCGCGCTCCCCGGAAACCCTAGGCGACCGCGCGGATCGACGGCCACCATGCTCAAGTTCTCGGACATCGTCTCGAACCAGATTCGCTTCCTGCTCGGCAGCGTCGACGAATCCAACCTCGACTCCGTCTTGCGCGAGCTCTACCAGGTCCCTCCCTCCCTCCCTCTCCCTCTCTCTCGCTGTCTCTGTCGAGCCTGGTCTCTGCCTGTGCGAAAGCTTATTAGCCCTGTCCCGCCTCTCGATGCGCGCGTGATTTAGGGAGTAGCGGCATTGGCGTCTGTGCTGATTGGGGGGGGGGGGGCGTGGCGGGGAACCCTAGCTTCTCCGCCGCCTGCGCTGTTTTTTCTCCCTGTTGTTTTTGCTGGTGATTCGAGCGGTTTAGGTTCAGCTCGTTTTGTGAGTTTGCGTTGGACATTACTTTGATTCTTGTCTGCTTTTCGGGGTCGGTCCGGTCCGGTGCCGGGTTTTTGTTTTAATTTGGGGGGGAGGGGGGTTTGCTTATTCGGGGCGTAGATAGGATACGTATTGAGAACTTTTGTGGCTGTCGGGTCGGGTTATATTTCATGGAAGAACCCTAACTTTGGGTGGCTTACGGCTTGTCAATTAAATTTTGGTCGACTTCATTTTGTTGGATTGATTTATAGAATTGCCACCCTGATGTTCTTTTTCTTTTTTTTTTTTTCCGTAGAAATGCTTGCTTTTGTCCCCGAGTCCTCGTGGGAGCATGATGTATAGTTTTATGGCTCGCTGGATTGTGTGATGCTGAAGATTGATCGGAAATTCTGGTGTCTGTGCTGGTTGCCGGAGCATAATGGAAAATACGAGGGGGAAGGGGGGGGGAATTTTAGAGAACATAAGACGGTGTTTGTTCCGAGGTTGCCAGGCTTGGCTTCTTATCTAGCGTCATCCATGCGGTACCCAGCCTTAAGATACAGTAGTAACATTCCTTCCAAGTTCTCTATCCTAAACGACGTGCTGAGTTTGTTCTCCGTCTATGTATCTTCGGATCACTTTCATTACCCGAAGTAAACAAAGGCTTGATTTAGTGGTGCTCTCACTCACCAAGATTCAAGAGGTCTCGGTGCTAGTCCTATCTTCCTCTTGACATCTCATCTTACATTTAAACAAGACGATTGAACCTGGTAACCCAATGACCTCTTTCCGTTCTTGGGACAACCTAACCCTGACCGTAGTAAGCCAAATTAATGTTATCCAATAAATTGTAGGGCCTCTATTTTTCAACAATTCTGCATTAGCTGGAGTAGAGTTTTTACCATTTATTGGAGCTGAACATCTTAACTGTATCCTAGGGGGCTTGATCAGGATAAAGTCCCTGTAATCAGCCTCAATAGCCTCCAGCTGACAGCATCTAGAGTATCTCGGAAGCCATCTATTATTACTTGTAACTTCTGAACATGTAATGACATTCTCAAGAAAAAAAGAGTAGATAGCACCCGTTTGTCATGCTGAAAAGAATTCTTGCATGCATCTCCAGTGATGTGTTGAACATGTTGCCCCAGTACGCATATAACATCGGGTGCTTTTTCAGCAATAACTAGTGGTTGGAATAGTTCTTTCTCTTAGCAGATGAGAATTTATCCATTTTTCCATGGGTAGTTCTTTTAAAGAATATTCCATAGAACCAAAGACATCTCAATATGTTGCCATATTCCAGGTAGTCAAAGAGAAAATGTCCCATTTGTTTTAGCATAGGATGATAGAAAGTGCAGGCTGTTTGGTTTGGCTTTAAGCTAACCAAATAAGCTAACACGAGAATTTCCCACCAGGCATATTTTTTACTTTAAAAAAAATTGAAAAGGTTTGGGGTGGCTTCAATGATAGGGAAAAGTTAAAATTTTTTAAAGTCCAAATTCTTCCTCTAAAAGTTGAAGAAGAAGCCGAAAGTCATGGTAAAAATCACTCCAACACCTACTAAACCTCTTGTTCCCCCTTCTTTCTTTTGAAGGTTGAACGAATTCTATTAAGGAAGTTACCTAGGGGGTACCACCCTTTACAAACGACTTTGAAGGGATGTCTCCCATATGTAAAATTTAGGAACAAAAGACCATTTTTATCATTTCCAGTAATCTATAAGTATGATATTGAACTTTCCCACTGAGGAGACTTGCAAGTTCCATTGGGTAGATTGGAAAGTAGGCAGACAAGCGAGGGTGGTTTAGCCATTGAGCCCCTTTGTTATTCAAGAAAGCTCCTCTCAGTGAGTGGCTTTGGCTGTTTAGTGTCGAAAATTAACGTCTTTAACAGGAAGTAGCGGTTGCAAAATGTGGCCTTAAAAAGGCAGGTCGGATTACTAAGGATAGGAGAGCTTCACATGGCACTGTTGTATGGAGGAGGATTAGGGAGGATTGGAGTGAGTTCCTTCTTCTTACTTCATTTAAAGTAGGCAACGGAAATCAGATACAGTTTTGGCTGGACATTAGGTGTGGGGGCGCGGCATTTGGATATTGGTTCCAATCTGTTTGCCATCGCTAGGAACAAGGAGGCTTTCGTACTGGATTGTTATCATTTAAATGATGGTGTGATCATTTGGGATATCAATTTCGTGAGGCAAGCTCAAGATTGGAGTTTGGAGCTTTTGCTTGTTTTTTATTTCAATGTTTTTTATAATTTTTACTAATTCTAAGGATGTTTTGGTGTGGACCAATGGAAGAGATGGAATCTATTTGAAAGTCTTACAACAAGCTGTCACATAGGGAGTTTGTCTGTGGTAGACTGGAGTGGGAAAGCACTTTGAAAAGTGAGGGTTCCGACATGAGTTTCTTCTCTTTTTTTCGCTTGGGAAGCAATTTCGCAATGAATCTTTACTTCAGATAAGCTAAAACAGAGAAGCAAAGTACTGGTTAGTAGGTGTTTCCTCTACAAAAAGGAAGTTGATGCCGTGTGGCATCTTCTCCTTCATTGCTCTTGGACAAGTATGGTTTGGACTGCTTTCTATGCTTGCACTGGATTATCTTTGGTTACTGGAGGTTCTATAATACAGAACTTTGGGCTTGCCAGGGCATTCACTGTCAGTGCAACAAGTAAAAAAAAATTACCTAATTCCTCTCTCTGTTTTTTGGTTGATTTGGAAGGAGTGGAACAAGATTGCTTTTGATGGAGAGTAATCTTCCATTTCTGTTTAAATTGGAAATTAGCATAAGGCTTAAACTTTTGGTAGAGTGGAAACTTGCATATGGATGTAAATGCCTTGGTTGATATAGGTCATGATCTGTCCTGCAATTGAGCTCCCTTTTGTTTTCGAGAGCTCTTTTGTATATTGATGTAGTTTTTGTGCTCTTTGGTATATGTGTTTGTACTCCTGGTGCTCTATAGTTCAACTTTTTACCTATAAAAAAATGATATCGAACTTTTCCACTATGCCAAAAGTGAACAGTATATAACCACTCATCTCTAAAAGAGTCCGAAGAGGAGTCTTCTCCTTGGAAGGCTCTTCTGTTTGTTTCTCGCCAAATGAGCCAAAATCATCTCATGTAACCATTCTTGAATTATGATAGTGATAACAGCTGTCACCAAGATGGTCTTTAAGTCTTCATCCTACTTCAGGCAGGGGAACATCACTTATTTGTTGGCTTGTGCATGCATCATTTCTTTCTGACACCATTTTTGTCGTCCCTGCAGTTTCTTGGCTATGGTGTTGAAGGAAGCATTTTGCTGCTCCAAACCTGCCTGGATTACCTGAATCTTCACTGGGCAGAGTTGAACTCGCATGTTAAAGCTGCTTTAGTGTCAATTTTCAAGTACATCTTGGAGAAGCCAAACTTTAGCACGGTCTTTTGTCTCTCATTAAAAAGTGGAGTGCTGAGCGAAGCTTTTCTGGAGAATCTTTCGGATACATTATGCTTATCCCTGTGTGAAAAAATTAGCATTGGTCTTGCTTTGTCAAGTTCTGAAAATGTTGAAATTGGGAAGTGTGGTAAGTTTTATTCTTAAATGAGTGGTCTTTATTAGTTTTTCTTTAACGCAATGTTTTGTTGCTGAACAATAGCACAATTCGACATGATTCCCAGGGAAGAACTTTTGTATGGCTCAGATTGAGGAATTGTCTGCAAATCCTGCTCCTTTGAAAGCTGCTGAGCAGATCCAGGGAATTATTCTGTTCCTTCAGCGCTCAGAAGACCTGTGCAAGCATGTAGATTCTTTGATGCAGATGTTGTCTCTGGTGCAGCCTAAAGATGTTGCCTCATTCATTTTAACCCCTTTGCTTTCGGATGAATTGCGTGACGTCAATACAATGAGGTGCCAGTTATACTCAACTCATTGCCTTGATTTTGTTTAACTAAAATGTTTTGTCTTCTTAATACTTTTCTGCTGCAGGAGCTTGGATCTACTGTATGATTGCAAAGAAGATGATTTTGATGCTATCTTGGCGGAAATGGAGAAGGAGATTGGCATGGGAGATGTCATGAGGGAGTTAGGTTATGGATGCACAGTTAATGACTTGCAGTGTAAAGAAACCTTATCTCTGTTTTCTCCACTAACCGAAGTCACTCTCTCTAGAATAATTGGTACTATTGCCCGTACTCATGTTGGTCTCGAGGATAATCACAGCACAGCTTCGAGTTTTGCTGTGGCACTTGGTAACAGCAGTTGGTCTGATCTACCGTCTCCAAGCTCTTGGAACATTGATATTCTCGTAGATTCAATCAAGCAGCTTGTGAGTTTGACATTTCTGATTCAATCTTTGGCTTTAATGGTATGCATATAGTACACTTTTAGAAGCAATTCTTTGAATGCAGGCGCCTGGAATCAATTGGGCATCAGTAATTGAAAGCCTGGATCATGAAGGATTCTACTTGCCTGATGAGGAAGCATTTTCTTTCTTCATGTCTGTTTATCGATGTGCTTGTCAGGTGTGTTTGCATGTCTTGTCTGGTTTTTGAAAATTATTTTGCCTGAACGTGAAGTTCTGTTATGAGCCCTAGCAACTTATCTGCTGAAGTTTATGGAATCTTGAACTTGGGTTGTGCAGGATCCTTTTCCTCTCAAGGCCATATGTGGGTCTGTCTGGAAGAATATTGAGGGCCAGATATCATTCTTAAGATATGCTGTGTCAGCTCCTCCCGAAGTTTTTACCTTTGCTCATTCTGGGAGGCAGCTGGTATGTGCTATAGAACTTGTAATTCTTCCCTTTATTGTTTATTGGTTCTAATTATATGGTAAAATTCTGTGTAGGCTTATGTTGATGCAGTAAATGGTCATAAGCTCCAGCTTGGTCATGCAAATCATGCTTGGTTGTGCCTTGACCTCTTAGATGTGTTGTGTCAAATTGCTGAGGCTGGTTACGCTGGATCTGTTCGCACAATGCTTGAATACCCTCTCAAATACTGTCCAGAAGTCTTGCTTCTTGCAATGGCACATATTAATGTATGCAATCGGAAGTGGATCGACACTTTTCATCATTTGTCTTGATATAATCATCCTGAATTTGAATCTATGTATTCCTGTGCTTGTAGACTGTATATAATCTCCTGCAGTCTGAAGTCTCCCTTGCCGTGTTTCCCATGGTAATGAAAAATGCCGGGGGTGTTGGCATGATCCTTTACCTCTGGCATGTTAACCCGATTCTTGTGTTGAGGGGGTTTGTTGATGCTGCGGGTCTTGATCCAGACTGCATGACTAGAATACTGGACATTTGTGAAGAGCTTAAGGTGAGAGACAGCCGGAAGTTTTTACTGATCCACCCTCCGGGATTTTTTTATGCATTATATTGCTCAGATACCTTGACACTTCTTGTCTTTGTTTTGCATTAAATTGTGGACCTCTTTTTAACTGACATGATAAAGGTCCCATATATCCCAACTTTATAGTTGGAAAGATAGTAGATGTCTTTGAGTTGATTGGGCTCATACTTTTCTGTTTCGTACTTTTCTCTTTTATGTTGACAGAGAAACTTGTTTTTGTTCTGATTTTGCTCCTTTTTCTGTTGCACTGATACGTGGCTTGTTAATGATGCCAGATACTTTCCCAAGTTCTAGAGATGATTCCTTCTTCCTTTGGCATCAGACTTGCTTCCCTTGCTTCACGAAAGGAACTCATAGACCTTGAAAATTGGTTGGGCAATAATCTGAATACTTACAAGCACATTTTCTTTGAGGTAGTGGTTTGTTTCCCCTGGCTGTGAAGTAGTGATTGTTCTAAAAAGTGATGCTGAGATGCTATAATTGATTTCTTATTTCGAATTTTAAATCTGAAGAGCTGCTATTGTTCCTACTGAGATGCATATATAATTGTCTAGGAGTGTCTTCAATTCCTGAAGCTTCTGGAATCTGGTGAATCAGTGGATATTACTGCCAGGGGCTCTCTGCATTCTGGCGGTCTTTTGAATCTTTATCTGGATGCAATTCCTATCTTGTTCAAGGTTCTGTTGCTATATGTTGGACATTGAGTTAATTTTGTGTAAATTTATTTCTGATTAAAATTCAACCATGTTACTATTGTTTTTGCAGACGCTTGTGGCTCATGCGAGCTTGATCTCATCCCACCAACATTTGGAGGAATTGGAGAGATTGCGTATAGCACTTACAACCTCAACTATGAGACTTCAAAATGGTGGGACTGCAGATTCAGCATCCTCTGAGGAATATGCCGAGGACATAGAGGCAGAAGCAAATTCATATTTCCAGCAAATGTTTTCTGGCCAGTTAATGATTGATGCCATGGTTCAAATGCTGACTCGGTTCAAGGAATCTTCTTTGAAAAGGTACACTGTCATCGAGTCTGGTCATCATTTACCACTTCTGTTGGACCTTTGTCTTCTCAAATAAGTTACTTATGAAACTTAAGCAGCAAGTTTGGAAGAAATAGCATAAATCATTCAAATGTATACGATGCTAATCTTACCGCTCGCCATCTTGCGTATCAAGAATGCAGCTATTCTTCAACCGTGTCAAGTATGAAAGTTAGTGATAGAAAAGATAAAATTACATGTCCTACATGACCTAGACTTGTTAAGTTAACGACTTAATTGGATTGGATCCTGGCTAGAAAAGAATCTCGCTGGACACTGGCTAAGGGTGTGTTTGTTTGAGTGATAGTGTTTTCCAGAAATTAGTTTTGCGGACTTTCACATGTTTGGTTCGCCAAAAATGACTAGTCAATTGAAAATACTTTCCAGTCAACGAAAATATTCATGCATAAAATTAGGAAAGTGAATTCCTAAATCTAACGACCAAAAAAATAATTCCTAAATCTAAAAGGGTGAAAACACTTGAACTAACCATTTTCAAATGAGTTTTGAGTTTTCGGTCACATATTACCAAACAAAGGAAAACTAACCATTTTCCTAAAAATGATTTCCCGGAAAGCATTTTCCTTTATCATTGAGTTTTCCCCCAAACAAACGGAGGCTACGACTTTTACAATGTTCGATTAGAATATGATGTGTTTCCTGTTAAGACAAATATATCTTTCAAATGAATATAAGTCAGGAACAGCTTGTCAATCATGACTGCCTGTAATACTCTAAAAGCTATTTCGTATTCGATATTGTGTGCGTATCTAAGCTTATGATGTGCTCTCCATTTAGTTCTTTTATATTGGGGCTGTTAAGGATTGAATAGCATTAGATAGACCAACATTGAGTATATCACTTTGATGCATGTGCAAGAATGCAAGGAAAGCAAAAGCATGAAGCTGATTGTTTCTTAGTATATTTATTGAAGCGGCCAAAGTCCTGTAGTTGCTTTATGAGTTGTTGATAATCAGGTGGATACAATATTGTGCCATACCTCTTTTGAAACTTTTCATATAATGTTCAAATGTTGGCTTCATATTAATTTTGCGAATATTGATTTGAGCTACTTTGATAACTGCAGGGAGCAGTCTATTTTTGAGTGCATGATTGCCAACCTATTTGAGGAATATAAGTTTTTTCCCAAGTATCCAGAAATGCAACTTAAAATTGCAGCAGTACTCTTTGGTGAGTGTCATTGTGGCAATTATGTTTGTTGGCTGTCTCATATGTTCTCTTTGAAGCCATGATGCATTCCTGCTCCTCATTTTGAATGCCTGATATCTGTTTTTGTTCAGCATTATGGTAGTCATTTCTTTCTTTTACCTATAATACGAACTATTTGATTGAGCTTGGTCTATCCAACTCTCATGCATAGCACCTCCTTAATCAATAGATGATGCATTCTCCCAGCAGTTAGCTCGCCATACTTACGTTTGCCGTCTGTTGGCCTGCTTATGTAATTAAAGTGTAAAATTTGAGCGCATATTTATGAAAGTACAGAAAAATTAATTTATCATTACGTCTTATGATAACTTACTTTCATGGAGAAAATTTCCTGAATTTAGTAGCTTCTACATTCTTAAATGGTATATGAACGAGATGGAGGTTTGTTGCTCTAGCCATTCTTCTTAGTTGCCATGTTGATAGGGGAGCATACATAATTTATTTTTTTTTTCATTCTTTTTTATTTGTTTGAATAAATATCAATCAACTAATTCGTTCATTTTCTATTTGCTTTTCTTTTTTTTTTGCCTTTTCAATCTAGATATATTGATCCACGGATCTGTGTCTATGTAGATCCTCTGTCTGTCTACTTTTCTTGTGGAAAGGATCCCCTATATATAAATTTTTCTTTGGTACAAAAGAATATGGTATCATTGTTAGGTGCCATCGGCAATCCATCTTAGGACTAGAGATGCTTACCTATGTTGTATAGTACCATTCATTGGTGTCAAGCATTTCTTTGATGACTATCTCCTACTATTTAGGAATTGCTTAATGTGCATATGGGAGCACTTGTGTTGCATAGATTTGTATATAGGTGTTGTATTCTCCTAATATATTGGAGGCTTGCTTAATTGCTTAGAAGCCTTCAATTGAAATGACATTAATCCTCTGAGTTGTCTGTGTGAATGTCATCACACTGTTAGCTAGTATGGCAGGTAGATGCTAGTGGCGGCAGCTGACCTGACATAGCAACAACGTGGCACTAACTATACACATGGTTTCAGAATTTCGTGTTATAGATAAAATGTAAAAGCTACTTTTAAACTTAAAAAGAACTATGGAGAGGAGACATACTGAACCACATTATCGAACAATATATGAGGATAAATTCTGTCAAGTTCATCCGATAAATGAGAGGATATGGTTTGGTTCCTGGTAAGAACCCGCTGCTGAGCTGATATGGCACTTAGTAGCATGCCTTTCTCTGTTTCTTATGCTGATATGGCACTGGGGTAGAATTGGAATTGGAATTAATATTTTGGGGCGGAATTGGAATTAATAAGGGCAGTGGAAGCTGGTAAAGTACTGGCAGAATTGTAATAAAGCATGATAGATTAGGCAAGCCTTTGGAAATATTGCTAATTCAGAAGGTCTATTGGTGAAACCTTCCTTCGATATTCTTGTGACATGCAGGTATATTTGCTGTTTTGGTATTTGAGTAGATATGGACTGGGAAATTCTACTGTCAAGCGAACTAAAAGTTCTCCAAATAATTGCAAGTGTAATTTACTAATTATAACATGACCTGCTATAAGGACTCTTAGAAATGTTTGGACTGGAAATTGCAGAGGTATCCTCCTTGTTTCTTAATGAAGATGTTGGTAAGATGTACTGTATAATTTGTTTGTGTTTGTCTGTTGGCCCTGCTCTGTCTACACCTCTGTGTTGCGGCTGAGAATTATGCTGGTATTTGCCATAATTCTAAACAGTCCAGAAAGTAGGTACTGTTGTTATGCTGTTCTAGAAAAATAATGGTTGGACACTAGAAGTAAATTGACTTTTCCTTACAGTTTTTGTATGTTGTCTGGGTGATTTTGCATTCAGTTTATTTGAGAATCTGGTCTTTTCTTCTTGTTCAGCTGTTTCCTTATGCTGCTATTTTAAAACTTGTCCAGGCTCTGTCATCAAGCACCAACTTGTAACTCATCTGACACTTGGGATTGCCTTGCGCTGTGTTTTAGATGCGCTCCGTAAGCCTCCAGATTCAAAGGTTAGTGTTATCTATTTGAGACAAATAGTTCCACTTATTTATATCTGTGCTGATGTGCCTGGCTGTATGCAGATGTTTGTATTTGGAACCAAGGCATTGGAGCAGTTTGTGGATCGATTAATTGAATGGCCACAGTATTGCAATCATATTCTACAAATATCTCATCTTCGGAACACTCACTCAGATCTTGTTGCTTTTATTGAACGAACTCTTGCGCGAATATCATCAAGTCATTCAGATCCTGATGGAGGCAACATTCCTGCTAGTGTTCATCATGGTCCACCTCAAGGTGGCGCTGCAAATATGGAGGTCAGAACAATGTTTTTGGGCATGTTGCTTGCATTGAAAACATAATTTCTTTTGGGATTAGAATTAAAGTTTTTGAGACTGGAGGGGGAGGTTCTGATTGGAATAATGTATTGGTTGTATGTTGGAAGTAGATTTGAGATGACTCTGTGGCATGATAAGCCTCGTATTCCAAGCACCCTAGTTAATGGCATGATCAACATTTTCATTATCTTCCTCAGGGATATGTTGCATGTACCGCTTTGGTCTTTTGTCTGGTGGTATTGTCGCCTTTACTGGAGTTGTTCTCCATACAGTGCTTATTTGAGTGACTTCGACCAAAGCTATTGGATTCGAAATTTCCCTTCATCATTCTAGTTGCATGTTTCATGTTTAGTCCTGTTAAAGTTTCTGCCTACTTTTGTTTTATCATCTGCGAAAAGCATACACCTGGCTGCATCATCCTTATTGCAAACTGTGATTCCTTAATGTGAGCACGAGGTCACAAAATCAATACAGACATATGCAATCGGGATTATTCGCATACTTGTGAGATTGCTGATGCTTCTATTGTAAAGTATGTGGATAATGTCCCTTTTGTTGTAATCAAGCCATTACATTCCACTACAAGGTCACATTGAATTTTATGTTAGGACATCTTATGTTAGAGCATAAAGTATGTTTTTTCCTTTTTTCCCCTTTCATATAGAGTTTGGTGATGAGCTATAAAATCCTGAACTGGTCTGTTGGAGCCCCTTCAAGCTTCTTCTGCATGTGATCAACGCGTTGCTGAGAATGTCTGAACTTAACCATGACTAAGTAGTCCAGGCTTTACCCATTTTGTGGCGGAGTTATTTTTCTCATGTCTTCCTTCTCAAATTGCATTTTTGTTTAACGAACTTAATATTATTTGACAATTTTATTGCACAGACTTATCCAGTTTGTCCTCAAAGGCTTGAATTTATGATGCAGGTGAATAGCACTTCAGGCTTTCTTGCCGGACAGCAACCTATTTTGCCATTCCAGCTTCAACAGAGACAGGAAGCATCCCTAGATGATAGGCATAAGACTCATGCATCTTCGGTAATGGAGGTGAAAGCTGTGGTACCTGCGCCAGGGAAACCTCCAGCTAGCACAGTAGGTGAATCTTCCAATATCCAGAAGGTATGCTTGCTACTGGGCCATGGCCGCATTCTACCTTTCCTTTTGTTGATATCCATTTCCGACATCTAAGTCTGAATTCCTTTTGTAAGTTGCAGACCCAGAATGTAGGGAGTACTGCTGTACCATTGTCTTCATCGCCTGGTTTTGTTCGTCCTTCCAGGGCTCCTCCTTCTGCTCGTAGGTTCCTACTACTGTATAAATCACGTGTGTTTTTGTGTCTGATGTCTTGAGGGACTTGTACAAATGCTTCGTTCAAGAATTGACATGGAAGTAATCCATCGGATCACATCGTGATACTCGTGAAGTCAAAATTGATGTTGATTATTGATATTGAGCGCTTTAAGTATATTCATAGAGTGTAGGCCCTTGTTTTGTTAACAGATTGAAACTAATGTCCTGATGTTCTGTCAAGGATACTCAGCATACCACATTGTGCTTGCCCCTCTGGTAGAAAGTCAATGAACCATCTCTCTAAAATGAAATACGAACTTTTAGCTGATAGGCTAGTAAATTTTGTGCTTCCTCATTGAGGTTGGCTTATACAGAAAAAAGCATGAAAAGATATATGAGGGGAATGATAACCTTTTCTGCACCCTTGCCATCAACTACAAGGCCATGTACATTGTTATTTGAGGGATTTATTTGAACTCTTGATGAGTATGTTAAACGTGTCACTTATTTTGATGCAGGGTTTGGCTCTGCTTTGAACATTGAGACACTCATTGCTGCTGCTGAGAAACGAGATACTCCTATAGAGGTACTTTTCCTGTCTCAATCTTCCAGACTGCTTTATCGTTATATTGAGGACTGGAATCTTAGGAATGCTTTTGTGGTCAAGATAGCATAGTATTGCATGCTTAATAGTAAAAACATCTAATTTTCATTCATACGAGAGGGATATTATTCAATCTCAGAAAGCCGTGTGATTTGACATCATTCTATGTTCCTTTTTCCTGGATCTGAATCCCCTCTCATAGTCTTTTTATGTCTTCCAAGTAATCTTACTGAACCTGATGCTTTCTGTGTGGAATGCAATTTAAAGTTTGTAATCTGTTGTGTCAATATGTTTTTGATGGTCTGGACAGTTAGTAGATGAGGTTTGGAGGCAATGGCAAAATCACTCACTACTGTGTGTTATATTGAAGATTCTTTTTTTAGCAGTCTTTATTTTGTGTAGAAAAGCATGACGCTTTGTAATATGGCCATTGCTTTGGAGTGTGGCCTTGACATGCACACGTGGTCCTACAAATGATGTTGGAACGTTATGATTAGTGTTAGAAGTTAAAGTTACATTATTTTGGTTGTCAAATGGTATATACTGTGGCGTACATCAAACTATTTAGTTTGTCACCTTGAATTATCTCTTATATGTATATAAAAATTGTTGGGTCCCTGTGCTGTATCAGAGACCTGCCAGAGAACAGTCAGTCAGGTTAGTTTTGAAAATGTGTTTGCGATCTCAACCTGATTGAGCTGTCTCTTGCGTATATTAAGGTGCCTACTTGTCAGCCGGTCATAATATCTTGTATGCCTCTGGTACAAAATATGTTGTGAGCAGTTTACTGTGTGTTGTATTTTCTTCTGATTGATCTCACTGGCTTGTATATCTTGATGACTTGATATATGAGTGCTGGTTGTCAGATTCTACTTGGGTTGTGTATTTGAATTACTGCTTTGTTCTCATTTATGTACATAGTCAATTTCTTGTAGTGATTAAATCATTTGTCCACTAAATCTGTTTCTTTTTGTTTACTTTATGTATGCAGGCTCCAGCATCAGAAGTTCAAGACAAGATATCATTTATTATCAACAACCTTTCAGTGACGAATATTGAAGCTAAAGCAAAAGAGTTCGCTGAAATTTTTAAAGAGCAGTTCTACCCATGGTTTGCGCAGTACATGGTCATGAAAAGGTTTGAAGTTTAAACAACTGCTTGTACTTTTAAGAATTTTTTGGATGCACCTGTATATTTTCATACCTTATCTTATACTGAGGAAGTCTAGTTAGATGCATTCTTCCTTCTATTCCGTTCCTTGGACATGCCTTAACCATCTTGCAGCCTCCACACCCTCTATTGAAATTAAGAAAATCCCTTTATTTCAAGGATTTATGTCATTTGATATTGTTTCTGTCTCTTTTGTTACATCTGTATGTGTAGTAATCCTGAGATATTACGAGGGGTTTGCCTCCACTTATAGTAGTCATGCCTTACTTTTTGCTAATTTTCTTGGCAGAGCAAGCATTGAACCAAATTTTCATGACCTTTACTTGAAGTTTTTGGACAAAGTCAATTCAAAGGCCTTAAATAAAGAGATTGTTCAAGCAACTTATGAGAACTGCAAGGTTTGTTGCCACTAATTTGGTTGGCTCTGCATTTGATGGATACTACAAGTGGGATGACACAAGATTTTTTTACTTTCTAGGTCCTTCTAGGATCTGAGCTCATAAAATCAAGTTCAGAAGAGCGCTCACTACTGAAGAACTTGGGTAGCTGGCTCGGGAAATTAACCATTGGCAGGAATCAAGTTTTAAGGGCTCGCGAAATAGATCCAAAGTCATTGATTATCGAGGTGCTTGCACTTCGGGGAAATTTCTTTATGATATATTATAAACATCATTGGCTCTTAATGTCTTATGCATTGTTTTCTTTTTTCACTTTAATCTTTTGTTTAATTGAATTATGTCTTTTGTTCATCTTTTTCTGTAGCCGTTTATGATATGCAAGGATTTGTGTTTTTATATATATTTAATTACTTACTTTTTGCAGGCATATGAGAAGGGTAAAATGATTGCAGTTATCCCATTTACTTCAAAGGTAGGATTGTAAATGTGCTCCAGTAGTGGATATTACGTCTGCCCTTGACTTTTTATTGCTTACTCTACTCTTTCTGCAGATTCTTGAGCCCTGCCAAAACAGTCTAGCATACCAACCTCCTAATCCATGGACCATGGGGATCCTTGGATTACTAGCTGAAATTTATCTGATGCCGAACTTGAAAATGAACCTCAAATTTGATATTGAGGTACAGGAAAACCGTTTTAGACAAAGTCAGACTGGAAAAATCTTGTCTTTCCTTTTTGTCTAGCCTGAAATAAGATGCTAGATTTCTTATTATGTAGCCTTTTTGATCATAGGTCCTTTTCAAAAATCTTGGGGTGGATTTGAAGGACATGACACCTACGTCACTTCTGAAGGCTCGTATAAGAGAAGTTGAAGGAAACCCTGATTTTTCAAACAAAGATGTTGCTGCAACCCAACCACAGATCCTTGCGGATGTTAAATCTGGAATAATATCACCAATAAATCAAATAGAATTACCTCTGAAGATTGCCAGTCCGTCTGATTCTAGCCATACACACTTATTGTCTCAGGTATCCATAGTATTATTGTCTTGTTGGGGCATGAAATGGTACGTATATGTTGTAATTTGACATGATGTGGATCTTCAGTTTGCTGCTCCTCTTCAACTATCATCCGGTGCATTGATTGAGGATGAAAAGTTAGCAGCTTTGGGTCTGTCCGATCAACTTCCCTCTGCCCAAGGACTCTTGCAGGCTGCCCAGTCCCAGTCTTCATTCTCTGTTAGTCAGGTGGCTGCGTATGTTTGCTATTTCTTTTGTGGATGATGACTGGTGTTATGTTTATTAACAAGTCCAGATTCCTGTTGCTTTCAGCTGCCTTCTTCAATTCTTAACATTGGAACTCATGTTATAATCAACCAAAAGCTAACTGGTCTTGGCTTGCATTTGCATTTCCAGAGGTAATGTTGCTGTTCTAATTCCTTCACACATTTAGTATTACATGTATCTCTCTCTTCGATCCCCTCCTGTTTTTAAGAAAATTGTGAATATATATATCTTGTGCACCTGCACATGCACGCATACTCGGGCACATGACTTGTGTTCATGAACACCCATTCATCCACCCAGTTATCCACACATGAGCTTCCTGGAAAGATGAATACATAATATTTCAAATGTATATCTTTGAATATTGCTGAATAAATTATTTTGCACCTATTGCAGTGTGGTTCCAATAGCTATGGACAGAGCTATCAAGGAGATTGTACCTGGGATTGTGCAACGTAGCGTTTCCATAGCAACTCAAACAACAAAGGAACTTGTTTTAAAGGTGTTATTTTAAGGCTTTGATTTTCAAAACGCAGAGTCTAACATATTGCTTGAATGTTGACCTTGTACTCTGTCGGATGTGTTTACTTGTTTCCCCTTTATAATTGGATAATTTTGGGTATTCTTGAAATGGTAAAATAGTCCAGAGCGGCTAAAAGTCGGCCAAAACAGTTTTCTAGTGGAGATGATAATAATTCCTTTTTAATACATCCCTGCCATGGCTCTACCCTTTTGATTTTGGCCAGTACCATGGCTCAACTCTTCAATCCCAGTCTACTTTACCTTAATTTTGTCTAATCTGTTTTAGATCATTATAGGAAGCTGTTTACCATCAATCACATGTAACACTTATACATT
Organism: Syzygium aromaticum; assembly: GCA_024500025.1. Classification (NCBI taxonomy): domain Eukaryota; kingdom Viridiplantae; phylum Streptophyta; class Magnoliopsida; order Myrtales; family Myrtaceae; genus Syzygium; species Syzygium aromaticum. Next base: position 11,030,113 of record CM044889.1, on the reverse strand, counting down.
TGACTATTGTACAGTTAAGTGGTATTGCCTGTTCACCTGATTGCCTTACCTATTATTTTTTTGAAGCCGTTACTATTTGCACATGCTATGTTGCATCATAATCGGAGCTACTCTACAACTGATGCTTTACATATTTTGTGCTCACATCAGTTTCTATCTCCTATACCTTAAGTTTGTTCAATAATTGTGGAGAGAGAAACCTTTGGGCATTTACAAACTAGAAATCAAGGATTGATTTTCTGAAAAATTGATGAGTGCAGTTTCTGAGTTTTAGATTCACATAGAAATAATTGTCGCCCTTTGTTTCGTATGGGTGGTATCCCTTGGTATCCTTCAAATTAACTTATTAGTGAATAGAATGGAAAATGTGCTAGTTATGGCGGGATGCTGGGCCTGGATGTTTGCATCCACATTGTCAAATCAGGCATTTTGTTCTTGGGAATAATTCTTTTTTGTGTCGAGTAAATGTATTGTGGTTCACACATATTGGATGGCATGATAGGACTATGCTCTGGAGTCAGATGAGACAAGAATCTATAAAGCAGCGCGGAAAATGGTTGCGAGCCTTGCTGGAAGTCTAGCTCATGTGACATGCAAGGTACTGTTATTTAAATGGACTTTGTTCTCATTTTTGGTTTTCAGAAGAGCCGGATACTTTCTCCTCCAAAGCATAACCTCTATGATCTGGCATTTGACAGCAGGAACCTTTGCGTGCTTCAATATCAAATCAGCTAAAAAATTCGCTTCAGGGCTTGAATATATCTGCCGAACTTCTTGACCAGGCTGTTCAACTGGCTACCAATGATAATCTTGACCTTGGCTGTGCAGTCATTGAACGGGCTGCAGCTGATAAGGTTAGGAATCCAGTATCATTGGCTTATACCTTATCGTTTTCTCCCCCTCCATATGTGCTTTCTTTTTTTTAATGATAATAACTGAGCATAAGATGATTGGCACAATATTTACCGGTGGTGCACGTAATTTAGATAGACTATCCATTATTAAATTTAAGTGTGAAGCTTATGCAAGATCTATCAAGTTTAGAATTCAGCTTCTGTATGTCCGATCTTGTTAGGACAAGTATTTGATGGGTTCGAGTGTCTGCTTTCATGTTGTTTTTGCTTTAATCTTGTTGATATGAGATAGATGGACTAACAAGTGTTTGCTGTGTTTGCATCTTTAAGTGTGAGTGGCTTGCACAATCTAAGTAAACAAATAGGTTTCTTTCTGTGCAGCTTTAGTGGGAAGTTCTTTATGCAACCTTAACTTTTATTTCCTTGCTTTTCAATAGTACATGTTTTACCTTGGTGTGGTGATATAATTATATCTAGCGTCTGTTTTGTATAAAAGGTTATAATTAACGTTTGAGCTTGCAAATTCATCTATTGAAGTAGGACAGCGCAAGTTATGCATCTTTACAGAATTGACGATAGAGGGATATACTCTCCTGATTCATATTGGGGTATTGGTTGTCTTAGAACTTCTTTTTCCAGACGGAATTAGGATCGATTACGGATTAAAGACTTAACAGTTCTTTTTTGTAGTCAAGATATTTCTGGGACTTGCATGTGCAGGGTTCTTGCACCGGATGCTTAGCTAAATTTAAATAGTGGCAGTATGATTGAGATGAACCATACCATTATGGGGGAGTTGGAAGTACATAGTGTATGTTTAACCCATTTGGATAGCATCATAACATGTTTGAGATAAGCGCCTTTTGGTTCTCTCCTTTGTATTGTCACTAGGTTGTGGGTTCTGTGTTTCTTGTAGGCAATTCAAACCATCGATGGTGAAATCTCTCAACAACTTAACCTAAAGAAACATAGGGAGGGTGTTCCTCCAGCATATTTTGAAGCCACTGTATTTGCTCAAGGATCAATGGGCATTCTCCCAGAGGCTCTTCGCCCCAAACCCGGTCATTTGTCCCTTTCTCAACAACGGGTTTATGAGGTATAACTGTTGGGTTGTTTTAGTGAGCCATGATTACGTGTTGGATTATACCTCTTTGAGCATCTTTTTGCAACTGTTTCATTTCAGGACTTTGATAGGCTTCCCTGGCAAAACCATTCGAATCAAAATTCACATTCACTGCCTTCAGGACATTCAGCTGCATCTGGAGGTTCTCTACCTTCTACTACATATGATGTGGTGTCTGGACAACTATCGGGCTATGCTCCGTCCTATATTAACTCAGGAACTGAAGCAGTTTCTCGTCAATTGGATCTTCCTTCTGAAGGAATAGAGGCTAATTCAGCTCCATTTCTCAGGTTCCTGCTTTTTTCTTGGGAAGGATTTCCATTCATGGTTTCATTAATATTGAAGTTTGGGATTCAGGGTTTCTGGCTAATTGTTTTTTCTGTGATTTCAGTGTGTCCTCGACTCATATTGGCACAGTGGATGGGGTTACTCAGAGTTCTGACAAAAATGCAGTTACCGGTTCACTGCCTTTGTCTGTTTCCGTGTCTGAGCTGAATTCAGTGGAAACCTCTAGTGCTATGAAAGTTAGACTATTTCTTTTGTGTCGATACTTTTATAACACTTAAGTTTTGTTGCTGAGCTGTGCTTTCTTGAACTTTGCAAGGACACTGCTCCTCCACAGCCATTGCCCTCACCTGTGCCCTCTGAGCGCATTGGAAATAGCATATCAGACCCTTCATTGCAGCCAAGGGATGCATTAGACAAATACCAAATTGTTGCACAGAAGGTTCTGAATAATTCTATCCTGTAGTTTGTGCTTCTGCTCCTTGATGAACTTTCTTGAAGCGTTCAGCTGTTTAATTAAGAGTGTCATAAATTTCATGGAACTCTGTGTTTTCCGGATGGATGATGGAGAATAAACTGAATGCAGTTTAACCATCCATTGAATTTTCCTTTAAAACTGGCTTCTCAGGGACAACCATCTCTAAAATCAATGTAATCCGTATCCATATGGACTGGATATAATCTTGCTGTCTTGGATTGCATAGAAATGGATTTCTTAAGGTCTCCTGTTCTACAACTATTCAAGTTACGGATTGCGCATCTGTCTGGTCGAAAAATATGGATTTCATTGTATAAGACAAAATTTCTGTTTTGGTTTTTGTGTTGGGAAGTGAGAGATATGGTATTCCTTTTCGTGCATATTATAACTGTCAATTAGTTGCTTGTTTTGACTTTCTATTTAGTCGGTATTGGAGTGGTTCTCGTATATGAGGATGCCCTTAAACCCCAATCACTTACCTTAATACCTGAAGAACTATCTACAGATTTTTTGCTTCTAACTTCTCTTAAGTTTTTCATATTTTTGTGTATCATAGTTGTGGCTCTTTGACAATTGTCTGTTTTAATTCCAGTTGGAAGATTTGATGACTAATGATGCTAGAGATGTAGAAGTTCAGGTATTATTCTTCTAGTGTCTCCTTGTGTTCAATGTATTCTTTTGTTCGTCCCATATTTTTCCTTATTTTTGTGGAACTCTTGTGGTGTGCCATGAGTTATGTTCAAAGCTATTGCCTCCTCTTCTTTCATGGAATCTGTGGTCTGAGTTTATTCAGTATATGTCTTGCACTTCCCTCTGATATGTGGCTCTGCTAGGCAGTATGTTAGATGTAGTTTCTATTATTGTTTTAAGTATTGTTCACTGTATTTTGAAGTGGCTCCTCGTCATTGAATGTTTTTCTACATTTATTCAATTGAAATATTTGTGCACTAGTCTCGTGGACATATATTTGATAGAGGAAATAATCACGGATGCTATTGTGATTTGTTTTAGAGAATAATTGCTGAGGTTCCTGAGATCATACTACGCTGCAGAGGTCGAGATGAGGCTGCTTTGGCAGTAGCTCAAAAGGTTTCCTATGTTCTATAATGAGCATTCTGATACGCAGAATCACCTTGAACTTTCTTTTGCTTCCTATCTTGCTCATTGTCTCATGCTGGATACTATGCAGGTTTTCAAGGGTTTGTATGAAAATCCATCAAATAACTTTCATGTCAGCGCTCATCTTGCAATTTTGGCTGCCATCAGAGATGTTTGTAAGCTGGTGGTTAAGGAGGTTACAAGCTGGGTATGAATGCGTATTTTGTTTTTGTTAATTTTGTGTAGTTTTAGCAGTTTGGAATACTGTGAATGTGCAACATTGTTCTCCTTATTGTCATACAAGCATGGAAATGCTTCTATGATGTGATTCTTGTGCTCTCTTTTTCTTATATACTCCTGCTTTCTTACCATGTGTAGTGCAACTTAATGCTGAGTTGAATTTCTTTTGTCCATGAATAAAGCATGCGATTTTGGGCTGTAATCTCTAGACTTTTGGTTCTTTGGGATGCATGTATTGTTCCATTCAATATCACTGGTGAAGCTTCATACTTTTCTTGCATTTCCTGTGGAGGATTGCACTGGCATCAAACTCCCCCTTTGTTGAACATTTAAATATTGTTAAAGCGTATTTGTCACTTTTGTATCTTCTTGTGATTGATTTTTTTATTATGTAGCACTATGGAGTAGTTGGCATTGGAAACTAGCTTGGGTGTAGTATTATTTGACCTAGACATTGGCCAGGACTATAATCTCTTTTCTAACTTGGATTTAATGCAATTCAACTATTGTTATGAAGTTGTCCAAAAAAAAAAAGAACTTTTTTTATGATGCATGATGATGAGATTTTTTTTTTTTTTTTTTGGTTTTTTGGCTTAGCCTTCCGTGTATTGGTTTTTCATAGATAATTTGTCTATCATTTGTTATGTCTTTCTTCTCTCTATGTCTTTACTCCTTGCATTCTTCTTAGATTTAGTCTAATGATGGCATGGTTTGGGAATCCCTACCTTCAAGCTGAGGGTAATTACTTGATTGTTGTCGTGTTATAGGTAATATACTCGGATGAGGAGCGGAAGTTCAATAAAGATATCATTCTGGGACTGATCCACAGTGAATTGCTAAACCTCGCTGAGTACAATGTTCATATGGCAAAGCTGATAGATGGGGGCAGGAATAGTACGTAGCACAAAGATTCATTTAATTTTGGGATCTATCCTGTAGCATTTTCGACTGACTAGCCCATGGTTAAATCTGCAGAGGCGGCTACAGAGTTTGCTGTTTCTCTTCTGCAAACTCTAGCAATTGAAGAATCTAGTGTTGTTTCTGAGCTCCATAGTCTTGTTGAAGCATTGGCAAAGGTTTGTTCCACTTTCTTCGTGAGTTATTTGTCTTATGTTTCCTGTTGTTTGATGAATCTCATTTTGTAGCTTGCGACAAAGCCTGGAATGCCTGAGTCATTACAGCAGCTGGTTGAGGTTTTGAAGAATCCTGGTGCTAATGCAAATGCCTTTGCTAGTCTCACTATTGGAAAGGAGGATAAGACCAAGCAAGTAAAGGACAAGAAGGTTGGTGGAATTGCCATTATAAGATCTTTGCTTGTTGTGATCTCTTGTATTCTTTTATCTCATTCTTTATGTTGAAATAGGCTCCTGGACCTACCACCATTGGTAGAGATGACTACAACAATGTTGATGTTGTGGAGCCCGATCCTGCTGGCTTTGGTGAGCAGGTAAACAGATCATCGTGCACCTGCCAATTACATGTTGTACAGAGCGGGAGTAAGAACAGAGGTCTAGGTTTGAATTACTGTTTCATATGAAGTCATAGCTAATGAAAATGCACTGTTAGAAAGGTCATTCGATAGGGAGGCAACTTGTGTCATTATGTAACCTTGCTCAAGGTATTGGAAGCAGGCAGCAGCTTTCTTTGTAGCTTTCTGTATTTATTTTTAGTACCTGGATAAGGAGACATCATTATCTGACTGGGTCGAGCACTGTTAGATGTGTCTGGAAAATCCGGCTTCAAGTGTTCTGTTTTTATTTGGAGTGGATAATGCTTGACATTCGCTTAGCTTACACCTGTCATTCATTAATTTGCACAAACACTGACAATTTCTGGCAAACTTGCTGAATGTTCTGCAGGCATCCTTGCGTTTTGGAGAATGGTACAGGATATGTGAACTTCCTGGTTCAAATGATGCTGCTTGTTCACATTACATCTTACAGTTGCATCAAAATGGACTTCTTAAAGTTGATGACATGACAGATCGGTTTTTCCGTGCTCTAACGGTGACAATTTTGAAACTACATAAACATATGGATTGATAATCAAGTTGCAATCCTTTTCTTACCATTGGCTTTTATTTCCTAATGTCAGCATATTGCTGTTTCTCATTGCGTTTCTTCTGAAGTGATCAATTCAAGCACTACACAGTCACCTCAGCAAGTACAGAATCTTTCATTCCTTGCAATCGACACATATGCAAAACTTGTCTTTTCAGCTGTTAAGGTAATTAAAGCTCTATATGGTAATGGTATTTCCATTTCTTGTTTTGGTTGACTGATTGTAATTTTTTCTTTAATTCTTCCTGTATTTGTTCAAAAGTATTGTCCTGTGGACCAAGGATCCAGCAAGCATGCACTTTTTTCGCGGGTGAGACATTATTATATATGTAGCTGCAGTTTGAAATTATGTACTGGATTTGAATTCTCCTTTTCTCCCCTTCTGCTAAAATGATAAAAATATTTGCTTTGTTGTAGATACTGGCTGTTACTGTTAGATATATCCAAAAAGATGCGGAGGAGAAGAAAGCTTCTTTTAATCCGAGACCGTATTTCAGATTGTTTATCAATTGGCTGCTGGACTTCAATTCCCAAGATCCAGCTATTGATAGTACACATTTTCAGGTACTTCTGTCAATGGGTATTGTTTGATGGATTATGCTCCCATCTAATTGACTTAACATTTTGTGGATGATGCAGATTTTGACAGCATTTGCGAATGCATTCCATGCTTTGCAGCCTCTGAAAGTTCCAGCATTCAGGTTAGAATGGTACCACTTCCAAAGCTTGAAAATGGGGAAATCATTGTGCATCTGTTTTTTGCTTGATTGCGTCTAGACCATCAATTGTTGCTTTCTGTAGAATTTCATCAAAGTATCTTTGAACAGACACATTAAATGATTCTTTTAGGCAATTAGGTCCATTGAATAAATAACTTAGTTGGGTGTGAAGTGAATAGTGTTCTCTCATTAGGTATAATGGTATTTAGCAGGTTAGTTGGGGAGAAAACTAGTGATTTTGTTTCGTAACACCGTTTTGTGTTGTGGAATACGCTGCAAGTTTTGACGTTCAAATGAATCGTTTGGGCTTTTGGTTTTCGAAATGAGCGATTATTTCAACGGTTTAGTGGTTTTGCACTGACCCAGAACTTTTGCTTCGTGCATTGATGTGATTCAAAAGTTTCTTGCATTGGGTCGCACTTATGTGCAGGTCAAGAAACCTACTAATTGAAGCTGAAAAAACATGGTGCCCAGGGGGTACTGTTCCCGTACTTCCAACTGATTCCATGACTGCAAGTTGTTGTTTGGTAGCCAACTGAGTTGCAAATACCAGCAATACTTAAACACAAAGGATTGGCATGTTAAAGAACATTTAACTTGCTCACGGTCTTTGGTGCCAAGAATCAAGAGTCCTTATTTACCCATTTGTGTCAGAGATTTTTGAGTTGTGGGGTTTCTTTTAATGTTTGCCGAATTACTTTCATGCGGATCATTGTTTGCTGAATAACTTCCATGTGGATGATATGCTATGATTGCATGCTCTTTGCAGCTTTGCATGGCTTGAGCTGGTTAGTCACAGGAGTTTTATGCCGAAGATTCTCTCAGGGAACTCTCAGAAAGGTTGGCCTTACTTCCAGCGCCTGCTGGTTGACTTGTTTCAGTACATGGAGCCATTCTTGAGAAATGCTGAACTTGGTTTGCCGGTGGGCTAAATCTTTCTTTATCATTTTTAATTTGTCATCTTTATGGTACTCAGATATAACCTGCTTGATGGGCAATTAACGGTTCTAATATTCTCGTTCCCCTTTACATGCACAGGTTCATTTTCTGTATAAGGGAACACTTAGAGTGCTGCTTGTGCTGCTTCATGATTTTCCAGAGTTCCTTTGTGATTATCATTTTACATTTTGTGATGTGATTCCTCCTAGCTGCATCCAAATGCGAAATATCATCCTTAGTGCATTTCCTCGCAATATGAGGCTTCCTGATCCATCTACTCCTAACTTAAAGGTGTCTACTGTTGATATTCCTTATGATTTCTTCTCGTAGGTCATGGATATTAAAACTAAGATCTTTTCTGCATTCGTAGATTGATTTGCTTGCGGAGATCACTCAACCACCTCGCATCCTTTCTGAAGTTGATGCTGCTGTAAAAGCAAAGCAGATGAAGGCTGATATTGATGAATATCTTAAGGTATACATGCACGGTCTTCTCTTCCACACTGGCCTGCCTACTAGAGTAGGATTTGGAGGTTTTCTTTCTAGAGTTGTTCCATAGCATACAGTATGAAAATTGGAAATTTCACATGGACTATACTTTTTTAACTTTTTGAGAACCTTCTCCCATATGACATATCTTGTCATACTGTTTACTTTAAGCAGACAAGGCCACAAGGATCACCTTTTTTGACTGAACTGAAGCAGAGATTACTGCTTCCGCCAAGTGAAGCCTCAGTTTCTGGCACCAGATATGATGTGCCGCTGATAAATTCTCTTGTTCTTTATGTCGGGATGCAGGTAACTTCCTTTGGTATTGAGTGGATTTCCAGTTATTTGTGGATATTGGGAGCCTATTGGTTTCTCAAGACACCCGAACAATCTCTAGATGAAGCTGTTGTACTGAGCTATCTCCTTCTTTTATAACATGCTTCCTTCGTGAAAGTGAGAATTTTCCAGAGGAATATAAAATTGTGAGAATTCGTTTGGTACCAGTTCACATCACATTTATTTAATTTCATGTCAAACTTCAACCTTCTTATACTAGCTCATATATTTTTTAAATTTATTGGCTATCAACTCATAATTATCGACGAAAGCACTCAATGTAAAGAGTATTTTACCGACTATAATAAGTTTCACAAGTAAGACTAACCACTCTATGTAACATGTAATTTTTTGGTAGTAGAGTTAATCGTACAAGTTACTTTGCTGTCTAAATAATGTTTGTGAGACTGGTTAAATTAATCACCCTTATTGATGCAAGTGATTTATTGACGCGCTAATTTATGCCAATTTTAGTGACAGACACTTGTAATTATATTATTTTCTAGTGTTCCCTTCCTAAATTTTGGTAGCTTTTTCCTTTTCTTATTATTTGATTGCAGTTTGGTAGTTCGAAGGAAACTTCCTTGGAAGTTGTAAAAGAATTGTTGCAAAGGGAAAAAAAAACCACAAAGCTTTTGGATGATAGAATAAGAAGATACCGTTCCAAATGTCATTGATGTTTAGCTGTTGGAGTCTGGTGTTTGGTGAAGCTTGAGACTAGAGAGAGATGCAAACCGAGAATTGGGAGATTGACTATGCAGTAGATTGAGCTGAGTTGAGGCCTTTTTCTTTCTCCTATTCTGGTCCTCTGTTTGGTCTAAAGGAAAACCCTGGAAACTACCAAAATCAATTTGGTTTCTATCTATGAAAATGGGAATAGAATACCCACATTTCCTTTTTCGATCTAGTTTCTAAGGTTCTGCCATAAGTTTTTCCTCTGCTTGTTTTTGTTTCAAATGGAAATGCGGCTGAAGAATGTCTTTCTCCATATACTAAAACCAGCCTTATTTCTAATGATTCTATTTTAGTAGTTGACGTTGAATTCTTCTCTTCTTTGTTATCTTGGGTGAAATTTACTCTTTTTTTTATATAGAAATGGCAAGTTGTTTATTCCATTTATGTCGTGTCTTAAACGTGGGAGGGCGAACATAATGGTGTTGAGGCGAGGACATTACTATTTTTTAGGAATGAAACTCCGTTTATTTTTTTACCCTATTATGCAGAAAGATTTTGGTAGAAAAATAAAGTCTTATGGGATAAAATAACGTCCGTTTTTTTTTTTAATGTTTGCGTCAGGCTCCCAATTGAATTTGTCCAATTTTCTTTCTCTATCTGAAATGTGAAGTTATGTGGATAACAGTTCTTTTGAATTATGTACCTCAAATATTAGATTCTTTGAGAAGCGCTCTCTCTCAATTGCTCTATATGACATATGGCTGTTTACTTCTATATCTATATTTCAGGCCATTCAGCAGCTACAGTCAAGGACTGCTCATGCACAAACACCAGTAAATCCTGCTTCACTGGCTGTTTTCCTGATCAGTGCGGCACTGGATATTTTTCAGACCCTGATACTGGAGTTGGATACAGAAGGACGCTATCTCTTTTTGAATGCAATTGCTAATCAACTGCGTTACCCAAATACACATACACACTATTTCTCTTTTGTCCTCCTCTACTTATTTGCAGAAGCGAATCAGGTAATTGCGCCACTACTGGTTTCCTTACTTTGGGTGGTGTTACGTGTGTTAAAATGTTATTGTAGTTGGTAGAATATATTTAATGTTTCCAAGAGTTATTCCCGAGCAAGAGGAGCGCATAGCTTCATCTTGTTTGGTTATTTTGGACTGACACATTGTTCTTGAGATTGCCAAGAATCACAATGATAAGAAGATGCTTAGTTGGCATATAGTTAATAGCCGTCTTTTTGGGGTTGAAGGCTTGTAATTTATTTGAGTTGCTATACTTTGATAGTTTTGTCTCTGTTGTGATTTTAGCCACAATCTTGAATTTCACTTTTGGAAGCTGTGTTTCGAATTTTGTAAATTTTCATTGTCAAAATAGGTCTATATAATCGGCGTGAGATCTTATACCGTTTTAAGGTAGAATAATGACATTTCACCCTTTATGACTGCTCACAACCAATATCATAGGTGCTGTAATTTCTGTGCTAGCCTTTACCTTTCAGCTATCAATGCTTCCGCCTTTGTCTGTATAAAACATTAATGAGTGTTGGAAGTGTTGTACTGCTCAAGAGTTTAATTTCCATGTGGTTCTCATTGGTGTTGGCTCATATAGTCAAAACAATTTGTTTTATTACCATCATTTTTTGTGGTGCCTTTCTCTATTATCCAAATCTTCATATGCTCCGTTGGGGTCATTTGATATAACTGGTGCCTTGTAGCAGGAGATTGTCCAAGAGCAGATTACGAGAGTTTTGTTTGAACGCCTAATTGTGAACCGCCCTCATCCCTGGGGTCTTCTTATAACCTTTATCGAACTCATCAAGGTAAACTGTGTTTCTGAAATGTTTTACTGGAAGTGAGATGCCATTTACATGCTTTCTATAAAATGTTGGGTTCACGATTTGCAGAATCCGCGATACAACTTTTGGAACCGATCCTTCATCCGCTGTGCTCCTGAGATTGAGAAGCTTTTCGAATCCGTCGCAAGATCATGCGGGGGTCCGAAAACTGTGGACGACAGTGTGGTCTCTGGTTGGATATCCGACAACGCACACTGACTTGTAACTTTGTGGCCATAGCTTCTTTTCTTTCTTCTTTTCCCTTCAATGTTTTCTGTAGAGCCCCGTCTGTTTGTTTTCGGCCGAAACATGGACCGTGTAATTGACTCTCTTGTACATTGTAGGACAACTCAAACTTAGAAAATTCCAGAGCCAATTTTTTCAGTGTTGAACTTAGGCACGCTGCGGTTAATTTATGCTATCTCCCTGTTTGAAGTTGTTCCGAAAGAATGTTAACCTGGCACTAGTACTGGTACATTACAGCAATGTCTCGTGATCAAAATGAAGAAATTGGTTGCGATTGTTTTGGCTAAGATGTAGGGTCAATTGGTCTCTTACTCATGTTACTATAGACAGGAGGGATGATCTTCTACGTACCGACCATGTACCAACTCTTCTTCTGCAAATGCGTTCACTTGGTCACACATCGTAACCTCTTTTTATTGACCGCGGTTAATCCCACATAATAGTTAGAAGTTTCCTTTGTCCTTTCTGAAATGATCAGATGAACTTCAATTTCAATTTTGAAATGGGCGACTCGAAAGAACTTAGTTTTGACATGGGTAAAAAAACTCGATTCAAGAATCCAACCCCTTGCAATTTCGGGGTCTCGTTTCTTGTTCTCTCTTCTCGCTGAGAGAGACGAGTCATTGATTTAGAAGACGAAAGAAAGACGTCGTTTTTCAGTTGCAAGACAGGCGATATTCGACCTTTTCGACATGCCTGTTGCACTTATTTTTTCTTTTGGTGGGTCTAAGGAAAACTTTCTTGTCACATGAAAGAAAGGTACATAACTTCAAGATGAAGATGCAAATTTCACAAAACAAGTAAATCTGAAAATATAAATCAACTTGTTACAGTTTGTAGATACTCGCTCATTACACAAAGATAAGTCTACACAACGATAAGTCTGTCATAGACTCATAGCATCAAAATACAATTGGCAGCTAATGACCGAAGCACACGCCAAGACTTTCTTCTCTAGTAGCTATGGCTTTGCCGAAAGGCGCGTCTTGGTTTGACATCACCAGCACAATCGTAAAAAGATCACAACACCACCACCAAGTTGAATTAATAGAGAATACGCTTTGTAAATCTCAGATCTATATCTAAATCAGAATAGAAGAGCATCCAAATTAGATCTATTTCGAGATCGGGAGAGGAGACCTGCAAAAGAGATACCAATTGGTAGCATAGCAAGCACTGGAGCCAGAGCGAGCGAGCAGATTCTTTCGAGATGCTTGTGCTTTGAACTTTTGAGTTCACAGAACAAAACTCTCCACTTTTGTGGAGGGTGTTGATTGCGTTGTCCGCGAAATCAACGAGGAAGTCTTGAAGATGAGGAGATAGAGAGATAGGGAGAGGGAGAGGGATGCCGCTACAAAAGAGGGTTAGATGGCGGCTTTAGAAGAAGAGAGGAAACCCAAAAAGAGAGAAATTGATTGATGGATTGGCGTGTATTTACCCGCCTATTGTACACCTACTGCGTCAAACTTAGCGGACAGAAGTTTGTGTATTTATTTGGTGGAATATGTTTATTTTGCAAGCACAAGCTTATGCATGTTGAGAGAATTTGGCAGTAGAAGGAATGTCGCAAAAGAAAGGGAGAAACAAACGGCGATTCGTCGGAGGTAGCAAATCTCCCTCGCTTCCAATGGAATTTCGTTCTCTTTTCCGGAGGCTGACTACGGAAACCGAACGACAGTAGCAACAAATACGCCAGTCTTTTTAGGTAAATGACTTAATGACTCATTACATACCAAATACTTCTCTTAAATAGAACGTACACTAGATGTGAATTTCCGATATCTAATTATGCAGGCTTCCGAAAAGGGATCGTATCGGCGTGCTCTCAAAATCTCGTATCCAAGTTAGTTCATTGGCTTCTAATTTGCCTAAAATTCGGCATGTCGGGACTTATCCTAATTCGAAATCAATGCCTTGAATTACAAGCAAATTACAGCAAAAAACTCAGCGAGCTCTTTCCCTACTAAGCCTCCAATGTAGTAAAGCAGTGGATTCATCTGGAGATTGATGCTTGGTGAAATTGCGGAACACCAGAAGACCTAGTTAAACAAAGTCTAATCCAACGAACTAGTTCACAAGTTTCTTATTTATCCCAAACCGCTTTGCTAAAAGCCGATCGATTCGCTTCTTTCACGGTAACGATCGATTGGCCTGCTTCTTCACGTCAGCATTATGACTATTCCATCTTCGCGGAGTACGTTTGCACGGCGGAGACAACAGCCACCACAACATTAAGGTGCACGAAAAGGTTCACACGAGTCGGCAGGGCACTTGATACTTATGTTCATGTCAGAAGAAGGATTTGCCCAAATAATTGAATGAGATCTTGTATCTTTGGTGGACCAATTGCTTGCACGTCGGTTTCGTGTCTATAGATTGTTATGTAAGTACAAAATCATTTGCTGCGCCCACGAATCGTATTAGACCCCGACTTATCCGGACCGTGAGCACCATAAAATTCCAAGTTCACATGAATCGAGCTAACCGAGTCCCGGCGCATCGGAGGACACTTCTACATGTCCGTACCATCGTACGAGTCCGATTGATTTGACAGTTTTCACGCTCGCGCGCATTTCGCTTTCCAAACCGGTGAATCTAACCACGAACAACATTCACCACGTACTCCTTTCGCACCTTACTTTTACGCTGGAGAAGTTCCGCATATCGAGCCCGATTCGACGTCGCAGAGCTCATAAACCCCGAGTCTAACTTATCCCTTTCACGAAGTACATCTAACAAATTGCCTCGAAGGCACCGGCTTGCGAGGTCGTTTCCGGCATGTCCACATACGCGAGCCCGCCGACTCCGATCTTTCGTGCTTGAGATATGCCGGTAAGGGTGTCAAAAACCAAACTGAAAACCGAATCGAAATCAGAACCGAACCGAACAGAATTGAATTGTAATTTTGTGCATTTTCGGCTCGGATAATGAAAAAATAACCGTTCTTTTCTTCCGGTTTGTGTTATTTCGGTTCGGTTCGGTTAACCGAAATTCTAAAACAAAAATCGAAAGCTCTTTCTCATCCTTTTCAAAACTATCATGAGAAATTCTAATATCCGGTTTTTTCATCCGAATTGATCCGATTCTACTTGGCTCGGGATTCGATTCGGTGCAAGCGTACACCCCGACGGTTTTGTTCGGATCTTTAAAAAAGGCCTGAATCGAATCGAACCGAACCGTTGACACTCCTATACACGCGGCAACATTTCTGAATTCTTAATTGAACTGGGTAAAATGTTTAAGGAAGGAAATCTGGGACACAAAGCTCATTCAATGCGGCTGCCGGCCCAGAAAGAAGAGGAACAGCTCGCAAAAATGGAGCCAAATGGATCTCCGTACGGAAGGGAGGGAGGGAGGGAGGGAAGTTTCATTTTCCCATCTGAGATTTGAGGTGGTGTGTGGTGGTGGTGGGCTGGACGGACAGTCAACTCAACTTCAGTGCAGCTGCACGTGTAACTAGTCACTCACTCACTCACTGAACGACACAGATGTCGAGACCATTGTCGTACTCCTCCATAATTGCCGTCTTCTTCGTATCTCCCAATTTTTTTACTTATTTATTTTCATTAATTTTTTTTTAAAAAACTTTGTTTGTCCCTCTTTTTATTTGTTTATAAATTTTCTTTTTTGATCCCTGCAAGTTTGTTTTTGTTTTATTATACAGCGTTGGGTCCATTCCGATAGAACAACCAGGGACCCTTTCGTCCATACGAAGTGTCGGCGAGTTTTTTATTTTTCGGAGAAATCGCCCGAGAGAATCTTTCCCAAGATCTGTATGGCGGTATACAAAAAGGAAAATAACTTAGTCGAATCCATTTTCAATTTGATCAGATAGTTTTTATTTACGATAATAGAATTTTGCCGAGTAATATTTAATTGTCACTCTTCGAGTGAGAGTGAGTTTACAGCGTAGAAACGCCGGCTACACAAATCACGAGAAATTCCACGAGTTTTGTACGGGGCATTTAAAAACATGGACCGTGAAATTCGACATTGTAGACTAATTCGATCGTGACAAATCGTAATGACCATTTTTTGTTACAATAAAAGAAAGCGGACCAAGCTAATTGAACAAGAGAGAACTAGGAGGGGGGGGGGGAGTTTTATTATTCCGGCCGCAAGTTGAGGAATGGCCTTTGACGTCGCTCGTTCTGATATCTCGGGTGGGTCTCATTCCCATTCCCTTCTTCTAAATGCTTGTAAACAAACGTGTGACCTGATTCAAATGGTCGTCTAAACCTTAAAAGTAGACGCAACCCAAACAATCAACTAAAGCTCTTATTAATCTCTCATTCCCACATTTCAAAATATACTACAAATACAAGCAATCAGTTTTGATTGAACGGTACACTGCCAAATGATTCAAGAACCTCTCAATGCTCACTCCAAGAGGAGAAAAAAGAGAGTCAAAAGCGCAAGTTGGTCTGAGACACTGTAGAAGAGAGGAGGAGGAGGACCCTCCCCCTGGTGAAGACAAACTGCCATCAATGGAGCTCTTTCCTCCTGCCATATCATGCCCCATATCAAACTGTCGGCGAGCTGTCAAGGCCTCTCAACGTGTGAAACCTCTTCCTAAATGGAAATCTAAATTAGGTTAAACCCAATGAAATCAAACCAGGTTAAGCCCCAACGCATTATAAAATTCGCTAAGCTGAGCTGTTGTGTCTGTACTTTCAATGCACACACCAATCTCCACCCTGCTCTCCCACTAATCTTTAATATTATCTCGGCTTCCACCCACCTTCCAAAAGATAAAAGAAACCCTAATTTTCTTTTGACGAATATTTATTGTCTCTTTCCCTATGTTCCATTCACTCTCTTCTTTAGTACCAACTCATTGAGGTCCTATATAAAACCCCCCCTCCCCCCTCAAAACCTTCCAATCATCTCTCATCTCAACATCAACACCAAGAAGTTCAAATTACTCCCCCCTAAGCCAAAGCTCAAACCAACGAGACTCGAAGACCCCGCGATACTTTTCAAGAAATGGGCTCGTCCTCTCTCGCGATGATCTCGCCGAGAACGCTCCGGTCCGACCTCTATTCCTTCTCCTACCAACAGGACTCGAAGACCCCGCTAGTCGTCTCAGTCCTCGCCTCGCTTATCGAGCGGACAATGTCACGGAACGAGAGGATCGCGAGGAGCTGCCCGTGGGCGCTGTCGAAGGACGCGAAGACCCGCGTCTTCGATTGCCACGAGGCGCCGGACATGACGATACAGAGCTACCTCGAGAGGATCTTCCGGTACACGAAAGCCGGCCCATCGGTCTACGTGGTGGCGTACGTCTACATAGACCGGTTCTGCCAGGCCAACCCGGGGTTCAGGATCAATGCTAGGAATGTCCATAGGCTCCTCATCACGACGATCATGGTGGCTTCCAAATATGTGGAGGACATGTGAGTTTTCTATCTTCTTTCTCCTTTTCCCCTCTCTAGTCTTTTTCTCTACGGTTCAATTAGAGTGAAACTTGGGTTCTCTTGGCATTTACCAGAAACTTTGTCCTGAAAAACCATATGATAAACGCCATTCGTGAACTTTTCCCGTTAAATTTCTGAAAATCATTTCGAATTACGACAAAAGATTGAGGCGACTTAAATGTCATAAGATGCGAATTCGACATTAACATCATTTTCACTTTCACTCAACATCTATTTCAAAACTACCCTTTCAAATACAATCATTAGATTCTCCAAAAATCTTGATGATCAAAGCCAGGCACCGATGTCTAATTCTCGATTCCCTTTTCTTGGAACAGGAATTACAGAAACTCCTACTTCGCACGAGTTGGGGGACTGGGGACCGAGGAAATCAACAGCTTGGAGCTGGAGTTCCTGTTCCTGATGGGGTTCAAAATGCACGTGAACTTGAGCGTGTTCGAGAGCTACTGCTGTCACCTGGAGCGAGAGGTGGGCATCGGAGGCGGCTACCAAATCGAGAAAGCTCTCCGATGCGCGGAGGAGATCAAGTTCTGGAGGCGGAGAGCGGTGGATCCGAGGTTCAATCACCACGTTGCCCGAATCATGCTTTAGAAGAGAAGAAGAGACCCTCGATTGATCATAGCTCACAAAATTCGAAAAAAGACCAAAAGAAAGAAAGAAAATATGGAAAGGGAATGAGTGTACAGAAGATGGGATGATTGATGTACAGGTGGTTTTTATCTTCCAGGGGGATTGAGTACGGCCAAATTGTACCATGACTTTACTCTCTCTCTCTCTCTCTGTCATGAATATAAGGGAAATTCAATGTTTTTAAGCTAAGGTTAATGTTATAATTCATCATTCGCGAATTGACAGAATATACCAGAAAATTACTTTATGCAATGGACCGCTTTGAAGCCATGAAGATGTTCGATTTTGAATTATATTTCGTTGGTACATCTCACAAATTGCAAAGTCTCAAATTGGTTGACGTTATTTTGGAAACTTTGATTAGCTATTGCGAAGTTGAGCTTGCGTCCACAGGTGAAATTTGCAAATAAACAAATTGACTGAGGGAATCTAATGAGAATATCTCCACGTGAGGGGGTTAAAACTAGGTTGCCAGGAGTCAAATAATGCTGTCTAAATTGTACAATTTTAGATAAATAAGAAGAATCTCACTCCGCGTGCAAATATCAAATGAGGCTCTCTTAAAAGCAATTGGAGGACACGGCTCGTTGGAGTTTAGTGCATGCCGCAATCTTCCTTGCTAGTTGAGAACGCTTTTTTTTTTTTTTTTTTCTTTCGTAATTCCACGGGCACAGTCATTGAGTGTCCCTGCCATTTGGAGGCCCGTAAAACATCATACAAGGGTAGTAAGCCGGGGTAAGTACAGAGCTTTGGCTTGTACAAAGTGCCCAGATTCGGAACAATTCACACGTAGTTTATAGAGTCTGAACAAGTGAAATACCATTCTTGAACTGGAATATTCAATTGAGGCTACTATCTGTCTTGACAGTTTTAAATGACTAAATAAATCCGTGCACGTAAAGCCCTATTGCTTGGAATAATCAGATATTAGTGTTGAGGCATGCACTACCCGTCTGCATGATTGTCTTATGGAGAAAAAGAAGCGATGTTTTCGAAAGGAATTGAACAGTCGGTTGATTGAGTGGACCTGTAAAGTTTAATAATTAAACATGTCTGAGTTAAGTAGTAACTTGATGAAAGAGGGAGTAGTGAGCGATTTTTATTTTTAATGGGATTATAATTTCGGAATTAACAAAAAATTGAGATAGAAGCTGATTCTAACTTAAATACATCAATATGAATAGGGGTGAGCATGGTTTTAGGGTAGAATCTAGAGCCGTATAGGTGGGAATTTCTCTGGTTCCAGGGTATCATGGTAGGTTCTATGTTTTAGGTAGGTGGAACTTGTAACAAGTTTATATATATATTTTTATCTATGTCTTCCTGTGATCTTACAGTATTTTATGGCGTCAGATGATGAATGTATAATCTAGAATTATTAACCCGAGCTTCCATTTTATGGCCAAGACTTTTACTTTATTAATATTTCCTATTATTTGTATGTTTAAACATAAGTTGTGGTCAATGAGTTATAACAACAAGTGATGGTTATTAAAGATGATGATGATTCACTGCAATATTTCAATTAATAATACATGTGAAATCTGGGTAGACTTTGAAACCAACCTTGGAACCTATGACATGATAGGTTCTAGGTTTCAAGGTTGGTTCCGGGTTCCAAAAAAAATGAGGAACTTATTCCAACATGTAGGTTCTAGGCTATAGGTAAAACCTATATGGAATCTGGACCTGGAACCGCTTATCCCTAGATATGCAAATCACACAAGTGACAAGATTCATACTGGTGTAATAGTTGCTGCCTTTTAACTCAAGTAAATTGAGGTGGCCCTTGTGTACAATGATTTTTTTTTCGGTCGAATGTGTACAATGATTGAAGTGACACATTTTTACCTTAGGTTAAGACGGGGGTTGAACTTGATATGATTGGACTCGTGTTTTATTGCTACTTTTCCTCGACATATGCCTTAACTTGAATCTTATCTTAATATTTGAATCGTAGATTCCGCCAACAATTTCATAAGTAGGTGTGGAATGTCGACATTTCATATACGAACCGATTCTCTAAACTCAATTCATAGATATTTAGATAGTTGCTTAGATATGTGTGAGTTTTTGTGGAATCATCGTTAATTGTTTTAAAGCTTAAAATTGTAAAACGAAGGTGAGACTTAATAATTGCATATTTTAACATTCCCCCTTATGCGTATGCTAGATTTTGATTTAAGTCTAAAGTGTGCAAATATGTAATTCCGTCCAAAATTTGAAAATTCGCGATGATTGCAAGCTTTAAAACAATTGTTAGTAAGGTCCCTATCTCAATAATTTGTCGAGGCAGTTTTGTATAGTCTCTTAAAGATGGCTAGTGACAGTGTATGCACCAAGTTTGAACTAAACAACGAAATTTTGTTCCTTATGAAAGTTAACTTTCGTGTAATTTCGATTGTGTTTCGATTGTAATTGACATCACGTGAAACATTCGGACAATGATATAGTCGGGTGCTCTATAAACCCCGAATGCCACCATCGATATTCGGAAAAATAAGAGAAGAATCACGTGCAACTTAATTATCAAACTGCTCATAATCGAAAAATACGTGCGTAATTTTACCGAAATCAAATTGAAAAGAGAGAATGAGGAGAAAGCGACACTTGTAAAGCGTGCGAAGCATAGGGATGCAAAATGAGACCACCTCCATTGACCATCTTAATAAACTTCCTAAATATAAAATTGGATAAATTCTAATTTTTCGACGGAATTAATTTAAAGAAAAAATCATCGAGTGCTTCCTCGGATCAAGATTAATCTTGTATCGCCAACAGAAGACAAAACGAAGGAACGTGGAAAGTGGCCACACGACAAGCTCCTAACACGAAGTTGGACAGTTTTCACCTATATTAATAAGGTGCATGTAAATTATATTCCCAATTAATCAGAATGATTAGACCATAGAATTTAATTAATTACTAATAATCTTACTATGTTTTCTACGTTGTGATTCTCGCGAGACAAGTACCTAACCCTTGGCTCAAAACCTATGACATACATATGTCCCACGTGCATGAGCATCGAACCTAAGAATTATTTAAAAAATTGGGGCCGGCAATTTTTCAATTTGGTAACATTACCTTGACATTGCCAATTGGTCACCTTTCCAAGGCCTTTTTAATTTCTAATTTGGGCCAAATCGCAATGATAAGATATACACATTCACCAGCGCACTAAGACTGTTCCCCACCTTCCACTTTCTTAGCGACCTTTTCCTTTTTCTCTTTAACTAGCAAACACAAAAAATGACTCGAATAAAATAATCATTCCTTTCTCTTTCCTCTAGGAATAATTGTCATTTTTTTAGGAGGATAATTAATTTGATCATTATCTTAATATTTCGAATAAGTATGGAAGGCTCACTTCCTACACCATCTATAGAAAAGATGAAAGTGAACATTTGCTTATATCATAGTAAATCAGTAACATTCTTGAAATTCCTTCGTGTGCTTTCTAACTATTACTAGCATATCAAATAGATCAGTTTCTTGCCCCATAATTAAGATTTTGATTCGCGGGGTCTTTGTAGTAAAACGACTAAAGAAATAAAAGTTGAGACCTAAAAGTGTTGATCTAGCAATAAAACAACTTAGGATTATTGCGTTTCAAGAAGCGTGAGATTTCGGGTTTGATTACTTGATGCCACTGCCTGAGGTCTATGCCAAAAGGCAATAGTTCCGCGTGAATCCCACGGTGCTGCCTGTGCGGATTGCTTGTCTTTTACTGGACCGGAGATGTGGGTTTAATCTAGATCACGAGGAGTGTCCGAAAATATATACCATCTCTCGCTGTTATATGAAAATAGGAAAGAAAATTTTTAACATTTGAATCAAACAAAGGGCAAGATCCGGAAGATTTTAGTGCCACTTCCCTAAGCATTAATTATAATTCATGAAGCACCAAGAAGCACAAACTGCTGCTGCTGCGGTTCTGATCACAACCCATTTCCAGCAGAAGACAGTATCTCAGGAGGAAACACCCAAGAAAGGACATTGGAATGGCTAAACGACAAAATTCACGACAAACAAATCAGCATTTAACACTAATTTCTTAATGGAATTAGCACCCATTTGTTTTATGGATCATCGATTAGCACTGTCCAAACATGTTCTCTAATTGTCATTACCAGTCTTAATCCACCAAGACAGGCAACTAACCAACTTGGCCCAATCAAGGAGGAGCAAATTGTATCTGCTATCATGGGACATGATTCCTGGACATGTTCTGATGGCAAATCAAACTTGATTATCTCTGTCTGTCCTATAAAAAGAAGCTAATTTCGATTTCAATTAATCAAAAGGCTAACCACTCAATGATAGATTGTACGAAGATTTGTTAATGGACATTGGACATGATTATCAAAAGGGCAGCTGACTAATTTTTCTCTTTTTTTAATGGTATATATCCATTTAGTACGACTACAAAAATTTAGCTTTAGAAAGTTCAAAGAAGACCTATCAATTTATAATTGCAGGAAACAAAAAAACATCACAAAGTATTCAAAATTCGATAATGTGCCAGAAAAGGAGGGCGCTTTCTGGTAGTTTGGAAAGGCAGAAAATTACCAAGTACTTAAATAGTTATTAATGTTCTAATTGCCTAAAGAAAAAGTGGATGATGAGTGTATTGGTGGGTGCTCATTGATTAGAAATAAAGGCCGTCGAGACGAGCCCTTTTGCGCCATTCTTTTGGACAATAGTGATGATGATGGGGGCGCAACGATTGAATGTGGAGCTTCTTGCTTTATTACATTATTACATTAAGAATACCAATCGAGCTCAAATCTTTAAACATTTCAAATTTGAGTTCGAAACACTGAGTTGAGGAGAAAAGAATCCTAAATCGAGAAAAAAAATTAAGAGATAAGGCTGGTCCCGGGGTCTAATGGGCTAGGTCCCTTTTGGATGGGTGTGCCTTGAGCCTTTGCGTTCGCATCCGCAAACCGTCTGACCTTAGTTTTTCTCCGATAAGCTCTGATTATCCTCGGCCTGCCGTTTAGGTAAATCTGTTTGCATATTACTTATAAAAAACAAGGAGTTAGAAAACAACGAGTCATCTCTAGAGGATTAAATCGGGAAAGTTTCCAAAAAAGTCCTAAAATTTATTGCATTTTTATCAATTCAATCCTAAATCTCCATCCATCCGATCAATTTTGGCTGAAAATCACTAACGTAGACATTGACCGTTCTAAGTGACATGGCCGAGCTTTGACGTAGACAAATTTTTATTTTTAATTTTTAAATATTTTTTTGAATATATATATTTTTATATTTTTTCTTCTTTTTTCCTTTTTTTTAGCTGAGGTAATCAACAGACGGGCAGGCGGCCCATTTGGTCATGCCACCTAGTGACAAGTGGAATTGATTCTCTGTATGAGCTCTCCCTTTTCCTACTTTCATAACCAAAGAAGAAGACTTCGGAGGTATGTCCTTTAGTCATCACAAAAAAATTGAAGGCACTATCCTCAAAGTATTGAAATTGACAGTTTTTCGGTTCCAAATATCCAAAGAGCCAGTGTTCAATAGGTATGTCTTTAATTCACTGTGGAATTACATGTGTTGAGATACAAGTATGAGTTGTGTTAAAAAAGTCCTATATCGGAGAATTTGCGTGGTATAGAGCAGTTTATACATCCAAGTTGGCTCATAACTCATTGGCTTAAGTTTTTGAGTGAAAGCGAATCCAACTTCATATGTTGACGGACTTGGGCTTCTTTTTGGCGATTTCCTCGGGTGAAAGCATTGAACTTTTGCTGCATGCTTCTAACAAATGGTATAAGAGCTGATGGTAGATTGGTAAGCCCTCATTTGGTTCCAGTGTTTGGTGAATATCTCAATTAATGAATTTAGTGATTAATGCAGTTTTTAGGCAGTGGGCGTTGTGGTGTAGCAAAGTGGCTGCTATGAGAGACTTCATAATTCAGTTTGGGGAAAGAGATTAGGGATGAAGTTGAGTGTTGATGGAGATTCTAATTAAGATATTTCAATGCAGACAATACTTGGATTATGGAGGAGTAGACCTAACACTAAATTCACATTTGAGAGAGAGATTGATGAAATGCACGTGTAAGTTGTGTTAAAAAAATCCCACATCGGAAAGTTGATGTGATGTAGAGTAGTTGATATACCTAAGTTGACCTATAACTCATTGGCTTAAGCTTTTGAGTGAAAATGGGTCTAACTGAATATGTTGATGGACTCAAACTTCTTTTTGGCGATCTCCTCAAGTGAATGTATTGGAATTCTATTGCGTACTCTCAACAACATGTTTCTGCCTGCTTACTCTCATAGACATCTTTAATCAACCTTCTTATATATTTCCACAAGCAATTAAGATTGATGTTGTTCACATTACTGTAACATTTATTGAATTTGGTCTTCATTCTCTTGCCATTTCGTGCAAACTTTTGTCCTTATTCTCGCAATGTGCATCAATCATCGGTGCCATAGACATTCGTGCAATCATTACTAGTGACATAACTTTCGCCTTGGAAAGATTTTCAAGTTTGCTATCCTGGATTTCCATTAAGACAAAAACTTTCTGTAACTTTAACGGAAGCAAACATACAAGACTCCTGTACTCGGTAGTCTCTAACTCAATGCAACTCTTGAACTGTTTCATTTCAACATGAGAATACCTCACACAACAGACAATGTTCTGATAATGGAATCATTTTTTTTCTTTCATCCCTTCTCTTACAATAAAAAATCAATGTATGAGCACAACACCTCAAATGGTGTAACTCACCTCTCAATACTAGAGAGTTCTAAGGGTTAAGTCTCTTTTTCAAGTATTGAATACTAAGTTATTTGTGCTCGCATTATCCATGGTGAGTTAAAAAACCATTTAAATCCTCGACCAATTAAGCACTTCTCAATTATTTTTCCTATAATCATTCATTAAAATGACCCGGGATTTGACGAAAATTCAAAATTTTCTTTTGCCGCTTCCAATTTGCATCTACGAAATGAGAAGTGAGGAACATACCATGTGTTAGTCGTAAGACAAACTCTAAAAGATATTTCGGAAAGATAATTCTTCTATTTGCTTCTTTCTTCCACGTATAACTCATACCAATCGTGCCTCAATGTGTTCGTGACAGATTAAAATCTTCAGCCAGATTCTTTTCGCAATCGCTGAAATCCCTTGTTTGTTGCAAAAATCCCCTCATCAAGACATCTAGGAAGCCCGAAATTTTTTTGTTCCTATTCAAGTTTACACGAGAAATTCACGGCTTCACCACTACTATATGCGGCCAGCAAAATTCAATAAACAATCTTGCATAAGTTCAACTAAACTCTAAGCTGTGATCTTCTGATTCTCCGGTAACTAAGCACCTAATTTAGGCATTCATATAAAGAAAAGATCTTGATAACTCGAGCAAAACTCATGGTTCAACATATGGCAAATTGGGACTTCATAGCAACCCATTTAGTGAAACAAGACACAACAAGATAAAACAGCATTAATTGCCTAATAGATGCTCGGGTTCAGCAACAATCACGGTAGTTTCTTATTTTAAAGCTTGAAAAATGGAAAAACAAAACATAAATGGGTTGTAAACATTTTGACAAAAGGGTGCAGCATCCAACGACATAAGAGTTCGATTAAATAAACATTCACGTTGAATGACGAAAGAAAAATCTGGAAAATTGCAAGAGCACTCTAGTTGGCAGGCAGAGGATCTCTAAAATCAATCGGTAATAGACAAGAACATATGCCAATAAGCCATCTATGATACAATTCAACCTAGAACACGCAATTACTCAAGAGAGAGTGTACCTTGCACTTCATAGAGTCAACAGAGTTGATCGACAATGCAGGTAACAACATAGACATTTGCGACAGAGGCAACAACATAAACGACAACGACAGAGGCAATGAGGATGACGGCAGAGACAACGGGTACAATAGATACGACAGAATCGCAATTCACTGAAGCAATCGTTGAGAGGCCACCATCGCCCTGGACAAGTTCCCTGTTGATGGGACGCTGGTACGCGATCGCAGACTACCTGGAGAAGCTGGAGGGGTTGATGGAGGGAGTTCGAGTCAGCGAGCCTGCTGGCGAAGGCAGGTGAGATGGTTGTGGAGAGGGCGAGAGAGGAGGCGGAGGTGCTGAGGGAGGGAGGTGAGGGGGAGGAGATGATGGTGATGCAGATGTTCAGGGTTTCCTATGCCATGTTAATTGGTTTCCAAACAAATTCAGTGATGAGTTTCTGGTTATTTGAGTTTATGACCCGAAACGGAACCGAAAAGCTCATTGTTTTACTTACTACCCTGGCCGAAATGAAACCCGCCTTGAAAAGACACAAAATTTTTTATTTGGGTCGGTTCGGTTTTGATTTCAGTTCGGATGTTCTTTTTGACTCTGATTGTATACTTGAGTGTAAAATATCAGGCTTTCACTGATGGTGCAAAATTGAGTGCAAAATTAAGGTGGTTTTTCTTCCACGACTGATACAAGTAACTCTCTTAAAGAAGATGGAGGGTTAACCACCCAATCAGGATAGGATAGGACATCCCTCTCTGGTTTTGCAAAACCACCAGATGAATACTTCACGAGGGACAAATCTGAAATCAAAACTTGGAAGTGCTCTCGCTCCATTCATGTATCTTCGATACTCTGCCGATACTCAATTACAGTTCAGGAAGACGCTATGCTCCAATATGGAACTCTTTGATCAGACCATCGTTGACGATGAGGATCACCACTCCGTCCCACCATACTGATAAAAGAGATGCATATCCTTGTAAACTGTTGCAGCATCCTTGCCGATACACAACGTTGGGCCCTGCCTACTCAACGTTAGCTTGAGTTTGCTTTGCAGATTTCTTCATTGGAAGTGCTCTCCACCCAATGTCACGCCAGCAGAATCTTCCTGGCAAGTTCATAGCTTCAACTGCTTGGTTAGCTATTTCACGTGGTTCTTCCAATTTCTCCCCTTGGAAGTGACCCAGGAGCACGACCTCCAGCTGCGACAAAATTGGCATCTGATACGAAAGCAGTTCCGCATGAAATGTTTTAATAGATGGATCCGATTCCAAATGAAATATCTACTCCTATATGTAAAAGGGAACACAGGAGGGTGAGTAAACCCAAGGAAATAAAATAGTGCCAAGATTATACACATTTATTCAATCAATCAGCTATAGCAGTCTTTCAACCCACTCTCAATGTCAAGTTGTCAACAAATCATAGGGATTCTATTAAGTATAAACTTCAATATGACACTAAAAGGACTTAGGTTAAGTAACAAAGAAAAGGCTTAGAGGTAGGAGCATTTATGCCTTGGATGAAATCCCAATGCCATTACCAGATATCTTCTCTATTCGATAGATCGTGATCACTTACCTCTCACTGATAAACAATCATCTCAAACGTCAAAGCTACATGAGCCTCCATATTTTGTGATCATTTATGTTAGTCTCTTTAAGTTATTTTACAGCATACATCTGCTCACAAAACTTGAACTACCCTTTCAAATCTCTAATGGCATCTTTTCTGCATAATAATAGAATAATTTGGTACATCCAAAAATACCCAACACTCTGCACTATATTCATTATAAAACTCCATGTTCAAATTGAAGAAAATAGAGACCAGAGATCTTAGCCCAAGAAAAAGAAGACAGAGATTGCTAGTGATCACCGAAACAGAAGCATTTGTACAAGCAGCCAAAACTCAATACTTCAATACAAAAATGGCCATTATAGTTGAAGGTGGACTCTTGATAGCATCACAGATTCATAAATATATAATTGATAAAAGAAGTATCGGAAAACCTGGCATTCTGGATCTCCAAAATGCACATTGTACTCCATTAGTTTAAGCATCCTAGATTTCTTCTCTATCATGAGTCCAGCATAGAGAATGCCAACAAACTTGCAACCTTCAACTGCCATCCCTTCAACAGTAGGGAGAATGATAGGCCGCATGACTAGAGATTGAAACTCTGGAGTCAAGATACGTGCTGGAGAGTACACACCCATTCCCCCAGTATTGGGCCTCGTATCCCCATCACCAACTTGTTTATGGTCTTGAGCAGATTCAAGAGCAATGGCATTTTCCCCATCCACCAGTGCAAAGAAAGAAGCTTCCTCTCTTTCAAGATACCCCTGAATTATAACCTTGCAACCGGAAGAACCAAAAAGCTCTTCCACAAGCATTGAGTCAGCAGCTTCATATGCTTCCTCCAATGTCATGGCAACAGTAACTCCTTTCCCAGCAGCTAACCCATCAGATTTTATAGCAATTGGTGCCCCCCTGCTCCAAGATGTATACCTTCGCTGCAGATGCATCTTTAAAAGTCTTATACTGCACCAATTATTCGTAAACATCATGAGGAAGTAAGTCTTTTCCATGAAGCATGCGACAGACATGAATAATTCAGCAAATGGCAAGATGCCGATTCCTTAGTTGTTCCATGTAATGGTCACCGACAGCCACTGGTATTTGGCATATCATAATCAATATTGTTTTCAGGGTAACATATTTTTGGTTCGATGATAAGTCCGTAAACCAAATGGAGGAAAAGCTAATGCTACATGGCCAACTAGGAAACTACCTTGACTGTGGGAATGCCATACTTGTCACACAAATTGTTCATGAAGCTCCTGGAACCCTTTACAACAGTTGATGAAGGACCGAAGGTAGGGATCCCAGCCTTCAACTAAATTATTTACTAAACCTGCAACGAGAGGAGCCTCTGGTCCAACCATGACTAGTCCAATCTGCTGCTTCCGGGAAAAATGAAATAACAGCCACACTATTGAGAACGTCAACCTGGAATGCAAGCAGCATCTCCCGAGCTAGAAATGCCGGCATTTCCCGGTGCACAGAAGACTGCGTCACATGACCGAGACTGTTGCAATGCAAAGCAAAGTGCATGTTCCCTTCCTCCACCGCCAATGACGGGCACCACCACTCTCTCTTGGGTAAAATATGAGGAAAAGGATATAAATGAGTAACAGAAAACTTTAGAAATGTACAAATTACGAAAGGAAGGCAAATTATAAGTTTAAAATGCCCCTAAAACAAAACCATAAAGAGAATTGATGACAGTAAAACAAAAGCGAATCCTTGCAAACATAATTTTTCTCTTCACAGATGCTGTGTACCACTTAGATACCTATATAAACAAATTTTCTGGTCATATAACCACACACGATTAATTCACTATGTTAAAAACTATGAAAGATAAAAGATAAATGAAATGTCTGATATTGAAGGGAAACCAAAAGTAGAAATGTAACATAAGTACCCAAAGAAAGCCACAATTAGTATGACAAACAGGATTGGATTGCTCATAATAAGCTTAAGTTCCAACGTTAATAGCTGACAATCACATAGAGGAATGGCGTTACCTCCTATGGATAATGCCAATATAACCCGCCAATAGTCTACGAAGGTCGCACTGCTTTGCATCTATAGTTCCTAAAAAGAGTTTTCATTAGACAAGGTGAGCAAAACAAACTGAGCTGATGAGGAACATCGGACCGTAGTGAGGACAATCACCAGGAAATTTGAGATACGTGACACCAAAACAAAATACATACACAATGCAAACAAATACTAATCCCTGATCACAAAACCAAGAGCGCACCAGATTAAATCCACAAATTTTGATAATCAACCCATCAAAAGTATAGGCACTTTGAGATGAATCAATGGAGACCGATGGCTCTGATGTCCCTTTGACACATTTGAATATAACCCGAAAACCCAATCTGACCGAAGGCACACATTGAGCATTCTTGAGGCACACATTGAGCATTCTTGAGGTGGTGAGACGAGCCCCAGCTAATCCTCCTTTCAGGGATTTGTCCGTAATACCACGGACCAGAAAAGCGACAAGATTGAAAAACAGGGGCCTGATGAACTACATTGGTACCTGTTGAGCTTCAGAGAAGCTGAAGTAGAAGAAGCCATACTCGCTCTTCCAAACCTTCGTTACCAAATTCTCCCACTGGCGATCTGGGTCGCCGGATGTGGTTTTCTCCAGCCTCCCTGTTGTCGAAAGGAAACAAGAACAGATAGATATTAAAACCTAAGAGGCTCTAGGCAAGAGCTGAAGCTGAAGGAAGAGGAACACTATGCTACCTTTTTTAAGTGTAAACTGCCAGTTATATCTCTGTTTAGCATGACCAGTGGGGCAAAGTCGCTCATATATTTGCTGAAATTGATTACCCTTGGGTTCCTCAAGTAGTCTCAACTCTCAGGTCATTAAGATCAGAGTGAAGACCAAGAGGACAATCAATTCAAGCTTCTCCATAAGTGCAAAGACGTGGATGAAGACGTTGACAAATTCTATTAAATTCAAGCTTGTAATCAAGTACCAAAGCATCATTAGCTTTATTTGATTAACATGGATACCATGACAAAGCATTGCATAATCATATGCGGCGAATCCAAGCATTTATACAGATATTGTAAGCATCCCGAAAAGCAATATGGGGCAAGGAGAAGGATTCTATTGTTATGCTGCATTGGATTTTCTTACCCGTATTGGGGGATTTCTGAAAGGATTGATTAGTGTCAAATGCTACATAAAAAGAATTACCAGCCACATGATTTCCCCAAACTTGTTGTAATTTACTAGTACTTTAAATGGAATTACTAACTTTGTTTTCTAATAATTTGCCAATTATCAACTCTTCTCATCTTTTACCAACTTTATTTTGCCTTTCTTACTGTAGCCTTAAATTCACCAATTCTAATACGAAATTACTAAGCTTTATTTGAATGACTTGCCGTCCTTTTTTCTTCCGATTAAATTACCTTGGTTACCAATAATCATTTGAATTGCTTATCGACATTTATTTGTTTTTTCTTTTAAGTATCAACTTTTGTTTTCATTTACTAACTTATAAATTTATCAATTCTTGCATGAACTTACCAGCCTTTACTTTTATGATATCAGCTTTTATCCCATTGGGTTACGAACTAAAAACTCTCATTTGAATTGCTTACTTGGTTTCTTTTAAATTTATCACCTTTGGATTTAGTTAACAACTTTTATTTGTCTTATTTATTGCCTCTTTTAATTTATCAGCTCTTTTTAGAAACTGTCATTCTTAATTAGAGTGATTGCCACTTTTTCTCGATTAGGTTACCAACCAATTTTGTATTACCAACTCTTGTATGGATAAGTTACCAATATTTATTTATTTTTTCTAAGTTATTAACTCCTCTTATCTTTTACCAACTTTTATTTGACCTTTCTTACCAATGCTAAATTTACCAACTATTACATAGAATAGCCAACATTTATTTCATTGACTTATTCAATTTTCTTCAGTTAAATTACTAACTAGTTCTTGATTACCAACTCTAATTTGAGTTATTTGTTTGTTTCATTTGTTCTTAAATTACTAACTTTTGAAATCGTTTATCGTTTTTTATTTGTCTTATTAAATTATTTTTTACATTTACCAAAATTTTTACAAATTACCAATATAGGGATTACTGTGAATATTAATTCTTCTCTAATTATGTTACCAACTACCTTTTATCATCTTACATTTAAGTTAGTTAACAATGTTTATTTTTTTGATCACCAACTTCTCTTATATGACAAGAACAAAGCCTCTCTTATATTTGACCAATTTTTATTTGCTCTTTCACCAAGGGCTTAGATTGATAAACTATTTACGAACTTATCTTCAATTAAGTTACAAGTTAAACTTATATTTTTCCCTAGAATTTCCAAAAAGTTTGTTGGGTTAATACTATGAAAAATCTCAAACTGGTATACTCGTGACAAATTTACCTCCAATCAATTTTTTGATCACAAAAAATTCCAAACTAAAACACATGTGACAAATATACTCCAAACTATTATTTTGACACAAAAATCCATAAACTGGTACATTTATGATAAACTTACCATTAATTAGTTTTTGTTAAATTAGATTAATATTGAGAAAAATAATAAACTGATACACTTGGTATACCTGTCAACTTACACATGTCATCCAAGAAAATTTAACGAAACTAAGGGAGGGTGAATTTGTCACAGGTGTACTAATTTGAGGTTAAGTACCAATTTAGAATTTTTCATGGTATTAACCATGATTAGTTACTAACCAACTTTTTAGAATAACAAACTTTTCTATAAAGTTCACGATCTTCAATTAGATTGATTACTAACTTTTCTCCGGTTAGGTTAAACAATTAGTTTTGCATTAATATCTCTTATTTGAGAAAGTAACCTTGTTTCTTTAATTCACCAACTTCTCTTATCTTGGAGAAAAAGAATTTTCTTACCATACTTCAATCTTTATTTGCCCTTTATATCGACATCTTCAATCTACCAACTAACACAGAAAATTTGACTTGCCAACTTTGTTCCCGACAGTAATTCAACTCTTGTTAGCATTGATCGATCTCATTAAGCTGGTGCCAGCTTTGCTCCTACAAATAAATGACAATAGACAACTAAACATTGGAAAATAAGAAAATTAAGCATTGGGCTTGGCAGGTACGTCATCCTGGCAAACCACACGGCAATTGCAAAGCTGCTGGCTGGTTCCCTCTGGTCTACATATGCACTTCTGCGGCATCCCCTTGGCCCCGAATTCGTTCAAGAACTTGAGAAAGCACTGATAGCTCCCGTCATCTCCGCACGTGCCGTTGTAGGTCCTTGTTTTCCGGCAAAACTCAAGATCTCCTGAAAAATCAAATGAGGAAAGGGAAAAAAAAAATCAAACCACGGAGGTTCTGTTGCAATCACACGAGAATTCCCCGTCCCGAGCCGCTACGTGTCGAGAAAATTATTCTTTTCGTCCGTGTGCTTACAACAAGCTCTCTCTCATCGGCGAAGAGGGTGTATCTTTTTTTTTCGTCAAAACGTAGGAAAAAAAATACGAAAGAAAGATATATTAGGACAAGGACATATCTACCTCTTGAGAGATCAACCAGATTCGAGACAAGAACAAGTGCAAGCACAGAAAGGAGCACGGACTTCCTCATGATGTTTTTTCTTTTCTGGGGCCTCCGGTAATGGCGTATGCTGTGTTATTGTGACGATTTGCCCTAGAACTCTGAAACGCTTGAGCAGCAGGGTTACATATAAAGGGCATATGTGAAAATTAATGGTAATTACAAGCACGATCTAGACAGAAAATTTTATGAAAAGCAAGCGTTTATTTCCTTACCTGTTGGTTAATATTTCAGACGATGCTTTCTCAAGGGAAGGAATGAAACTCGTGGATTTTTCTAGATTCACCTGATCGTGGATGAGATTGATACGCGACCGACCCTGTTCTACATGAGATTGTGCCTCTTGGCTCTCTTCATTTCTCCTCTTTTTTTTTTTCTCGTTTTGTTTTGTTTTCTTTTCTGCCCGCACACTTGCTCAGACGTGAACGAGCGTCTCTTTATTTCCTCACGCATGCCCCAATATGTCTCTTTGCTCCTCTTCAGGCATCCCTGTCAAAATCCTATTTGCAATTAAACCAAATTGAAGATATCGATGTGATGACTATTCACGTCGATTGCCGATCAAGTACCAGGTTGCTGAATTAATGCATCTTGACCGTTCATGTTTTTATGTGTAGTTTAATGTTTTGCAAACTGTCAGGAATCTATCTGCGTGGAATGCTAGATATATTTATGAGTCATTTGGCCAAATTAAAAGGTTTGAGATTGAATTAACACGCGTGTAATAGTATTATGACTTTTTGGGTAATTATCTCCCAACTATTCTCAAATATCGGCTCTAATTTTAGTTACTTACCAAGGTTTATTTCATTTTTTGTTGAGTTACTAACTTTTGATATCGTTTATCAATTTATATTTGTCTTACTTACTAACTTTTAAATTTTTTAAGATTTTTTTAGAGATTACCAGCTAGATAAGCATGGATATTAATTTTTCTCCGACTATGTTTTAAACTACTTTTGCGTTACTATTTCTTATTTAAGTTAGCTACCCGATGATTATTTTTTATATTTTAATCACCAATTTTTCTTATCTCAAACAAAAAAAAATCTGTTGTTTGATACCAGCTTACCTTTTTTACAAACACCTTCTATTTACTAACTATTATATAAGATTACCTACTTTTATTAAAGTGACTTGCCAACCTTTTTGTCAATTAAGTAACCCATTAGAAAGCTAGTAAATATAAATGTTGGTAACTAGTTCAAATGAATTAATAAGCTAGAATTAGTTGATAGCTCAATCAAAGAAAACTTGATAAGTTACTTATAGTAAAATTAGTAGTTTTACATAAGAGTTGTTAAATGTAAGGCATAGTTAAGAAAGATAAGTGATTGGAAAATTTAGGATCTAAAAGAAAAGTAAATTTGGTAAGTAATTGGATAACAGTTGGTACCTAAGACACGTGGGTCAGTCACTCTAATAAATGACGGTATTTCCTAAAATGAGACGGTATATGTAAGATGTTGATAAGAAAGACAAATACAAGTTTTTAGACAATAAGAAAAGTTGGCAAGTTAAAAAAAATAAGAAACAACAATAACTTAAAATGAGAGTGAGTAATCCAATATTACGTGGTAAATCAATATGATAGAATGTGGTGAATCACACTAATTTATATCGGGAAACTCTATGAAGATAGTAAAGTTTTAACGTGTTGCTAACCAAAGCAAATAAAATTTGTTAACTTAATAAATTAAATAAAAGTTGGCAAGTTACTCAAACGAGACTAGGTACGTAGCCCAATAAGTAAGTAATTGAATCCGACAAAAGTTAGTCAGTCATTCTAATTTAGATCAATAAATTCATACAAGATCTAGTAAATCCGAAATGTCTGCAACTTATGCAAATAAAAATTGGTAAGTTAGTACAAAAATTGGTAAATTACCCATTATAAAAAGTTAATAAATGCTAGTAAGTTACATACTCGCCAGAAATTACTTTCATTTTAATTGCCACAGTGCTCTCCCACATCATGTTCTTGCCAGGAAAGTGGTTGGATATCGGTGGAAGTGCGTTAATTCATCTAGAGATTGGAATTAAAATTCGACAAACTAGATTGCAAAATTCATAATTCCGGCAACCACAGCTGGGCTTAACCCGGATTAAGATGCATGTAAAATGGACCCAAACACCAGTTCAAATCTTATTAAGCATCGATCGATCTCAACTGGTGCAAACTTGGCACCTACAAATAAATGGCAATAGACAACTAAGCATTGGGTTTGGCAGGCACATAGTCCTGGCAAACCACAAGGCAATTGCAAAGCTGCCGGCTGGTTCCCTTTGTTGTGCAGATGCACTTCTGCGGCATCGCGCTGGCCCCGAAATCGCCCAAGAACTTGAGAACGCACTGCCAGCTCCCGTCGGCTCCGCATGCGCCGTGGTACATCTTTCCTTTCCGGCAAAATTTGAGATCTCCTGAAAAATCAAACGAAGAAAAGAAGAAAAAACCAAAATTAAATTGGAGAGGTTTTGTCGGCTAAGCGTCGCGAAAATTATCCTTTTCACCCATATACTTGTCATGAGCTTTCATTTTGCAAAATGGGGAAATGAGATGTGTCTTTAATTCTGGATTTCAACCGCAATGCATGGAGATTGAAAAATTCGACATGACTCGAAATAAAGCAGAATACTGATAAGGAATTCCTTAGTTCTTTCCGCATGACCTGGTTCTATCAGCCAGATCTTTCAATTTTTTTTTCTTTCAATGAAGAAAATCGAATTGTTGGATTACTTGACGCAAGATATCTGACTGCTTCTGGGGATGTAGTTCTAGATATGTCTTAGTGGGTCGTTGGCTCTTTGAGATAAAAAATGATAGACATACCTTTCGAGAGATCAACCAGATTGGAGATAAGAACCAGTGCGAGCAGAGAAAGGAGTACGGACTTCCTCATCATGTTTTTCTTTCTCGGGGCCTCTCCGGTTATAGCGTTTGTTGTGTGATTGTGACAATTTGCCCTAGAATTCCAAAATGTTGGTGAAACAAGACGGGTATATATAAGAGCTCACGTGACATTAACGGGAGTGGCTATAAAAGGTGAAATTTATGTTGTTACCTATTTTTTAATATTTAAGACTTTTTTTCTTAGGGGAAGCATTAAATTCCTTGCATTTTTCTATAGAATCACCATGCTGAGGATGAGATTGACGCGCAAGTGACCCTAACTTTTTTTCTTAGGGGAAGCATTAAATTCCTTGAATTTTTCTATAGAATCACCAGGCTGAGGATGAGATTGACACGCAAGTGACCCTATCTTTGGTGACAGTTGAGAAATAATAAAGCGGAAGAGAGGATTGTGAAATTTCTGTATATTTTGTTGTATATATTAATAAATAATACATTAACCTTAGATAACTATTCTAAGATAATATCTCAATCAATAAATGCACAATTAAAAAGAGGTATATGTGCAGTACACATACCGTGTGCAATATAAGTGCAATCTTGAGAGGTACATAAAATCAACAGAATTACCAAAAATATTTTTAATAATGGAAATTATCCTAAAGAAATCCCTAATTATCTTTAATAGTGACAACACACTTGTTTCAATCATCGCACATGATAAACAGTACTGAAATCAATTGTCATTACAACGGGTCATCTTCCAAATCAATCCACATTTATCGACATATCAAAGACAAAATTCTATGTTGATTTCCACCCAGATTTAAGGGACTCAACATGGTTCCAATCGTTGGTGATGTGCGTCAAAGGCCATTGCATTGAAAGTATCTGGCTATAACTTCTTTTTTTCCAGCAAATATATTTCATATCCTATCTTTTTGATAAAAATAACCAGAATAATGCAAAAGATGCTTATTGAAGCTCTCATTGATGTATCCTTCTTTGTGACTCATGCCTTCAACTCTTGCATTTCCTTTTAGACGATTCTTCGCAGAAGCGTTTTCTTTTTCAACTTTAGCTGATCTGTATAAGTTCATGGACATCGTGCTTCTCGTTTCTCACGCATCACGTCACGCCTCCTTATTTTTCTCCCTTCATATTAACTAGTTACCGCTTCTCCCGTTACTTTTGTGCATATTAGTCGCATAATTTAAGAAATTATTTTATTTTACATTCTACACTTTTATTTCACATCAATTAGTTAGCCACCAAATTCATCCACCGATCCATATAATTCATCCGCTTCGACATCGTAAATGCTTCGGTATTCTCTCTAGCATTCCCATAGATCGCAATTTAAAGTATGTTTAATGCATTAAAATCTATTAACTTACACCAAAAACTGTCTCTTGAACATTAGATGCATTCAATGTAAGGAAAAGATTCCTTTTTCAAAATAAATTTTTAATAGTCTTTCAAAGAAAAGTAAAATTTACAGGAAAATCTCTTGAAAGTTTCTATCTAATTACAAACATCTGATTATATTGTGATAAAAGTTTCAATATAATTAGAAAATAGTTAATTATATTGAGATGTATGAGTCGAGGAATAGACTATGTACACCGACTATGTGATAGAGATTAAAGTTTTCTTTTACAAGAAAATTTCAAGAGAAGAATATCATGAGCATCGTATATATCTAATTATATTGAAAGTGCTCAGCAGTGAAATTGACTCCATGAGAATGAAATTATATTTATGTTTACAAATTCAAGTAAAATTGACTCTGTTAGGCACGACATGCTATGTTGTAGAAAGAAAATACAGACGAAACATCTACACAATAATAGAGGAGAACAATTGATTTTGTTGCGTGCAATAAAATTTGTAGTAGAATAGACTAACGTTATACGAAACACAATATAAGGAATTAGAACAATCTATAACAGTACTGTACACAATGTATCATATTTTGGAAAAATTATAGCTAATTATTACCGTGAGTCAATATAAATGTAGTAAAACAAAATATTACCGTTAACTTTACTTAATTAAAGATTGATAATAGCTTAAAAATTTCGACTAATAATGTCAAATTAAAAAGAGAATTAGTCCACAATAAACTCAATTATAGTAAAACAAGACATATTAAGGCATGTTATCTAATAAATAATATATATTGTTTTTGTGTGATATTTTCTTTAACTATATAAATTTCATGGCTATTGTCCTCATTATAACTCTAAAAAATATACTATTATATTTTCAAATGAGTTGAATCTGAAAAAGTAGAAGAGGAGTTTTTCAAGAAATTTTGAAATATAAAATCCATGCAAAGCATGCACATATACACTAGTTAATTTATGATTCTTCAATATGCTTTGTGGAGTGAACATGTCGGGGGATGCATCGCAGAATTCCAATACTTTCATAATGGATAGATCCAAAAGAGAGCTTGTAACTTGAGTTCATTGGCATCTTAATATTATTCACATCCACTAAAAAATTTAAGTCATTGAGTTATGTGCCAACTGGAAATTATAAATTTCTTTTGTAAGCTCAAAACGTCTAATGCGAGACTTCTTTTTTTGACACCACTCGTGCATGCACTTAACATTCACTCCCTTACATATAAGTCTGCCGCACTGGGTCAACTCCCCCTTAATCCAAGTTCGATGTTCTTTTGCATCAACAAATCTCTACCAAATTTCTCATCATCACCAACAGATGCAAACGCGCCTTTCACCAATGGTCTCCTTCTGGACCAAACCGTGATAGCAAATAGCACTCGGCAATCTTGAAGATGCATAAGATTCCATGTTGAACCCAGGATACTACACATTGGGAGTTCACCAATCAATTATGCTCTGATCCTATTGTTGGAAGGAAGCACTGCAGAAGTGCAATACCTTCATAATGGGGAGATCTAAGGCGGAGCTCATAACTTGAATCCATTGGCATTCTAGTTACTTTTACTAAAAGCACTTGAACAATTGAGTTATGGGCCGACTAGGTATTATCAACTGTTTTTTTTAGCTCTGGGCATCTAGTTGGACCCATCTGATGTGATTTTGCAAGAGCTTCCTCTGTTCCATTTTCTCCCTCTATGAGCCAAAATCGCCTCAATGCTAGCTTAACTTGCATAAGATAAGCATCAATTAGAACATATCTTTCAGGCTCCAAATAACGGCACTTATTTATTTAGTACCACGTGATGAAGACCAAGAGCAAAAGTCAGATATCAGATTTTCACTCGACAATGACGCTAGATATATTGTATAATATCTCATCCATCACATGCAATTCGCCAACCGCCGCTAAATGTATTCAACTTCAGGTTCTAATCCTAAAGCTTGTACTCATGCAAAAGCTTCGCACTACCATAATACGGACGGACTATTTAGCTAAATCATGTTCCTATATCAAAGAGCAGAACGTTGCAGTATTGAGAGCCACAATATCCGCCATTAAGCGAGAAGAAAATTTGATTTCGAGATGATTCGGCGAAAAAAAGAAGAAATACATAGCTCGCTGACAAATGATTCAAACGTGACGAGAGAGAGAGAGAGAGAGAGAGAGAGAGAGAGAGAGAGAGAGAGGATAATAATTATGGTGGGCTGGAAAAAATGCAAAGATTTGGCGCAAGTCATTTGTCTACTTCTAAATTGCATTAGCGTTGCTTTCGACATAACGTCTTTCATTGCGGTTCCGGATTGATCGCAGCTCCAGAGTTACGGAAGCCGCTTCCTTAAATCGCGATTGACAAAGGGTAGGCATATCCACACTTTGTTGTAGTCTAATATAGACAAGCAATAGCAAGAAAGTCATGGAGAAACAAATGGAAGGTTGAATCACGTACGAGGAGGTCAAAAGTTGAGTAATAGTCGTTTCATTTAGAAATTAAATTGTTAAGAGTAAAATATATTCTATGTTTTATAGCTTCATACTCCCTTTCATAAGGAGGTTGACATAAGGAAAAAAACCACTAAAAACCCCAAACTTTAT
Organism: Syzygium aromaticum; assembly: GCA_024500025.1. NCBI lineage: Eukaryota > Viridiplantae > Streptophyta > Magnoliopsida > Myrtales > Myrtaceae > Syzygium > Syzygium aromaticum. The sequence goes on along the minus strand of CM044889.1, from coordinate 10,990,844 downwards.
TATTTGTAACACATTTATCCCGAACTTTTTTTTGTAATACCAAACACCCCAAACTATACTATTTATGACACATTTACTTAATTATATTTTAGTCCATGGACATTTTCATCATTTTTGCATTTTTTTTTCCTTTTCGGAAAGGCCCTTGCCGGATTTGTCCTTGCCAGCGTCAGGCGAGGGCTGCCCTCGCCTGAGTCGGGCTAGGGCCGCCCTCGCTCGCCCAGGCGAGGCGGCCCTCGTCGAATGCCGGCGAGGGCCGCCCTCGCCCGACTCAGGTGAAGGTGACCTTCGCTCGACGTCGGCGAGGGTCGCCCTCGCTTGAGTCGGACAAGGGCCGCCCTCGCTTGCCTAGGCAAGGCGACCCTCACTCGACGCCGGTGAGGGTTGCCCTGACCTGAGTTGGGCAAGGGCCGCGCTCACTCGCCAAGGCGAGGCGACCCTCGCCCGAAGCTAGCGAGGGCCTCGCCGGAAAGGAAAAAAAAAAGAAAAAGCAAAAAAGACGAAAATGCTTATGGACTAAAGTACAATGGAGTAAATGTGTTACAAATAGTAAAGTTTAGGGTTTTTAGTGTCATAAAAATGGTTCGGGGTAAATATGTCACATGTGATAAAATTTGGAGTTTTTGGTGGTTTTTGCCCTTGATATAACGAGGAAAGCCTAAAGCATGCGAACCTAATATTTGTGGCTTGTGCCGAAGGATCATTGAAATTCCAGAAATATAAAAAAAAAATACGTGTAAGGAGAATATGAAGAATTGAACTTAAGACATGGGACTCTAAGATATATTTGTGTTTTGGGCAAAGCCTCAATACCATGACGAATGCTAAAAGGCTGGGTGTTTTAATACGCATCACGGTATAGAATTCGAAAGGTATTTACATTACAAGAGATGATTATTAAACATGCCTCATTTGATCTATAATCTTTCTCTATTACTCTAGTGTTGAGTCAGTCCTTTGAAGAATTCTTTGTTCTTTGTTGTTCATGGTGTATGTTAGCCCAGTCCCTCACCATGGAATCAATTGATTGGAAAGGACATCAAAATTCTACTTAGTGTACTAATCTAATGTACATATGACAAGTAGATTATATTCAACGTAAAATATACCAATTATACGAACTAATCTTAATTCCCTTGAATGTTATTTTGTCTTTAATTTGTTTCTTCTCCATTGCGAAAATCACGTCGACTGGGAAGAAAGAGTCCGCATTTTTCTTGATTTAAAAACTTGTCAACATTAAATTTTTCTCTCTCTGAAAGCGACCACCACGTGGCACCAACCCAGTAACCGGTCGAGGATCAACGTCTTAAATCCTGTTTCTGTCCAGCTGATGGCGATCCCCACGTGGACGTCTTCCATCTCTTTTGAAATGTAAGGATTTGAAAACGAAATCGAAATCGAATCCATGGAAAAAATCGAACCATTGTCGTGCAACTTCTCGTATGGGCAAAATTTTCGTCCTCAATCACCGACAATTAATAATTATTAACGCTTATTACATCCAATGGGCATCGAGTTTGCTGCTTTTTTAGGCAAAATTTGGGACAAACTCGAGTAAAGACAAAGCGAGCGTAGATGCTCAGGATCTGAACTTGTGCCATCAACGTGTTTAACGATGCCCGCAAATTCAGCCTGCGAAGAAACCCTAATTCTCGCCATTCATTACGTGGGAGCTGTTCTTTTCCTTCGAAAAACTCGACCCATAATTGATAAATTAATTCTGAGGTGACGTTGGAAGGAAGATCTTCAACGGCCCATAACCTCCATTAACGGCTGCATCAACGAACATGTCTCGCTTTCGTCACGTGGGTCTTGCTCTGTTTGTCTCTACTGGATGCCGCGGTGAGTCCTTAAAACCAGGTGACTCCATAGAAACCCTAGACCGAATCAATCGCGACAGGACCGTATGAGTTCGTCGGGAGTACGTGCGGCCAAGTCGACAGCTTGCTTCACTTTCTCACTATTTTCTAATTCATGTACAATTGTACAATCGGGTGATCTAACAAGTTAATTCTCGCAATTCACTATATCAACCTCACAATTCTCGCTAAACACACATATTATCGACGTGATGACTAGACACTTCACCCGCGGAGATACTTAAATTTAACCCGTGATTCTTATAGTAACTTGATCAATTAATAAATTCGAGAGCTAATCTTTTTTTACCCGTAAATTACGTGGGCCTATTTTCTCTTAATTAATCAATTGGAGGAACGTGCTGACCGAAAGAAATTATTGGTAAATGTCAGCTTTGATCGTCTGCGTGAGGACGTTGGACAATATTATAAACGAAGCAGTCTCTATCGAATGGACAAAATTTATTCAAGTGGATAACTGCTTTTTAGACTTAGTCGCTTGGACGGACCCCGAAAATCGTATGCCCGGACAAATTTGAGGACGTTGGATGTCCAATCGGAGAGATTTCCGCTCCATCACCTCCAAAAAATTTGACAATAAACAACTTGGGTCATGGTCTTGTCAATATACATGTGCACAAGTTTCAATTGCATTAAGAAAAATTCCAAAAACATACATAACTCGGCTCATGACCACCACATTATATATATACACTCTTATTTTCTGTAGTTTCTGACAATATACATCCTAATTATCAACCGTCCGGTTCCCCAACATTACACGACTATACATAAAAAAGACCAACTATGCCTAAATTCTTGATTTGCAGTTGTGACTGTGCTTCTCAATAATAAAGTTGGAAAGTGGACCTAGATCTTCCAAACATAAATCTTTAATGGTAACAGTATCTTGTGTCAAAGAGTTGGACAACTTAAGTTATGTGATCCTAGAATTATAGTTATATATCTGTCTATAGATTATTTTTGAATGAGGATATCAATGATCCCCTTATATATTTTGAGAGTCTAGGACAGGTCATGATAATCCTAAATGGAAACACCCAATTTAGTTTCTTGCGAGGCCTGGAACAACTTTTGCTTTCCCTCCTCGTTTCTAATTGCTTATCTATTTTCCAAATCTCTTATTTTAATCTATCCATCCTAGCCAATTTAGAGATAGAGAGAGAGAGATGTGCGTAGAAGCCTGGCCACCTGGAGGCCAATTGAACACTTTGCATGCCCCATGAACAAGTCAAGTCCAAACATTTGGTTTGTGCATGTGGCCTTGCCCTAGAATTGTTTACACGAGCCTTGTGGGATTTTAAAAAATTACTTATAATTTATGAGCGGGAAATCCCCTAACGCCTCAACTATCTATACAAATTTCAAGAGTTCTCTCCGATGACGTTATGCAAATAGTATAAAGATAAATGATTTTATCAGTATGGAAAATGAGAAAAAAAACACTTATTCAAATGTTTCAAATTGTACTCATGCAAATCAAAAAAACACTTATTCATGAAATTATGTGAAGCAATCAAAAGTGTCTCATGCCGTATTTCGATAGACCTTCTCCCAGCAAAAGCAGCATGCTTGGAACTCTAATATTAAAAAAAAAAAAAAACAGAAGATAGACGAGCTAGATTTTGCTTTTAGCCACATCATATGGTTAGAATGATTTGAAGGAAAAACAGTTAGCTTAAAGAACCTTGTCAATAAACAACACACTGATCGATCGATTCTTTCGTTTTTCATCTTCAAAAATGGAAGGAAACATAACGGGATCTCTCTTTTTTCTAATCGAGAAATTTAATCATGATAAATATATAGGAAAGGTCCCCCAAAAAATCAATTAAATCAGCAAAATAATATATCACCTTGACCGCACAGTAGATATAGATTCTCTTCTTCTTCTTTATTTATTTGTTGAAGTCTAATAGGTATTTCTGGAGGTACAAAGAATAGAGACACACGTACGTGTGATATCCAAATTATTTTGGTTGACCCTCATGAAATGTGCGAACAAACCCCACTTGCTAATTTCTTTATCTGCCGTAAAATCCGCATGAATACATACTTCAACGATCCAAACGTCCACAGTCCGTATCGGATATAGTTACGGAGATCATTGCGCCGGAGTATTCAGCTTGCAAGAAAGACATAGCACAAGCAAACCACATAATAAATTAACATTTAAATAATAACAAAGCCCATCACCGAAAATTCTCTAATGACGACAAGGGCTCCGATTTAGTGGAATTTTGTGCTCTCAATTTGACTATAAATACCCGCCCGTTAAGCTCCCAAATTGTGCGCAAGAAAAATCAAACTCAAGCGTTCGAGAATCACATGGCGCTTCTTCAATCTCCATCGTTTTGCTTCCCTCTCGCCCTTCTCCTTTCTCTCCTCGTAACCTCGTCGCATTGCTTCAACCCCAAGTCGCTTAACTTCTCGAAGGTTCAGTCCGACGGCAATTGGTCGCCGGCAGGCGCGACGTGGTACGGGAGTGCCAATGGTGCCGGAAGCGATGGTAATGAAATGACATTGTATTTCTATTTGGCCAATTCACCCGGAGTAACGGTTCTTTATACGCAAGCGCCGTTGATCTCATCACATGTCCTTCAGTAATTTGACTTAATCGAGTCTTTCGAGTATAGTTCGATTCCCACAAACGAGTAGCTAGGGTCAATCACCTAATTGTGATTGATTTTGGCTTTGTACCAAACATTTATAGGCTTCGAGGTTAAAATGGAAGTAAGTGCAACGATAAACAATGCTACTCTAGTAATTGCACATTTCGGCTGATTTGCAACTCTAAATATGTGTGTGTATATATAATATGCTTTGTATGATATTTTGTACGTAGGTGGTGCATGTGGGTTTGGGAATAGTGTCGACCAAGCTCCTTTCTCTTCAATGGTGTCCGCAGGAGGGCCTTCTCTTTTCAAATCAGGCAAAGGATGTGGAGCTTGTTACCAGGTTTTTCTCTTGCTAGAAAAGTGTCTCTCTAATTATTATATTCGCCGTTGTCGGAGAAAATTGTCACGGACAAAGCTAATACATGTTCACGAGATATATTTGTGCTAATCGCGGAATAAAAGTCGTGAAAACAACTACTACGGCAAGCTTTCTAGACTTCTAGTAAAAGTAGCTTTAAAAATCTTCGTATTTAAACAGATTACTTGACTCTACAAATATTGTCATATACATGTAAGTGGCTTACAACATATTAGATGCCACAAGTATCATAATTAAGTAGTAGTAGTAATATGAGAAGTGTAGAGTTTTGAGCTCATGTTGATTGAATTTCAGGTGAAATGCACCGAAAACGCCGCTTGTTCCGGAGACCCAGTGACGGTTGTTATAACTGATGAGTGCCCTAGCGGCCCTTGCGTCGCAGAATCTGCTCATTTTGATTTGAGCGGCACGGCTTTTGGAGCCATGGCAAGCTCCGGCAAGGCTGATGAACTTCGCAACGCCGGGGTGCTGCAGATTCAATACCAAAGGTCCGTACAATTGATTCTTTCTCTATGGAGCCAACAGACATTTTCGAGTGTAATTCTAATTTTAAAAGAGGCACAGAGGGAAAAAGCGGAGAAAAAACGCATTGAAAAATGCTTTCAACTAACAAGAAACTTTGCTTTCACCCGACTTATACTAATTAGCAAATAGTGCAACTTGCTTATCAAAAGTCTATTTGTGTGCACATATTTTCAATGCCAAGCAGAGTAGAGTGCAATTACCCCGGCATGAAGGTGACGTTTCACGTCGACTCCGGCTCGAACCCCAACTATTTCGCCACGCTAATTGAGTATGAGGACGGGGACGGCGAGCTCGGCGCCGTCAACTTGAAGCAGGCTCTAGACTCTGACTCTTGGCTTCCGATGCAACAGTCGTGGGGTGCGGTTTGGAAACTGGATGGTGCAGGCCAGCTGCACGCCCCGTTCTCAATCAAGCTCACCTCCCTCGATTCCGGCAAGACCCTAGTCGCCAACAACGTGATTCCGGCTGGGTGGCAGCCTGGACAGACGTACCGGTCCGTCGTCAACTATGCTGTCTGAGGGTTGTGTGCGGTTTGCCTGGGAGACGAAGAGATGGAAATGATCGTTCATGGATAAGGCTGTGTGCGCTTTATATGATTGGCAAAAATAAAATATAGGATGGTGTGGAAAAAGAAGGTAGTTTGCCTTTTCCCCTCTCTGTGTAGTCTAGCAGCTATGAGCTACCTCTTGGAAAAGAGAGTAGTAGTGAGAAATGAATGATATTGTCCTTTCCAAATCAAGAATCATTCGAGTATTTTTGTTCTTTCTTTTTGTGCTATTCTATTGTATTTGAAGCTTGAAAGCTTTTTTTGTTTTGCACCAATCTAATGTACCACGTACAAAGTGGATGGTTAAAAATTGTGTCAATCTATATGCAAGTGGGTATATTCTTCATTATGAAAAAAATGGAAATTCTTAATGAGAATTATAATTCCTTAGAAACCATTTTTGATATATATTCATAGATAAAACTAAAAGAACCCAATTTGTCATCATGTTCCTATCACTCCCATCTATTATACTTTGATTCATTCCTAGGAAATCAACCCATCGTGCGTTGAGTTCGTAGTTGATACTAGCTCTGAAATACGTGGAAAGAAACATCATCGTTGAATTTTCAGTTCAATCCCAATCAAGCTACCGACTATTTTTAACTTCAATTTCAATCAAGCTATTGTCAGGCCACATAGGGCGGCCGGCGTCTATATCAATAAATTTCTGTCAAAATTGGTCGGAAATATTACATTGGCAAATCGTTAAAATGTTTAAGAATCAATTAATAAAATTGAAAAGTTTATGACTGAATTGTCATGTATATGATAGGTTTAGGGCTTCTATTTTTTTTATAATTATCTCGAGATAGAACTTCTTTGACATGGACAAGGAAGAGCTGTACATTGGTGCAAGTCAGTTTCCTGCCTCCATCAGTATGGTTGGTGACTCAGCGTCCATCAATAGCGAATTTTCTTCTCAACATTTGACCTCGGTGTAGACGTGAAGTGACTCATCAGTATCCTCAGAAGACGTTCAAGAGTTTTGAGGCCAAAGATGAAGCAAGTCAGCGAGTTCACGCAAGAAGTTATGCCGCGTTTGGGGCTCTTCATCCAAAGTCAACGAGGGGCATTTGTTGGCACCGTAAAATCTCAAGTCTGGAATTTTCCGACTCGCAAAGCATTAAGTTCGTTTTCTCGCTGATTGAGACACTTACTTCGCTGATTGCATTATTTTTTGCAAAAAAAGTGTTTAACATTGTTGGAATTAAGTATTAGGTAGAAATTAAAAAAATAAGTGTTTAACATTATCTAGTCCTCAGAATGTATAAATATGTTCAGTGTTGTCCCCGAACTTGAATTAATTAAAAGACAACATCGAATATCTTCATGTAGTTTAATGACTAAATTGAACATGTATTAAAAGTTTTAGAGACTCATTGAACATACTAAAAATATAGGGATGATTGTGTACATTGGATTGAAGTTCATTGATCACATTGAATAAATTTAAAGTTAGGAGACTATATTTCATATTGGACAAAAGTTCGGACTTTAGTTGCGAAGCACTTTTGGTCTTTGGGCCCGTGGGTTTTAACGGCTTAGGCTATATTTGGTTACTTCTTCTTCCCCTTAAGATTTGATATGAGACCACGTATTTGGGCTCAGTTGGACCCAACTGGGGCTCGTAGCATTCTTTCCATAGTTTAATTAAACCCGCCGTAGGTCCGGCTGAACAATTGCTTCCAGAGTCGGCAAAACCACGGGCCCGATCCGGGAAACTCTCCAAAGATCGGCCCTTCCTGACTCAACTTAGAAAGGCCAATAATGTGGAACCGACTTCGCTCATATTCGAACCGCCTCCTCGACACACTTCCAGAGGTGACCTTTCTAGGTGCCTTTCGGGGGAATTGTTTTGTGCGTAGGGAGCGATTGAGCCCGCTCTTTCTTGGCCATTTTGAGCATTTGCGAGACCCATATAAGATATGACGATTGAGATGTTGAGAGCTCATATGGATCGGGTGTGTGCAATATTTACTCCGTCTTTTGAGACGCATTCTTTTGAGTGGGACCACACTACGTCCTTTGCAATACATACCGGCTGAAATTACTTCATATAATATTACGGGTGTGTTTGTTTTTATGAAAAATGAACGACGTAGAAAATATTTTCCTAAAAATGATTATTTGTATTGCTTATAAAAATAAATAAACGAAAAACATTTTTATCTTTCACGAATATATTTAGACATAATTGTTGTTGATAATGGAAATATTATTCGTCAATTAATTATATGAAACGATATAAGTGATTATTTTTATATATATTTTTCAAATCATGTATTTTTTGCGAAACAAATGAAGCCTATAAATCACTTTCGGAGGGTTGCCACCCTTATCCACTAAAACCAGGAAGATTGGGAGAACGTGCTTGACCCCCAATTTGTTACGAAACCCAGAAAATCTGATAAGAAGAAAAGAAACCTTGTCGAAATTGATTGGGAATATGGGGCGTGGGCCAAAATCGTGATGCTTTTACCTACAACTTGTCGAAATGATTTCGAAAAATGAAATATTTGAAAGAATTAATGAAACAAATGGAAAGCTAGATAGCACATAATTTGCTCAAGATTACACAGATTTGGAGAGAGACTTGGAGTGCCAAAAACAGCCCTTACCACTATCCATTATTTAAGTTATGAATTCTATTTTCCATATAATTGCCCAATATGATTATTAGAACCTAATTTTGTTAATATCAAAGTATAGTTGTAGGATACTTCCGTGAACTCATTATTTTGACGACACAGGTTTAAAGGCTTGGCTTGATACCAAATGCGATATGCGCTCTTTTTCTGTTCTTTAAAAAAAACACAATATTTATACACAGGTGATGCATGTATACTTTGGAATTTAGACGGGGTCATCTATTTCCAATTCCGATTACCACTGCAACGAGAGTACAATGTGGGATCACTGGTCCTACGGCCTAAGTTATAGAAGGAAAAAAAATTAATGCATGAAAAAGAAAATTTTTATGCTACGTCGAAGATCATGTGCTAGAGTATATACTACGAATATAAGCAAAAAAAAATGCCATATGCAAAATATTAGCATATATAGAAGTGAATCAAATGTATAACAGCTATGTTGTGTGAGCATAATTCAGAGGTACGATGGCACTTAGCCGGCTATTAAGAAGAAAACTAACACAACAATCTACCGCCATGCCCTCTATTAACATTTTGGATCAGTTAAAACCAAGATTTAAAAGATCTTAAAAGAATTAAAGAGTAAAAACCTCACCTGAATCTTGGAGTAGATCAGTACTTCCAGCAAAAGAGAAACATGAAAACACTATACGAGCGCTTAACAAAATTACACCGGGGTTTGGAAGTGACGTTCACTTAATATTCGCTCACCAAAGCGTTAAAAATATTCCCACTTTCTAGCCCAAAGAAAAAAATGACATGTAATTGTTGAAATATTAATGTTGAAACGATAGAATCTTGTAAATTTAGTCAATATGAAAATACCAAAGAAATAAGTGAGGAACAATAAATGACACTAGATATTTACGTGGTTCGGTTCGAATATCGGTATGTACATTCACAAGAGAGTCAACAACAAATAATCCACTATAATCGGAAAATCAAAGTTATAATATGCTCATATGTTTGAGTATTTTTCACATTTAGATTTAAGCCTAAATTCAAAGTGTTTACGAAAAAACAATTCAATTAGATATAAATTTACTGCACAAATCATATGTTTAAGTCCAAAGCAAAACGCTCTCGTATGATCGAAATAAGAACATCCGTACGTTCTTTTCTTTTTCCATAAATATATGTATGGCAAGAGTCCTCTTTTCATACCCCACTTCTGCGGCTTTGGCAGGATGTAAAAACAAAAGCAAATAACCCTTTCTTGTTTCTTTCTTGGATAATGTCCTTTTTGCTCTTATAAGGAAAATAGATATAATGAAATAAAGCATGCTCCTATTTTGTCTTTTAGTAGCTTTATTTATTTCTCTATTTGTGCCACTGTGAGCCATTCATCCAAAATCAGCAATTTGTTATGAGGATCCAAACTCAAAACATCAATTCAACAAATTTTCATATTGACTCGACATTTTTAATCAAGTAATAATGCTCATCATTCATCTTGCTCTCCCATTGCCTCGACAGGCACTCACTCTTCACAGACGCTAATTGTGCTCAAGCAAAGCTTGAGCTTCATCAAAAGAACAAGCTTAGTCACTATATCCACTGGATTCTCCGTTATAGCGATCTTTTTCACAAGAACCATACCCTTTGCAAATACATCTCGAATGAAGTGGTACTTGATGTTGATATGTTTAGTTCACTCATGATAAACTGATATGTCAGATATATTGCATTTTGGTTATCACAGTGTATATCAACACTTTTATGATCTAACCAAAAATCCGAGAGCAAACCTTGTAACCATATCACCTTATTCGCTATAAATGTTAGTCCCATGCACTCTACCTCAATCGAAGACAAGGCAACGTAATCTTGTAAGCCTTCCAACTAACTATATTACTAGCTAGCGTAAATACGTACCCTGCTAAAGATTTCAATTTATCCACGTCACTGGCGTGATCCGCATCCACATAACCAATAGTCTTACTACCATTGCTATCCTTTCAGTACACAATTCCAATGTCTGCTATCCCCTTTAAATATTTGAGGATCCACTTTACAGCTTCCCAATGATCTTTACCAAGTCGTTTCATGAAATAGCTAACAATGCTTACTGCTTGTGAAATATCAGGTCTAGTATATGCCATAACATACATGTACTACGCACTGCACTGGAATAAGGATTTCGCTAACTGTATATTAAATCGTGCAACAATTTTCTCAATATATTTCTTTTAAGAAAGACGTAAAATTCTTGCAGTTTTGTCACGCAAAATCTCAATACCTAATATTTTCTTTGCAACACCTAAATATTTCATCTCAAATTCAACACTCAATTGCTTCTTCAACACATTAATTTCAGACATATTCTTAGCTTCTATTAGCATATTATCAACATATAGTAATAGATATATCAAAGATCCATCCTCCAATCTTCTAAAGTAAACATAGATATTCATCTAACTTTTAGAATAGTCCTAACATCAAAACACTTATACCACTGTCTAGAAGACTGTTTCAGCCTATATAAAGATTTTTTTAATAAGCAAACATGATCTTCCTTACCTGGAATGGCAAATCTCTCTTGTTGTCTCATGTAAATTCACTTCTCCAACTCACCGTGAAGAAATGTTGTTTTCACATTCAGTTGCTCCAGCTCAAGATCCCGTGCAGCAACTAAGACAAGCAAAATATGAATAGAAATATGTCTTACCACAAGAGAAAATACCTTGTTGTAGTCCATTCCTTGTCACTGTGTATACCCCTTCACCAAAAGTCTCGTCTTATACCTCACTGCCTCGACACTAGGAATGCCCTCCTTCCTTTTAAAGACTCGTTTACTTTCGACAATCTTTTAGCTCTTTGGTATTTTGACCAGTTCCCATGTCTGATTTCGATAGAGTGATCTCATCTCTTCACTTATAACCTCTAACCACTGCGACGACTCAGAACTAGCCATCTCCTCAGAGTAAGACGAAGGCTCATCTGTCTCCATCTCGTCACCTACAATGAATTCATAAGCAATATCTGTATAACCATAATGTACCAGTGGTTTAATTTGCCTTCTTTGTTTACCCGCGGCTATAATGTGTTACAGTTCTGCTAGTTGTTTAGTATCATCGACTTCAGAAATTGCGACCTTATTTACAGTCTCAATCTCTGTTACCTCCGAGGTCTCCGGAGTTTTCACCTGAATCTCCACCTCACTATTGATAAGACGATTTGTCTGCTCTGCTAATTGTGTCTCAAGACTCATCCTTTGAACCATTACAGTCTCGTCGAAGATCACGTCTCTGCTGATTAGAAAATCAGATGATTTGGGATCAGTGCACCATGGCCAGTAGCTTTTTACCCCATGTGTATAACCTAGAAATATGCACTTCTTCGCTCTCAGCTCAAGCTTATCATCACTCGTGTAAACATATGCAAGACATCCGAAGACTTGTAATTCGGAATAATCAACAGGTTTCCTAGACCTTATTTCCTCAGGAATCTTCCACTCAATAGCATATGATGGAGATCAATTAACTAGATAACATGACATATTCACTGTTTCCCCCCAAAATTCCTTGCCCAGTCCTACATGCAAAAACATGCTCCGAGCTCGCTCCAGTAAAGTTTTGTTCTTCCGTTTTGCAACGCCATTCTGCTGTGGTGTCACGGGCATTGTGCGATGTCTCACAATCCCTTCTTTCTCACAAAATTTGGTAAAATCTTTACCACAGGACTCCATGCCGTTATTGGTTCTCAGGCACTTGATTTGTTTATTTGACTACTTCTCAATCAATGCCTTATTTCTTGAATTGATCAAACACATTAGATTTGTGCTTAAGAAAGTGTACCCATACCTTTCTCGAGTAGTCGTCGATAAATTTCAGCATATATCGGGCACCTCCTTTTGAAGGAACCCGAGATGGGCCCCAAACGTGTGAATGAATGTACTTAACTTGTTGCTTGGTCAAATGAATAGCTGTAGTAAACTTAATCCGGCGTTGCTTTTCAAAGATGCAGTGTTCACATAAGTCCAGTTTCCCTGTCTTCTGACCCTTTAACAATCCTCTCTCACTTAGCATCGTCATACCTGCCTCACTTATGTGCCCCAAACGTATATGTCATAATTGAGTCAAGTCAGAATCTGACTCACTTGATAAAACTGTAGCAGCTCCGGTCACGATCTCTCCTAGTAGATGATTGGGAGAACTCACTTTCTTCCCATTCATCATGGCACATCGAGAGATCTTCAGCACTTCACCTTCAGCGGTGTACTTACACTCTATATCATCAAGTGTCTCCAAAGAAATAAAGTTTTTCTTGAGCTCTGATACATGCCTCACGTCTGTCAGTGTGCACATCACACTATCGTGCATCCGAATCCTAACTGTCCCTATCCCCATAATATTGTAGGTTGTATTATTCCCCATCAGAACTCTACCACCATCTGCAGTCTAGTAAGTAGTAAACCGGTTCCTATGAGGCGTCATATGATAAGAACACCTCGAATCTAGAATCCATTCATCTCCTAATGAATCAGTAGTCACACATAAGACGGCCTTTGCAATACTTGTGCTTTTCTCAGCAACGTTTGCCACACTATTTGTGGCATTCTGCTTGTCACATCTATTTTTAGCTTCGAACAATCTCTCTTGATGTGCCCCTTTTCGTGACACTAAAAGCACTTCACGTGTTCTTTAGATTTTCTATTGCATGACTTTGACCTATTTTTACCTCTGCTGCTACTGAATCTTTGATGTCGGTCTCTACCTCAAATCACTAGTCCTCACATTATAGCTTGTGCCAGATTATCATCTCTCAACTTTCTCTGTCACTCCTTAGAAAACAATGCGTACTTTACCTCTTCTGAGGTAATCATAGTATGCACCTGTAGTAGTGAATCAGTAATGTGCTCCTATGATTCAGGTAAATAAGCCAACAATATCATGCCATGTTCTTCATCATCAAGTATCTTATCGGCGTTCTTCAAATCTATCATGAGTTTATTAAATTTATCTAGGTGGGATCTAATTGATGTACCTTTAGTATATCAAGATTGAAACATCCTTTTCAACATGTACAAGTGATTGTTTAAACCCTTCATTACATAGAATGCATGAAGTTTTGTCTACAGCGCTGCGGCATTCTTCTCCTCAGCCACCTTTATTAACACCTCATTCAATAAATTGAACAAGATTATACTCTTTGCTTTCTCCATTAGCTCTACTTTATCAGCCGCTTTCATTATGATCGACAACCCATCTTCGCCATCTAATGCCTTGGCTAAATCTTGTGATGTCAATAGTGCATGCTCTTGACGCTTTATATCTCAAAGTTGTTTCTCTCATTAAACTTCTCAATCTTAACTTTCGCTCCAGACATAATTGCAATAGCAAAATTTTCAGATAATAATCAGACAACTAACAGTTCCAAATCACAATCCAGAAAATCCTTTCCTCAAGCTTCGATACTGATTGTTGAAATATTAATGCAAAAACAACATGATCTTGCAAATTAAGTCAATACGAAAATACCAGAGAAATAAACAAGGAATAATAAAAGACACTAGATATTTATGTGGTTCGATTTGAATATTGGTATCTACATTTATGGAGAGAACTAGTAACAAATAATTCACTATAATCGAAGAATCAAAGTTACAATACACTCATACGCTCGAGTATTTTTTATACCTAGATTTAAGTCTAAATTCAAAGTGTTTACGAATAAATAATTCAATTCGATGTAAACTCATTGCATAAATCACCGCGTGCTCAAGCTCAACGTAAAATGCTCTCGTATGATCGAAATGACGAACGGCCATAAGTTCTTTTCTTTTGTTGTCGTGCAGCGTTTTTTCTCTAAGAACTTCCTGGACAACTCTTGGCTTGACGACTCACCCCAAGAAAAAAAACCCTTTTACTGATCAACAACATATAAATATATTTCGACCAAAAAAAAAAAACCATATAGATATATGTATGGCAAGAGTCCTCTTTTCGTACGCCACTTCTGCAGCTTTTGCAGGAGATAGAAACAAAAGCAAATAACTCTTTCTTGTTTCTTTCTCAGACAATGTCCTTTTTTGCCTTTATAAGAAAAATAGATACAATAAAATAAAGTGTACCCCTACTTTTTATCTTTTAGCGGCCTTCTCTATTTCTTTATTTGTGCTGCTGTGGGCCATTCATCTGAAATCAATCAAATAAGAAAGTAAATTTGTTATGCGAACTGAAATTCGAGACATAAATTCAATAATTTTCTACCTTGATTCGATATTTGCGGCCAAGTTATAGCGTTCATCATCAATGTTGCTCTCCTAACGCCCCGACGGACACGCGCTCTCCACAGACATCAATTGTGCTCAAATAAATCTTGAGCTTCGCCAAAGGAATAGGCTTAGTCATCATACCCACTAGATTCTTTGTTGTAACAATCTTTTTAACAACAACCATACCCTTTGCTAAGACATCTCGAATGAAGTGGCACATGATGTTGATATGTTTTGTTTGCTCATGATAAACTGGATTATATGCCAGATATATCACACCTTGGTTATCATAGTGTATATCAATACTTTTATGATCTAACCCAAAGTCCGAGAGCAAACCTTGTAACTTATCACCTCTTTCGCTATAAAGGTTGGTGCCATGTACTCTATTTCAGTCGAAGACAAGGCAACGTGATCTTGTAAGGATGCCTTCCAACTAACTACATCACATGCTAATGTAAATATGTACCATGCTAAAGACCTATATTCATTCAAGTCACCGGCGTGATCCAAATCCACATAGCCAGTGGTCTCACTACTATTACTGTCCCTTCAATACACAATTTCAATGTCTGTTGTCCCATTTAAATATCTGAGAATGCACTTCACAGTTTCCCAATGAGCTTTATTAGGTCATTTCATGAAACGACTAATAATTCTCTCTGCCTAGGAGACTGATTCAGCCCATGTAAATATTTCTTCAAATTGCAAACATGATCTTCCTTACTTGGAATAGCAAATCCCTGTGGCTGCCTCATGTAAATTCGCTCCTTCAACTCACCATGAAGAAATGCTGTTTTCACATCCAGCTGCTCTAGCTCGAGATCCCGTGTAGCAACTAAGGCAAGTAAAATACGAATAGAGGTATATCTTACTACAAGAGAGAACATCTCGTTGTAGTCCATGCCTTCCCACTATGTATACCCCTTTCGCCACAATTCTTGTCTTATATCACGTTGTCTTAACACTGGGAATGCCCTCCTTCCATTTAAAGACCCACTTATTTCTGACAATCTTCGGGCTCTTGGGTACTTTGACCAGTTCTCATGTTTGATTTCGATGGAGTGATTCCATCTCTTCACTTATAGCCCCTAACCACCACGACGACTCAGAACTAGCCATCGCCTCAGAGTAAGACGAAGGCTCATCTGTTTTCATCTCGTCACCTACAGTCAATGCATAAGCGATATCTGTATAACCATAATGTACTAATGGTTTAATTTGCCTTCTTTGTTTACCCGCGACTATAGTGTGCCGCGGCTCTGTTGGTTATTCAGTATCACCGATTTCAGGAACTGTAGCCTCATATATAGTCTCAACCTCTGTTACCTCTGAGGTCTCTAGAGTCTCCACCGGAATCTCCACCTCACTACTGATACCACCATATGTTTGCTTTGCTGGTTGTGTCTCAAGACTCCTTCTTTGAATCATTGCAATCTTGTCGAAGATCACATCTTTGCTGATTAGAAAACTGGGTGATCTAGGATCAGTGCATCACTGCCGATAGCCTTTCATCCCATGTGCATAACCGAGAAATATGCACTTCTTTGCCCTTGGCTTAAGCTTATCATCACTTGCGTGAGTATACGTAGGACATCTGAATACTTGTAATCCGAAGTAATCAACAGGTTTCCCCGATCACACTTTCTTAAGAGTCTTCCACTCAATAGCATATGATAGAGATCGATTAACCAGGTAATAGGACATGTTCACTGCTTCGGCCTAAAATTCCTTGCCTAGTCCTGCATGCGAAAGTATGCTCCGAACTCGCTCCAGTAAAGTTCTATTCTTCTATTATGCAATGCCATTCTACAGTGGTGTTTCGGGCACTGTGCGATATCTCATAATCCCTTCTATCTTGCAAAACTCGATAAAATCTTTACCACATAACTTCATGCCATTATCAGTTCTTAGGCACTTGATTTGTTTATCTGACTGCTTCTTAATTAATGTCTTAAATTTCTTGAATCGATTAAACATATCAAATTTGTGCTTAGAAAGTATACCCATACCTTTCTTGAGTAGTCGTTGATAAATGTTAATATATATCGGGCACCTCCTTTCGAAGGAACCAGAGATGGGCCCTAGACATATGAATGAATGTGCTCAACTAGTCGCTTGATCGAATAAATAGCTGTAGTAAACTTAATCCGGCGTTGCTACCTAAAGATGCAATGTTCACATAAGTTCAGCTTCACTGTCCTTTGACCCTTTGACAACCTGTTCTCACTCAGCATTGTCATACCTGCCTTATTCATATGCCCCAAATACATATGTTATAACCGAGTCAAGTCAGAATCTGACTCACCTAATTGAACTGTAGCAGTTTTAGTCACGGTCTCTTCTAGTAGATGATATAGAGAACTCACTTTCTTCCCCATCATCATTGTCATGGTACCTCGAGAGACCTTTAGCACTCCACCTCAGCGATGTACTTACACCATAAATTTCTTAAGCTTTGGTATATGCCTCACGTCTGTTACTGTGCACACCACTTATTGTGCATCCGAATCTAAACTGTCCCTTCCCCACAACATTGCAGGTCGCATTATTTCCCATCAGAACTCTACCACCATTTGCAATATGATAAGCAGTAACCAGTTCCTATGAGGTGTCATATGATAAGAACACTTTGAATCGAACATCCATTCGTCTCCTAACGAACCAATAGTCACACACAAGACGGTATCTACATCACTAACGCTCTCCTTAGTAGCGTTCGCCACACTATTTGTGGCATTCTGTTTGTGACCTCTATTTCTCCACTTTAGATAATCTTTCCTGATATGTCATTTCTTGTGACACTCAAAGCACTTCAAGCGTCCTTTAGACTTTCTATTGTGTGACTTTGACTTACTTTTACCTCTGCTGCTACTAAACCCTTGATGTTGGTCTTTACCTCAAATCACTAATCCTCACGCTACATCTTTCGCCAGACTATCATCTTGCAACTTTTTCTGTCACTCCTTAGAAAATAATGCGAACTTTACCTCTTTCGAGGTAATCGTAGTATGTCCCTGTATTAATGAATCAGTAAAGTGCTCCCATGATTTAGGTAAAGGAGCCAATAACATTATGCCCTGTTCTTCATCATCAAGTATCTTACCAACGTTCTTAAAATCCATCACGAGTTTATTAAATTTATATAGGTGGGATCTGATCGACGTACTTTTAGTATATTGAAATTAAAACATGCTCTTTATTATATAGAGTGCCTGAAGTTTTGCCCACAATTCTACGGCATTCTTCTCCTCAGCCACCTCTATTAACACCTCATCCTATAAATTCAACAGGATTATACTCTTTGCTTTCTCCATTAGCTCTACCTTATTATCCGCTTTCATTATGATCGGCAACCCATCTTCGCCATTTAATGCCTTAGCCAAATCTTGGGTTGTCAATAGTGCACACATCTTGATGCTCCATAATCCAAAGTTGTTTTTCCTATTAAACTTCTCAATCTTAACTTTCGCTCCAGATGTAATTGCAATAGCAGAATTTTCAAATAATAATCAAACAAGCAAAAGCCCTAAATCACAATCCAGAAATTCCAATCCTCAAGCTCTGATACCAATTGTCAATATGAAAATACTAGATAAATAAATTAGGAATAATAAAGGACACCATATATTTACGTGATTCGATTCGAATATTGATACCTACATTCACGAAGAAAGTTAGTAATAAATAATTCACTATAATAAAAAAATCAGAGTTACAATACTCTCATACGTTCGAGTGTTTCTCACATCTAGATTTAAGCCCAAATTCAAAGTATTTATAAATAAACAATTCAATTATCTGTAAACTCACCGCACAAATCATTACATGTTCAAGCCCAAAGCAAAACACTCTCGCACGATCGAAATCAAAACATCCGTATGTTCATTTCTTTTGTTCTCGTGTAGCGTTTTTTCTCTGAAAGCTTCCTGGATGACTCTTGGCTTGGGCGGCTCACTCCATGAAAAAAAACTCTTTTACTGATCAGCGACATATAAATATATGTATGGCAAGAGTCCTCTTTTGTATGCGGCTTCTGCAGGAGATAGAAACAAAACGCAATAACCCTTTCTTGTTTCTTTCTTGGACAATGTCCTTTTTGCCCTTATTGTTGAAATAGATATAATAAAATAAAGTACACCTCTATTTTGTCTTTTAGGGACTTTTTTTATTTCTCGATTTGTGTTGCTATGAGTCCGTCATCCGAAATCAACCAAATAAGTGAATTTGTGACGCGGGCTAAACTCAAGACATAACTTGAGAAATAAATTCAATAATTACGCTGGAATCTAGTTTAAGGGAATCCAACAAACACCTTGACAGCTCAATTAGAAGGAACTTCAAGGAGAAAGGCTGGATAAACAAAAAAAAAAGAAAATAATATACCCATGAACGCAGATATTATGTTTCTCATCATGCTTCTCCCGAATTTGTGGTTTTCCTTTTCTTCCTTTTGCTTTTATGCACCCAATAGATCAATGTGAAGAAAAAAAAGATACAAACATTAATAGACAAGCAAATCTTTCTTTACATGTAAAAAGAGCACCTTGTTATTCAAATTTGACCTTGAATCGTTGGATAGAGTACATGACACAGCATTTTACAGTTCACTTGTCAGACAGATCTGCCTTGAAATATTGCAGCAGAAGCCAAATCATTCATTCATAAAGCTCATTGAAGGAAAAAAATACGTACAAATGCTGCAGAAGGCACATCATGAATCTGTGCACATTGCACCAAAAAAATCCATAGAATACTAGGCCAGATGAAAATTGGAACATCTCTCTCTCTCTCTCTCTCTATCCACTGCACATATAACCATCAAAGATGTGGTCTCAACTCTCAGGTGCGTATGTGGGAGTTCTTGAAAATTGTTTTAAGAGTTCCCTCCCCCGGTAGTTTTCTAGAAAGGAAAACTGATCCTCTCACCCAAGGATAAGATCAGTTACTGCTAGCAAGGAACTCATTTGAAATGAAGTAGTTTCCAATTTTCCATGTGATAACATGTCTTTCCTTTGATCCTATGGGCTATTACTCCTTTTAGATTAATTTGCGGGGTCAAATTTGGTAAATGAAAGTGAGACCAAAATACCAATTTGCTGCTTAAATAGTAGTACAGGCTTTATGCCCGCTCGTGCTCAATTACCCTCACAAATATTTTTTAATCGAACTTTGTAACAACATAAGGTTTTATTCGTAATGCAACAAATCTAATCGTCTATTTAATTCTACTTTTCAAAAAAAAAAAAGAGAACGATGATAGGACATGGAGATGACAGGAGAAGTTAATGTAGATGTCTTTATGTAACCGTGGAACGTGTGGGGTGAGTCACTACAACAGAAACAGGCATTAAGGGCATTCCAGTACGTCGCTCGAAGCAGGAAAAGTGACGCCAAATGCTGAGGTGGCGGTTTCCCAAATGACAACGTAGAAGCTGTCGAGGATGATCAACGGGTGACAAATTCCACGACGTTTTGGAAATGACGCTAATTGGTTACTTTAAGACGTTAACGTGCCACTACAGATGTATCCTGGGGCATTAGTTGAAGAAAGCCTCTATAACCTGTTCAATGACAGTTTTCAGGTGTCGCGGAGGATTTGTCCGGAGAGATCTCTAGTGACACTGCAAGTGCCACTGATTTTGGGACGTCTCAAAAATGCCACGAATAGGATCCCTGCTCCATGAAATATATTACAAATATTGGCCAAAAAATTATATGAAATATTATAGGATGAAGTTTTGAACTTAATTTAGAGATCTCATTGTGCAGTATTCAAAACTCCGTACGAGAGCCAGAGGTCCGGCCTCTCCTCGACTCAGCCTCAGGGGAACCACGACAAGCAAATTGCCGCCGTCAATGATCGGCTCATCCGCAGAAGTACGAGGCATCGATACTCCTCTGGAGAAGATCCCGCGCCAGATTCTCTGGTTGAGCGACAAGGACGGCGGTCCCTCTTTTTTCTGGAGCAGCATGCGCAAGTTAGTTAGGGTTGACGATGGATAGGTCTGCAACTACAACAGCAGGCACAACTCATCATTTGGATCTCTAAAGAATCTGAAGAATTTTGCTCACAGAAGACAGAGAATGAACGGGTTCGCCGAGATTTAGAGTGGCCAAGCTCTGCCGAGATCTGGAGGATTCCAAGCAAGGCTCAAGCAAAGGCCGATTTCTGTGACGGGCAAGGAGGGAGGGCAAGTGGCCGGCGGAAGGACGCTGGGGGCTGCAGACTCGAGGGGCGGTGGGTCTGGTAGACGATTCCATGACTAATGAGCTTGCCCTTGACGTGGCTGTTCCTTAGTTCTTGATGAATGAAGAACCGTAAAGGAACAATGAAGAAGATGAACAGTAAGAACACAAGAAAAAAATAGGAAAGAAAAGAAAAAAGAAAGAAAGAAAGAAAGATTGAAGTTCGAAAATTTAGAAAATTAAGCAAAACAGCCCCATTTCGGTTTAGTTTGTCCATGTTAGATCGCTAGTCGTGCCACGTATAACGAGACCGCTATGTCAGCAATTTCAAGTAATTCTAGGCTGGATGGACTGCATTGAAACTTGATCAAATGTTTAGAACTACTATATTGGAACAATAAGTTTATAACTGAAATAACAATTTTTCCTTAAAAATGAGCTGTGCGGAAGACTTCACAAATTCTTCATTGTCAAACTTATTTAGCTTAAATGATTATGCATCTTTTCTCATAAATAATCTTGCAGTTTAAAGAGTTGCTGAAGGGATGTAACGAGAACCGAAACAGAACAATCATGCAGAAGACAGAGAAAATAGACGATGCACGAATTTACCAAGATTCACCCTTTCTTAGGGCTATGTCCTGCAAAGAGATTTCATTATATTTTCGGTTTACAGCCATTCAACTCGTTACAATGATTAGAAAAATGAACAAAATATATATGTGCCCCAAACGAGTTCAAAACCAAAACTTATACGAAATCTCTTAATCTCTCATCATACAGGTCAGCTTAAATAAAAACCCAAATCTGTTGAGGTTTCGGGGGCGCTGCCCTTGAGCCCCCGCCCGCTCACCGGCAAGCGGGGCAGCCATCCGCTAACCAGGCAGCGGAACCCCTGTCGGGGGGTGTTGCCCCCGAACCCCCGCATTCCGCACGTCGGGGTCATATGTTATCGGATATCACTTTAGTTTCCTTAAGCTCACGTGGGCGTACCTGGTGTGAGA
The DNA here is from genome assembly GCA_024500025.1 of Syzygium aromaticum. Taxonomy (NCBI): domain Eukaryota; kingdom Viridiplantae; phylum Streptophyta; class Magnoliopsida; order Myrtales; family Myrtaceae; genus Syzygium; species Syzygium aromaticum. Next base: position 10,968,828 of record CM044889.1, on the reverse strand, counting down.
AACAAGGGTCCCCGAAATATTCGCCAACTCCAACATTCTCTCATTTGGTGGATACTTCGTGCAAATGAGAGCCTTTGCAATATCATTCTTCTTCAATCCAATCGCAGTAGAGCACCATTCAAACTTCGCACTTGTGACGACTTTAGTAAGGAAGTTAGAACTGTTTTCTACCGTGTTGACCTTTATAAGCCGAACCTCTTTCTTCTCTATCTTTCTTCGGATGAAATGATATTGTATATCATTGTGCTTTGTGCGTAAGTGAAATGCAGGATTCTTAGCTAAATAAATAGCCCCTTGATTATCACATCTCATCTCTATGGCACCTTGCTCAAAACCAAGTTCCAAGCATAATCGCCGTAACCATATGGCCTCTTTTCCAGCATGAGTAAGAGCCATATACTCAGCCTCCGTAGAAGAAAGCGTTACCACGCTTTGCCTCCTGCTCATCCAACTCAATGCAGCACCAAACAATGTGAAAACATAGCCGCTAGTGGACCGTCTACTATCAATATCTCCATCCCAATCAACATCTATATGGCCTACGATATCAAACATGTTTCTATTCCCTGTACCTTTAAAATATAAAGAAAAATTCAAAGTTCCATAAAGATACCTGAAAACTTTTGATCGCATTCTAGTGTTCTCTACTTGGGTTAGACATGTATCGACTCAAGACTCCCACTGCTTGGGCTATATCCGGACGTGTGCACACCATAGCATACATCAAGCTACCCACTGCATTCACGTATGGAACTCGGGCCATCTCTTCAGCTTCTTCATCCATTTTTAGACATTGTTCCGCAGATAGCTTGTCCCTAAAGGTATAGGGGTACCAACAGGCTTACAGTCTAAAATATTGAATTTCTTCAATATTTCTTTTATGTATTTCTCCTGCCCTAGCCACAGCTTCTGTTTCTTACAATCCCTCCTAATCTGCATGCCCAAAATAAAATTTGCAGGCCCTAAGTCTTTCATTTCGAACTTTTTGGCCAACAAATTCTTCACGGAATTCACCATCTTCACACTATTCCCGATCAACAACATATCATCCATATATAGCGTGAGAATGATAAACTGATTGCCCGTTCTCTTCACATAAACGCAATGGTCAGAATTTGAACGCACAAAATTAAGTTGGAGCATGTACGTGTCAAACTTCTGGTACCACATCCTCGGTGATTGCTTCAGCCCATATAAAAACTTTTTCAATTTGCACACCAAATTCTCCTTTTCTCTTACTTCAAAGCCTTCTGGTTGTCTCATATATATCTCCTCCTCCAAGTCCCCATGGAGGAATGCCGTCTTTATATCCATCTGTTCTACGTCAAGATCATATGCAGCTGTTACAGACAGAACAACCCGTATCGAGGTCAACTTCGCCACGGGAGAGAAGATCTCGTCATAGTCAACTCCCTCAATCTGAGAGTACCCCTTGGCTACAAGCCTAGCCTTGTACTTCTCTATAGTCCCATCTGAATTCAGCTTTCGCTTGAACACCCATTTACACCCAATTGCCTTTCTATCCTTAGGCAATTTACACAAGCTCCATATTTCATTTTTATCAAGCGACTGCATATCATCTATCATTACGAGCTCCCACTGATTCGCATCATCCATAGATCTTGCCTCTTTTACAGAACTAGGATCATTTCCGGTAATGCTCAAAGCATGAAATGTACTCAAAGCATGAAATGTACTCAAAGTACTAAGTGAGTATCCAAGTGGTACCTTTCTTTCCTGCATCAATCTCCTGAGAGCCGGCATGCTATCTGTATCCGAGTCTTCATCTGAATTTGCATCCTTGACTTCATTATCTGAGTCCCCTTGGTCCGATTCAAATCAGACTCTACTAGCGTGCCTTGTGGAACCATCTCCATAGTTTCAGTTTTAGGACTTTCTTCAAGCACTACCACTTTCTTGGGCTCATCACCTTTCTGTGTACCGACCCGGGGTTGTGATTTACGAAAGACAACATCTCTGCTATATACAATGGTCTTTGATTTTGGATTCCATAGCTTATAGCCTTTAACCCCTTCCTTGTTTCCGACAAATATGTTCTCTTTAGACTTGTTGTCAAGCTTACCCTGCTTCTCCTTGGGTACATGAACCTATGCGTTACACCCGAACACCCGAACATGCGACAGATTCGGCTTCTTCCCAAACACTACCTCATATGGTGTACGATCCTTCACTAATGAGGTCAGTGACCGGTTTTTCAAATAACTGGTTGTGGTTACAGCTTCTGCCCAAAATTCTGGCCCCAAACCTGCCCAACTCAACATACATCTTGCCTTTTCTATGAGTGACCGCTTTATTCTTTCGGCTACCCCATTTTGTTAAGGTGTATATAGAGTTGTCTTCTGCTTTGCAATACCATTATCCACACAAAATTGCTCGAACTTATTTGAACAGAATTTACCTCCGTTATCTGTACCAAGGACTTTGATTTTCCTACCTAATTGGTTTTTAACCAAAACCTTAAATTCTCGAAATTTCTCGAATACATCTGATTTACTTTTAATAAAATAAATCCAACTATATCTTAAAAAATCATCCATGAACGATACATAGTACCTGGATCCTCCAATAGATGGAGTCGGAGTAGGTCCAAATACATCACTGTGAATAAGCTTGAGAACCTCAGTTGCTCTTGTACCAGTGTGTTGGAAGTTAACTTGGTTTTGTTTTCTATGAAGACAGTGTTCACAGAACCCGAATCCCATAGAGCATTTTGGAGCTCTTTTTACCATCTGACTTGAAGCTAAGGTAGACAGTCCCTTTTCACCGATATGCCCTAACCTCTGATGCCACAACATGGACGTATCATGTCTATCTTCCTTGGCCTCTTCAGAAACGAACCCGCTACCAACAGTCACTATTTCCCTGAGCAGCTTGTATAATGTCTCGTAACAGACTCCTCGTGCAATCACAATAAAACCTCGAGTCATCTTGCACGAATCCTTATCACAGCTAAAACTAACCCCCGAATCAGCCATCGTACTGACTGATAACAAATTTTTACTCATCAAGGGTATGTGCATCACGTCTGGAATAGTTTTCACCGTGCGATTACTCATCCTCAGCTTCACCTTGCCACGCCCGACAATTTGAACTGCAGTATCATCTCCGAGCATGACATCCCTACCATTATATTGCTCATATTCACAAAACCAATGTCTATGAGGCGTCATGTGGTATGAAGCACCGGTATCAATCAACTATATATCTTTGTTTGACTGCTCCATATATGCAGCAGCCAAATACATATCTCCTGCATTGACCTCCTTTTTACCCAAGGATGATTCAGCTTCTTTCTTAAAAATTGGCTTATTTTTACAGTCCCGCTTCACATGGCCCCACTCTTGACATTTCCAGCACTGTACCCTCCTCTCCCTACTCTTCGATCGCCCATGAGATTTGGATCTGGACTCCCTCTGATTCAGAGTCTTTTCTGCTGGCCTTCCTCTAGCTGCCCATGCCTCTTTACCGGAATTTCCCGATCCATTTCTTCGTGTCTCCTCCGATAACTAGGCAGAACACACACTTTCATACGATAATTCCTTATCCCCACCACTGATCACCACAATCAGACTATTCGATGAATCCGGCAGTGAACAGAGCAATGTTATTGCCTTATCATCATTCCGGAACTTATCACCGATTGATACGAGTTGACTAATCAATGTGTTAAAGTTATATAGATGTGTAGAAAACGAGTCGCTCTCATGCATTCGAATATTATACAGATTTTTCCTCAACAACAGCTTATTAACCAACGACTTACTTTGATACAACGACTCCAATTTCTGCCATAAATCTTTGGCTGTAGTTTCGCTCGTCACATTAGTTAGAATTGAGTTCACGAGACAAAGCCGAATTAACCCCTTTGCTCTCCGATCAATCCGATCCTAGTTTTCAATCTCCTTCGGATCTGCCTGTTTGGAAGTTGTATCTGTTTCCTTCACCGCTTCATTGCCTATCACGACACCAGGTTGTGCAGCAACAGGCCTTTCCATTTCGATTGCAGACCAAAGATCTCGATCACAGAGAAGATCCTCCATCTTCATCTTCCACAGATCAAATCGCGTTCCATCGAATTTTTCTATCTTAATTCGTGATCCTCCCGACATCTCGAATAAACCTTAATTCCTCGAACAACTCCGGCTTTGATACCAATTGAATGGATGTAACGAGTTGAGTGGCTGTAAATCGAAAATATAGTGAAATCTCTTTGCAGGACATAGCCCTAAGAGAGGGTGAACCTGGATAAATTCGTGCATCGTCTATTTTCTCTGTCTTCTGTGTGATCGTTCTGTTTCGGTTCTCGTTACATCCCTTTAGCTGCTACAAATTCATGTAAATTGCTGAATATTCCTGTGTGATAATGATATCTCCTTTTACATTCAATGAAAATCCTACATCTTGGCTATTATAAGGGTTACATATTATGCCTTGTTCTAACTCAATTATTTAACGTATAGTAGTACACCTCATTAATCTACACGCACTCAAATTTCAAAATCATTTTGTGCGTGAGCACATCTACGTATTGGAAGGTTAGAGATTGTTTTGTCATCATAAAAAAGAGAGAGATTGTTGAGAAAATTCTCTATTATGTTTGAAGATAACAAAATAACTAAAAGTTAGTAATATGTATACTTGAATGTGTAAAACAGCTTCTGTATGCACAAGTCATATGCAGATAGTGTCGACAATAGGACATCTAAAGCATATAAAGGCTTTGGCTCTGTAAAAGGAGAACAAGCTATTACACAAGTAATGTGTCTAATTCTAGAAGGATTTTTGTAGAAATATATATAAAAAAAAGGCAATAGAATGAGGGTTCTTGAAGATTTGCACGGACCAATAAAACGTGAAACTTATATAGAACATGAGGACGTTAATTAGCTTGTAAGAACTTGATTGTCGAAGCTGAATAGACCATTCATTGAAATTGTGAACAGTCAAAAAGGACCGTCTTGCAAAGCAGCACAAGCTAGAGACGAAGTAGATGTGTCCACACATGAGTCTCTATGGTCCTGGTAGGAAGACCTAGATGGTTATCAATTTTAATTGGACTCAAATTGATGTTTCACAGCTGTCTTCAAGTGTTAAATTCCGCTAAAACACTACAAAAAAACATGGATTTTGCCACGGAAATTTACGACGGGAAATCTCTTTTCGCAAATTTGCGACGGATTTCATTTTCCGTTGCAAATTAGCGACGATTAACTTTCGTCGCAAATTTGAATCGTCTCTAATTTGCGATGGAATTTTCCATGAAAAAAAAATCCGTCGCAAATTAGTGACGAATTTTTTATCCGTCGCGAAATCCGTCGCTAAATCCATCGCAAATTTGCGACGGAAAAGTGTTCGTCGCAAATAGGCGACGGAAAATAAATCCGTCGCAAAATCCGTCGTTAATTTGTGACGACAAGTTTTCCGTCGCAAATTTGCGACAGATAAAAAATTCGTTGCTAATTTGCGACGAAAACGAATTTGTCGCTAATTTGTAGTTTTTCAGACTGTGAAGCTTCCGTGATATTCCACCCCACCTGTTAATTTTTTTTCCCTCTCTCTCTCTCTCTCTCTCTCTCTCTCTCTCTCTCTCTCTCGCTTTTCTCCATTTTTTTTTTGGTAAAGATAAGATTTCTTTTCTCCATTTTTCGTATGTCTCAAATCTGAAAAATCCGCGCGCGCACAAATCAATCTCGGTGAAGCCTTTTTACCGGTAAGTATCTTAACTAATTTCGTGACTATTCATTGCTGGATTGAAATTTTTTTTTATTTTATAGACTTTATTTTGTTTTTATTTTGTAACTTGGTCGCCATTCCAACGACCGGCGATGGGTGATACCTCGCCGGCCTTGGGAGGAGGCTAAATGGTCTCGCCTGTCTTGAGAGGAGGCTGAGCTTGCATCGGAATTTTTATCCGTCGCAAGGTTGACCTCGCCACCGCCTAGATTTGGGCGACGGGGAGGTCAAACTTGCCGGCCGCAGCCAGTCACTGGTCGTCGGTCCGGTGACTGGAGAAACATAATGGGGAAAAAAGAGAAAAAAAATGAAAAAAATTCGGAAAAAATTAAAAAATTATTAAAAAATGATTCTTAAGTGATTATTTTTTTTAGGTACGTGTCAAATTGAAGGTCTCGCAATCCAAGTAAACATTGCAATTCTCATCAAATTGACCACTTTCTGCTACCAAGATTTCAATCAAATATTTGGGTAAGTTTTCTTTACATGGTAATTTTTTCAATTTTTACAATTTCAAAGTAATTGTTGCGTGAATAACAAAATTATAATTTTCATAATTTTATGGTTTTAATTAAGAACAACAGATATTATATTTTAAATATTTCACGAGATTTTTTTATTTTAATACAAACACAATGCAAAAAGAAGGGGTTTGGATGTATAATAAGAACTTACTTGGACGTCGATGATTGATAGATGAGTTTCGTACTGGGTTGGAACTATTTTTAAACTTTGCTAGTAGTAAATATGAGTTCATGGATGGAAATAAGTTAAGGTGTCTATGTAAAAAGTGCGGTAATGGCAAATTTCTTGTGTGTGATAAAGTTAGAGAACATCTTTGTAGATTTAGGTTTACTCCGAACTATTATAATTAGACTTTCCATGATGAACCATTTATATCTGATGAAGGATAACGAAGAAGTGACCAATTTTTAGTTAGGGAAGAATGTGGCTATTATGATCAATTGAATCCATACGAGAGGATGGTGATTGATGCAGCTAGTAAGAATTTTGTTTCAGAATCGAATCATGCAAGTACTAGTTTTACTCATACACGTGAACAAGCGGATACTAGTAATTCATCACAATTAGAAAAGATAGGAGTAACGGGTTTTGATGATAATGTTTATAATGAAACTTTTCCATCTAATCAGTTCTGGGATGTGTTGAAAGCAACAGATGAACATTTATAGGCAGGTTGTGAGAACTACACTAAGTTATCGGTGACAGCAAGACTATTAAATATTAAGGCAGAGCATAATGTGTCTGTGGATTGCTTCAACTCTTTTGTTGAAATAATGCGAGAAGCAATGCCTTGTGATAACATTATGCCAAATGATTTTTATGATATGAAAAAGCCAGTGGATAACTTAGGTCTTCCGGTTGTAAGGATTAATGTATATAGTAGTGGTTGTATGTTATATTGGAGAGATGATGAAAATGCAGAATCTTGCAAATTCTGTAGCCAACCTTGGTACAAGATTAACAGGAGGCCAGGTCGTAATCAGAAGCGTAGACCATGCAAGTAAATGTTTTATCTGCCCTTAATCCCCAGATTGTAAAGGCTTTATGCATTGTTGCGACCTAAAAAAAATCATGTTTTTGATCTTAGGCTAATGGATTACTAGATCAATTAACTTAACTAACTTAGCTCGAGTTCTTCTAAACTCTACTAATTTGCAACTTAGGTCCAATTATAAGCATGCAAATATTTTCAATGGGAGTTGCCACTAATCATTTAAGATAGGTTGATTAGAAACCTAAATAAAATAGCGGAAGTACTATTTTATTCCTGTGAACCAGAAATTATAGACCCGGGGACTTGGTTACGTTAGATTACCCTAACGCTCTTTCGGTACCAATTTCAAGAAAAATACTCAATTTGGCAATTTTGACACATCTTGACTTAGAGTTCAAAGGTGCAAAAACTTTCTTTTTTGATTTTCTTTTATGAAAATTTTTTTATTTTCAAAATGAAATTCGGAATTAAAAATGCCAATTATATAAACATGCAATTTTAAACTAAAGAAATTAAACTATTCTAGAGCAATCTTTTTGGTATTTTTTTTTTTTATCGAAATTCGAAATTAGAGTCAACCCGAAATGAACTATCAAGGTTAGAATAAGATATAATTAAATTAGGAAACAAATTACTCTAATTCCTAATTTAAATTAGAAATTATCTTATCTTTCTAGTAAATCTCGGTTGTCCTATTCTATTCAAAAAAAGTCATCTAGATATATTCTAAACATACAACATTATCTTCTAATATGATCAATTCAAGTCCTAACTAATCTTTTTTTTTTTTGAAATTTTCTTTTTAAAGGAAATAAATCAGACAGACAGATAACCACCACAATCAAAACCAATCCATGCGATCTACAAGATTTGTTTATTAAATTCAAATTGGGCAAGTTTTTTTAGTAAAACAAAAATAACCACTAAATCTTTCGAATTAAGTTTCGCTCTGAAACCTGACAGATCAATCCTAAAATTCAAAATACCCGCTATGGAAATAACTCTATCTAAAGCCTGATAGATAGATTTATTTCCATGTGTGCGGTTGCGGATTACGAAATTTTCCTAATCGATCACATTTTAAAAAATTTTGATATCTTAAATATCTTGGATATATTTAAAAGATTTTGAAAATTCTAAAATCTATCCAAATTTGACAAGTAATAGATATCCAAGGTTTCAAAAAAAAAAAAAATCCTAATTGGAATAATGCCTATTATTCAAATATGCAAAATTAGATATCAATAAGCACGAATTAGGCAACAAAATATTCAGATCAAATTGAGATAAGATAATTACTTGATTTGCAGATTTTTTTTCCAAATTTGAATTTGCAGCGGATCGGGATTGCGGATCAGGATGGTGACCGGTGGTGCGTCGGTTGACGGCAAGGACGGCAGCTCGATGACAGGTTATCGGTGGGCTCACGGTGTGCTCGATGGATCACAGGCTTTGGAATTCTCAGTACTGCTCATGGTACGGAGGTGCTTGTTGGACTCACAGCGATGGACCACGGTACGGATGAAAGGACCAAAACAGAATCGGTCGCGGTAGAACCTGCAAGAAAGGAATTAAACACGGTGAAGCTTTGCGGGGGTAATTGGACTGAATCGCGGCAGCAAGCAGGCTGGCGTTGTTTGAGTCAGTGCGGAAGTTTCTGCGTTTGTGATCGAAGCTTGTTGGTCCCAGCAAGAACACTCCGAGAAACTTGTTATTTGTGGACAGGAACGCTAGTTGCTCGTAGTGCAAGAGCTGGATGCAACGTCAGAAGGTGTTGTTTCGAGGCAGTCCCTGGGCAAGACCGACTCAAAACCATCAACCAAAGAGAAGCCGAAGTTCACTGGCTCCAGGTGTATGTCAGTGAGCGTCTCTCCCTTGTGAGATCAACATTTGGACTTTGGTGGTGATCGAAAACCCACGAGGACTGGTTGATTCGATGAGAGAGGCACCACTGTCAAGCAACTAGGGAATAACCATGGAAGGGAGGCCGAGATCTTCGCTGTTTCTCTCTAGTTCAACCATCTTGTTCTCCTCTCTATTGTCTGTCTCTCTTGTGGCCGTGTATTTCAATTTTGTGGCCTCTCACGTGTGTTCTGAAAATTGTGAGCCCCCTTAGATTATGAGACATAAACATGTATTTATAACGCAAACCTAGGTCAGTTAGCCAGGCTTTCTAGTTTTAACGGGCTTAGGTTTAGGCTTTACCCTTTAATTGAATTTAATTCTAAGTGAGCTGAATTAATTCGGGTTTTTCTTTAATTAAGCTTGATGGGCTAATTTAAACTCAAATTAAGACAATCCAGCCCTTTTGACTTGTAATTTTCGGCCCTTGCCTTTCAAGTGAGCCGAGTCTTGTTCGGTACCTGAGCTCGATTTACGTGATGAATTTTAAGTTCGCTTACCACCGCCGATCCGATGCAGAATGCAATTAATCTATATGAACCTAACTATATGCTATGCAATTGTAATATTTTTGTTTAGGGGTTAAAATTTAATCCCTAATTTTCTATGCAAATTATTATTAAATTTAGGTGTCAATAGCTGCCCTTCTTTGAGTAGAGGCTCGCAGAGGTTTCGCTCAAAGATTGAAACCGAAATTTAAACTATGCAAAATGATGAATGATTTTTTTTTAAATGCAATGATGCGTGATATGCAAACAATAAGGAACGTATGCTAAGGCTTCTCACTTCGTGTAGAGCGGTGAAAGAGCCTTACATACGGATCGCACAAAAAGCGTCCAAGTGAGGGAATGCTTTATAATGCTGCTAACTCCCTCAAACTCCAAACTTCTAGTCCACTGGAAGTAAGGTTCTCGAGGTACAGGATTGCCTATCTGTTATCTGTAGTTTCCTACAGATGCGAAATAGCGCATGATATGAAGAAAGAATGGGACGTGTTGCCTATATCACTGGGCAATCACGAAAAGGATCATGTTACCTCTTCCATTGGGCGAGCATGAGGTTTGTTGTGCCACCTATTCCACTGGGTGAACACGAAATGAGAAACTATGCTGCCTGTTCTACTGGACAAACATTTAAATGGGGTGTGTTGTCTATTCCACTGGACAACACAAAGAGATATGTTACCTGTTCTACTGGGCAAACATTAAATGGGTGTGCTGTCTATTCCACTGGACAACACAAAGAGAAACTATGCCGCCTGTTCTACTAGGCAAACATTTAAATGGGGTGTGTTGTCTATTCCACCGGACAACACAAAGAGATATGTCACCTATTCCACTTGGTGAACATATGAGAGAGATCATGTCTCTTATTCCGAAGAGAGAAACAATGAAGAATAATTAGCAAACGTACCTGAATTCTTCTTATGTTATGGGAGAGCTAATTGCATTGCACTTGTTTTTTACCTGAGAAAAGGTTAAAATAGCACATGCGCAGGGGCCAAGAAAACATAATTCATGAATCTGCCCGTATTACCAAGCTTCACTAGGGAATTTATCAATAAGATCAATAATTTCGTCCTTTTGACAATTTGATCACATTAAATGAGAGACCTTTAATCAGAAAGGACTTTCTACTCACTTTCAATGAAAGGCTGTTGACTCGACCTTTGATACGGGTATAAGAATCACTCGAACTCTCTTCATCATGCTTGACAAGGGTTCGGATATTTTCAAAATCGGTATGACTTGGTCAATCTGAGAGGTCTTTATAAGGACTAAAATGAAGGCTTGGTCAATGGCTTAGTAAAAGGGACTTTTCGAGTCAAGGCTATTGAAAGAATTGATATCATAAGTTGCTCCGGGGTTTACAAGTCAGGAATACTGCAAAAATGAGATAGAAAAATCTTGCTCGCACTTCTTCGAGCAACATTTATAAGCATATGAAACTCTACGTTAACTCTAGTGCCCTATTCTGAAGAGACTTTGGTAAGAGTTGTAAAGTAGGTTCGGGTAGGCTTGAAATGAATGGCTTATTTCCATGAAAGGAGGGTATTATGAACATGGAGATTGGTGATCATCCAATCATGCTACTGGTACCATTGATCTATCTCTAGTGATTGCTCCATAAATGAACCTTCAAATGGTCTCTTCCTTGAAGAATGATCTTGCATATCGACTCAGTTTTCTCCGAAACCTTTCTTTCTCTCATCATTCATTTTTTTTTTGAGAGAGAGATTTTCGTTTCGAGATATTTTTCTCCCTCTTTTAAAGAGAGCTTTTTCTGAGAGAGAGAACTTCAATTTAATGGAGTCCTTTTGCATCCATCCTGATGAATTTTCTTTGAGGTCCCATTTGCCTCAAGTCACCTTGAACTTGCTTTGAGATGATTTCATTTGTTTATCACAAGAATGATCATCAAACAGGTTGAAATGAATTCACTGCTCAAATTGGGTAAGCAAAGGGTATAATGTGTAAGGATATAGAAAAAAAAAATGTTTTTCGTCATATCTAAGGCACTTGAGCTAACACAGAATTTGTATGCATAAATATACTTGAAAATTGATGCAAGTGAAAGCAAGAAAATTCTAACAATTTTGAACTTTCTAAGCAATTGCCCCAGTATGGGGTTGTTCCTAACATGGGTAACAAATGAAACTCCGTTCAAAGGGTTAAGCAAATGACAACCTATAGTGTTTAGATAGAGGGAATGAATGCCTCTCATCATTTTGGTCGTCATACTTTTCGTGAGATAATCCTTTACCTTGTTAGCACGGAATTTTCACTCAACTCGCACTGGGGATTATTATTCAGGATGTGTATGGAAATGGCTTGCCTTTCGTCATCTTGAAGTCTCTCATGCAATATGACCACTTCATTAGGACAGAAATAGATTGCCAGATCAAAAGCTTTCCTCAAACAAAGCTTAGTAACATCAATTGATTAATGAAATTCAATTTGAGATTTGATAGAAACAAAGTCAGGATGAGTACAAATCAAGTGTAATACTTCTTCATAGAATCAGAATTAACTGGACTAGAAAAAACATGACCATCCATCTCGGCCAAAATCAAAGCACCTCCTGGAAGGACTTTCTTCACAATGTACGAGCCGCCATAATTTGGGGCGAATTTTCCTTCTGCATGAGGAACTATCGGCAATAACTTCCGCAGGACAAGGTCACCTACCTGAAAACGTCGAGGCTTGACTTTCTTGTTGAAAGATTTAGTAACTCGTTGTTGATAGCACTGGCCATGACATATAGCTCTAAGCCTTATCTCATCAATCAGGTTCAATTGGTTCAATCTCTGCTGGATCCAATCTGCTTCTGACAATTGTACCTGTGAAAGAATACGTAACAAAGGAATTTCAACCTTAACAGGTAAAACTGCTTCTATACCGTACACAAGAGAATGTGGAGTTGCCCCTGTAGATGTCCGGATAGAGGTCCGATATGCCATAAGTGCAAATGGTAATCTCTCATGCCAATCACGATAGTTCTCAGCTGTTTTAAACAAAATTTTCTTGATATTCTTGTTGGCTGCTTCAACCGCTCCGTTCATATGCGGACAATATGGAGAGGAATTCAGATGCTTGATCTTGAACTCCTTGAACAGATCATCCACCAATTTATTATTCAAATTCGACCCATTGTCAGTAATTATGGTTTCAAGTGCACTATATCGAGCAATGATGTCTCGACGAATGAACTTCACCATATTTCGGGCCGTCATTGTCGTATAGGACATAGCTTCAATCCACTTCGAAAAATAATCGATAGTGACCAGGATAAACCGATGTCCATTTGACGCTTTAGGATTGATCGGGCCAATCACATCAATGCCCCACATAGAGAATGGCCATGGTTCAGACATCTGACGCAATTCATTCGAGAGAGTATCTTGTCACCATGGATCTGGCATTTGTGACAACTTCGGACATGTTGAATGCAATCACTCTCTAAAGTGAGCCAATAATAACCCATCCTCATTATCTTCATTGCTAGCATATGACCATTCACGTGCGGACCGCATACTCCCTCATGTACTTCTAGCATCAAATGAATAGCCTCGGTTGATTCAACACACCTTAATAAGACCGAATCATAAGACCGCTTGTATAGACATTCTCCTCTCAAGAAGAACTTTGACGCCATTTTCTTGATATACTTCTGGTCAGATGTGGTACTTTTGTCAGGAAATTCCCGTGTTTGAAGATATGCCTTGATATCATGATACCACGGCTTGCCGTCACGCTCTTCTGTCGTGGCCATGCAATAGGCCGGTTTCTGTAAGACCTCTATCTTTAAAGGTTCAACTTCTAACCCACTTGTCACTTGTAGCATTGCCGATAAAGTAGCCAAAGCATCGGCAAAATGGTTTTGAGTCCTCGACAAGTATTCAAACGAAATGTCTTCAAACTCTTCTACCAACTCCTCTAAATAGGCGTGATAGGGCTGCAACTTAGCATCTTTAGTTTGCTACTTACCAACGGTCTGAAGAATAATGAGGGCTGAATCTTCGAACACCTTAAGTCAAGCTACTCCCATTTCGATTGCAGATTGTAACTCGAGGATGCATGCTTCATATTTAGTGATATTGTTCGTGCAAGGAAATACCAATTTCACCGCCACTGGATAATGTTAACTGCCTGGGGATATTAAAACTGCCCCGATACCTGATCCTGACAAGTTTACGGCCCCATCAAAATACACGGTCCATACATACTCATCAATTGGCATGACTCTATCCTCTAGCGGACCCAGATCCTCATTTTTCCCAGGATTTTCGGCCAGGACATCAGCAATTACTCGTCCTTTGACTGATTTTTGAGACAAGAATTGAACATTGAATTCTGAGATAAGAATCTGCCGTTTTGCCAGTTTTCCAACCAAAGCGGGTTGATTAAGCAAGTATTTGATGGGATCACACTCTGTTACAAGCAATATTTGATAGTGCAAAGTGTATTGCCTTAACCTGTGTAGCACTCAAACCAGTGCTGCGCACGTTCTTTCTATTTCAGAATAGTTCATCTCAGAGGCGGTGAACTTCTTACTCAAATAATAAATCGCACGCTCTTTTCCATCCTCTTCACTTCTTTGAGCAAGCATGGCGCCTAAGGACTCACTGTGGATTGTAAGATACAATGTCAGAGGTTGCCCTGGTGTCGGCGGAACAAGCACCAGCGGATTCATCAAGTAGTGCTTAAGCTTGTCGAATGCCTGTTCACATTATTCATCCCATCTATCCAGCGCATTCTTCTTGAGAAGTTTAAAGAAAGGCTTCGTTGTCTCAGATAGCTGAGAAATAAATCTGGTTATATAGTTTAGTCTACCCATCAAGCTACGAACTTCCTTCACCGAAGAGGGAGATTTTATTTCATAAATGGCCTTCACTTTTGACGGGTCAATCTCAATCCCTTTGTTACTGACAATGAAGCCGAGTAGTTTGCCAGAGGCTGCCCCGAACACGCATTTTGCCGGATTGAGGCGCAATTTGAACTTGCGAAGCCTGTCGAATAATTTCATCAAAGTTTCTATGTGATCTTCTCCACACCGAGTTTTTGCAATCATGTCATCAACTAAGATCTCAATCTCATTATGCATCATGTCATGGAACAACGTGACCATTGCCCGCTCGCAAGTTGCCCAAGCATTTTTTAGATCAAATGGTATCACCTTGTAATGAAATGTCCCCTATGGAGTGGTAAATGCTGTCTTCAACTTATCATCCTCGTTGATCAAGATCTGATTATAACCTGAGAAACCATCCATGAAGGAAAATAGTTCGAACCCGGATGTACTGTCCACAAGCACATCAATGTGTGGGAGTGGAAAATCATCTTTAGGACTAGCTTTGTTCAGATCTCGGTAGTCAACGCACACTCGAACCCGACCATCTTTCTTCAACACTGGGACTATATTAGCGACCCATTCTGAGTATTGGATAGTCTCAATAAATCCCACGTCAAGAAGCTTCATGACCTCTTCCTTGATCTTCTTTGCCAGTTCTGGCTTAGCTCTTCACAGCCTTTGCTTCACGGGCTCAATCGAAGGATCAGTCGGTAGATAATATTCTACGATTGATCGATCGAGACCCGGCATGTCAGTATAAGACCAGGCAAAGATGTTTTGATAATCCTTCAACAATTGAGTCAAGCGTTTAGCCGCATCTTTAGGGAGACATTCTCCAATCTTCACTTCTCTAGGATTCTCCGTGTCGCCAAGATTGATCACTACGGTTTGTTCAACAGTCAGAGGCTTGGATTTCTCATGGATTTCCAAGTTCCGTTGTATCTTTTCATCATTCGGATTAGAATCGTCTGAGTCATCGGATTGACTTGCATCACATATATGAGGATCCATGATTCCTATCTCTTCGCATGCCTCGAGATTAGTCCTGAAACATAAAAAAAATGGATAAAAAAGACAAGACAGGGCTTAACCACATGCAATTTTTGAAAATTGATCATTGCTTTTTTTTTTTTTAAATTCATTTTGCTTTCTAAGACCTCGAGACGAGAATTCTTGAGAAGCCCAACCCTCAGTTCTTACTATAGATTACAAATTTTTCTAATCGTTGGCTATCATCATCGGGTTGGTTTGGGGTACTTCAACAAGATTCAAAATGATAAAAACCTCTGTAATTTTACTGATATCGAATTAATGAATTACATCTTATTGGATTGAAAAACCTAAGTGCAACATGAATTGAAATGAAAATAAAAAATAATAAACCACGCAGGGGAGATATGAAAACTGGGAATAATTACTCTTGAGGGCCAGCGCCCATCCTTTCAAGTGGTCCTTCAGTGATTGCACCAATGGAGGTCTCAGCAAACCAACCAGTGAGGTAAGGTATACCATCATTAAAGTCAAAGTCCACCACTTTCAACTTCGGCTTCTTGAAAATACAGGGTGGCTAGTCATCCTCGGAATCATCAGACAAATTGACCAAAATAACTTTACCTTGCTTCTTAGGCGAGTTAGTTAGGGCTGGTGGCGACTTAGGAAAGATAAGCCCGAGATCATCCTTAGTAGGGCTCGGCTTTAAATGCTCATGTACCCCCACTACTCCAGTTGAGCGAAAGGTGTGGTCAATAGGAGGTGGTAAGGGACTTTGACCTACTCCTTTTTGGCCTTTGCAACAACCGAGGTCTTGTTCGCGGCTTCCCGACCCATGATATCCCAAACCTGCCTTGTGAGATTGTCCATTTGTCTCAATCGAGGCACGAATACCTTGACCTTCCTTCTCAAGACCTTGACCTGGCTCAAAACCATTACCGACCATGACCTTGGCCAACATGATAGTTGCATTAGAAACCTCAGGAATAGGCAACGGCATATCAGAGGAAGCTTGAACAACTTGAACTATCTCAAATGAATGATAGCTATCCTCCTCAACATGATCGGGCTCTATGTATGGGACCGATGTTGCATTGAAGATTCGGTGATCTTCCTCTCCATAAATTGTAACCAACTTTGCTTGAGCCACAAACTTGATCTTTTGATGCAAACTGGATGGCACTGCACCTGCATTATGGATCCATGGTCATCCTAACAGGAAATTGAAAGTAGAAGGGATATCCAACACTTGAAAAAGAATATCGAACACCGAATGTTCGATTTGCAGCTCTAAGTTAATCTGGCCTATCACATCCTTTTTTGCTCTATCAAAGGCTCGAACAGAAGTCTTGGTTGCTTGCATGGTAGATGGCTTAATGCCTAGCCTTTTCAAAGTAGCCAATGGGCATAAATTCAAAGCTGACCCGTTATCAACAAGCACCCTAGCCATGTGAGTCTCCTTGTACTTCACTGATATATGAAACGCTTTATTATGACCACGTCCTTCAACTGGGATTTCCTCGTTAGAAAATGCTACTTGATCCTTGAGGAGGATCGTCCCGACAAACCCCTCTAGCTTATCTTCTTCGATAGTTTCGAGCACATGAATCTCACTCAAAACCTTCATCTGAGCACCCCGATGCTTCTCTGATGTTTGAAGAAGTTCCAACAACGAGACTTGTGCAGGCAATTTTCTCAGCTGATCAACCACGCTATATTCACTAGTCTTGATCACAGTTAAGAATTCCTTCGCTTCTTTCTCGGCCATTGGCTTGGCATGTGGATTATCAGCATAAGTTCGCCCCGATCTTATTATCAGATCAACATTGTATGACCATGGAACCATCTTGTCACTTTCATAAGTGTAGGGTTGAGGTGATGCCAGCACCAATACTTCAGAAGTATCGAGTATAACGATCCCGAGGTCATCATCAGAGGCATCCTCAAGAGGGGGCATGTCAATTAGCTCAGGATCCAACTTAACTTGTTCATCGGTTAGCATTACGAGTTCTTCATTCCAGTCAATAATGACCTGAGATATAGTAGCCACTACCTCGAATTCATCCGCCATCCCAATCATTCCCTCTCTTACCAACTCATCCACCTTCTTTTCTATTTCATCGAATGACACCACTTTATCGGTCGAAACATAACCAGCTCGGACTAAAGCATCGAACATATCCTCGAAAGGGACCCTAAAGTCTTGAACCTGCTTGACTGCCGGGCCAAAGACAACATTTGCACTGCTCGAATGATCAGGGAGTGGATTGTTCTGCACATTGGGCTTACCGGCTGGCTGTAGTGCAAACGCTCCAGTCTCGAGTAGATCCTGTACTCGATGTTTGAGTACTTGGCAATCGTCTGTCGAATGTCCTACCTCACCTCTATGGTAATCGCATTTCTTCAATGGATCGTACCTTGTAAAGCTAGTAGCGTTAGATCTTTGTGACTCCGAACTCAGCAAATTCTTCTTCCTTAGCACCGCTAGTACCTGAGATAACGTCCCAGGAAGTGGAGTAAATTGGCGAGCTTTGCGCTGTGGGCGTGGGTCTTGCTAGCCTTGCTGCCTATAAGAGGTTGGCTGTCTGGTGGTAAATTATAGTTTCAGGGCCTGAGCTGGCGTCTTCTGTACATAAGTCATGTTGACTTCGGGGGCATACTCTTTGTCTTTCTTACTAGTAAATCTCTTGGCTGATGAACCCGACTCACTGTACCATCCTTTTTTGAGCCCAGACTCAATCTTCTCACCCATGGTTATCAGCTGGCTAAAAGATTGGGCGGCCGTTACTAACATTCGTGAACGAACCGGTTGTGGTAGGGTGGACACGAACAACTTCATTAAGTCACGTTCTAAGGGTTCAGGCATGATATGTCCTGCCATATTCCTCCAACGAGTGGCATACTCCTTTAGTGTCTCGCCCTTTTTCTGCTCAGCTCTCTCTAGGTCCTCCCTTGTAATGGTGACATCGAGATTGAACTTAAAGTGCTTGATGAAAATGTTTGCCACCTCTTCCCATGAATCCTTCCGGTTGATTTGGTGGTTGGTATACCACCTCATTGCAGCATCCTTCAAGCTTGCTCGAAAGGTTTGGATCATTAAAGGTCTATTAGAAACATATCTGTTCATGAGCCCCTGGTACATCTCGATGTGCTGAATTGGGTTTGAGGTGCTGTCATACTTCTCGAAAGCAGGCATCTTGAATTTATCGGGCACTTGGATCCGGGCAAAAACAGACAAATCAACAGGCAGAATACTTTGAGTTCCCTCCACTTCACGTAACCTCTGATCGAGCTTAGCTAGTAATTTAGCATTCTCATCTTTGGGGGGTGGATGAATAACATGGATTGCTGGAGATACACTAGTGTTAGTCAAAATGACATCATCCAGTTGAAATGTTGGATCAGTGTTTACTGTGGGAGCTTTGTCAGGGCAGCGGCCTTGACAGGTTGGAGGTGGAATCTCTGATTGAGAGGCAATATTGATCTGTTGCTACTTGGCCATGAGATCACTCATCATTTTGGACATGATAGCCATGATCTGCTCATTGATTGTATTCATGTGTTCTTTCAGCTTTTCGTCAATCATAGCTGCAATCTCAGCTTGATTGGCATCTTTCTTTTGGTCACCGATCGAATATTATGAGGATGAGGGGGATCCGTGGCAAATTACCTACAAAAGTAACGATTGAATGAATAAAGCAAGTAAGAATAACGAGTCGGTCCATGACACCCCCTAGACCCTCAAGATGAAATTTCTTTCAGAAGACCGATTCATCCAATAAATCCTGAAATTCCAAATTGCTTCATTCAATAAAAACTTGGACTAATTCCAAAATTTATAAATTATAGCTTAACGTTTTTCATAGAGTTGCTCAAAATGGAAAATGTCTCAAAAGAATTCTTATAAAAATCATTCAGAAACGACATCTATTACCAGAAAACGTTAATAGTAATCTAACATTTCCTCCTAAAAAAAAAAAACTCCCTAAACCAAACAAGAAATTAGATTGTCTTCCTCTTTTTAGAGGCCACGTGATCTACAGACGAATGGGCCTTCAAAGCACGCCGTAATCGTGCATTCTCTTTAGCCAGAGCATCTGCCTTATCCTGGGCCTTCATCGCCTTTTCTTCGCTGATTTTGATTTGAGTCTGAAGGGTATGCTGTACTGTCATGATCGGGATCTTCGGGAGTATCTTAGCAGGGATGGTATGATACTGAACATACCGGGCCGTGGCAAAGTGACGCTTCATCCTTCCGGTGGGCTCATCTGCTGGCCAAATCAGCTTCTAAGTGGAACAATTCTGCCATGCCTCATAATGACGCTTAAACTCGACTTTGTAGGACTCGCCTTTCTCGAATTGGACTTGAAATTCATTGGGCCTGAGTGGAGGTGGGACATCCTGCAGAATTCGGAATTGACGTGTAACCCGAAAGGGGCTGATAGTAGGTTGCCCCATAAATGCCCATCAAAGGTACGGGCTTCTGATCGCCATGGTATAGTCGAGCCTTGACCTCCCGAAACCACACAGCTTGTTAAAGGAAAATCTTAGAGTTTGGATCCTTGAACAGATGGACCTATTGCGTATAGTGCAAACTCTTAGTTTGATCTTGTATTTATTTGAACCTTAAAATAGGGTTATCAGTCATGTCCATTTCAAAAACAGTCATATCTTCCCCAAATTGAGAAATGTGTGAGAAAAGCCAAATTTGTAAAAGCTTAATTGGGGTTCAAAAAGTTCTATCTTTTCCTTTCTTGAATTGTGTCAGAGATATGAAAGTCTCTGCCAGAATTGTGTTTGTAAAACTAACTCCACCACATATTAGTTTTACCGTCCAAGCTATGACCGGATCAATAGCATTTTGACGGAATGGAAAAATGATGAGTCCAAAAAAGCTAAGATAAAAATTTTAGATCATGTGAGGACGGAATTATTTTTGAAACATTCAATAAGAAAAGATAATGGGCATGCTTGACAATTACCCCTTAGCACTTTTTCAATTTCCTTTTTAGTGAAATTCAAAAATTCAGCAAGCACTACCACAGGATCTACCTTAATGGGTGGTTCGACTATATCCAACTCAATCAATTTCCCAATGGCAATACTGTATTCTTCCAGAGTCGGTGTGAGCTCAAACTTACCTCCCAACACAAATGTAGTTGTCTCGGGGCACCAAAAATGAGCGAGTGCCTGCATGATCCCGCTCTGAATATCTATGTCTAGGATTGACAGCATGAATCCAATACGTTTGAGAACGTACTGCTGACCATCTGGCTTCAACTGGCTCCATAACTTCTTGAGCTCCAGCTTTGGAGTAAGCACGAAACGGATATCGAGGCGACCCATTCTTATATAGACCACGTGCCAAATGACGCAACCTAAATCATGGATTGACTCAAAATAAGATGAAGAGAATCAAAGATAAAACTCGAGAAATTACCGTCTTTGGGGAGAAAATGTCAATTACAGAGATATGCACATGAATCGTGAGTTTAAATCTTAATCTATCTATTCTAATGGCTTTTGCAAAGTGAAATGATGAACAGAACAACACGTTGTAGCCTCACGTACAATCATCATGACTAGTCGCAGCCTCGCATACAATAGTCATGATTAGTTGGGTCCAATCATTTCGGCTCGGTTTAGTCGATAAGGGCAACCTCCATGCGTTGTAGCCTCACGTGCATGAGGACGACCCTTGAGCCATTTTTTTGGAAAAATTTTCGGGATTCAAATAGGATAACCTTTAGCGAAGCCTTACTGCTAAGGTTAAAGAACCATCTAAATTCCATCTTAAAACTATGGATGTGACCCAGGTCTGGTCACAGGTTGTGTGTGGTGTAGTGCAAATATTGTAAATCATGCACAACAATTATATGCAGCCACTACTTCAATAGTACGAAAATTAAACCAAATTCCACTTTACCAAACCTACAAAACAAAGGGTTAGCTAATCACTACTCCCCTTATAACTCCCATCCTGCAAAAACATTTAACACCTAAGAATGAGAATTCAATTAAATTTTGCCAAATCGAGTGATTTTTGTCTGAAAATTTTTTTTGGCCTAAGTCCTCTTTAAATTTTCAAAAAAAAATTCAACCACTCCCCAGTGGAGTCGCCAAGCTGTCGCGACCTAAAAAAATCATATTTTTGATCTTAGGCTAATGGATTACTAGATCAATTAACTTAACTAACCTAGCTCGAGTTCTCCCAAACTCTACCAATTCGCAACTTAGGTCCAATTATGAGCATGCAAATATTTTCAATGGGAGTCGCCACTAATCATTTAAGATAGGTTGATTAGAAACCTAAATAAAATAGCGGGAGTACTATTTTATTCCTGTGAACCAGAAATTATAGATCCGGGGACTTGGCTACGTTAGATTACCCTAACGCTCTTTCGGTACCAATTTTAAGAAAAATACTCAATTTGGCAATTTTGACAGATCCTGACTTAGAGTTCAAAAGTGCAAAAACTTTCTTTTTTGATTTTCTTTTATGAAATTTTTTTTATTTTCAAAATGAAATTCGGAATTAAAAATGCCAATTATATAAACATGCAATTTTAAACTAAAGAAATTAACCTATTCTAGAGCAATCTTTTTGGTATTTTTTTTTTATCGAAATTCGAAATTAGAGTCAACCCGAAATGAACTATCAAGGTTAGAATAAGATATAATTAAATTAGGAAACAAATTACTCTAATTCCTAATTTAAATTAGAAATTATCTTATCTTTCTAGTAAATCTCGGTTGTCCTATTCTATTCAAAAAAAGTCATCTAGATATATTCTAAACATACAACATTATCTTCTAGTATGATCAATTCAAGTCCTAACTATTCTTTTTTTTTTTTTGAAATTTTCTTTTTAAAGGAAATAAATCAGACAGACAAATAACCACCACGATCAAAATCAATCCATGCGATCTGCAAGATTTGTTTATTAAATTCAAATTGGGCAAGTTTTTTTAGTAAAACAAAAATAACCACTAAATCTTTCGAATTAAGTTTCTATTTGAAACCTGATAGATTGATCCTAAAATTCAAAATACCCGCTATGGAAATAACTCTATCTAAAGCCTGATAGATAGATTTATTTCCATGTGTGCGGTTGAGGATTAGAAAATTTTCCTAATCGATCACATCTTAAAAAATTTTGATATCTTAAATATCTTGGATATATTTAAAAGATTTTGAAAATTCTAAATTCTATCCAAATTTGACAAGTAATAGATATCCAAGGTTTCAAAAAAAAAAAAAATCCTAATTGGAATAATGCCTATTATTCAAATATACAAAATTAGATATCAATAAGCACGAATTAGGCAACAAAATATTCAGATCAAATTGAGATAAGATAATTACTTGATTTGCAGATTTTTTTTCCAAATTTGAATTTGCAGCGGATCGGGATTGCGGATCAGGATGGTGACCGGTGGTGCGTCGGTTGACGGCAAGGACGGCAGCTCGATGACAGGTTATCGGTGGGCTCACGGTGTGCTCGATGGATCACAGGCTTTGGAATTCTCAGTACTGCTCATGGTACGGAGGTGCTTGTTGGACTCACAGCGATGGACCACGGTACGGATGAAAGGACCAAAACAGAATCGGTCGCGGTAGAACCTGCAAGAAAGGAATTAAACACGGTGAAGCTTTGCGGGGGCAATTGGACTGAATCGCGGCAGCAAGCAGGCTAGCGTTGTTTGAGTCTGCGCGGGAACTTTCTGCATTTGTGATCGAAGCTTGCTAGTCCCAGCAAGAACACTCAGAGAAACTTGTTATTCGTGGACAGGAACGCTAGTTGCTCGTAGTGCAAGAGCTGGACGCAACGTCAGAAGGTGCTGTTTCGAGGTAGTCCCTGGGCAAGACCGACTCAAAACCATCAACCAAAGAGAAGCCGAAGTTCACTGGCTCCAGGTGTATGTCAGTGAGCATCTCTCCCTTGTGAGATCAACATTTGGACTTTGGTGGTGATCGAAAACCCACGAGGACTGGTTGATTCGATGAGGGAGGCACCGCTGTCAAGCAACTAGGGAATAACCATGGAAGGGAGGCCGAGAGCTTCGCTGTTTCTCTCCAGTTCAACCTTCTTGTTCTCCTCTCTATTGTCTGTCTCTCTTGTGGCCTTGTATTTCAATTTTGTGGCCTCTCACGTGTGTTCTGAAAATTGTGAGCCCCCTTAGATTATGAGACATAAACATGTATTTATAACGCAAACCTAGGTCAATTTGCCGGGCTTTCCAGTCTTAACGGGCTTAGGTTTAGGCTTTACCCTTTAATTTAATTTAATTCTAAGTGGGCTGAATTAATTCGAGCTTTTCTTTAATTAAGCTTGATGGGCTAATTTAAGCTCAAATTAAGACAATCCAGTCCTTTTGACTTGTAATTTTCGGCCCTTGCCTTCCGAGTGAGCCGAGTCTTGTTCAGTACTTGAGCTCGATTTACGTGATGAATTTTAAGTTTGCTTACCACCGCCGATCCGATGTGGAATACAATTAATCTATATGAATCTAAACTATATGTTATGCAATTGTAATATTTTTGTTTGGGGGTTAAAATTTAATCCCTAATTTTCTATGCAAATTATTATTAAATTTAGGTGTCAACATGCATCTAAAGCCACTATTGAACATATGACTTGGCATGCAAATCATGAAACGGAAGAGGGTCTAATGTGTCATCCTTTAAATGCAAAGGCATGGAAACATTTTGATAGAACATACCCTGAGTTTGCGATGGAGCCTCGAAACATCAGGTTAGGTCTCTGTGCTGATGGATTTGCCTTATTTGGGAAATTAGGAAAAAGTTATTCATGTTGGCCAGTTATCTTAACGTCGTACAATCTTCCACCTGGTATGTGCATGAAGACACCTTATATTTTTTTGACATTGATCGTGACAGGTCCGCAAAATCCGAAAAAGTTAATAGATGTTTATATGTAACCATTGATTGAAGAGTTACAACGGCTATGGGAGGAAGGTGTCCTTACATATGATGTTTCTACCGATCAAACATTTGTAATGAAGACTGCTCTTCTTTGGACGATAAATGACTTTCCAACTTACGAAATGTTATCTGAATGGAGTACTGTTGGAATCTTAGGATGCCTGATATGTTTGGAGAGATCAAAGTCATTTAAATTAAATAATGGAAAGAAGCCCAGCTATTTTGATTGTTACAGACAATTTTTACCGCTAAATCATCATTTCAGAAGAAATAAAAAAGAGTTCATCAATAATAAGACTGAAAGAACACGTCCACTATTGAGGTTTACCGGCGATCAAATTTGGGAGCGGGTACAGGACTTTCCAACTGTTGTTGAGAACCCGCACGGCATGACTTTTGTGTACGGAAGTACACATAAATGGACAAAACACAGTATATTTTGGGATCTACCATAGTGGAAGGCCCATTTTATTCATCATAATTTTGACGTCATGCACATAGAAAAGAATGTTTTCGACAATGTTATAAATACTGTAATGGATGTCGCCGGAAAAACAAAAGACAATTTGAACGCAAGAAAAGATATGAGAGATATATGTGATCAGCCAACACTAAATGTGGATGCAAGCAGCAGGGGACCAAAACCAAAAGTAGTTTATACATTGGATAAGGAGCAGAGGCGAGTTGTTTGTCAATAGTTGAAATCTGTGCGGTTTCCTGATGGATGTGCTTCGAACCTTGGGAGATATATTGATTTGAATAAATGCAAATTGACATGTTTGAAGAGTCATAATTGTCACATATTGATGAAAAGACTAATTCCAATAGTTTTTAAGGAAGTTCTACCGAATTTTGTATGGGGTGCCATTACAGAGTTAAGCAATTTCCTGCATGATATTTACTCGACAGTGTTAAAAGCATCACACATGGAGAAACTAGAGAAAGATATTCAAATTATTCTTTACAACTTAGAAATGATATATCCTTTATCATTTTTTGATTCGATGGAGCATCTCTTAGTTCACTTGCCTTATGAGGTCAAAGTTGCAGGTCCCGTCCAATTTCGATGAATGTATCCATTTGAGAGGTAATTTTTTTTTAAATAAAGTTCAAATTACTTTATTATATATTATGTTCCGATAAGCTTCTTTCTATTATAATAAGATTCTTGTATCATTTGAAAAAAAAAAAAGTGAAGAATAAGGCATGTGTTGAAGTTTCAATTTGTAATGCATATATTATGGAAGAAGTGATAACATTTGTATCATACTATTTGGAGCCATACGTGTAGTGCAAGAGGCGGAGAGCAGGCAGAAATGATGAAGGCCCCATTGATCCCAATTACAAAGCATTCTCTATTTTCAATTATCTGGGTTGACCAAGCGGCGCATATAAGTTTTGTTACTTAACATGCGAAGAATTTCATGCAGCCTATACATATATTTTACTGAACTGCCCAAAAGTCGAGCCATTCTTCAAGTAAGTGTGAATTTGCAAATATATGTATTGTGTGTCAAATATTTGCTAATATGTAAATGGTTTTTATTATTAAGATTTTCCAAACTTCAATGTATGGACTACAACCAAATGAGATTAACCGTTTGTGCGATGAACAAGTTGCAGCATGGTTCAAGACATATGTAAGTTGTCTATGGACCAAAATCAGGTTATTAAAATTTTATACATAATTTATTAAAATATATATTATTGACTTTGCATGTGTAACCTTAGGTTCACAATAATTTTGATGAACTTAAAGAGCAATGATTGTTATATCATCTGTCATGGGGTCCATAGTTAAGAGTTCGAAGTTGGCCAACATATTTCATAAATGGATATAATTTTCACACTTAAGAATATAGAATAGGAAAAGCCACAATGAATAGTGGTGTGTCTGTTCGGTCATCCAATGGTGACAGTTCAGAAAATGATTTTTATGGCTTGTTTGATGAAATCATAGAGATAGAGTACCCTGGATCATTAATGATGCGGATTGTGTTATTTAAGTGGACGTGGTTTGACCCCATCAAAGGAATGAAGGTACATACGAAGTTTAATTTGGTTGAAAAAATCACAAGAAAAAGGCATATAAAATATGAACCATTTTCCTTACCAAAAAAAATAAAAATAAAATATGAACTATTTGTCTTGGTACAACAAGCAATTCAAATATGTTATGCATCATATCCTAGTTTGAAATGTGACAAAGTTGATTGGTGGGCTGTATGCAAAATCAAAGCACAGAGAAAAATCGAGGAACACTGGAAGGATAGAGCCTACCAACAAGAGGAAGTGTGTAACACGGTTGAAATTGAAGAATATAACATTCTAACTTTACGAGATCCATGAGGAGCAATGATAGAAGTGGATCCAACTAAAATTTGCGAATTAAATGTACAAGAATGTTCAGAATATGATTTTGAGACAGATAATGAAGATGAAGATCAAGACGAGGACGAAGACGAAGACGAGGATGAAGACAAAGACGAAGACCAAGACGAAAATGAAGATTAAAATTTTTGTGACAAAATACTAATGATGTGTAATTATTATTATGACAAGTGTTATTTTAGTTGTCATCATTATTATTATTGTTCTTGGTATTATTGTTATTGTCGATCATTCTTATTAATTTAATTGATCGTCGGAAAATTTGTCGCTAAATGACGACAAGTCAAATATTATTCGTGTGATGACATTTGCGATATTCTATTTTCCATTGCATTTGGATCGTTGCTAATTTTGTCGCTCATTTTTAGACAACAACTTATTTGTGGCTACTGTTCATCGAAGAATTAGCGATGGAAGTGAAATTCATGGCAATTTTTTGAATTCGTCCCAATTTTTCGATGGATTCGAAAATGTTCTTTATTTTTGGAATCCAAAATAAATTAGATGCAAAATTTTGGACAGAAAAAAAATACGTCGCAAATTGACCACAGTCAAAAACTCCGTCTCAAATTTGCGACAAAAAAAAACAGTCCTTCGCAAATTTGGGAGGGAATTTTTTCCGTCCCAAATTTGCGACGAACTTTTTTTTCCCATCGCAAATTTGGGACGGATTTTTAGTCCTTCCCAAATTTGCGACGGACAAAAATAGTTCGTCGCAAATTTGCGACGGACAAAAAAAAAGTCCATCGCAAATTTGCGACGGACAAAGCAAGTCCGTCGCAATTGTGA
Organism: Syzygium aromaticum; assembly: GCA_024500025.1. Taxonomy (NCBI): domain Eukaryota; kingdom Viridiplantae; phylum Streptophyta; class Magnoliopsida; order Myrtales; family Myrtaceae; genus Syzygium; species Syzygium aromaticum. Next base: position 10,941,184 of record CM044889.1, on the reverse strand, counting down.
TGGGAAGAAAAGTCCGTCACAAATTTGGGAAGGAAAAAATTCCCTCTCAAATTTGCGACGGACCAAAAACATCCGTCGCAAATTTTCGACCGACAAAAAAAGTTGCGACGGGATAAAAAAATCCGTCGCAAATTTGCGACAGAAAAAAAAGTCTGTCGCAAATTTAAGAGGGCATATTTTTTGTCGGTCAAAAATTTGCGACGAATTTATTTTTCCGTCGCAAAATTGCGACAGATTTTTTTATCCCGTCGCAAATTTGCGATGAAATTTTTTCCATCGCAAAATCCGTCACATTACCTGCCTACACGAGCACATGCCCCATCAGACTTTTTCTTTCTTTTTATTTTCTTTTCCTCTTTCTCCTCCTCTTCTTCTTCTTCTTCTTCTTCTTCTTCCTGTTGCCGTCGCCGAGTACCCTGCACACGCACGTCGCTGTTGTGGGCTAGATCTGAGAAGCTCGCAACCGCCGTCGCCCAGCTCGCCTGCGCCCCCCCCGGTCGTGCAGCTGCCAAGCAGCGGACTAAAGCCGTTGCTGTCTAGCCTCGCTGAGCTCGATGCTGCCCAGCAGCTGCCCAACGCCATTGCCGCCCAGTCGTTGTCGCTTAGCAGCTGCCCAAGGTCGTTGCCGCCTAACCTCGCTGGAGCACTTGCCATCGTTGTCGTCGCCCTCGCCAGAGCACTTGTCGTCGCTGCCTAGCCGTCGCCGCCGCCCGACTCTGTCGGCATCCAGTCATAGCCCGGCCGCCGTTGGCGCCCAGCTGCCGCCTGGTCGCCGTCGCCACCGCCCAGCCGCCTCCTAGTCGCGGCCCGACACCGTCACCGTCGTCGCCACCGCCCGACGCCGTCGCTACCGAGCTCCACCGTCATTCGCCTGACCGTGGCTGAGCGCCTGGTCGACTAGCTACCATTTGGGTCCACGCCTGTGCCGGGTCCGCCACTAGCCGACTGACAAAAGTATTATCGTTATTTGATTTTTCTTGTCCTTGAACCAAATAAGTAACTCCCTAAACCTTTCCTAGTATAATGAGTATTAATCGGACTTGTTTAGAGATTGTTTAGTGTCTGATTTGTTGGCTATGTTAGGGGTCGATTTTAGGATTGCATGTGGCTTTGATCGGTGTTCGACTGGTTAATTTGTCCATTATGTTGCCGATTAAGCGTTCAATAACGATCGAGTGGTTGATTAAGCGTTTTCTCAGAAAATGCATGAAAATTGAGCAATTCTAGAAAAATTCATAAAAAGTTCGAGAAAATTTGAAAAAGTCAGATTTCGGGAAAATATTAAATTTGGTGCTAATTTTTTTTAAAATTAAAAAAAATCAAAATTTCAAAATATCACAAAATGACAAAAAATAACTGTGGCCACCCACTTTGAGTGAAATTTAGATTTTTTTAGGTGCCCAAAAAAAGAATAATAATAAAAAATTTAAAATTTTCATAACTTTTTAAACTGATGGACAATACCTATGGCCACCCTTGTGAGAGAAATTTTAATTTTTTTAGGTGCACAAAAAAATTAAAAATTATAATAAAATATAAAATTTCAAAACTTCACAGAATTGCTTAAAATACATGTGGCCATCCACTTTCAGTAAAATTTAAATTTTTTTAGGTGGCAAAAAAAATTAAATATTTAAAAAATTTCAAAACTTCACAGAATGACTTATAATACCTATGACCACCCACTTTTAGTGAAATTTAAATTTTTTAACGTGCCCAAAAAAATAATTTTTTTTTTTCATAACTTGATAGAATGACTTAGAATACTTGTGGCCACCCACTTTTAGTGAAATTAAAATTTTTTTAGTTCCCTGAAAAAATTTTTTAAAAATAAAATTTAAAAAATTTCAAAATTTCAAAATTTCAAAACTTTACTGAATGTCTTAGAATATCCGTGGCCACCTACTTTTAGTGAAATTTAATTTTTTATGTGCCCAAAAAATTTTAAAATAATAAAATTATTTTTATTACAAAACTTTACAGAATGACTTAAAATACCTATGACCACCCACTTTCAGTGAAATTTAAATTTTTGTGGATGCACAAAAAAATTTCTTGGGCAAAAAAATTCAACAAATCAAACAGATTTCTCCTTCACAAGTCAATTTCTGGCAAGAATGCGAACAATTAATTTCTAACAACATTTTGATTTCTGGAGCATAATGGTTACCATTCGCACCCTTAGTTGTTTAATGCCAATCATATGGTTAATTAGGTTAATCGTGTGGTTGCTTTACTTAAATGTGTATGATTGGTTAACTATGGTCCGATCGTGTGGATTGATTGATGATCGTATGGTCGAGAACGAAGATCATGTGGCTGAAATTGATGTTTCATGGTTGATCTTGTACTTAATGAATTATCGTGTGGTTTGAAAGTGGATCGTGTGGTTAATTATGACTATTGTCGGCTTAACATGGCATATCGTGCTCATATATTGATGTTTGATATCAAAATGAGTGTTATTCCTAGTATATTTGTTTGTAGGAAATTGCACGTCATAAACACTCGGCATTGGCTAATTTCGAGGAAACATTTTCTGCTTCTGAAAAAAAATGGTAAGCTTTGTCATGTATGTCATTATGTGTTTGTAATACGTGTTCATATTTTTTTTACATATTTACCTAATTTTCTTACTTGTCATTATAAACGTGGAGGTCATATGCATAGAAGACCAGCCTCTTCTTCGTCCTCGTCCTCGTCTTCGTCCTTTTCTTCTTCTCCTGTCCTTTCATCTAACCCTCAACCACAATATGTTGATGAACAATATGGACACGTTGACCCTTCCTCCAATACTTAAGAACATGTTAAGGAACTTGGCTACATGCGAGCTGAATCTCCTCCAGTTCTTTCTCCTTTAGCTCCCTCTCCTTCCGTTCCACCTTATTATTCAGCGCAACAATCGAATTATGATGGAAACATAAGTGTAGAAGATAACCGATTCATGATATGTCCATTTGGAGATTCGTAAGTACTTCATTTTTTTTTAGTATATGTAATATTTATGGCTTTAGATATGGATGTCAACTGAATTGTCGATGTTGCACAATATCCGTATGTTTGCAGATTCACGGATGCTCCGTTTGTTATAAGGGAACTGAATAAAATAGTAAAAAATTATTGGATGGGGCAGTATATTAACTACAGAAGTGTTCCACAAGAAGTGAAAGATTTGTGGTGGATATGTGACCATCATAATAACTTTTAGTTTTTTTTATATTGATTGCAGCGGAAGTTCAGGTGAGATGAAGAGGAAGAGAATGAAGTGAGAAGAATTTTTCAGAAGAAAGTCGGTGATTTTTTACGAAATGTGATGAATAGAGAGAAGATCAAGCAAGTGAAGCCGGCTTTCATTACAGCTGACAATTGGACGGAAATTAACAGAATTTGGGAAACTGAAAAGAGTTAGCAAATCAATGAGCATAATAAAAAGAATTGATATTCTAGTTCTAATGAAGGGTCTACCACATATGCTGGGGGCTCTATCAACATTGAGGAGCATCGCAAACGACTGGTAAGTCTGTTAAATAAGTTATAAGTTAATTTAATTCAATTACTAATGTTTACATTTTGTAGGCACAGCAATTGGGGATGGAATCGACATTTGCAACTACATTTGAACGTACATTTCAAAAGAAAAATAAGATATAGACTGGTGATCGAGCAAAAGCTATTAAGGTATATAAGATTATATTTCGAGTTTTATGGAAACTAGAATGAAAACCGTTAATGCTTTTAATATTTATGGTAGATATATATATTTATACATATAAAGTTATTTTATTTTCATCTATATTGTTAATGTATGAAAAATATGATGAATTTTTAATGAGCAATGCTAGTGGTAGTGATGGTTGTGCTGCGTCTGAATCATCGGTTGACAATATGACATGATGGGTGGAGGCAACGGGTGGGATGAAAAAAGGAAAAATATTTGGGATGGGATCCTTGTCAAGGATGTATATGTCGAATCATGCTGGAACTTCATCATCCAATGCGATTGGTCGAAGGAGGTCACGACATGACGAGCAATTGACCTAAGAAGTGAACCAACTGAAAAATATGCTTGTACAAAAGGATGAAGAAATAAATGACTTGAAACAACAAATGCAAATTGTTATGCGACACCTCAACCTCAATCGCTATGAGGTTCCTCTTGTATCTCTTACCAATCCAATAGGTGATAGGCACAATAATGAGTGACACAATGATGCTAAGATTGCTGCTGATGATGATGATTTTTTCGGTCATTTCTAGTTAAAATTCCCAAAATCGGGGGTAAGCTTGCTTCATAATCTTTTATGATATAAGTTGACTCATATTCATATGTAAGAACATTGATGTTCGTCCTGAAACGTTTTTTTGTTAACTCTTTTACTTGTTTTTTTTATACCTAGTTCCACATCCATGCTTAAACGCTTCTTTTATATTCTTGACTGATTGAATATCTTTATTTATGTATCCACATTTCATCAGGTGTCGACAAAAGTGACTGCTTTTGGTGTCCTGCCGAGTACCAAAACTTCCTAATCTTGTGTCTGGTTTGTCCATTTTTCGTTTTTTAAGCAGAATCTATGGTTGTTCCACCTCCTATGAATATTTTGAATGTATTATAAGATTGTATATCAAATAGCATCATGTCAGACTTTGCAACTTTGCAAATATCATTATTTTTTGTGGACTAGCATCTTTCTTTCAGTTATATTTTTCAATTATATGGCATTGTGTCTGATTTGTTCGTTTTCTGTTTCTAAAGTGGAATTTATGGTTGTCTCGTGTCCTTTGATTGTTTTGAATATATTACATGATGTTCATTAATGCGTACTTATTGATATGGACAATATTTGATGGCTAAAATGGTGTAAAACTTGTGACGAATATTTAGAGACGAATTTTGCGACCATTACAATTCGTGGCTAATTTGCGATGAATAAGTAGCGACGAATACATTTTGCGACGAATTTTGTAACGAATTTTGTGACGAATTTTGCGACAAATTTTGCTACGAATAAAGTTCGTGCTAAATTTATGACGGATTTTGCGACGAATTTTTCGACGAATTTTGCGATGAATTTTGCGTCGAAATTTACAACGAATTTTGCGATGAAGTTTGTGACAAAATTTCCGATGAATTTTGCGACGAATAAAGTTTGTGGCTAATTTGTGACAAAATTTGCGACGGATTCTTGCGACGAATTTTGCGACGGATTGTGTTCGTGGCTTATTTGCAACGAATTTTGCGACGGATATTATTCGTGGCTAATTTGAGACGAATTTTGCAACGGATTGTGTTCCTGGCTAATTTGCGACAGATTGTGTTCGTGGTTAATTTGTGACGGATAGTGTTCGTGGTTAATTTGTGACGAATTTTGCGATGAGCTTTTTTCCGTCGCAAGGATATTGAAATTTTCCGTCACAAAATTTTGTGACGCACTAGTAGCGACGGAATTTTTTCTGTCGCTAAATTCGTCGCAAATTCGATTTGCGACGGATTTTGCAAAATTTTTCAACGCAAAATCCGTCGCCAATCCCTTATTTTTTTTGTAGTGAAAGCAACCTAGTAAATCCAATATGTTTTTGTTGTTTTTATGAAAGCAGAGAAGATGTTAGGCATACTGCAGAAGCAAAGTGTTAAATGGCCTTCGGTGCTCTGCAGAAAGGTGCTCGAGTTTATAGAATCGATTCCTAAAACTTCGAATAGATGCAGCACACTACGTACAAGCTGTAAGATCTTAAGAATTACATAGTAGATTCCAATCCTGTGGAGGTTGTTAGAGCTGAGAGTTAAGTAGGCCATAGAAGGCTTTATCACCATACATATGATTTGCACCTCTTTTGTCTCTTTTAACTCCTACAAAATCTGTTTTGTAGAATATTGTGTTTTTGCATGAGTGTTTACATTTCAATAGTAGCTTCTACACACTTACATCCCGTGTTTCACGTAAAAGTTTTCCTAGAATGATCAATTAACTCCTCTTGGTGGTTGTGCCAGCTCCATTTCAAGTTTAATGTGTATCGAAAATGCAAAAAGCTTTGATCGTCTCTCTACCTAGCATCTGATCAACTCTTTGTTGCATAAGCGCCAACAAAACAGAAGAAGACAACAGTGTCGGCGACTCTTAGATCTATGGTTTCAACGAAACCCAAGAACTTTGTCGTGTAATGCTAGGGCTCCGATGATTTTTTGCAAGCAATGGATCCGACGGCCAAAGGCAGGGTAGGAACAAGGAAGAGATGATCGAGTGTTGACAGAGAGAGATTTGTCTTCCTCGTTGTCGTCTTCGAGGGAGGGAGAGAGAGATTTGTCTTCCTTGGATGAATTGAAAATCGAGAGAGAGAGAGAGACGTACTCGAGAGCCGACAGTGGCATTAGTTGTTTATTTTTCCTCGCCTTAATTTATTTATATTCCTTTCCTTCGTCCGATTTAGTGAAACACTAATAACATGCCACCAATGAAGTAGAAAACTATAAAAAAAAAAGTATACTACTGATAAATCTTAAAATGCCACCAATAAACAAAAAACGATGTTGATAATGTTATTAATGGAAGCGCTTTAAAATGTCCCTAAATGCATCTCATTGTGGCAATTTCATAAATGATGCTAATGTAGTGTAAAAAACGACCAATTTTGTTGCAGTGAGTTGGTTTGAGAGAAAGTTCCCTATGATTGGGAGACTTTGCTTCTTTGCCATTTACTGTAGTGAGTAGGAGAAATTTTATTATTAACAAAAAATATAACCAACATACAAATGAGATGAAACTTACTTTTGACTTATACGTATAGAATATGGATAGAAACTTTTGTAACTTCTTTATATGTGGCAGTCAGTATAGAAAATTAATTTCCAATATATTTTTAAATCCAATGAATAAACTACACCGCCCTTGATAGCTTTTTTTTTTTTTCATCGGAAAAGTAAGCTCGCACTTATTAGTAAATATTAATTTGTTCGTGTGCTTAATTGATTTTTTGGTAAGGAGAAGTAACTTTCAACCTATTATAAAAATGAAAAAAATAATATTCCAATTTTCATATGAAATAGTAAATAATTCTAATTAGCAACTCCTATATTTTTTTTTTACATTAAATTGTGAATCTGTATTTGATTCATGATATTCTCCAAGAAAAAAGAAGGGAGGCAAATTTCCACGAAGGAAAGTGACTAAAAAAATAGAACGCACGGCTCCATTTGTCTAGAGAAAATAATGTGCAGCTGGCACGTTGCACTTGCACAGGCTACTAGGGAAGACCTTGGGTGACTAATCTTAGAAAACATCATTTGTCCAGATTTGGTAAAATATCTGTTGCACATTGTCGAATCTATACTAGATAATGATATTCTTAAAAAAAAGGCAAATGTCCATGGAGAAATGTGACTAAAACTAAGGCTCCGTTTGTTTCGCAAAAAATGAATGATTTGAAAAATATTTTTAAAAAATAATCGCTTATATCACTAACAAAAATGATTGAGCAATTGTTTTTTTCATTATTCACGAAAATATTTAAATATAAATTTGTTGTAAATAATGAAAAGAATTTTCATTGGCTAATTGTTTCAAGCGATACAAGCGATTGTTTTTACGAAAATATTTTTTAAATTATTCATTTTTTACGAAATAAATAGAGCTTAAAATAGGACGCACGACTCCACTTAATGACTACATGGCACGTTAAACAGGCCAAGCGAAGGTCTTGGGTAATAAATCTTAGAAAACATTATGAGAAATGATTGAATGATAGTCTTTAATTTATTGTAAGAATAACAATTTATTTTGGACCACAAAAAAAAATAAATAATTATAAATTATTATGTAATCCATTTTTTTAAGAATTTGTAACTCACAATATGTTGTTGCTCTCACAGTAACCTAAAAGCCGTTATGCTAGTAAAGCCCAAACATTATTTGTGAAAATTTGGTGAAAGATCATTTGCTGGCTATCGAATCTATATTTGATTAATGATATCCTGAAATAATAAAAAAAAAGAGAGGCAAAATTCGATCAAAAAAAGTGAAAATAACTAAAATAGAACGCTCGCCAGAGAACATAATCTGCACATGGCCAGTTGTACAGGTCATTGGGGAAGAGCTTTGGTAATTAATTTTAGGATTCTTTCCCCGACCCCTTCGTCGAAAAATGACAAATCGAGACCAAAGGGTTATAGATAGGAATCCGTGGATTCATTAATTTGTGGCGTTTGTTTTGGGCATACCCGGGGGGAACAATGACAAGACCATTGCCAGTTTGACCGTGCATTCGTGCACGATAATTGGCAGGAAGCATGTGCGCGGTTCGCATCACTTCGTGTCCTTTTCTATTTCCCAACTCAATGAAATGTTACAGTGGAAAATAGTAAAAAGTGAGATAAATACTATCGACGTAGAGATAGCATTATAGAGGATTTGTGATAAATTCAAGCAAGCCTAATAACATGTTCTCATAAAAAGCAACAAAGGAGATTTTTTTTTATGAGTAAAAAAGGCGGGAAGGGGTGATAGCGTAGATACCTTTATCAGTGTTTCCATGTGACTCTCGCGCTCGCTATGAAAAGTTTTGTTTGAGTCATAACAACCTAGTCGATACGAGCCATGACCTTGGGGCGTGCCAAAAGTTAGGGAACATTTTTACATGGGGTAACAAATACACTAGGCACAAGCTGATTAGAGGCTCGTTCACAACATGCTCTTGGAAGATAGAGTGACCTCTTTACCACCATAACTCAGCATATGACAAAACCGATATGTAATACACAAAGCCGTAAATTAATTAAGAAACATTTTCGCATGAGGTAGCAAATGTACAAGACACAAGCCGACCAAAGGTTTGTTCACGACATGCCACTAGTGAAATAGAAAATTGCCACAAAATAACTAGTATATTACTGATACTAACAAAATGCCACCGATGTATATTGCTACTAATAATTTTTAACGATGGCATATGAACAAGATTACGAAAAAAACCGATGTTGATAATGTTTTCTATGGATATGCTTTATAATTTTGGTAAATGCATATTATTGTGGCAATTTCATAGAGGATGTAGTGAAAAAAAGGGCCAATTTTGTTGAAGTGAGTTGGTTTGAGAGAAAGTTCTCTATGATAGGGAGACTTTTACTTCTTTGCCGTTTACTGTAGTTAGTAGGAAAAATTTTATTATTAACAAAAAAATATAACTGACATACAAATGAGACGAAACTCACTTTTGACTTATACGTATAGAATATGGACAGATACTTTTGTAACTTCTTTATATATGGCGGGCATTATTTTTGGTTTAGAAAAGTAATTTCCAATATATTGTTAAATCCAATGAATAAATTAAATTGCCCTTGATAGCTTTTTTTTTTTCTCATTGGAAAAGTAAGCTCACACTTATTAGTAACTATTAATTTGTTTGCCTACTTAGTTGATTTTTCAATAAGGAAAAGTAACTTTCAACATATTATAAAAATGAAAAAAAAATTCTACTTTTCATACGAAAAAATAAATAATTCTGTTTAGCAACTTCTATATCTCTTTACATTTAATTATGAATCTGTATTTGATTAATGATATTCTCCAAAAAAAAAAGAGAGAGGCAAATTTCCACGAAAGAAAGTGACTAAAAAAATAGAACGTACAGCTCCACTTGTCTAAAGAAAATAATGCGTAGCTGGCACGCTGACTTGCACAGGCCATTGTGGAAGAACACGGGTGACTAATCTTGGAAAACACCATTTGTGCAGATATGGTAAAATATCAGTTGCACGTTATCGAATCTATATTAGATAATGATATTCTAAAAAAAAGGCAAATGTCCACGGAGAAATGTGACTAAAACTAAACTTCTGTTTATTTCGCAAAAAATAAATGATTTGAAAAATATTTTTCTAAAAATAATCGCTTGTATTGCTGACAAAAATGAATAAACAAATTTTTTTTCATTATTCATGAAAATATTTAAATATAAATTTGTTGTTACTAATGAAAAGAATCTTTTTTGGCTAATTGTTTCAAGCGATACAAGTGATTATTTTTATGAAGATATTTTTCAAATCATTCATTTTTGACGAAATAAACGGAGTTTAAAGTAGGATGCACGACCCCACCTAATGTGTACATGGCACGTTGAACAGGCCAAGGGAAGGTCTTGAGTAATAAATCTTAGAAAATATTATCTGTGCAGATTTGGTGAAAGATCATTTGCTGGTTATCGAATCTATATTTGATTAATGATATTGTAAAAAAAAAGACAGGCAAAATCCGATCAAAAAAAGTGAAAATAACTAAAATAGAACGCTTGCTAAAGAACATAATATGCACATGGCCAGTTGTACAGGTCACTGGGGAAGAGCTTCGGTAATTAATTTTGGGGTTCCTTCCCCGACTTCTTCGCGGAACATCCTTGCGCTCTTCGTCAAAAAATGACAAATCGAGACCCAAGAGTTGTAGATAGGAATCCGTGGATTCATTAATTTGTGGGGTTTTTTTGGTCATGCCTGGGGGGAACAATGAGAGGACCATTGCCAGTTTGACCGATAATTGGGAGGAAGCATGTGCGCGGTTCGCATCACTCATTGTCCTTTCTATTACCTAACTCAATGAAATGTTGCAGTGGAAAATAGTAAAAAGTGAGATAAATACTATCGACAGTAGAGATAGCATTATAGAGGATTCGTGATAAATTCAAACAAGCCTAAAAACAAGTTCTCATAAAAACAACAAAGGAGATCTTTTTTTTTTTATGAGTAAAAAAGGCATGGAGGGGCGATAGCGCATATACCTTTCTCGGCGTTACCATTAGAGTCTCGCACTTCCTAATACATGCCGTGACCTTAGGGCTTGCCAAAAGTTAGGGAACATTTTTACATGTGATAACAAATACACAAGGCACAAGCTGACCAGAGGTTTGTTCACAACATGCTCTTGGGAGATAGAGTGACCTCTTTAGCACCATAACTCAGCATATGGCAAAACCATTATGTAATGCACAAAGCCGTAAATTAATCAGGAAACATTTTCACATGAAGTAGCAAATGCACACGACACAAGCTGACCAAAGGTTTGTTCACGACATGCCACCAATGAAGTAGAAAATTGCCACAAAATAACCAGTATATTACTGACACTTACAAAATGCCACCAATGTGTATTGCCACTAATAATTTTTAACGATGGCATATGAACAAGATTATGAAAAAAAACGGATGTTGATAATGTTTTTTACGGAGGTGCTTTATAATGTCGCTAGCATTGTGGCAATTTCATAAAGGATGCAGTGTAAAAAAGGACCAATTTTGTTGTGGTGCGTTGGTTTGAGAAAAAGTTCTCTATGATGGGGAGACTTTACTTCTTTGCCGTTTACTGTGTGAGTAGGAGAAGTTTTATTATTAACAAAAAATATAACTGACATAAAAATGAGACGAAACTCACTTTTGACTTAAACGTACATTTGTAACTTCTTTATATATGGCAGTTAGTATTTTTGGTTTAGAAAAGTAATTTCCAATATATTGTTAAATCCAATGAATAAATTACATCGCCCTTGATAGCTTTTTTTTTTTCATTGGAAAAGTAAGCACGCACAGTAACTATTAATTTGTTCGTGCGCTTAGTTGATTTTTCGGAAAGGAAAAGTAACTTTCAACCTATTATAAAATTGAAAAAAATAATATTCCACTTTACATACAAAAAAGTAAATAATTTTAATTAGAAACTTCTATGTCTTTTTACATTTAATTATGAATCTGTATTTGATTAATGATATTCTCCACAAAAGAATAGAGGCAAATTTCCACGAAGGAAAGTGACAAAAAAAATAGAACGCACGACTCCATTTGTCTAGAGAAAATAATGTGCAGCTGGCACGTTGCACTTGCACAGGCTACTACGGAAATATCATTTGTGCAGATTTGGTAAAATATCAGTTGCACATTATCGAATCTATATTAGATAATGATATTCTAAAAAAGGCCAAATGTCCATGGAGAAATGAGACTAAAACTAATACTCCGTTTGTTTTACGAAAAATGAATGATTTGAAAAATATTTTTTTGAAAATAATCGCTTATATCGCTGATAAAAATGAAGAAATTTTTTTTTCATTATTCAGGAAAATATTTAGACATAAATTTGTTGTTAATAATGAAAAGAATCTTTATTGGCTAATTATTTCTAGCGATACAAGGATTGTTTTTACAAAAATATTTTTCAAATCATTTATTTTCCACGAAGTAAACGAAGTCTAAAATAAAATGCACGACTCCACCGAATGAGTACATGGCACGTTGAACAGGCCAAGCGAAGGTGTTGGGTAATAAATCTTAGAAAACATTATGAGAAATGATTGGATGATCGTCTTTAATTACTGTGAGAATAACAGTCTGTTTTGGATCACAAAAAAAATAACAAATAATTATAAATTATTGTGAAGTCCACTCCTTCAAGAATTTGTGTCTCACAACGTATTGTTGCTCTCACAGTAACTCAAAAATTGTTATGCTAGAAAAGCCCATACATTATTTGTGCATATTTGGTAAAAGAACATTTGCTACTTATCGAATCTATACTTGATTAATGATATCCTCAAACAGAAAAGAAGAAGAGAGGGGCAAAATTCGATCCAAAAAAGTGAAAATAACTAAAATGGAACGCTTGGGTAAAAACGAACATAATGTACACATGGCCAGTTGTACAGGTCATTGGGGAAGAGCTTGGGTAATTAATTTTAGGATTCCTTCCCCGACTCCTTCGTCGAAAAATGACAAATCGAGAGCCAAGAGTTATGGATAGGAATCCGGGGAAAATATGAAAATCCAAACCCACATATAGGATCCATTAATTTGTGGGGTTTAACCCACAGATAGGATTCATTAATTTGTGGGGTTGTTTTGGTCATTGCTGGGGGAAACAGTGACAAGACCATTGCCAGTTTGACCGTACATTCGTGCACGATAACTTGGAGGAAGCATGTGCGCGGTTTGCATCACCGATGTAACGTCCTTACCTCGGGATTATTAACATGATGTTTCAAGCTCATCGCTGTCCCGTTTTTGCATATGTGAAAACGTGTATAAACAAACTTCAAAACAATAACTAGAAATTAGGGAAAGCACAACAGGCATAACACACTATTGCCATGAATATATCTTACAAGCCCTTTTCTGCGGATCGCTCCACGTACAAATCATATCACAAGCAAAGACTAATGTTAAACCTAGCTCCTCTACATCAACCTCCATCTCGACGGGTTCACCAAAACGAACCGGGGCACAGAGCTCATCCTAAAAACATGGAAAACAACGGAAGTAAGTTGAAAACTCAATGAGTAAATTCACTAATACTCGTGCAGGATGATGCCTCGTTGTCGTACTAACACATACAAATATTTTCCCTGTCTTATGTCAATAGCAGATCAATAGCAAAGGCTTTGTTCTTGCCCTTGCTATATTTACATGGAAGCCCACCTTTATCCAGTCACATAAAAATGTACAAGAAAATTTATACGTGAAGCATCCTCCGGAATCCTTCAACTTATCAATAAACACACATACCGACATACATAGAAAATTCATTTATCATCATCCTGGCTCAACCAGGGCATCTTGGCTTAACCAGGGCATCTTGGCTCAACCAGGGCATCCTGACTCAATCGAGGCATCTCAGGGCTAGCTCACCCGAGGCATCCGGGCTCAACCAAGGTATCCTAACTCAACTAGGGCATCCCAGTACTAGTTTATCAAGGCATCTGGGCTTAATCTAGGCATACTAGCTTAATTAGGGCATCCTGGCGCTAGTTTACCGAGGCATCGCCACCAACATTATGTGACGACAGTCTTCTTATTTAATGATCACACATCATGGGTCACATAAGCCGGTTTATTATCCTTTATTTTAATCCATTCATACAAGGCCCGAACTGCTATGTACACATGGAAAGTTCACAGGCTCATAAATCAACAAGCATAATTAAGAACATATCACACAAACTACCGCATCCAAGCGTCATGCAACCATGCACAAGAACAACATAAAATAATTCAGATGGGGTTCCTTTATTACATAACCAAAGTCCATTGGTGACAGTTTAGTCCCTCGTATGATCATGCGGTAGAAAACAAGGCTTCGGTTTTTATCTTTCAATTTTAGTCAATTCAAGAATGAAGCCCGAGGGCGTGCAAAACACGTGTATGAAATGACTTACATTGGTTGAGTACAATTAGGATGCCGGGTGCGAATCAAGGCCTGAGACTCGAATTGCTACACTTTAGCACCGACCTAGATCAAACTTGACATTGGAACAATATGCCTCAATATCATCTAAGCCTAAGAGAGGCCCAATCCAACATGCCTACGTTTCACATTCAATGTTGATGGGAACCTTTTTTTCGTTGCACGGCATGTGCTCGACTCTCAACAAAATGAATCATGAGCAAACCATACAATAACAAACGGAAACTTGTATAGGTGTACACACGACAAATTTCACTTAAGAACAAGTACACCACCATAAAAAACAAAGTCATAATAATGGTTACATGAACATTGCTAGCAAGAACCTATGCCCACAAGAACAAAACCGTTTCAAGCAACAACAACTTTCCGAGTCGCATTCCAACCACATAACACACTGCCCTATCTGAGTGTTAGGGAATTTACTCACATGTAGCATTTTAATCATGTAACACACCGCCCTATCCAAGTATTAGGGAATCTACATTACAAAAAAACATGGATTTTGCCATGGAAATTTGCGACGGGAAATGTATCTTCACAAATTTGTGACGAACTTTGTGACGGATTTCATTTTCCATTGCAAATTAGCGATGGAAATTAATCGTCGTTACTTTGTGACGAAATTTTCCACTAAATAAAAATCCGTCGCAAATTTTCGACGGAAAATAAATCCGTTGAAAATTCCATCGCAAATTTGCGACGGAAAACAAATCTGTAGCAAAATCCGTCGCTAATTTGCGACGGAAAAGTAGTCATTGCAAATTTACGACGGAAAATATTTTCCATCGCAAATTTGCGACGAAAAAAAAAATCCGTCGCTAATTTGCGACGGCAACTTTTCCGTTGCAAATTAGCGACAGATTTATTTTCCGTAGCCTAATTGCTACGGAATTTGCGACGGATAAAAAAGTTCGTCGCTAATTCGCAATGGATTTTGCGACGAAAACGAATTCGTCGTTAATGTGTAGTTTATCAAGGCAAATGACTTCCGTGATATTCCACCCCACCCGTCAATTTCTCTCTCTCTCTCTCTCTCTCTCTCTCTCTCCATACCGATTCCTCATATCCCTCTCGCTTTTCTCCCTCTTTCATATGTCTCAATAAACCTATCCGTGTGCGTACAAATCAATCTCGATGAAACTTTTCTACCGATAAGTATCATAGCTAACTTCGTGACTATTCATCGCTAAATTGGAATTTTTTTTATTTTATGGACCTTTTTATTGTATTTTTTTCGTAACTTCGTTGCCGGTCCAACGACCGGCGACCGGCGAGACCTCGCCAGCCATGGGAGGAGGCCGAGCGGTCTCGCCGATCATGGGGGGAGGCTGAGCTTGCAACGGAATTTTGTTTCCGTCGTAAGGTCGACTTCGCCACTGCCTAGATCTGGGCGGCGGCGAGGTCGACCGGCGGCCATGGCGAGGTCGCTCGGCCTCCCCCAGATTTGGGTGAGGCTGAGCGGCGTCGCTGTGGCTGCCGCTCAAACCTCGTCGTTGCCCAAATTTGGGCGACAGCAAAGTTGACCGGCACACCTGGCGAGGCCACTCGGCCTCGCCCATGGCCGGCGAGGTCAAACTCATCGGCCGCAGTTGGTCGCTGGATCGGCGACTGGAGAAACATATTGGGGAAAAAAGAGAAACAAAAATAAAAAAAATTTTCTAAAAAAACTAAAAATTATAAAAAAAATGAATCTTAAGTGACTTTTTTTTTAGGTACGTATCCATTTGAAGGTCTCGCAATCCAAGTGAACGGTGCAATTCTCATCAAATTGACCACTTTCTACTACCAATATTTCAGTTAAATATTTGGATAAGTCTTTTTTACATGGTAATTTTTTCAATTTTTTTAAATTTCAAAGTAATTGTTGCATCAAAAACAAAATTTTAATTTTCCTAATTTTATGGTTTTAATTAAGAACAGTAGATATGGTATTTTTAATATTTTACAAGATCTTTTTATTTTTATACAGACACAATGCAAAGAGAAAAAGGGTTTGGATGTATAATAAGAACTTACTTGGACGTCGATGATTGACAAATGAGTTTCGTACTGGGTTGGAATTATTTTTAGATTTTGCCAGTACTAAATATAAGTTCATGGATGGAAATAAGTTAAGGTGTCCGTGTAAAAAATGCGGCAATGGTAAATTTCATGTGTGTGATAAAGTTAAAGAACATTTTTGTAGATTTGGATTTACACCGAACTATTATAATTAAACTTCCCATGGTGAACCATTTATATCTGATGAAGGATATCGAAGAAGTGACCAATTTTTAGTTAGGGAAGAATGTAGCTATTATGATCAATTGAACCTATACGATAGGATGGTGATTGATGCAGTTAGTCAGAATTTTGTTTCAAAATCAAATCATGCAAGTACTAGTTTTACTCATACACTTGAACAAGTGGGTACTAGTCATGCATCACAATTGGAAGAGATAGGAGTAACGAGCTTTTATGAGAATGTCTATAATGGAACTTTTCCATCTAATCAGTTCTGGGAAGTGTTGAAAGTAGCAGATGAACCTTTATGGACAGGTTGTGAGAACCACATTAAGTTATTAGTGACAACAAGACTGTTAAATATCAAGACAGAGTATAATGTATCTGCGGATTGCTTCAACTCTTTTGTTGAAATAATGTGGGAAACAATGTCTCGTGATAACATCATGCCAAGTGATTTTTATGATATGAAAAAGCTAGTGGATAACTTAAGTCTTCCGGTTGTAAGGATTGATGTATGTAGTAGGGATTATATGTTATATTGGAGAGATGATGAAAATGCAGAATCTTGCAAATTCTGTAGCCAACCTAGGTACAAGATCAACAGGAGGCCGGGTCGTAATCAAAAGCGTAGACCATGCAAGCAAATGTTTTATCTGCCCTTAATCCCCATATTGCAAAGGCTTTTTGCGTCTAAAGCCACTACTGAACATATGACTTGGCATGCAAATCATGAAACAGAAGAGGGTCTAATGTGTCATCCTTCAGATGTAGAGGTATGCAAACATTTTGATAGAACGTACCCTGAGTTTGCGATAGAGCCTCGAAACATCATGTTAGGTCTATGTGCTGATGCATTTGCCCCATTTGGGTAATCAGGAAAAAGTTATTCATGTTAGCAAGTTATCTTAATGCCGTACAATCTTCCACCTGGTATGTGCATGAAGATACCTTATATGTTTTTGACATTGATTGTGAATGGCCCACAAAATTCGAAAAAGTTAATAGATGTTTATATGCAACCATTGATTGAAGAGTTACAACGGCTATGGGATGAATGTGTCCTTACAAATGATGTTTCTACCGATTAAACATTTGTAATGAAGACTGTTCTTTTTTGGACGATAAATGATTTTTCAGCTTATGGAATGTTATCTGGATGGAGTACAGCTGAGATTTTAGGATGTCCGATATGTTTGGAGAGATCAAAGTCGTTTAGATTAAATCATGGGAAGAAGCCAAGCTATTTTGACTGTCACAGGCAATTTTTACCGATAAATCATACATTCAGAAGAAATAAAAAATAGTTCATCAAGAATAGGACTGAAAGAACACCTGCACCATTGAGGTTGACCAGCGATCAAATTTGGGAGCGGATGCAGGACTTTCCAATTGTTGTTCAGAACCCTCACAGCACGACTATTGTGTACGGAAGTACATATAAGTGGAATAAGCGCAGTATATTTTGAAATCTAGCATATTGGAAGGCCCATCTTATTCATCATAATCTTGTTGTCATGCACATAGAAATGAATGTTTTTGACAATATCATAAATATTGTGATGGATATCACCGAAAAAACAAAAGACAATTTAAACGCAAGAAAAGATATGAGAGATATTTGTGATCGGCCAACACTTGATGTGAATGCAAGCAGCAAGGGACCAAAACCAAAAGCAGATTATACATTGGATAAGGAGCAGAGACGAGTTGTTTATCAATGGTTGAAATCTGTGCGGTTTCTTGATGAATATGCTTCAAATCTCGAGAGATGTGTTGATTTGAATGAATGCAAGTTGACAGGTTTGAAGAGTCATGATTGTCACATATTTATGGAAAGACTAATTCCAATAGCTTTCAAGGAAGTTCAACAGAACTTTGTATGGGGCGCCATTACAGAGTTAAGTAATTTCCTGCATGATATTTGCTCGACAGTGTTAAAAGAAGCACAAATGGAGAAACTAGAGAGAGATATTCCAATTATTCTTTGCAACTTAGAAATGATATTTCCTCTATTGTTTTTTGATTCGATGGAGCATCTCTTAGTTCTCTTGCCTTATGAGACCAAAGTTGCAGGTCCTGTCCAATTTCGATGGATGTATCCATTTGAGAGGTAATTTTTTTTTTAAAAATTCAGTTCAAATTACTTTATTATATATTATGTTATGATAAGCTTCTTTCTATTGCAACTAGATTCTTATATCATTTGAAGAAAAAAGTGAAGAATAAGGCATGTGTTGAAGTTTCAATTTGTAATACATATATTGTGGAAGAAGTGACAATATTTGCATTACACTATTTTGGGCCGCACGTACAGTGCAAGAGGCGACGAGCAGGCAGAAATGATGAGGGCCCCATTGATCCAAATTGCAAATCATTCTATATTTTCAATTATCTAGGTCGATCAAGCGGCGCATGTACGTTTTGTTACTTAACATGCGAAGAATGACATGCAGCCCATGCATATATTTTACTAAACTGCACAGAAGTTAAGCCATATTTCGAGTAAGTGTAAATTTGCAAATATATGTATTATGTGTCAAATATTTGCTAATATTTAAATGGTATTTATTAATAGGATTTTCCAAACTTCAATGTATGGACTACCACCAAATGAGTTTGACTGTTTGTGCGATCAACAATTTGCAGCATTGTTCAAAACATATGTAAGTTGCCTATGGACCAAAACCAAGTTATTAATATTTTATATATCATTTATTAAAATATATATTATTGACTTTGCGTTTGTAACTTTAGGTTCACAATAATCATGATGCACTTAGAGAGAAAGGATTACTATATCATCTGTCATGGGGTCCACAGTTAAGAGTACACAGTTGGCCATCATATTTCATAAATGGATATAATTTTCACACTCAAGAATATGGAATGGGAAAAGCCACAATGAATAGTGGTGTGTCTGTTTGGTCATCCAATGGTGGCAGTTCGAAAGATGATTTTTATGGCTTAATGAATGAAATCATAAAGATAAAGTACCCTGTACCATTAATGATGCGAGTTGTGCTATTTAAGTGTAAGTGGTTTGACCCCGTCAAAGAAATGAATGTGTATACGAAGTTTAATTTGGTTGAAATAAATTACAAGAAAAAAATATATGAAATATGAACTATTTGTCTTCGCACAACAGGCAATTCGAGTGTGTTATATATCATATATTAGTTTGAAACGTGACAAAACTGATTGGTGGGCTATATGTAAAATCAAAGCATGAAGAAAAATCGAGAAACACTGGAAGGATAGAGCCTATCAACAAGAGGAAGTTTGTAACACGGTTGAAACTGATGAATATAACATTCCAACTTTACGAGATCCATGTGGAGCAATGATAGATATAGATCCAACTGAAATTTGCGAATTAAATATAGAAAATTGTACAGAATTTGATTTTGAGACAGATGATGAAGATGATGCTCATGAAGAAGATGAAGATGAAGATCAAGATGAGAACGAAGACGAAGACGAACATGAAGATCAAAATTTTTTCGACAAGCACTAATGTTGTGTAATTATTATTGTGACATGTGTTATTTTGGTTGTCATAATTATTATTATTGTTCTTGTTATTATTGTTATTGTTATTATCATTGTAATTTGCGGCAATTTTTCGAATCCGTCGCAAATTTGTAACAGAATAATACTTTCGTCGCAAATTTGCAACATAATGCTTTGTCACAAATTTGCGATGGATTAGAATGTTTTTTTTTTTTGCAATCCGTCGCAAATTTGCGATGGAAAAATATCATTCTCGCACGTTTCAAAATTTTTTGGCCCTCTCTCTCTCTCTTTTTCCCCCGCTGACCTCTCTCTCTCTCTCTCTCTCTCTCTCTCCTTTGGCCGACACACCCACTCCCCTTTGCGTTTGACTCATCTCTCCTTTTCTGTTCTTTTTCTTTTCTTTTCTTCCATCTCTCATTCTTCCTTCTTTCCCCTCGACGCCTTGAGTGCTTCCGACTTTTGGTTCTGCTCCTGCTTCCTGCTTGCTGCTCACCGGGACCAGCCCAGCCATCGCCGCCGTCTGCCTTGCACCGCCGCTTGCCTAGTCGCCGTGTCGTCCGTTCGGCCACAGTCTCCGACCCAACTGCCCTCTCCTCCCTCTCTCTCTCTGTTTTGCCTCACTGAGCAGCTATAGTAGCTTGCCGCCATGGCCAGGCTCCACCATGCCGCAGGCCAGCTCGTTCGGCCTCACCCCACCACCTGCAATGCGACGCCGCCATGAGCCCAGCTTGCAGCCCGCAGCTCGCCGGACCGAGCTCCCCCTGCCTAGCTCTGCTTGCCGCTGTGAACCATCGCCGTCCAAGCTGCAATCCCGCCAGCCACCAGCCCAGCCCGTCGGACCAGCGACCGTCGCCGCCGCTGTCCTAGCTATCGAGAACAGCCCATAGTAGCCGCTTTCGTCGTCGCTCCGATCCGTCGTCTGTTCATCGGCCGCCGAGCCTTAGCCGAAAACCACCGCAAACCGCCCTCGTCGTTGCCGTCATCCTCGTGTTGTCGTCTTTGTTAACCGAGTAAGTTAACCCCAAATCCCGTGTTTAGGGTATTAAACTTGCGTAGGGTAGTTTAATTTAAGTTTATGGTTAATTAAGTGAGATTAGGTGATAGGTTATCGGTAAATTTGGCGATAGGTTATCGGGGATTGATTGATTAGTTATTAGTAATTGTTTGATAGGCAATTGTTGGGTTGCGATAAGCTATCGTGTATTTGTTGATATGTTATCAATTATTTCTATTATTATTGATTATTTTATTAAATAAATTATTTTCGGAATTAATTATTATTTTATTATTTAATAAATTATATTCGAATTAAATATTAATATCTTATTATTAAATAATTAATTTCTGAAATTAAATGTTATTATTTTTGGAAAATTTCTAACGTCAAATTGTGATGCCAATATTGGATTTTGCCGTATGAGTTGGCATTTTTAGCAAATGATTTGAATGTTTATGATTCGAGAAAATATTTTGAATTTTGGAAAATAAATTATTTTCGGATATTATTAAATAATTAATTTCCGAATTTATTTAGGAAAATATGATTCACAAAATGGCGTAAAATACCTGTGGCCATCCACTTTGAGTGAAATTTAATTTTTTTAGGTACACAAAAAAATAATTAAAAAATCAAAATTTCCATAACTTTACAAAATGACTTAAAATACATGTGGCCACTTACTTTGAGTAAAATTTAAATTTTTTTTGATGCCAAAAAAAATTATAAAAAAAATTCCAAACCTTCACAAAATGGCTTAGAATACCTGTAGCCACCTACTTTGAGTGAAAATTTAATTTGTTTAGGTGACCAAAAAAAATTAAAAAATTGAAAATTTCAAAACTTCACAGAATGGCTTAGAATACCTGCGGCCACCCACTTTTAGGGAAAAATTTTAATTTTTTTAGGTGCCCAAAAAAAATTAAACAAATTAAAAATTTTCATAACTTCACAAAATGGCTTAAAATACCTGTGGCCATCCACTTGAGTAAATTTATATTTTTTAAGTGAAAAAAATCAACAAATCATAACAGACTTATGTTCTAGAAATCAATTTCTAGAGCAAAATTAATCATGTTTTACCAAATAGATTTCTCCTTTGGAAATCAATTTCTGGTAAAAATTTGATTTCTGGAACAAAATGGTTAGCATTCACACTCTTAGTTGTTTAATGCTAAACGTGTGGTTAATTAGTTTAATCGTGCGGTTGATTGGTTAACTATGGCCCGATCGTGTGGGTTGCTTGATGATCGTGTGGCCGAGAACGGAGATTATGTGGCTGAAATTGATGTTTCATGGTCGATCTTGTACTTGATAAATGATTTTGTGATTTGAAAGTGGATCGTGTGGTTAATTATGGCTATTGTTGGCTTAGCATCACTTATCGTGATCATATATTGATATTAGATATCAAAATGAGTGCGATTCATACTATATTTGTCTGTAGGAAATTGCACATCATAATCACTCAACATTGGCTAATTAAGAGGATACATTTTCTGCTTCTGAAACAAAATGGTAAACTTCGTCATGTACATCATTATGTATCTGTAATACGTGTTCATATTTTTTTTTTATATATTTGTCTAACCTTCTTACTTGTCAGTATAAACGTGGAGGTCACATGCATAGAAGACCAGCCCATTCCTCATCCTTGTCCCCATCACTTTCTTCTTCCCCTGCCCTTTCAGGTAACCCTCAACCACTATATACTGATGGACAATATGGACACGTAGGCCCTTCCTCCAATACTCAATAACATGTTAGGGGACTTGGACAAATGCGAACTGAATCTCCTTTAGATCCATCTCATTCTGTTCCACCTTATTATTCAGCGCAACAATTGAATAATGCCGGAAACACAAGTGAAGAAGATAACTGATTAATGATATGCCCATTTGGAGATTCGTAAGTACTTTTTTTTTTTTAAGTACATGTAGTATTTATGGTTTTAGATATGGATGTCAACTGAATTGACGATGTTGCACCATATTCGTATGTTTGCAGATTCACGGATGTTCCGTTTGTTGTGAGGAAACTGAACAAAATAGTCAAAAACTATTGGATGAGGCAGTATATTAATTACAGCAATGCTCCACAAGAAGTGAAAGATTTTTGGTGGAATGAGTTCAAGGTAAGTTTTAGATATTCTATTTTCTCACAAACTAAGTTTGGTGTAGTATGTTGATGGTCAAGAATGATGTAAAAGGATTGGAACAATTCTTTAGTTTTCGGTACTAAATGGATCGGATATTAGCACGGAGATGAGCTTTACAAATTGTATTGCCGAATTGTTTGGTGCATGGTAATGGATATGTGACCATCATAATAATTTTTAGTTGTTTTTCTCTTGATTGCAGCGGAGGTTCAGGTGGGATGAAGAGGAAGAGAATGAAGTGAGAAGAATTTTTAAAAAGAAAGTTGGTGATTTTATACAAATGTGATGAATAGAGTGAAAAGCAAGCAAGTGAAGCTGGCTTTCATTATAGTTGACAATTGGATGGAAATTAACAGAATTTGGGAAACTGAAAAGAATCAACAAATTAGTGAGTAGAATAAAAAGAATAAATCTTCTAGTTCTAGTGAAGGGTCTGCCACATGTGCTGGGGGCTCTATTAACATTAGGGAGCATTGCAAATGATTAGTAAGTCTGTTAAATAAGATATAAATTAATTTAATTCAATTACTCATGTTTATATTTTGTAGGCATATGAATTGAGGACGGAACCGACATTTGCAGCTACATTTGAACACACATTTCAAAAAAAGGATAAGATATGGATTGACGATCGAGCAAAAGCTATTAAGGTATGTAAGGTTATACTTTCGATTTTATGGAAACTAGAGTGAAAACCGTGAATGCTTTTAATATTTATGGTAGTTATATATATGAAGTTATTTTATTTTCATTTATATTGTTAATGTAGGAAAAATATGATGAACTTTTAATGAGCAATGCTAGTGGTGGTGATGGTGTTGCTGCATTTGAGCCATCAGTTGACAGTATGACATTATGGGTGGAGACAACGGGTGGGATGAAAAAAGGAAAAATATTTGGGATGGGATCCATGTCAATGTTATACATGTCGAATCATGCTGCAACTTCATCATCCAATGCGGCTTTTCAAAGGAGGATACGACATGACGAGGAATTGACTCAATAAGTGAACCAACTGAAAAATATACTTGTACAGAAGGACGAAGAAATAAATGACTTGAAACAATAAATGCAAATTGTTATGCGACGCCTCAACCTCCATCATGATGAGGTTCCTCTTGTATCTCCCACCAATCCAATAGGTGATGGATATAATGAGGAGTGACACAATGATGATAAGATTAATGATGATGATGATGATGATTTTCTCTGTCCTTTCTAGTTAAAATTCCCAAAATCGGGTGTAAGTTTGCTTCACAATCTTTTGTGCCATAAATGCAGTTTGCCCAATATCCTGCCCTACAATTACTTTTTGTGTACAACTCTCTTACAACTAGGTTCTTTGTTTGTGAAAAACTGAAAATTTAGAGATTCCAGGATGACATGCTTGTTACAAAAATTCATGATATTTGAACAATGTAGAAATACATGCTTTAATTGACTTTGAGTTATCTCTTCCTGAGAATTGGTGTTGGTAGTTCACTTCTCTAATTTATTAAACTGTTGAATGCTGTTTGGAGAATGATTTAATTTTTCGTAGGTGACAGAAATACTATTTACAAGGGTGAAGAAACTACAGTGGATGTCAAAGTTGACTCATATTCATATGTAAGAACATTAATGTTCGTCCTAAAATGTTTTTTTGTTAACTCTCTTACTTGTTTTTTTATACCTACTTCCACATCCATGCATAAATATTTTTTTTTTATATTCTGGACTGATTGAATATCTTTATTTATGTATCCACATTTCATCAAGTGTTGACAAAAGTGACTGCTTCTTGTGTTTGGTTTATAAATTTTTTGTTTTTGAAGCAGAATCTATGGTTGTCTCGCCTCTTTTGAATGTTTTGAATGTATTATAAGATTGGATATCAAATAGCATCATGTCGGACTTTGCAACTTTGCATATATTATTATTTTTTGCAGACTAGCATCTTTTCTTCAGTTATATTTTTCAATTGCATGGCATTGTGTCTAGTGTGGTTGTTTTCTTTTGCTGAAACGGAATCTATGGTTGTCTCGTGTCCTTTAATTGTTTTCAATGTATTACATGATACTTATTAATGCGTAGCTATTGCTATGGACAAGATTTGATGGCTGAAATGGTGTATAATTTGCGATAAATTTTGCGACCAATGCAGTTCGTGGCTAAATTGTGGCAAATAAGTACCGATAAATAAAGTTCGTGGCTAATTTGCGACGAATAAATTTTGCGACGAAATTTGCGACGAATTTTACGATGAAATTTCTGATGAATTTTGCAACGAATAAAGTTCATGGCTAAATTGCAACGAATTTTGTGATGGAATTTGCGATGAATTTTGCGACGAATAAAGTTTGTGGCTAATTTGTGACGAATTTTGAGACGGATAATGTTTGCGGCTGATTTGCGACGAATTTTGCGACGATTAAAGTTCGTGGCTAATTTGCGACGAATTTTTTTCCGTCGCAAAAATTTGCGATGCCGAATTAGCGACGGAAAATATTCCGTCGCTAATTTCGTCACAAATTCGATTTGCGACGGATTTTGCCAAATTTTTCGTCAGAAAAATCGTCGCTAATCCCTTGTTTTTTTGTAGTGCCACTCACCTATAAGCACAAGAAAACATCTCCAGGGGTCGAATGGGAAAACAGTAGTTGGTGGCGGTAAACGAGAGAGAGAGAAAGAGAGGTGCTTGGCATGAGGATGAGGGAGAGAGAGAGGCGTAATAATGAGAGATGAAAGAGGAAGAGGAAGTGGTGTGTGGTGAGGAAAAGAGGAGGGGTGTCTCTATTTATAAACAATCCTCTTCAGCTTGCTTACCAAATTTTGACTCTCTAGAATTTTCCAAGTCAAAAGTTGCTCCCCAAGTTCTTGACTCTCTAGAATCCTCTTTCCAAGATGACATAAGCTTGCATTAAATGGCTAGCTTCCAAGAGGAATTAGGGCAACTTGGTCTTCAAGACAACTTGTTCCTCAAGCCACAAAATAGGTAATTATGTCCTAAGTAGTTTAGGGACACCTAAGCCAAGGAAATCATATCTCATTAGAAACCTCAAAATACATAGATTCTATCTCCAGAAGACATCAAATCGAAATTCCAATATTCTCATATAGAAAATAATGAATCTTTGCAATCTGGCAAAATTTGGCAGTTTTGCACTGTTCAAAAAATTGATTTTGAAAACATAGTAAATGGATTCCAAAAATTTTCAAATTTGAATATGTCATAAGCAAGACCTTAAAATATATTGATGAAGAACACGATATTTGGATCTTTCTTTAAACACAACTTTAGTAGGTCAAAGATAGCCTAAAAATAGTTCGTTGGAACAGAATCCTTATTTCTCAAAGTAAGCTCTTTCCAGAATACAAATCATTTCTAAAAATTTCCAAATTTATATATGTTATATAGAAAGAATTTCTCAACAACTTTTGTGTAGGAAGTTTGTTAAGAATCGTTCTAAAAAAACTTGTGGAAAATCAAGAATGTGTAAAGGTTTTAGAAATAGCAAAACTGGATAGTTCAAATCCGTTTAGAAAATGATCTTTTGTACAAACCAAATCATCTTATAAAAATATAGATTTAAATTATGTTATACTTCAAGATGTTTGGAACAACTTTGAATGGGGAAATTTTTAGAAATTTGGTCCACAAAGTTCTCCACAAAAATAACAAGATGAAGAGGTACAAAGAACCTGAATCTGCGTTTTCCAGAACAATTGTAAAATTGGCTCCGATTGGGAAAACCACCAAATTTAAACCATAGCCATTTCCCTAGAGACTGAAATTGAGGATGCTACAACCTAACTCAATGAAATGTTATAGTGGAAAATAGTAAAAAGTGAGATAAATACTGTCAACAGTAGAGATAGCATTATAGAGGATTTGTGATAAATTTTAACAAGCCTAAAACAAATTCTCATGAAAACAACAAAGAAGATTTTTTTTGTATAAGTAAAAATGTGGGGAGGGGCAATAGCGCATATACCTTTTTGGGCATTACCACGAGAGTCTCACACTTGTTATAGAAGATTTTGTTTGGATCATGACTACTCAGTGTGCGCGAGCCGATGACTGTAGGGCTTGCCAAAACCTAGGAAACATTTTTACATGAGGTAACAAATACATAAGGCACAAGCTTGCTCGAGGTTCGTTCACAACATGTCTTGAACTTGTGATCTTTTGGAAGCCAGTGTAACCTCTTTACCGCCATAACTGAGCATATGGAAAAACCAACATGT
The DNA here is from genome assembly GCA_024500025.1 of Syzygium aromaticum. Classification (NCBI taxonomy): domain Eukaryota; kingdom Viridiplantae; phylum Streptophyta; class Magnoliopsida; order Myrtales; family Myrtaceae; genus Syzygium; species Syzygium aromaticum. The sequence goes on along the minus strand of CM044889.1, from coordinate 10,913,844 downwards.
AATACACAAAGCCATAGATTAATTAGGAAACATTTTCACATGAGTTAGCAAATGCACAAGGCACGAGTGGACCAAAGGTTCGTTCATGAAATGCCTCAAATTTGTGACCTCTTGGAAGACCGTGTGACCTCTTTACCACCATAACTAAGCATATGGCAAAAGCAATATGCAATACACAAAGCCGTAAATTAATTAGAACAACATTAATAGGAGATTTGTTCCTTGGAATTATGGAATCAATATTGGAAACCCATCTTCTATACGTATGTTGTATGTATAATAATAAGTTATATAAAGCTGTCAAAAAGATAAGAAGACTCCATAATCACATTTCTTTTTTTTTTTTCGTAGCTGAAGCGAAGAAACTATTTATCAATTGTTGGAAAAAAATAGGGTGAACTTGATGTTCAATTTGATAACGTTTCTATTCCTGGAAATAATTTCTGTTCAAAAATAGTTTGTTTTATTTCTATTCTCTAGACGACTGTTTGAGTTAAAGAATGCATTTGAGGCTTGTTTGGTAATATTTATGTTTCTCTATTTTTCTGTTCTTTTATTTCCCGGAACAGAAAAAGAACATAAATCCATTTAGTAATGTCAGTTAGTTTTTTTATTCCCTGGAATAGAAAAGTGGTCTGGAAATAAATTTGGAATAGAAATAAAAAGTAAAAAAAACTACTTTTTTTGTTTCTGGAACAAAAAAAGAAACAATAGAGAAACAAGATCGGTTTTTATAAACCTTAACCTTTAAATCCTAAACCTTAACCGTCAAATCCCAAAACCTTAAATCTCAATACTTAAACCCTAAAAGCCATAACACTACAATAAAAAACCCAAAACCTTAAACTCTAAAACCATAAACCCCAAAACCCAAATCCCTAAAACCTTAAACCTTCTAAACCCCAAATCTTAAACCCAAAAATCCAAACCCAAAACCTGAAACACTAAATCCCAAAACTCCAAATCCGAAACTGTAAAACCTAAACTCTAAAATCGTAATTCCAAACAATGAATCCTAAAACAAAACCGCAAAACCCCAAATCCTAAACCATAAGCCTCAACAAACTGTAAACTCTACACCCTAAATCCCAAACCCCAATACCCAAAAATCGAATCCCTAAAACTATAAACCCTAAACCATTAAACCCTGAACTCTAAAAGCCTAAACCCGAAACTCTAAAACCTAAATCCTAAACCATAAAATCCAAAATCTAAAACCCAAAATCCCAAACCTCAAAACCGAAATCCTAAAACATTAACCTCTAACCCTAAATCCTAAAATCCTAAGATCCTACACTTTAAACTGCAATTTTCTTGACAACCACCAGGTATTTGATTTGTCTATAAGGAGTAATTTTCTTTCTAATTATATTAAGGTTAACCAATTCTATATCATAATATATTATTATTCTATTTCTAGTCCAATTCTATTTAAATATGAATTGTTAAGTCCCATAAACTACAATTTTCTCGACCACCACACAATATTTGCTTTGTCTATAAGGAATAATTTTGTTGATGCTTGTGTTAAGGTCATCCAATTCTATATCATAGTATATTCTTATTCTATTTTTAGTTCAATTTTATCCAAACATGAATTGTTAAGTTTCCATAGGCAATTTATAATTAAATGAAAAAATTGGGAGTAGAAATTTTTAGTGTCCAACCAAACCCATTTATGTTCTTTTTTTACTCTAGGAGTAGAAATTTTGTACAGTTACTAAATGCGTTTTTTTTGCTTAGAAACTTGTCTAAGGAATAAAAATAGAAAAAACTATTTCTAAACATAAATTATTTCTAGGAACAGAAGCGTTACTAAAATAGACTGTTGGTAACTCCACAAAATTTATATTCCCAGAATAGAAATGCATTTGGGACGACTCTAAAAATTTCTACTCCCAATTTTTTCATTTAATTATAAAAATGTCAATAGAGGCTCAACAATTCATGTTTTGATAAAACCGAACTTGAAATAAAAATAGAATTAGAATATATTAAGATATAGAATTGAATGACCTTAAGACAATCATAAAGAAAATTACTTTTCAATGAAAAGCAAATACCGAGTGGTGATCGAGGAAATTGCAATTTAGGGTTTTAGGATTTCTAGTTCGGCATTTTAGGGCTTGGAGTTCAGGGTTTAGTGTTTGGGCTTGGGGTTTTAGGGTTTGGGTTTTGGGGTATATGGTTTAGGGTTCAGAGTTTAGGGTTTGGGATTTTGGGGTTTAGGGTTTGGGGTTTTGCGGTTTAGGGTTTGAGGTTGATGGTTTTACAGTTTAGGTTTTATGGTTTGAGATTTGGGGTTTATGGTTTAGTGTTTTGGGTTTTAGGTTTTAGGGTTTGGGGTTTAGGATTTAAGATTTTAGGTATTGAGGTTTAGGATTTTGGGATTTAAGGTTTAGTATGATAATATCTTGTGAGAGAGAGATAGCTGATCTTATTTTTCTATTGTTTTTTTTTTGTTACCGTAACAAAAAAGTAGATTTTTTTTTACTTCTTATTTCTATTTCAAATTTATTCCCTAGCTACTTTTTTTTTGGTAAAGTTATTTCCTAGCTACTTTTCTATACCATGGAATGGAAAAATTAAGTGACATTACTAAATGGATTTATGTTCTTTTTTTATTTTGGAAAAGAGCAGAACAAAAAAAATAGAAAAACTGGAACATTACAAACAGACCCTTTGTGGCCAGAAAATAGACGAATTGACATGTTTCTTTTCCTGGTATTAATATTTGACTGTGAATAAAACCCTAAACTAAGAACATTTTCCTCTTCGCTTACTCATACACGCTTCAATCAATTCTTGTTTTGAATCTTTCAAATTATTCTTGGGTTGTGAACAGCACGCTGAAAACCAAGGACAATGACCTGTCTGACGCACTCCACATGTTCCTTGAACAAATTTGACGCACATTCCTGGAAATCTTAATTTCTGTATGCTTAAATATGACTACGTCTCAGCCCGTAGTGCTGGAGTAGCTCACTTAATGGAACCTACGCAAGGGGGTTCCAACCTATATATATATGCCGGTATGCATCATGATGGCAATACTGAAGACGCTCTCTCTATTTTCCCCTGTCCCTCGTTAGTCCTGAGTCCTACACAAACACCCACAAAAAGAGAGAATTCGTTGTGCCGACCCCAACCGCGGAATCCGAAATGGAGGACCCGCAAATTTTAAGGAGTGAGCTAAGGAGGAGCCTTCAGCTACTTACAGATGCCGATAAGACTCTACAAGGGCTCATCTCAAATTGCATCAATAGGACTCAGCAATTCACGAACATGTACTTCGTGTTCCAAGGTATTGTGTTGTCTTCTATGCTGACGCCCTCGAAAACGATCAATTGTAAAGTGAAATGGACTTTTTACGCCCTCTCTTTACTGGCTTCCATTTTCAACTTGCTCGCGGTATGGGAAAACATCCATATGTCACTGAAACACTACGACGAGATGGAACAGAACTGGCAGCTAGAGGACAAGCAGAGGGTGCAGCTGGACAACCTGGAGCAGCAACAACAAGCGGCGGCACAGCATCAGAACGATGCTAATGCGCAGCAACAGAATGATGCTAATGCCCAAGCGGCGCCACAGCAACAGAACGATGCTAATGTGCAGCAACCGGACGATGCTAATGCCCAACTGGGGCCGCAGCGACAGAACGATGCTAACGCCCAAGCGGTGGCGCAGCAACAGAACAATGCTAATGCCCAAGCGGCGCTGCAGCAACAAAACGATGCTAATGCCCAAGCGGCACTGCAGAAACAGAACAATGCCTCTCGATCTAGAATCAAGCGACGCTATGCCAAAGGTTATTTGACGCTGCTGTTGCTTTTGATATTTTCGGCTGCAATGTTATATGGTTTCTCCCAAATTCACTGTTAACACCGATGTTGTTAACATGTGATTTTTACAATATGTAACACTAGATCACATGTCAATATCTGTGGCATGTAGACTAGTAATTCGATCATGTCGGGTCAAGCTACGTAGATGTCGTCCAGTTGATTTTCCGTTTGAAAGTGCTTCTTGCGTGTATTGAATAAATTTTATCTGGTCCTTAAACTACGCTTCCATTGTAAAAGATGGAAGTTTGCATTGTGTAATGGGAAAATTATCCAAAAAGTTTTAAATCTATTGCACTTTGATTAATTCAATCTTAAACATTTCGATTTTACCAATTAAGTTCTAAACCTTTTCACGTTTTGCCAATTGAGTTAATCTAGCCAATTATAGCCAGAAATCATTGACATGGACTTCAGTATTGCCATGTATGATGGTTGGCTTTGACGTGGATAATAATTTATAATTTTGTTTAACAATTTTGATTTTATTTTTTATTTTTTCTTTCTTTCTTTTTCTTTTTTTTTTCTACCAAATTCGGTGAGGGTTGCTGGCCAACCATTGTCGGTCACTGGTGAGGGCTGGCTGATCGTCGCCAACCACTAGGCTACAGAACAAAAATAAATAAATAAATAATATTTTCATCGTCCATGAAAACATTTAAACATAAATTATTGTTGCTAACATAAATAATTTTTCATTAATTGATTATTTTAAGCTATACAAATAATCATTTTTAGGAAAATATTTTTCAAATCCTTCATTTTCCGAGAAATAAACGGAGCCTTAAATTTATTTTATTTTCTGTTCAACCAAATTTTTATCATTATATTTCATGAAACACGAACAACCTTCAAGAGATGCTCATCGAATGACCCCTATTTAAGATATTTTTCCTCCTTCAAATGAGGGAAAACTCTGAGCTTAGGAGAAACCCTAACTTAAATGACTTCATACTGGAGTCTCACGTAACTAGAAAATGATCACAAGTAACAATGAAACGGTGACCCCTACTTCCTCACAATCGGAACCTCTCACAGATGCAGCACAAGATCAGTTATCAATAACAACGTGGAAGATACGCACTACCACCAATTAAGGGAGTATTCAAGAAAAAACTCAATGACAGGATGGTCAATGATGACCATAGACCTAACTGCACCTTTCACTGCTCAGACAATGCAAGCAAAGCGAAACGGAAATGCACACCAAAACTACACATACGGCTCGAGATCTGAAGAAGCAACATTTTATAACAATTCGACTAAAAGAAAAGCAGATACTATAATCCTACCAGGCTTACCATATACGAATTTCAACTAAGAAATGACTGCATTTCCTTTTCCTTATTGGCCCTACACTTAATTGAATTTTCAATTCAAGCCCACAAGAACATAAAATTCAGCCAAACCCATAATCTTCCTGATGATGGGCATAGCATATGGGGTGTGCCAAACTAGGAAAGAATGCATTGTTTGATTAAATTGGGAAGCAATAAAGATATTATTCTTGAAAATTTCAATTACAAATATACAAGAGAGAGAAATAGCCACATTTCGGAGTTAGAACAAATCGCATAAATTGCAAGAAAGCCTTAAATCTAGAGATACATAAGTTCATTATGGGGGATATAAACGGGGATGTTCCCAGTTAAATAGAATAGACACGTGCTCAAAGCAGACAACGATCAGAGGAGTTGTCCCTCTTCCGCGCGGTTGCTCCTTCTTCATGCCGTGCCTCGCGACCCTCATGCCTAGCCTCTATAAGCCGCGAATATGGCAGCCTAAGATTTCTATAGCCAGAATTTATAACACGGTAATGAAGGGAAAAGGGATTTGTCACATGATTTGGAATTCATCGTTCTTGACACGGAATAGTGACGATTCAAAACTCAAGTGTTTCTCCTCTATTGCTCTCTATATCCCTAGCTCAATAAGAGTGCCCCCAACGAATTGCGTTGTAACTACTCCTTATGTAAAGTTATTTGTGTATTCGGGATAAAGGAGAGTGTCGCGACCGACCTCCATTTTTTATCAACATACAAAAAGAGGGTCTCGCCTGGTACGCACTAAGTCTAGGTTCAAGACTTAACCCGGGCTCTTCCAAGCCTATACCATATCGGGACTTAGGGTTTAAGTTTTTAACCTGCAAGTGGTTTATATCAAAGAATCGCTACTAATCAATTTGGAGTGGTTCAATTAGAAACCCAAATAGGGTGATGGGAGAATTACCCTATTTCTACGAACTAGAGATTAAATGAGTTCGGAAACTTAGTTACACTAGTTGAATAACTAATGCTCTTTCGATACCTTTTTACCCTGTCCATTTTTGAAAACGTTTGTCAGGTAATTTGAATTGATTTTAGGATCTTTCTCCTAACATGTGAGGTGATCAAGCGATTGTATAATCAATAACAATTAGCAGTCAAAATAGATATGCAACTTAAAGTTCTAGCCCTAACTAAGGCAGACAACAACCAAAACAAAACAATTCATGCAATTATATTCTAATTAAAAACATGCATAATGATAACATAACAATAATAAAATAATCATGCAAAATAATACCGTATTATCCTATAGGTTTGTCTAATTTAAACATGGCAATTTGTGCAATTATAATTTAATTAAAAACAACATGTATAATAATAATACAATAATTCAAAATGCTTAGGTATCTCACATAATTTTGAAAAATATTAAACAATACTATATCTAAATTATATCCTAATTTTAAAATAAAATAAAAATTAAAAATTATTTTTTAAAAAATAAAATAAAAATATATAATATTAAAATCGGGTCGGGTCGCAGATCTGGGTCAGTCGGATCTGACCTGGGTTAATGAATCCGACCCAGGGCATTGACCTGGGTCGGGTCGGTTGATCCGGGTCGGTTAGAACTGACTTGGGTCAATGGAACCGACCTATCACGTTGACCTGGGTTGGAACTTCGGATCCAAACCGGGTCAGGGTCAACCCGGGTCGTTGACTTGGGTCCCAAGCCGGATTGGGCCTAGTTCGGTGGAAAATGTCAAAATAGGATCAGTTCAATCGGGTTGAACCAACCCTATTGGGTGAGCGAACCGGTTTGGCTGGGCTACCAGCTGGTTCAGGCCAAAATCCAAGCCTTTAAGCTCAAGAGGCCATCGACCGGGCAGAATTCGGCGATTTGCCGGTTGTTTTGCTCGACCTTTGGCCTTAGTCTCATCAGCTCTCGAGGTTGAAGAAACTGGGGGCTACAGGTCGACGGATGACTGGCCGGGGGAGTTGTCGGCCAAGCTCTGACCGGAGCTCGTTTGAGCCTATACGTCGGTTGGAGCTTGGCCGGCAGACCTAGGTCATACTTTAACCTCACTCGGCCTCTAGTGGCCATTCCGAAGCTTTCCTAGGGTCAACCAACTCTCCGGCGAACCTCAGCACTGCCGACCGGAGCTCAAACAAAATAGGCCCCTATTGGGCATTTCATCGAACAGTTGGAGTGCGTCGACAAAAACAGGGGTCTCTAACCTCTCTCAAGGCTTCGGCCAACTCCGGTGACCTGGCTTACCTTCGGTGACGACGTATGAAAGGTGGGGGACGACGGTATGGGCCGAGATTTGCGCAAAACGGCCAGTACGAGTCCCGACCAAACCACGCCAAAAAACAGGAAAAAACAGAGGGGTGTCTCGACCGGGAGAGCTCACCGGTTGGCAATGCTTCTGGGGGGAGCTTCCGGTTGGTCTGGGGGCATTGGCGAGGCGACGGGCTTCCTTATCACGGCTGGTGAACTCTCGGTTTGCTCTCACTCTCTTTCTATTCTCTCTCTTCTCTCGCTGTTCTGTCTCCTCTTTGTTTCTCTCTTTAATGGCCGACCCCGTCCTGGTCTTTCTCGCCGGTTTTTATAGGCGACGACCAGCTCACTCTCTCTAAGCTCATCTTCTCCATTAATGGCCTGCACCGGCCTAGGCCTATTGGGGACTTTTGTGGCCATTTTGGTTGGTGTAGGGACTGTGACGACTCTGGAAAAACAGGGAGGAAAGGAGTGAGAGAGACCAGCCGGAAATGGGGAAGGATGCCAGTCCCCTTGTCGTGTTCCCCTGTCCATCCTTTGCTCGGAGGGGACAAGGGATGGCCGCTCCATTGTCCATCAATTGGACGATGGAGAAAGCAGGGGAAAACAGAGGAGAGAGAGGGGCCGATGAGGAGGAAGAAGAGAAGAAGCTGGCCTGGGCCGGGCCCAGCTCAGGTGGAAGAAAAAAAAGAAGAAAAAGAAAGGAATGGGCTAGGCCCGAGGGAGAGAAAAAGAAAAAGAAAAGGGCCAGGTCAACTTGGCCCCGACCCGGCCCAACTCAAATTTTTTTTTTAATTTTGAATTTTTTAAATATTCTAATAGACCTTATTAATATGAATGTGCCTAATTTCTATATGCAATGCATTTAAATAGAAATATTTTTTTGTTTTAGGAATTAAAGAAAATTAACTCCTAAATTTTGCGCAATTGGGCAAATTAAAATAGGTGTCAACAGTTGCTCCTCTTTGAAGGTGAGTTCGCAGATGTTGAACTTGCGGAGATTACGTTCAAAGATAAAATGATACCTAAATTTGGCCAATGCATACTCAATGAATGCTATTTTTGGTGAGACCGTGAGTCCCATTTTTTATGATGCGATAAGATGATGCGTGCTAAAGCAAATAAGAGCATACCTGGGGCTACTTACCTTGCCGAAGGGTAGAGTAATTCCAGATAGTTGGTATCATGTGTCGAGTACTCGAACCTATCTTCGGTCGCCTCGACTGAATTTCATTCGTCTAGGACTCGAACTTATCTTCGATCGCCATGATGAGGGAAATTATTTATCTAGGACCTGAACTTCTCTTGGGTCGCCTCGACTGGATTTCGTTTATCTAGGACCCGAATCTTTCTTCGATCGCCTTGACTGGATTTCATTTGTCTCGGCCTGAACCTATCTTCGGTTGCCTAGACTGGACTTTGCTTTGCCAAAGTACCTGCATCTTATAAGGGGTACCTGAAAAAACTTGATGTGAATAGAAGGGGTTAATCTTATGCTCAGGAGGGGTACCATAACAATCGTAGGTACATAGTGAATAAAGGGTCAGTCCAATCCAATGTTCAAAGGGTACCATAACAATCGTAGGTACATGGATTTTTAGAACCAGGCATGGGTAGAATATACTTACCTGGGCATATTCCTACCTCTTAAGGGCATGTCTCCTGTTAGACAAGTTTTTTTTTTTGTGCAAAGACATACACATTTATCGGAGAAATAGACAACTAAGGCTATTATAGAATATCGTATGAAATATCTTGACTGCAAATCAAGATGCTTTTCTTTTTCAAAGAAACACTCGGTTTACCTTCTGGGTAGTTTGAAAAGAATTCTAATGAAATACCTAGGGTTTCTTACTTGGAGATTTGATGCATCAGTTGCTGAATACCCGACCTTTTTCGGGGCATCTCTCTGGGGATGATAATGAGAGCTTCTCCAGTGCCCGAATTTTCATGTCCTATCATTGGGGGTTAAAACTTTGAGCTGCAAAAGCATGCTGTGTCAATTCTACTCGGGGAACAGAAGAGTTTTTTTGGGACATCTTTGGAGATGTTTCAAAGGTCATGTGTTCTTTGAGTCTTTGAGGATATTTTACCTGTCAAAGACGATTAGCGCAAACATGCATGCATTTATCAAAGATAGATAAACTAGGCTATTTCAGAATGTGTATTTGAAAGTTCATGCAAGATCATTTTGCCATGTTTGCATCACCAAACATCCATTGAGGGTAATTATCAATCAAGACAATTTTCGCTTGCAAGGTGGACTTCTCGAGATGTTGAACAAGGGACTTTCAGTCATAAAAGACTTTCCACTCACTCTCATTGAAAATGGTTGTTTGTCCCGTCCATTAAGGCTGGAATATCGAAAATACTCAATCTGACCGTTATCACATCAACAAGGGTCTGAGTTTTCTCGCGAAAGGTACGACGCTGCCAATCTGAGAGGTCTTCTTCAGGGCCGTAATGTAGGCTTAGTCAATGGCTTAACAAAAGAGACTGTCCGACTCAAGGCTATGAAAGAAAATATTCTGCAATCATCTCCAGATTTACAAGTCAAGAACCTTGTAAAATGAGATAGAAATAGTCTTGCTCGCACTTCCTCGAGCATTGTTTCTAAACATTTGAAATTCCATGTTAATTTAAGTGCCTTAGTCAGAAGAGACTTCATGAGAGATGTAACGTAGGCTCGATTCACAGATTGGAGAACGAAATGTTCGTAGGGCTTAAAAATGTGTGTAAGGGTGAGAATTGGTGATCATCTTGGCATTGTCACCAAACTTTTTCTCTACTGTCAGAACTTTTGTTTGACAATTGCAAATTCGCTTAGGGAATACAAATTCCTTCGCTCTTTTTTCATCATTTTTCTTCTTCTACCCTTTTTTTATGGGCTTTTTCTTGAGGAGCTTCTGCGTCGAGCATCTTCCTGAATACCATTCGATCTCTGTCCCAATTGCTTTTTCCAAAAAAGGTTCATCATCATCTATCATGTGATAGATCTTTATTAAGACAGAGTTCTTAAAGTAGAGGTTTGTATCGAAGAAGAACTCAAGTTCAAACCCTTTAGGGGTCGTCTATTCTACACCACTTAATATCTTTGAGGTATTTGAGAGTGCCTTCATTACACTCAGAGATCTTCTCAGCTAAAACTTCATTGTTTTTCATAGCAGCTACCCAGAAATTAGGGACTCCTTTCTCTTCATCTATTTTTTGGCACTTTAGACCATGATGCTCAAACTGTGATGACTTTTGCTTTGCCCCAGTGTGGGGGATAATCACTAACTGGGTTCCTATGAAATGAAATTGTTGGCTCAATTAGGCTAGCAAAGAATATAAGTGTGTGAGATAGAAGAAGAATTGCTCTTCGTCGTCCTAAGGAACTTAAATTATTATGAGAGTTCATCTATAATAATAATACTCAAAGATTAATGTAAGTGAGAGCAAGAAAATTTCTATTCATCTTTTTCACCTTGTGCGAGCTATTGCGACTGATGATCATAGAAAATTTTACATATTACAAACTTCTCATCCTTCTTATCTTGTTCAGTTCTTAGGTGAAAACATCACTATTATCTATGATATGGTGGTATTTTGGACAGGCTCTGTTTAGTTTGCTGCTTCTCTCTTGACAAAGCTCTCTTAGCTTTTACCGTTCGACTGTTGATGGTGTGCTTGTCTTGGAGGACTCTGTCGAGGACCGCCGGATTCGTGAAGATGTCGAAGCCAAAGCCGTGGAGGCGGTGATCGAAAGGGAGGGACGCTCTTCTTGCTCCCTCTGAGTTTGAATTCTCCATGTAATGCTGATTTACTTCAAGCTGCCATAGTGTAGGGTAGTTCTTGACAGGGGTAATTTAAAAGGAACCTCCAAGTGTATGGGCTAAAAAATGGTCAAGCAAAGGATCAATGGTAGTATATGGGGCAGAAAAATGAACTGCCTCTCGTCATTTTGGCTACCATACCTTATGCGAGAAATCCCTTTACATTGTAGAATTAGAACCTTTTCGCTCATCTTGCTAGGGTTTAGTACGTGAGAATGTGTATAGACTAAGGATTGCCTCTTATCATCCTGACACATCTCGTTCAATACATCGGAGCAGTTCGACACCATTTGTTGAATTGTTAAAATTTTCACAAGGAATTGGTGAATTAAACAGGTAAAATTACCATGCAAAATTCCTTCTCAAAAGACATGCGATGCACTTGGAGGAAGGTCAAGTATTCATTTGCTTTAACATGTTTCCTCTTTCTTTGTTTCTTTGTACTTTTATGAAAAAAGTTTTTAGGGAAAGAGATACTTACCTATGCTACAATAGTAGGGTAAACCTGCAAGGTAATAAGAAAGACTGTGTTAATGAACAGCTTTTTGAGGGACACGAATTGGGAATGTAACAACATTATCCTTTGTGATTCCCTTCATTTGAGATTAAATTGACAACTCCTTTAGTTTTCTCGGATGTTGATAATTTCCTTTTGACAATAACATGAGCTTATGTTGAAAATGAGATGATTGAGGGTAAATTGAGAACGATACAAATTACCTTTCTTTCATTTTGTTTTCATAGTTAGCAGAGTCTTTTCTTTCAAAACTCATTTCATGATTGGTCTTGAAGCTCAAATGAAATCCTCTATAGCTAAGGGTGCTCCCAATCAGAAAGTCCTATTCTTGACACATGTTATGTCAATATGGCTTCGGTAAGTAGGGGAGTTTCTCGGGAATCATATGATTCTTGATTGCATAGGACATGCGCAATTGCTTGCATAGGGATTTTCGCAACAAAGCTAATTTCTGCTTTAAAGGTCTTTGGTGGATATGGGCGTGACTACCATCTTGATTTTTGTGGTTGTCGGGCTCGACCTTGATACCATTTTATCATATGTGAAGTTCTTTCAAGTTAAACTTGTCACCAGGAGTGTCCTTATCAATAACTTTTCTGCCAATTTCCTTGTTATCAATAGGAATATAGAAGTTATTTCAAGGGTAGCATTTCTTCACAGCATCAGAGTTGACCGGGTTGGAGAATTGACGTCTATCCATTTCGGTCAGAATCAAAGCCCCTCCATGGAGTGCTTTTTTTTACAAAATAAGGACCTTTGTGGTTTGGAGCGAACTTACCTCTAAGCTCATGGGGTAGTGGTAGCACCTTTCTCAGGACAAGATCGCCTACTTCGAAGTGTCTTAGGCGCACCTTCCGGTTGAATGATTGGCTGCCTTCTGTTGATAACATTGACCATGACAAAGAGCCTTCAACCGCTTTTCATCAATCATATTTAGCTGCTCCAGTCTTTGTTGTTTCCACTCTGCATCAGATAATTTCACTTGAGACAATACCTATAGCAAGGGGATTTCTACCTCAACAGGCAGGACTGCTTCCATACCATACACCAAGGAAAAATGGGTTACCTCAGTAGATGTTCGAATTGATGTTCGGTATACCATTAATGCAAAAGGTAATTTTTCATGCTAATTTCGGTAGTTTTTGGCAATTTTGGCTAAGATCTTCTTAATATTTTTGTTGGCAGCCTCAACAGCTCCGTTCATTTAGGGACAGTAAGGAAACGAATTCAGATGATGGATTTTGAATCTACTGAATAAATCATCAACAAACTTGTTATTCAGATTTATCCCGTTATCTGTAACGATGACTTCAGGGACGCCATAACGGGCGATTATATTTCACTTGATGAATTTCATTACATTCCGAGCAGTGACTTTGCTATATGACGTAGCCTCGATCCACTTGGAAAAATAATCAATTGCGACCAAGAAGCGATGTCTATTTGATGCTTTCGGACTAATTGGGCCGATCACATCAATGCCCCATATTGAAAATGGCAATGACTTTGACAACTTGTGTAATTCAGTTGGTGGGGCATTTATCTTGTTTCCATGGATTTGACAATGTTGACAATTTTGAACGTGTTAGGTGCAATCGCTTTCTAAGGAAAGCCAGTAATAATCTAATCTTGTTATTTTCCCAGCCAATACATGTCCATTTATGTGTGGACCACATACTCCTTCATGCAATTCTTGCATAATTCGCATTGCTTCAGTCGCATCCACGCATTTTAGCAAAAATAGAGTCATAGGATCTCTTGTACAAGTTCTCACTATTAATGAAGAACTTCGTTGTCATCTTCATTATGTACCTTCTGTCTGCAAAGTTAATCCATTTAGGGAACTACTGCTCCTTGATGTAGTTCATGATATCGTAATACCATGATTTACCATTAGGTTCCTCAGTTACGGTCATGCAATGGGCCGGTCTGGTCAGGACTTTAATCTTCAGAAATTCTATTTCCAAACCATTGGTAACCTGCAACATGGATGATAGTGTAACCAGTGTATCAACGGATTGATTATGAGATCTAGATAGGTAGTCAAACGAGATCTCGTTGAATTCTATTACCAATTCTTCTAGATGGTCATCATAGGATACTAGTTTAGTATCCCTAGTCTTCTATTCACCCACAGTCTAGAGTATGATTAAGACAAATTCGCCAAACACTTTTTGTTTGGCTATTTTCATATTAATTGCTGCTTATAGACTGAGAATACATGCCTCATACTTGGCTTTATTGTTGGTGCAAGGAAACACCAATTTCGCGGCTATAGGATAATGCTACCCATTTAGGGATATCAAGATTGCCTCAGTGCCAAAGCTAGATAGGTTTACTGCTCCATCGAAAAACATGATCCATGTGTGTTTCTCTGTTGATAAAATACGATCATCTGGGAGATCATCCTCATGTGTTTCCCCAGGGCATTCAGCTAGTATATCAGCGATCACTCAACCTTTCACTAATTTTTGTGATGATGTTTGGATGTCAAATTCTGAAATTAGAATTTGCCATTTGGCTAATTTTCTCACTAATGCCAGTTGGTTAAGCAAATACCGGATATGGTCATTTTCAGTTACGAGGAACATTTGGTGATGTAAAATATATTGTCAGAGCCTATGCAACACTCACACCAATGTGATTCCATCGTTAGGGTGGCTTTGGGCCAACAAGGCTCCTAATGATTCACTGTGAATCGTTAAACAGAGAGTTAGAGGATGTCTTCGAACTGGTGGAACTAGTACCGGGGGACTCATCAAATACTGCTTTAGCTTTTCAAATGCTTCTCGACAGTCTTCATCCCAGTTGATCTGAGCGTCTTTCCTGAGAAGTTTGAAGAAAGGTCGTGCAGTCTCAGAGAGTTGGAAGATGAATCGAGCGATGTAGTTCAACGTTTCCAAAAAGCTTTTGACCTCCCTCACTATGGATGGGGGTTGCAATTCACATATTGCTTTGAATTTCGAGGGGTCGACCTTAATCCCCTTGCTACTCACAATGAATCCGAGTAACTTACCAGAAGTCGCCCCGAACACGCAATTTGCAGGTTCAAGAGTAATTTGAACTCGTGCAGCCGGTTGAATAGCTTCTTTAAGGCTTCAATGTGGTCCTCTCGGCATCTGGTCTTGGCAATCATGTCATCGGCATAGACTTCAATTTCTTTGTGTATGAGGTCATGAAAGAGAGTGACCATAGCACGTTGGTATGTTGCCCTGGCATTCTTCAAACCAAAGGGCATAACCCTGTAGTGAAAGGTCCCTTATAGAGTGATGAACGCCATCTTCTTCTTGTCTTCATCATTCATCCTTATCTGGTTGTACCCAGAAAATCCATCCATGAAAGAAAATAATTCGAATCCAGCAGTGCTATCACAAGGACATCTATGTGGGGGTGCGGAAAGTTATCTTTTGGACTGTCCTTGTTCAAGTCACGGTAATCAACACAAACTTGAATTCGACTGTCTTTCTTCTTCACTGGCACGATATTTGGTACCTAATCAGGGTATTGCGAAACCTCGATGAACCTTACTTTCAAAAGCTTCATCACTTCTTCTTCAATTTTTTTTGACAGCTTAGGTTTGGTCCTTCGTAACCTTTGCTTCTTAGGAGGCATGTAAGGATTGGTGGACAAATTGTGCTCGACAATCCAAGGGTCTAGTCCTGGCATATCAGAATAAGACCATGCGAAAACATCTTGATAATCTTTAAGGAGAGCGATCAGACATATGGCTTTCTCTTCGGGAAGGTTAGACCCAATCTTTATTCCTTCTGGATCTTGAGTACCACCCAAATTCATGGTAACAGTATCTTCGGTTGTAAGGGACTTGATTTGTTCATATTGCTCCTAATTTCTTTGAATTTCAGTAGAGTTATCACTTGAATCGTCAGAATCGCTGCTGTCGGTATCTACATCATCAGGCTGACTGCACTAACTCCCTCGCAAGTCACAAGATTATGCCTAGAATACAGGGTAAATTGATTAGAAAAACAAATGGGGATATAGATTTTTTTCATTGTCCTTTTCCTCTTAAAACATTTATGAAGAAATAGTGAAATGTCTTTGATTTTCGAAAATTTTTAGAAACGAGGAAGCATGAGATAGCATGAGCCTCAGAATACTTTCCTTTTCGTGGCTGGATATCATTAATGGGCTGGTTTGGGATACTACCTCATGCCCTCAAAACATTATTTATTTACAACACATGGATTTATAACCTCAAAAGAGGAAGAGTTCAAAAAGACATTTCTTCCGGCAGAAATAACGACAAAAAACAAAATACAAGGATAGTTCCCTTTTCTAGGGATTCATGCATAAGAGAGGAGAGGAATTTTACTCAAGCGGGCTTGCGCCCATTCCCTCCACTGGTCCTTTGTCTATTGCGCCGACGAAGAAATCTTCGAAATTATCGTTCCAGGAATCTAGCTCACCAGCTCCTCTCTTTATTGGTGTCAACTTTTCCATGTTGTCCCATCCACTAGGAGTGTTATTCTGCTGGTCTTTATAAAAACTTGATGGCATCTGATAGTTAACGTAATAGTCCAACTTACCATTAGGCTCGCCCAGGGTATCCATAATTGCTTTCCTATACGTGCCTTATCAGAAAGCTTAGGAGCAGCGGCACGAATGCTAGGTATCACCAAGAGGTCATTCTTACCATAACACAGCCATGGGGCACAAAAAGTGAATGTCCTGACGTCCAGTAGGTCTTGAATTCTATTCTTCAGAGTATCGCGATCATCTAGCGAGTGCCCGATTTCTCACGAATGATAGTTGTAACGCCCCAAACTTAGGGTCATTCACGTGACGTCCCGTTCATTATTATCACAAGCGGAAGCATTTCTCGGGACAATCACAATTAATTCACACAGCGAAAATAAGACAAACAACATCATGAGCAAACCTTATGTTTACAAGACACGCAAACATATTTTATAAGCCAACTTAACCAACTTTAGCCATTTATACACAACAAAACGTTATGGCTTGGGTGTCCTAAGCCCACTACTGCTTCTCGCTCCTCGTTTTCCCCGAACTCTAACATGGCTCAAACTCCTCCTGTCGCCGCCGTCCTTTCAACCATCCTATGGACCTGAGAGGGAAAAACGGGGGATGAGTCGGGGAGACTCAGCAAGTGAAAACACTAATATTAAGCGAGGATATATCGATCGCCGTTAACATAAGTCGGCTCTTACCGCACCCGCATCAATGACAGATCAATAGCAAAGTTCAACTAGAGAACATCAAGCATGACTATAACATGTGCACCTTGCCATTCAAATCTCGATTCCATCTCAAAACAACATCAAGCATGAAACATGATCAAACTAAAGAAATGAACCAACTACGACCAACCAAACGACCGAGAAACGGTCCAAGCAAACCATGTCATAACGCATCTCAACATCCTTTCCCGGTATTAGGGAATTCACTTACACAACCAACCAACTCGAATTAAAAACGAGAGGCGTGAGTCTCAGCGATTCTCAGTGGTTCTTGGGATTGAACACGAATACTCGGGCCTCGGACGTGGCTTCCTCGTTCGATCAAACCACAAGAGAGACACGGGCTAATTGATAAGCTCTCTCTCTCTCTCTTCCTCTTGGCTTCTCTCTCTCTCTCTTTTCCTCTTGGCTTCTCTTTCTCTCCTCTTGGCCGAATGGCCTTTCTCTATTTATAGAGAGACAAAACTTGGGGCCAAAGTTTAGGGCTTGGATGAGGTAAGCGCACGTGTCATCGGTGATGATGATGCAGGCGCACGTGTCATCGGTTCAATTAATGGCTCATGACTAAAGTCAAAGAAATGATGAATGGCCATAAATTCTCTCTCTCTCTCTCCTTACCCCCCTTGGCCGAAGCTTCCCTCTCTTCCTCTTGGTCAATACTTGATGACCAAACTTCATAAAGGCTTGTGGAAAAAGAAGACCAAGCAATCAATGCAAGCCATTAATTAGGCTTCTTGAACAAGCTTCATTCTTTCTAAACTTGCTTCTCTATTTCGTTTTCCCCCTGGTCCGACCTCCGATTGAAGGATAAAATATCTCATTTGAAAGCTCAGAATGCGTACTTTAAATCTTTAGAAGACATCAAGTCGAAATTCCAATGTTCTCATATAGAAAATGCTAAATCTTTAAAATCTGGCAAAACCGGACAGTTTTTCACTTTTTACGAAATCGGACTTAAAATCATAGTAAATGAACTCCGAAAATTCTCAAATTTGAATATGTCATAAACAAGACCTTAACAAACATTTCTCATGAAGAACACAGTTCGAAATCTTTCTGTAAACACCAGTTTTAGTGGCTCAAAGACAGACTAAAAACAGTTCGCTGAAACAGGATTCTGGTTTCTCAAATTAAGCTTTGTTCAGAATCCAAATCATCTCAAAAAATCCCAAATTTATACAAGTTATAGAAAAGGACGTTCTCAACAACTTTTGTGAAGGAAACTTTTCCAAAATCATCCCAAAAAAGCTTGTAGAAAATCAAGAATGTGGGAACATCACCGAAATACCTATTCTGGGCAGTTTCACACGGTCTGAAAATTAGGCCATCGTACCCCTCATCTCAACTCCAAAAATTCTGAAATTAAAGTATGTAAAACTTCAAGATGTTTGGAACAACTTTTAAGAAGGAAGTGTTTGGAAATTCGGATCACAAAAGTCTCCCCAAAAATAATAAAATGAAGGGGTACAAGGGATCCGAACTGGGTTTTCCAAAACAAGAGTAAAAATTTAGTTCCAATTGGAAAACCATCAAACTTAAACTATAGCCATTTCCCAGGAACTGAAATTGAGGATGTGACAATAGTCACAAGATTTGGAGGGATCATAGTTAATGAAGTATTCAGGAATAGGGTGTTTTGGCCTTCTTGTGATCAGCCCCTTTTACAAAAGAATAGGGAATATTACATCCATAGATTTAGGAACTGGCAAGTATCGTCGTACATTACCGTGCTACTGTAAGAGTTGGATATCTCACCAAGTCATGTCAGGAAGGATTCCCGATGGCGGGTTTTCTTCGGGACCATTTACTTGGGTCACCTGCTCCTAATCAGAAACAACGGTGATATGTTCGAGATTTGGCTAATTGTATCCATTAAGGATGTGAGCAAATCTTGTAACTCGCCTAACTGATACTGCAAACGTGCAAATAAATCAGGCGGGTTACACTCGTTTATTAAGTCGAGTCTTCGTGTATGGCTCCTATGAAGATATCGTCAAATAGGGTGACCACGTTATCTAGCGCTTCTTCTCCTCCACAATCTTCCTCAATCGGTAGCTTGTCTGGTTTTTGATGTCGGTCGTTAACAAAATTTACAGGAAGTGTCGAGAAGCTCGAGTGACTTGAACATTCGGCAAGCTGCTTAAACCCCTCACCGGATTGTCCTGAGAGGTTAAGATAAATTTTTTCATCCTACAACAATTTAGCAGGTGGCGGGAAAGTCTCCTGGATATGGGGAAGTGACAAACCAACTTGACCCCTTACATGCCCCTTGTTGATCTGTGGATTTCCTCCGCGATACCCTAGACCAGCAGTACGGTGATTCCTGGCGGCTTGAGTAGGCTTTCGGATGCCCCGGCCTCCTTTGCCGAGTCCTTGACCTGGGGTGAAGCCATTCCTAATAATACATTCCCTTCCATGATTGAGGCTTTTGACATATCAGGAATGAAGGGAGAAGTTCCTCGATATTCATGCACAGTTGACACAAACTCGATGGACTGATAACTAGATTCCACCTTGCCACTTGGTTCGACATACGGGATGGCAGTTTCTTGATAGATTCGATGGTCTTCTTCTCCAAGGATTGTGATTAGCTTCCTTTGGGCTACAAACTTCATGTTTTGATGAAGGCTTGAAGGTACGGCTCTAGCAGAGTGAATCTAGGGACGGCTCAATAGAAAGCTAAACACAATGGGGATGTCAATTACTTGAAACAGAATACTGAACACGGTTGGGTCAATCTGGACATCAAAGTCAATCTCACCCACAGTGTCTTTCTTCATCCCTTCAAATGCTCGGACGGATGTTTTGGAGGCACGGAGCTTAGACGTGTCTACATTGAGATGGCGCAAGGTTGCCAACGGGTAAATATTCAACACAGACCCATTATCTATCAGAACTCGAGCCACGTAAGAGTTTCTACATTTAACGGAAATGTAAAGATCCTTGGTATAACCCCTACCTTTGGCGGGAAAATCATCTTCCGAGAATATTATCTAGTCCTTCAAAAGAATGGACTCCACAAATGCTTCTAACTTGTCATGCTCAATTGTCTCTGGGACGTTTACTTCGTTGAGTATTTTCATCAGAGATTTCTGATGCTTCACGGACATTTAAAGTAGATTTAACAAAGAAATCTGGGCGGACAATTTGCGTAACTGATCCACCATATTGTATTCATTGACTTTGACAATGGCCATGAATTCTTTGGCTTCTTCGTCGGTAATAAGGTTCAGAGGCTGTGCGTCAGCTTGGGTATATGTTCGTCTTGACCTAGTAATTAGGTCAATATCCAGTTTGTAGAACCATGTGACTATTTTGTCATTCTCGTACCAGTAAGGTTGAGGTATCTCGATCGCTATGTGCTCCTCGGTTAGGGGTACCTCAATCGTCAGTTCCTTTTCCTCGTCTAGGTTGTCAATCAAAGGTTCGTTCACAAGTGTAGGGGTGGATTCACTTGTTTTGGCATTCAAAGCTAAGAGTTCTTCATCCCAGTCGATGATAACCTTGGAGATGGTGGCCACTATGTCGGTGCGGTCAGCATACATAATCAAACATGCTTTTGCCATGCTGGCAACCCTTTTTTTCATTATGGACAAGGGCAGTACTTCACCAGTAGGATAGTACCCTGCTTTCACTAGACCATTATAAATGTCAATAGTGTATACTCTCTCATTCTTGATTTGACCAGCATCAAAAACAAATATGGCATTAATCCTGCTTTCATGTTCGGGTAGAGAGTTATTTTGGACATTCGACTTGGATGTCTGAAACAAGAAGGCTTTGGTATCGAGCAAGTTTTGGACTAGATGTTTGAGGGTATAACAGTCGTTTGTCGAATGTCCTACCTCGCCCATGTGATAGTCACATTTCTTGGACGAATCGTAATTCGAAAAACTTTCTGAGTTGGTTCGTTTTGGTTCAGTAGAAAGCAGATTTTTCTTCCGGAGTATGGCCAGAAATTGAGAAAGGGATCCAGGTAGTAGAGTGAATTGCCTTTTCTTATATCGCTTCAGAGGCTGGCGACTTGAGGTCGGCTGCTGCTCACTACTCACCTGGACTTTCCGGTAAGGATGAATAGTCTGGGTGTATGCGATGTTCCCATCCGTCAGGGATTCTTTCTCATTTCTCGTATTGAGTCTCTTGTTTGTGAAAGTGGGGTCTGTGAACCACCCGTTATGTAATCCCATTTCAATTCATTTGCCCACAGGAATGAGACGATTAAGGGATTCAGCAGTGGCACCAACCAGGCGGTATCTGTATTCATATGGAAGATACTTAATGAGCAACTTCGTTTGTTCATGATCAGTAAGTTCTGGAGTAACCTGAGCGGCTAAATTCCTTCATCTGGTGTCATACTCTTTGAAGGACTAACTCTTTTTATTCTCAGTGCGTTCCAGATCATCACGAGAAAAAGTGACGTCGAGGGTGAATTGATACTGCTTGAGGAATGCATCAGTGGCATCATCCCAAGATTTAAAAGTATAAACATCTTTTAACAGATATCATGTCAAAGCTCACCCCGTTAGACTTGCGTGAAAGGTCAAAATCATGAGGGGTTCATTATCAACGTACTAGGTCATCCGCACATGATACATGTGCAAATGGTGCCTGGGACATGAAGTGCTATCATATTTCTCAAATTCTGGCATCTTGAACTTTTTTGGTACCTTAACTTTTCTGGACATGAGGTGCCATCATGACGTGGGTTACTGGGCTAGTCTCCCTCGAGGTATAGGCGCCCCGATTACCTGTGCGGGCTCGTCCTCGGGGAATGGTGGTGGATCCTTGGTTACCAAAAAAAAAACTTTTCCAGTACCTTAACCTATTTGTATATAGACAAGTCAAGTGTGATAGCATGTTGCGGGCCTTGTAGCTGTTTGAGCATCTCCTCGACCTTTGTAAGGTTTTTGTCATGTTCTATTATCGGTGCACTTTCAAATTCGGTCTTCTTGACGGCAAGTGGAAGCAGATCGTCTTCTACCAGGGGCATTTTGCTATCGCTGGTGGAGGCTTTGTCTTTTCCAGTAGATGGTGGCGGTAACACCACCTCGATTGCTGCAGACGTGGGCATGAGATTGGCATTGATGAATTCTATTTGCCTAATGAGGTTTTTAAGTGCATTGAAAACCATCTTCATTTCGTTTTCTATATTATTGAGACAGACATTTTTTTTTACCATTTTTTGTAACTACCTGTGAAAACGTTGAAATGAATGAGTATAATGTTTAATAAAGAATCATTTCATTACCTAGTCATAATATTATTACATATTTTCTTTATTTGCAAAGAAAACAAGAAAAAAAAGGTTTTTTTTTTTTATTAATATTAACATTATAGACGGCGTCTCTAGGGTTTGAACCCTGGTCGCGTCAGACCGTTTTTGCTCATCACTAGATACCACTGGGCCAAGGCCATGGTGGTGTCATTAAAGTGCAAAACATATTATTTATATAACAAAAAGTGGTCCGAATTATATTAATATTAGTACAACCCATAAATACTTTTAAAGAAGAAAACTAAAACCCCTAAATATAAATACTAATAAATATAAAAAACATGGGCTTTTAACAAAAGGGCGCCCTTCCTGGATACTCATTTTATAAACGATGGAGAAGCCACAGTCTCTCGGAGTCACTTATTTTCACGGACAAACTCCGCAATAAGCGTATCCCCCGTCCCCATAGTTCTTTTGAGATGGTCGATCCGTGTTTGGCAACTGGGCTTGTTCGTTACATCTGGGACTTTTGGTTGTAGAGTTGTCGGGATTTGATGATGTAGAATGTAAAACGGAGAGGCATAGTGGGCCTTTTCTTGCCCTTTCAATAGTTTAGGCACAAGAATGTTTTCAGGCTGACATTCAGTCCACACCCCCTAGATGGCACGAATTTTGTCAATATAATTGTAGTTCGAGCGTGTGAATCGAACTCGAAACAGGTCTGTTTTGAGAGGCGGCGGGATCTCTTGAAGGGCCATGTATTGGCAAGCTACCTGGTAGGGGTAGTACGAAGTGGCACTAGATAAACCAAGTAGTGGAACAGGGTTGTGAAACCTATGAGCATAACGAGCCTAACCCTCATAGAACCATTTAGTGTGCTAGAAGAATTCTTTGGGATAGGGGTCTTTTAAAAAGTTTATCTAGGTAGAGTAATCTTTATTAGGGGAATTACTTTTTAAGACCTCAAATCTTTATATCGAATGCATAAGGTCATCGATTTCAAAAAACTGTATGAGGTGCCCAAATCCTCTTAAGTGGGATAAAAACTAGATTTGCAAAATTTCTGGGGCAGCCCGCATGATTTTCTTGTCATTTTGTTTAAAATGGTTAAGAGACAAAAATGTTTCTGTCAGAATCGAATTAACAAAATCCAAGCTGGTGCAAATTTGTTTGGCCACATATGCAATCGAAGGGTTTATCGAATTTTTGCGATGAGGGAAAATTACACATCCGATAAAAGTAAGGATAAAAATTTTAGATTTTTGGCTCATGGGTTGATTTTCAAAGCATTCATTTAAGAAAAACTAGAGGCATGCATTACAATGAGTTTTAATAACTCTTTTCACGGTATTGCTCTCAGTTCGCAAAAACATGGATAATTCGGGTAGAGGGGACAAACCCAAAAGTGGTTTGATGAGCTTAGATCCTAAAGGTTTTCCAATGACAACACTATATTCTTCTAGAGTCGGGGTCATTTCAAACTTACCAAATATGAAAGTGGATATCCGTGAGCACCAGAAATGTGCTAATGCCTACATCATGTCAGAATGGACATTGATCTTGAGCACTGGAAGTAGGCGACAAATTCTTACTTTGATATATTGTTGGCCATTCTGATCGAGTCGGTCCTATTATACTAGAAGCTCTTTCTTAGGAGTGGGGACGAATTGGACATTAGCTCTTCCCATCGTATATAGAATATAATCAATGGGTGGCCTAATAGTAACAAATCAAATGAATGAGTAGACTGCAAAATAAAATAAAAGAGGATAGAATACATACTTTTCCTTGAACCATGGCAATCACAACAACATGCACATGAGGAGTGAGGTTCGATTTCTATCTAGACTGATTTAGCAAAATGAAGTTAAAAGGGCGCCTAACCGTTGCAGTCTCGTGTTGGTGTCAAGTCCTTTTAATCTCGACCAAATCGAAAGGAATATCTTATAGTTACGCAAACAACGGCTAAAGATATTTCTTTACGATTTTTTAAAAATAAATTTTGGGGAAAAGAAAGGCAACCTCTACATTGCAGGCTCGCGTTCGAGGTCATATCTTTCTTAATATCATTCTAAAATGCCCTATCGCGGCCCAGGTCTGGCAGTGTGGTTGTGTGTACAACAGTGTAGTGCTAAATTATTAAAGCATGCACAACAATTCATAAACAATCAATTTGAACCTGCAAGAACAAATAACACCTTAATGTCAGGGTCATACTTAGAATCCTTGTTGCCAAACAAAAATTATTTTTGAATAGAATAAAAAATTTTGGCTTAAGTCCACTTTAAAAAATGCAAGTTCCCAATGGAGTCGCCAGTCTATCGCGACCGACCTCCGTTTTTTATCGATATGCATAAAAGGGGGTCTCGCCTGGTATGTGCTAAGTTTAGGTTCAGGACTTAACTCAAGCTCTCCCAGACCTATACCATATCGCGACTTAGGGTTTAGGTTTTTAACCTGCAAGTGGTTTATATCAATGAATCGTCACAAATCAATTTGGGATGGGTCGATTAGAAATCCAAATAAGGTGATGGGAGAATCACCCTATTCTTACGAACCAGAAATTAAATGAGTTCGAGGACTTGGTTACACTAGTTAGATAACTAATGCCCTTTCGATACGTTTTTACCCTGTCCATTTTTGAAAACGTTTTTTAGGCAATTTGGATTGATTTTAGGACCTTTCTCCTAATATTTGAGGTGATCAAACGAGTGTATAATCATAAATGATTAGAAGTCAAAACAGATACGCAGCCTAAGGTTCTAGCCCTAACTAAAGCGGACAACAACTAAAACAAAACAATTTATGCAATTATATTCTAATTAAAAACATGCATAATGATAACATAACAATAATAAAAATATCATGCAAAATACTATTGTATTACCCTATAGGTTCGTCTAATTTAAACATGGCAATTTGTGCAATTATAATTTAATTAAAAACAACATGTATAATAATAATGCAACAACAATTCAAAATACTTAGGTATATCACATAATTTAGAAAAATATTAAACAATACTATATCTAAATTATATCCTAATTTTAAAAGAAAAAAACTTTTAAAAAAAAAAAACTATATTATTATTTAAAAAAAAAATTAAAACTGAGTCGGGTCGCGGATCTGGGTCAATCGGATCCGACCCGGGTCAACAAATCTGACCTAGGGCGTTAACCCGGGTCGAGTCGGTTGATTCGGGTCGATCAGAATTGATCCGGGTCAACGAACCCAACCCATTACGTTGACCCGAGTCGAATCTCCAGATCCAAATCGGGTCAAGGTCAACCCGGGTTGTTGACCCAAGTCTCGAGCCGGATTGTGTACGATTAGGGCCCAGTTCAATGGAAAATGTCAACATAAGCCGGTTCATCTGGGTCGAACCAGCCCTATTGGGCGAGCGAACCGGTCCGGCTGGGCTGCTAGCCAGTTCAGGCCAAAATCCAAGCCTTTAAGCTCAAGAGGCCATCGGCCGGGCAGAAATCCGGCGATTTACCGGTTGTTTCGCTAGGCCTTTGGCCTTAGTCTCATTAGCTCTCGAGGCTGAAGAGACTGGGGGCGACGGGTCGACAGATGGTCGGCTGAGGGAGTCGTCGGTCAAGCTTCGACCGGGGCTCATTTGAGCTCAAACGTTGGTCGGAGCTTGGCCGGCGGACCCAGGTCACACTTTAACCTCACCCGGTCTCTAGTGGCCATCCTGGAGCTTTCCTAAGGTCAACCAACTCTCCGGCCAACCTTGGCATTGCTGACTGGAGCTCAAACAAAACATGCCCCTATTGGGCATTTCATCGAATAGTTGGAGTGCATCGTCAAAAACAGGGGTCTCTGATCTCTCTCGAGGCTCCAGCCAACTCCGGTGACCTGGCTTACCTTCGATGATGACATATGAACGGTGGGGGATGATGGTATGGGCCGGGATTTGCGCAAAACGGCTAGCGTGAGTCCCGGTCAAACCACACCAAAAAACAGGGGAAAACAAAGAGGTGTCTCGGCCGGGAGAGCTCACCGGTTGGTGATGCTTCTAGGTGGAGCTTCTAGCTGGTCTGGGGGCTTTGGCGAGGTGACGAGCTTCCTTATCACGGTCGATGAACTCTCAGTTTGCTCTCACTCTCTCTCTCTATTCTCTCTTTTCTCTCTTTGTTCTGTCTTCTCTCTGTTTCTCTCTCTAATGGCCGACCTCGTCCTTGTCTCTCTCGCCGGTTTTTATAAGCGACGACCAACTCACTTTCTCTAAGCTCATCTTCTCCATTAATGGCCTACATCGGCCTAGGCCTATTGGGGACTTTTGTGGCTATTTAGGTCGGTGCAGGGACTGTGACAATTCCGAGAAAACAGGGAGGAAAGGAGAGAGAGAGAGACCGGCAGGAAATTGGGAAGGAGGGGACTGGCTATCAATGCCAGTCCCCTTGCCGTGTTTCGCTGTCCATCCTCTGCTCGGAGGGGGCAGGGGATGGCCGCTCCATCGTCCATCAATTGGACGGTGGAGAAAGCAGGGGAAAACAGAGGAGAGAGAGGGGTCAACGGGGAGGAGGAAGAAAAGAAGAAGCTGGGCCGGACCGGGCCCAGCTGAGGCGAAAGAAAAAAAAGAAGAAAAAGAAAGAAGTGGGCTGGGCCCGAGTGAGAGAAAAAGAAAAAGAAAAGAGCCGGGTTGACCCAGTCCTAACCCGGCCCAACTCGGAATTTTTTTAAAAAAAAATTTTGAATTTTTTTAAAAATGTTCTAATAGACCCTATTAATACGAATGTGTCTAATTTCTATATGCAATACATTTAAATAGAAATATTTTTTGTTTTAGGAATTAAGGAAAATTAACTCCTAAATTTTTTGTAATTAATTTTGGGTAAATTAAAATAGGTGTCAACAGAGAAACTTGAATACTATTTATAGAGTTTTCAATTATAGACTCCTTTATCACATGTTGGGCTCTATTTAGCCCACACCAGCTAGCCTTATATTAGACTAATTAAGAATTTTTATATCATACCTTATTAGACCAATCCCGTAAAACGGTAAATTTCAATCTTAGTTAACGTAGCTCACATCAAAAAACTTTTACGTTCTCTCACTTGGGCTATGTTAATTGATATTGTACTATATGTGTGCATATTTATGTTGGTCTAGAGATTATTCTTAATAGTCAATTCGATCCCATAAAGTCTCAAATATTGAATCATGGTGGTAACTACATCAATACACACAAAGCCTTCCATAGTCAAGAGTTATATTAATTCAATATGATAGTGTGACAAATGAATAACAGTTCATAGAGAGTGATACCTTATGTATCATTCCCTTTGTCAATCCACATTTTCTCTCCTTAAGTGTCACAAAACCTGATGTTATATTAGAGAATATCCTTATGATTCCAATGAACTTACATATGTCTTATCCTTATAGTTAACTTTAGTTTATGTGTAACAAGACATATCTTTAAGGCTAATAATTGAATGCCCCTAGCATTTACTCAAGTTTTACACGATATCTTGAGATTTTCATTAGATATATGTATCCAACATGATAACAATACATTCATAAACACTTTATTGAATGCAAAAGAGTTGATACATATCAAATTGTTATAAAATGTAACAAACACCGATGTAAACTTTATTGGAGCAAAAACAAAATAGCTCCCACTAAACAACATCCCATTATGCTCTTAAGCCCATGCTAATGACATGTTATTCAAACACACAATGGCAAAGATCTTCAGTTAGTGGATCTACAACCATATCATTTGTGGAAACATGCTCTGCTGCAATGTCACCATTTTGAACTATTTCCTTTATGGTCAAAAACTTCACTGCCAAATGCTTTGACCCCTTAAGACCTCTATTGTTGTTGATAAACAATACTGCAGAGTTATTGCCACAATACAACTATATAGACCTATCCACAAAGTCAAAATGGTCAACTCTCTAGTGAGGTTCCCTCAACTGAGTTACATTAGTTATCCAAGCCTTAGTCATTTTCAATGTGCTGCATCGATATGATTGGCCTGATTAATCCTAAGGCGTCAAATGGGCATCCGTTTATTCTAGTTGCAATTTACTAATTCTCCAAGTGGATTGAAGCTACTTCTTATAAAAATGTTACCGCATGGAATGCTGTGAAGTTCATTCGTCATGACATAATTGGTCAATATGGTGTTTCTGAGGCAATCATTACCGACAATGAGTCTAACTTCAGCAACAAGCTTTGTCAATGAGCTATTTGAAGAGTTCAAGATTCAACATTTGAATTCATCTCCTTACCATCCTTAGATGAATGGTGTTGTTGAGTGGTAAACAAAAATATCAAGAAGATTTTGGCTAAAGCTGCCAAAAATTACCGAGACTAGCACGAAAGGTTGCCTTTCGCACTGATGGTGTATTGAACTTTGATTTGAACCGTTACTAGGCCAACACCTTTCTCTCTAGTGTATGACATGGAAGTAGTCCTCCTCGTAGAAGTGGAAATTCCTTCTCGTCGAGCATTGTCTCCAGTGAATTTAACTGAAGTAGAATGGATACAACAAAGGCTTGAACAGCTTAATATGATTGATGAGAAGCAACTAAAAGCTCTTTGCCATGGTCAGTGTTATCAACAAAGGGTAGCCAAATCCTTCAACTGCAAGGTTTGCCCGAGAAATTTCAAGGTAAATGATCTGGTTCTGCGAAAAATATTGCCAATTGTTCACAATCCTCGGGGAAGTTGACCCAAAATTATAGTGGACCTTACATTATGAAGAAGGCGCCTTGATTCTGCCTGAGATGGATGGACTAGAGTTTTCTAATCCAGTTAATTCCAATGTTGTGAAGAAATAGTATCCATGATGGAACCTAACACTTTCACACGATTTTGTAAGTGTTGAGTTTCTATGTTCTGACTTAAAAGATACTTCTTCTTTTATAAATCCTTTTGAATCATTTCAAGTTCTTTCATAATTATTTTACTTGTATGAATTATTAATTTCTGTGGGAAATTTGTTTAATTGGACGATTCAATGAATGATGTGAAATACTTGAACATGTTAAATGAGATACTTTGGGATAACGAAAGGCAAGCCCTATTCTATATGGAGTCCCATATTTTTTCCCCGGTGAGATGAGTAGAAAAATTCCATATTCACATGATAAAGGGTGTTCTCGTGAAAGGCATGTGGATTGAATGATGAGATGCAGTTCGTTTCTTATTCCTAAACACTATAGGTAATTCATTGTTTAACCCATTTGAGCTTGAGTTATGTGAAGAATTTCTTCAAATTAACCCAATCAAGAACCACTCCATACTAGGGCAGACTGGAGACAAAGTTGACATACAAGGTGAGAAAAATTGATAGAACTTTCTAGCCCTCACTTGCATCAATCTTCGAGTGTCTTTATTGCATATGAACTCAGATGAGATTTTAAGTGCCTTAAAGTGATGACAGGCATTTGTTTTTCTATCCTACACACTTTTTATCCCTTGCATGGCCCAGTTAAGCTTGTAAATCCATTTCTCAAAACCTTGTTGGTGATCATACCCCATATTGGGCAAGTAAATAAGTTGCCGCATTGAGACAACATGGTCCGAAGCGTCATTTGAAGGAGAGGACCCCGAGAGACCAAAAATGCTGAGTTGTTCAAGAGATGGTACCACAAAAGCTGAATTCTGGTTGGAAGTGCGTTGTGAAAGAAAATTGAAAAAAATTGTGGAAAATTTGAAAAAAAAACTAGAAAAAATGTTGGAAAAATTATATTGGGGCCGAAAGCCCAAATTTGCAAGATATCATTTCTAGTGGAGGAGTGGTGATTTTACTAGTTTGAAAAATCAAGTGTCGGACTCTCGTGGCTGATGAAGTATCTACTCGAGAAGATAATCTCCAGCGAAGAAGAAGATTGGAAATGATGCCAAGATGAATGATCACTAACTTCTAAACCTTTCGATTGAAAATCTTTGAGCCCAATAAATCATTTCGTTTCCCAACCCATTACCCAAGTCTACGTTATGTCCCTTACAAAGTCTCTTCAAATTATGGCATTAACATAGGGATTCAAATATTCATGAATTTTGGCTGAAAAAGTGCGAACAAGATTGTTTTTATCTCATTTTGCAGGGTTCTTGACTTATAAACCAGGCAGAGATGATAAATGAAAAATATTTCTTTGAAAGCCATGAATCGGAATATCCCTTTGCTAAGCCATTGACCAAGCCTACATTACTATCCTAATAAAAAACTTCTTAGATTGGTAATGTTGTACCGCTTGCAAAAAACTCAGACCCTTGTCAACATGATGATGATGGTAAGATTGAGTGATTATCATATTCCCGCATCAATGATCGGAACAAAATAGCCTTATAAATTAAACTAAGTGAAAAATCCTTTTAGACTAAAAGTCTCTCATTTAACATTTTCAAGAAATCCACATTATGAGTAAAAATTGTGTTAAGGATGATTCTCCCTTGTGAAAGATTTGGCAATGTTGTGCATGAACCGCAATTCAAATGTGCATTGTTAGAATAATTAAATAATAAACTATGTTTTCATCTAACAGCTTAAGCTTTTAGAACAGTTGGCTATAGTCCTACAAAAAATCTCACATGGTATCAGAGCAGGAGGTCCTGAGTTCAAATCTTTGTGTGGGGGAGTGTTAGAGTAATTAAATAATAAACCACGCTTTTATCTAACAGCTTAATCTTTTAGAATAGTTGGTTGTGGTCCCACCAAAAATCTCACATGCATTTTAGAATGGCTCTGAATAATCATAATATTTGCTTTGGCTTTGTCTGAAAGGTAAAGTTTCCTCGAAGATCAATGGGTTCATCAAGCTTGAATTTCAGAGCCTCTGAGGCAAAATCGAGATGCTCTGTACGTCCTTTTAAACTTTCCGAAGGGAAATACAGATGTTTTCTTAAAACTTCTTATGAGTATTTCTAAGTATTTGGGATGACATCCAGGTATCTTGATATTTCGGAGTTCCTGAGGTGAAATCCGGGAATTTCACAAGTCTTTCCGAATATCTAAGATGATATCTAGATATTTCATTAAGAATTTTTGGCACTTGGAATTTCTTCCATTTGTTAATTGCCTAAGACAATATCTAGGTGTTTATCATTTTGATTGTCCTCGGATATCTACGACAATATCTAATATTTCATTTGGAATCACTTCTATTTGTTGATTCAATCGTTAGATGCATACAATGATATCTAGGCGTTTATCAATTAATTCTTTTCGAATATCTAAGACGATATCTAGATATTCCTTGAAGAAATTTCTAAACATTTGAAATTGCTTCTACTTGTCAATTTGATTGTTAGATGTCTAAGATGATATCTAGGCGTTTATCGGTTAATTCTTTTCAAATGTCTAAGACGATATCTAGATATTTTGTTAAGAGACTTTGGAACATTTGGAATAATTTGCATTTGTTTATCAATCCAATTGTTGAATATCTAAGATAATATCTAGGTATTTATCGATTAAATCTTGTCAAGTACCTAAGATAATATCTAGATAATTCGTTAAGAATCTTTACAAGTGTCCGAAGTAGGTTTCAAATAACTGAAGTCTTCTAGAAATCATTAAGCCTTTCAACTGTCTGAGGCGAAATCACGATACACGTCAGGTGTTCAAGGTTTGTACTGCGTCCCAAGTTTACTCTCCCAAGTCCAGAGGTGGGTAACTGCAAGCGCTTTTTCTATCACCAACTTACGATGGTTACTCGAGCTAACACACTTGTAATCCTATCAATTAATTGAAAAATGATATTAAAATCTGCATAATACACTACTATGATAAACCACTCGATTAACTACACTTAATCGTTGATAAAACGACTCATAACGCTAAAGAATAAACTCATTAATAGCAAGCGTTCAACTTGCTTCGTTACATGTAACTTCAGATAATCGTTATGATTAAACCATACTTCGAAATTGATTTTCATCAAACCCCATAGCTCCATAACGCCTTTATCTACCATTTCCATATAAATCTAAAGTTGAATAGCTCCTCAATCGAACTTTGTAGTTCAACTTTCACATAACTCCAAATTTAAGATCTAAACTTCGAAAATTACTCCAATTAGACATCATGTTTTATTGGGGTAAAGTGCTAAAAAAGTTATAAACCTTGTGCAATGGTGCAAATTTAGTGCTGAACCTTTTTTTTATGTCAATTTAGTCCTAAACGTTTTGTATTTGTGCCAATTCAATCCTAAACCTTTTTATGGTGCAAATTCAGTCTTAAACTTATTATATTTGTGCCAATTCAGTTCTAAACCTTTTGTTTTTGTGCCAATTCAGTCCTTCCGATCAATTTTAGCTGAATTTTGCTGACATGGATATCGGCCGGCCGACGATCGATCACCGGCGCTAACATGGACAACTTTAATAATATTTTTAATTTTTTTTTGAATTTTTTTCTTTTTTTCCCCTTCCCTCCCTTTTTCCTTTAGCCAGTCGGCAGATTGGCGACTAGCCAAAGGCCAGAGGCTGATGCTGGTGAGGCTCGCCCTCATTGGCCACTAGCGAGGTCAACCTCGCCGGCCACTGGTGAGGCTTGTCGTGGTTGGGTGAGGCTCACCTTCGTCGTTACTGGTTATGGCGAGCCTTATTGGCGGCTAGGCGAGGCCGCCTTCGCCAGTGGCCAGCGAGGGCGAGCCACGCTCATGGCCGGTGAGGTTGGCCTTGTTGGCCTTTGGCCTTTGGCCGGTTGCCTGTCCGGCGACCGGCTAGAGGAAGGAAAGAGAGGAGGGAGCAAAAAAAAGAAAAGAAAAGAATTCAAAAAAATATTAAAACAATATTAAGGTTGTCCACGTCAGCCCCGGTGACCAACCGGCTCCCACATCAGCAAAATTTGATCAAAATTGGCTGGAAGGACTGAATTGGTATAAAAACAAAAGATTTAGGACTGAATTGGCACCAATGCAAAATGTTTAGGACTGAATTGGCACAAAAAAAGTTGAGAATTAAATTGATACCAATGCAAAAAGTTTAAGACTTTTTTTTGGCACTTTTCCCTGTTTTATTGCATTTTCATAAAATGGGCGTGGACTCATTTAGATCCATGTTCCCACCAAAAAGAGTCATTCCGTTATTGCATTTGCATAGTCAAAATTTATGTATTATCTTGTCTTTGAAAAGAGTCTCTTCGAGCTCTCCTTCAAAGAAGAGCAAATATTGACACCTAAATTTTGATAACCTATTTAGTTGTTTATTGCATAGAAAATTAGGGATCGACTCCGACTCCTAAACAAAAAATAATTAGATTGCATGTAGTTATTAGGAGCATTATGTGTTTTATAGCATATAGGTAAACTCATAAAATTGCCTTTAATTGGACCGGCAGTGGATGGACTTAATTAAAGGAATCATTTGGATTGAGTCTATGAAAACAGCAAAATTTGGCCAAACCCTATTGCACACTAAGTGGCCGAAATTTACGCAGTAAAGGGGGTTCTGAGCTTTAATTTCGATGGTTTAAGCCCATGAGAGTTAAAATTGATAAAAGGCTTTGAGTTTAATGAAATAGAGCCGAGTAATCCTTTAACAAGACTGAAATTAAGCCCGGACAACGGAATTGTTTTCACTATAAATACACATTAGTTTTTCACAAACAAGAGGTCGGCGACATTCATTGTAGAGAACATTAGAGAAGAGAGCAAAGAGAGAGAGAGAGAGGGATCGCAGCCGAGACCCTTCTTGCAGCCATGCGTCGTCGCTCCAGCCGATGTCGGTCCCTGCCGTCGTCCTTGACATCGCCAACGACCTGCTGCTACCACTGCTCCTCCAACCGACCCCAAGCCTACGATGACGAAGCAGCCCAATCGTGGCTCCGCCTCTCCCTGTACCCTCACCGCGACACCATCACAGCCACGGCCATCGACCTGCTCGAGCCAGCTCGAGCCAGCGATGCCAACGACTGGCTCACTGCACTACAGTGACGAGAACTCCAGCCCATGGTGAAGTCTGCAACAAATCCCAGTGCCGTCGCTACTGCTCTGCCGCTGCCTTCACAACGATGAATTTGCTGCTCCGTCTCGCTGGTTGTAGATGTTTCTGTTTTGCAGGTCTCCTCGACGACGTCGACAGAATTTGCTGCATCAGCAAGCCCAAGAAAGCCTTGGACGGCAACAATGACAGCAATGAAGGTTCCCACATGGATGACAACAATCACTCAGCCATGGACGGCAACAATGACAACGTAGAAATTAACAACCCCAATTAAACTGTCGTGCGACTCAGCCATGCCTGCACCAACAACCCCGATGTTACCCTCCCAACCCCAATTTTCGCCTTGCGAGCCCTAATTCTCTTACGAATGCTAATTTTTCCCTTATAAACCCTAAACTTTCCCTCCAATTGAGCAATGACCGGTGATTGCGAGCGAGCTAAAAGGAGAGATGCGACGAGGCCAGCCTTTTTACTCAAGTTCGAATGACGTCGCTTTTGCCAAGGACGGCATGCGATGTCTTTACATTACCCAGCCACGTTGGACTGAGCAACGTCGTTTTGCATGTCCACATAGACTGAGTTTTTAAAATTATAACACACCACTTAAAAATTTTTATTTATAAATGTCGCATATTTTTTTAGCCGGAATTTCTTGTCGGAGGCACTTAAATGATATTTTTATTTCCAAATTTGGCACTTAAGTGAACCGATGAAAACTTTTGGCACTAAAATAAGCACCATACACAATTTTTGGCACTTTTAATGTTCTTCTGCCGATATTAGTATAAGATTCCAAGTTAGAATAGGATTTAACTTAGATTATTTCCTAATTCAAATTGGATAATCTTTAACTTTAGAAAATTTATTTTAATTAATTAATTATTTCTAATTTTAATAAAAAATAAAAAATAGCATGCTCGTATAAAATAGGTTGCATTATCATCTTGCCACATCATCACATTTTGTCACGTCATGTTAGCCACATCATCATTATATGTCATGTCATCTTATCACGTCATCATTATATGCCATGTCAACAGGCCATGTCATCAATTCCATGTCATCATATTTACCACATCATTGCCTATCGTCATCCATTCCATATCACAATTGTTATGTGATTGCATGATAGGTTTTTTTACTTAAATTGCATGTCCTGTCAAAATAGTTAATGTTAATTTAGAGTTAAGTTTGCATTACATGCATTGCATATAATTTAATTTGCATCTAAAAGAAAAATCCCAAAAATAGTTAATTAGAATTGCACACTTATGTAGAAAATCATGGTTAGGCTAGGTTTAGTATACTTGGTGCTTTTTAATTAATTCAAAGTGTTTGAATTCTTTTGTTCTGGCAAATATATTTATTTAATGTTTTGATTATTAGCTATTACTTTAATAATTGCGTACCCACATGATTATTCCGCACATGTTAGTGGCTAGGTTTAAAATTAATTCAAGTTTCTTACCAAAATATTTTTGAAAATAAAAGAGAAATGGTACCCGAAAGGCATTAGAGTAATCTAGCGTAATCAAGTCCTCTATCGCTACCTTACCTCGGGTGCACCACTTAGGGGTTCGTCTAATGGATTATTAAGCCTAGACTTAACTCGAACTCTCCAAAGTCCATGCCAATTCGCAACTTATGGTTCAAGTTCCTAACATACAAATGATTTTCAATTAGGAGCCACGCTGATCAGTTTATGATGGGTCAAATAGAAATTCAAGTAAAATATCAAGAGAATTACTTTACACATATGAACCAAAAATTATGAATACGAGAACTTAATTACGTTAGATTACTCTAACGCCACTTCATTACCTTTTCTTTTCATGAAAATATCTTAGCATGCATCTTGGATTAATTTTATTACTTTCTAATGTGTGAAGTAATTATGCAGGTACGCAAGCCATCAAATTAACACCCAAAAAATCAAAGCGATAAATAAATTGCAAGAAAAGGGAAGAATTACTTAGCAACATAAGCATCTACAACGTTAGCTAGAACATTACATCAACAACCTAAATATGATTTCTAATTAACATGCAATTCACTCAATACTCTTTTAGGGTTTTCACTTATTTAAATGAAAGCTAACATATATGCAATGATGTACAAAAATGTGTCTATTATAACATGGCATGCATATGCAGTTTCTAATGATGGGGTCAAAATTAATATGCAACTATTCTAGCATGACAAGCAAATGTTTATTTTTGGTAATTTTCATGAAATTCGGAATTAATTAAATGCCCCAATTTAAACATGCAATCTATAGTAAAAAAACAAAATCTAATTTATGCTAAGATGGTGTTTTGGAATTTTTTATTAAATTCGAAATAAAAAATTACCCTAAGTGAACTATCAAGATTAAAATAATATCTAACTTAAACTAGAAAGTAATCTACGTTAAATCCTAATTTAAATTGGCATATAATTCTAATCTCCTAAAATCAACTAAATTTGCAATCTATCCAGAATATCCTAACTTAATAGGAAAATTCTATTTAGCATGATTCTAATTTACGATTATCTCTTAAAAATCTATCTAAACATGCAAAGTTATCTAACAAAATTTAACATAATCTATCATGATATATTTTTTTGTATTCTCTTTTATGGGAAAACAAATCAATTAAAAGATAAACACCCATCATCAAATAATATCCACACAATTCTCAAAATTTATCTTATCTGTTTAAATTTGGAAACGGAATAAACCAGTGATTATATCCAAATGGTTATGGATATTGATGCAAGTTTTTTCATTTAAATTTGGAAACATAATAAATCAATGATCATATCTAAGTGGTTTTGGATAGGATGGAAGATTTTTCGTACTGCCGAGTATCATATATTGTAGTTAGAGATTGGATTGCCATCCAAGCACGTTGTTAAGTTAGGAAAGTTTTTCTAGCTTGGGTGATATTCGAATATTTTACGGATATTCATAATCGTTCAAAGATTAAATTTAGATCACAATATTTCAATTAAGTATACAAAATATTTGAAAATCAAATTAGATAAAATTCTTACCTAATTCGAAATATTGCGCGGATAACGGACCATGAACAGGAAGTGGCTGGCGGTGGATTACGGCTTGGGACCGGTGCACGGTGGCAAGTTCACGGACGAGCTCATAGATGGTGAGGAAACTCGGCCAAAGACGGTATTAGCCGAGACAGCTCTTGGGAAACACCCGCAAAAACAGAGTAACTCACGGTGTGGGGGTGTCTTGGGACTGAGCAGGATTGAGGTGACTCGAGCAGGAGGGGTGCGACAGAGACTCGTCGCAGCTGGGTTCGTGATGAGAAGGCAGCAAAGTCGCCGGATTAGCAGCGATGACAAGATTGAGCAGGGAAGTCCGGAAGCAGCAGATCACCGAGGGTGCAGGGACGGGCAGCTGGAGTCGTTGCGGTGTGGATAGGAACAGCTCGTTGTCGCCGCTGGACTTGCTGTGAAGGTTGCCGGACGCTTCTGATTGATGCTGGTGTTGGGTGAAGCGTGGCGGTGCACAGTGATCGGAGACGCAGCAGTGGCCGAATACGACCCCAGGTACGAAGAGGACAGCATCAACGCCAAACCTTGCGTTTAGCCTTGAGCCAAAGAGGAGCCCCTTTTGTCTTTTACTCTCTTTCTGGATAAAGCCTCTCTTTTTCTATGCATTGTCTCTTTCACTCTCTCCGTGTATCTGTCTTTTTGGCTGTTCTTTGTGTGTCCAGCCGAAAGAAGAGAGAGAGAGAGCCTCTTTTATATGCAAAGCCACGGAGCCCACCAAGGAAAGAAACCAAATTTCTTTCCTCTTTTCTTCATTGACAGAATTTCTCTTCGTGAGGAGGTTTATCATTTTATAAGCCCAGTCTTTCTCTCTCCTTTTATTATCTTTCTTTCCCTCATTTATTGCATGTCGACGTGCTCTCAGTGAAGATATATTAAGATCCAGTATATGTCTCCACGTACAACCTTACCACTTAATCAATATTTATTTCCCATCTTGTCCGAATTCCAGCTTTGTCCACTCTTTCATGTGTATATATCTAAGGAAGTTGGACTTCCGAAAAGTTATTTCAATATATTATGCCTCTTTTCACGTGAATATTGTTATTTTGTGCCCGAATCCTTTCTTCTTTCCATGAATGTAATTTTTCCAAAGTTAAGCACTCCCGTTGTACATATTATGCAACTTTCGGCCAAGTAGCATGTAATGGGCTTTGGCCAAATTTTCACTTCATGGGCTCATTTCAATTAATTCAAATAAGCTTGGAACTTTAAATCACCGTTGGTCCAATTTCAATGCAATTTATGAATTTTATTTGATAACGAAATATGCTCCTAATAACTATATGATATGCAATTTAATATTTTTGTTAGGGGTTAAAGTTTAATCTGTAATTTTTCTATGAAAATTAGTTCCTAAATGTGGTCGGCAAAATTTATGTGTCAACATCCCCAAATCTATTAAATCTCTAGTTATAGAAGTAAAGTATGCTCTCATACTTTATTTGGGTTGTGACTCCTAATTGATGCAAATTACATATTGAATTGATCTAAAAGTTGTGATTGGTAGGGTTTCATAGAGCTTGATCTAAGTGTAAGCTTAGTAATGTATTAGCTATTTCGTGAGTGATTCACGCGAGGGAAGGTTGTGATAATATGGTATTAGAGCGGAATCCCCTCCAATAGTTGTGTGGTTCGGGGAAGAACCACGCGGAAGCAAGTGGACTTGTAATCACCCAGTTTGAAGAGGCCGGCGAGTGGTTGCCAGGATCAAAGGGCTCGTATAAGGAACGGCTTTCGACAGGCTTCTAGGATGGTAAAATGGGTAGTAATGAATCAAACTATGCATTGAATAGGGGGAGAGCGATTCTAAGATATATATGTACAAATTTGAATTAACTCATAAATGTATCTTTTGACATATGGCGATGCTTGGCTTTGGAACTCCAAAATTAAGCATGTTTAGGTAGTAGCACTATCATGATCGATAAGCACCTAGGAAAGTGCCCACTTGTATGCCAAATGACAAAAAATTATGCGGCTCATTATGTGATTAGCCAAAGCAGACAATAGTTCGAATGAGTTAATCCGGGGATATCACAATATGATATTAGAGTGGGACCCCCTCCACTAGATATGCAGTTCAAGGACGAATTACGCCAAAGCTAGTGGACCTGTGATGACCTAGTTCGAAGAGAGTGAGGAGTGGTCACTAGAGCCCAAGGCTAGGACATAGAATGGCTTCTTGCAGGCTTCTAGGATGGCAAAGGGGGCATGAGTGAATCGAATTATACACTGAATAGGGGGAAAGTGATTTTAACATATATTTTGGATAATTAGAATAAATTCATGGACGTGCCTCTTGACATAAAGACAACGTTTGGCTTTGGAACTCCAAAGTAAAGCGTGTTTAGGTAGGAGCACTACCAGGCCACCCCCTAGGATAGTGCCCACCTATGGAATGAGTCAAGACAAACAATATCTAAAGTGAGTTAATTTAGAGATGTCACAATATGGTATTAAAGCGGGACCACTAAAGTAAGTGTATGGTTTGGGGATGAACCATATAGTCCGAAGACGATGGGGAGTGGTCATTGAGGTCAGAGGGCTAAGATAAGGGGCAACTTCTAATAGACTTTTAGGATGGCAAAGAAGACATGAATGAATCGAAATGTGCCTATACACACACACACACACACACACACACACACACAC
Organism: Syzygium aromaticum; assembly: GCA_024500025.1. NCBI lineage: Eukaryota > Viridiplantae > Streptophyta > Magnoliopsida > Myrtales > Myrtaceae > Syzygium > Syzygium aromaticum. The sequence continues at coordinate 10,874,050 of CM044889.1, read as the reverse complement.
ACACATATATATAATGGCAATGCTTGACTTTGAAACTCTAAAGCTAAGCATGCTCAGGTGGGAGCACTTCAGGATGGGTAACATCCTCGAAAAGTGTCCACCTATATGCCAAAGGACAAAACCTTGATCGCGATTTGGTTGGGGTTCCCATGACTTCGACTTAGTCAAAGAGCCAACCGGTGTCGCATTGTTGCAGACTAGGGTGGTAACTCTATGACAAAAAAGAGATTTCGGATTGAGAAGGGCAACCTGTACTACATAGGTGTAATCAGAGTGTCCACTGTCATGTCCCGAACTTTGCGAGCGAGCAATATCCCACAATAGTTGTTATAATGCGACGTCTCAAGACTTGTCGCCGACCCTTTCATTTTTATTACACATGCGGAAGCGATAATAACCAACACCCAGACAACAACAATAAATAGGGATAGATAAGAAAATGATTCGCAACAATTAAATAACAACACTATTTTAATATTTACTTAATTAACCCATGGGAAACATTTTCTTTAAAAGCCCACTTCAGACATTTTCACAAAAAACCTACAAAAAATATACCAGGCTGGGGTCATTCTACTTCACGATCGGTAGGTTAGCCCAAAAAGTATGGGGTGTCCTAACTCATCACCAACCCCTATGTAGTCCCGGTGGCGACTCCAGATCAGATACTATGTAATCCGAGTTGGGGTCCAAATCCTTCGAACTCAAATCAGACGGACAAGTGTCCAGATCGATCACCTTCCTATTCGAAATATCGACCTCCATGGGATCCCACAAAACCTCCTCAGTACCGCCTCCTGGGGGTCCATCGAAGCCACAGATCAAGCCAAAAATTTCATCACCCTCTCGGATATACCATGCTACATACTCGTGAACCAGCTAAGCGCCTACACCTACATCTTCCCAAACCGTGGACACTAACTTCCAATAAGCTCTGTCCGAACCTAATGGATACTCTGTATACTCCGAATCTATGTCCATCAGGGTGCCAAAACGTACAAGCAGGCAATTCATGCTCGAGGGTTTGAAATGTTTAATAACACAACAATGAGATAAACATCTCAATAAGTTAACAGTCCAAGCCCCGTTTAAAAGGCCAACTCACATCGGGGTTCCTAGTAAGGCAATCATACATCATATAAGAGTCAATCACATGCCAAATAATAATAACAAACATCCTTACCCCGCCTTGGCAGACATGACATGCATAACATCAGTCAACAAACATCACAACAATGCATACAGCATAACACGTATTCGAAACACATAAAAAGGTTTTCCATGCATCATGCATCCATACTCGCGCGTGTCTCGATTATAAGTTAAAACTACTTGGGCACGTCACATACCATGTCTAGCAGTATTCACCCCGTAATCAAATACTATGCAAGATTCGTGTTCCAATTATTAAGACCCCTCTAGGGCATTACACATCAAGCGATACGCAACAAGATGGTAGTCTTCCGACATGATTGAGCATCGTTCCGCCCCATTGGGCACGGCAATATCAAACGATACACAGGATGATGGCATTCCAATACGATAGCATCAAACGATACACAATATGATGGTATCCCTTAAGGAGCATCGAACTCACCATCAGGCCGTGATTTGGCATCCAGAGTATCGGCAATCCAAATAATCTCCAAGCATCCAATAAATCGAGCACGACACACAGCAAACCTCGACAAACCGAGCATCGTCAAGCAATACTGAGCAAGACGGCTCCGACATGTGATCACACGAGCACACGTGCATTCAAGCCAATTTCTTTCTTTTCAATTAGCCAATGTAAACATAGATCATGCTCTAATCAATGCCATATACAATTTCACGTTATCACATTTGCAAACAATCGCTCGACTTTGTAAAAACATCATTTCAAAACATGCTTTCCTTCCTAAGACATCGAAATCATTTCTTCAACATAACTATAAAATAATTTATTTTCAAAGATCCAAAATCTTTTCTTGAAAATAATCAAGCAATTTATTTAGCTATACAAGCTAATTTATACAGCAATTTCCAACATTGGCATTACAATCCAAGTATAAAACAATCACAATTTGGTACTAAAAATTATTCGAAAATACTAATATTTAATTTTTGGAATTTAAATATTTTATTAATAAATATTTTTTTGAAGAATAAAAGATTATTATTTAATTCCGAAAATTAATTTATTTAATAAAATAAATAATAAAAATAAAATAAATAGATAACTTTTTGTCAAAATAGCGATAACTTATCGCTAACACAATAATAGGCTATCACACAAATAATCATAGTTTATCGAACAATTACCGATAATTAATCAATCAATTCCCGATAACCTATCGCCAAATTCACCGATAACCTATCACCGATTTTCAATGATAAGTTATCCATAAACAACAACCTATCGCCAAAGGTTATCTAATAATTTACTGATAACCTATAGCCTAATCCCACTTAACTAACCATAAACTTAACTTAAACTTAATCTAAACTACCATAAGTAAGTTTAACACCTTAAATGAGGGATTAGGGGTTAACTTACTCGTCTAACGATGGCGATTACATGAGAACGACGGCAACGACGTGGCTGTCCATGGTGGTTTCCGATTTGGGCTCGGTGGACAACAAACGGCGGCGAATGAGCGTGGCAAGGGAGTGGCTGTTGGTGGTTGGTCGATGGCTGCTCGGGGGCCATTCCAGGCATGAACAGAGGATGGTGGCGACGGCTAAGGGCGCTGGATAGGGGCAAACCAGTAGCTGCAGCGGCAGACGCATTCAGCGAGTGTGAATGGCAATGGACGGACGCGACAGAGGGGTGGTGGCTGATGGTGGTTCTGAGGCAGCTCGGGAGCTGAGTCAAGGATAGAATTGCGGCTGGTGGTGTGACGATGGGGTGGACTAGCGCATGACGTGGCTGTTTTGAACGAAAAATGGTCTGGTTGGTGAGCAGCAAAGGAAGGAGATGAGAGAAGCAGAAGGATGAAGAAAGCATAAGTTGAAGAAGAAGAATGAGGGAAGAAGAAGAAAAGTCAATCATGTGGAGTGGGTGGAGTTGGTGGGGAAGTCAACGGGCATGGGGAAGGAGAGAGAGAGAGAGAGAGAGAGAGAGAGAGAGAGAGAGAGAGAGAGAGAGAGAGAGAGAGAACGGGATAAATGATTATCCCACAAAATATCTTCCAAAAATTTCTTTTGTAATTTTCTCAATTTATCCCCTAAAATTACCACTTTGTCCTCATCCCCGAGTACCGAATTAAGGGCCGACTTATTCTTATCGGGGCTTTGATGGCCAGCCTTTCTCTGGTATGAGGCCAAACAGGCTTTACTCGGCCTACTTCCATATCTCGTGTCAAATTTCCGATTCCTCAATCCTTTTTCTGAGATTGAAATTTTCAATGGAAAGCCCATAAAATTATGAGGCGATGTCCTATGATTCGAGTGTGAAATCCTTGGACATTTGACACTCGAAATCGGATCATAATTCGTGGCCGAAGTCTATCAATCGCAGCTATAGTATATTTCAAACTAACGGACGGCTTTTAAGGACAAATTCTCAATAGCATTTTCCCTTTAGTTAGTATTCCTTAAGTAATTAAGTCAGGGCAAGAATTAACTAATAGAGTATCGATGAAATCATCATTTCATATATCATTAATATAGGTCGAATTTTTAGGATATCACAATTCTTCCCCCGTTACAGAAATTTTATCCCCGAAATTTGAATTTACATCTAATTCCTAAAAAAGAAAGGGGTACTAGCGCCATATTATCTTTTCACTTTCCCACATGGCTCCCTCAGTTCCATGATATTGCTACACAACTTTGACTAGAGGAGTCGTCTTGTTTCGTAGTACTCGCTCCTTCTAATCCCCGATTCTCACTAGTTTCTCCACGTATGATATTCTGCTGTCCACATCTATCTCTTCGTAATTCAGAACGTGAGTCAGATCTGGTTCATACTTCCTTTGCATTGACATGTGAAATACGTCATGTACCTGAGCCAACCTTGGCGGAAAAGCTAGGCTATACGCCAATGATCCAATTCGCTCCAAGATCTCGAATGGTCCTACGTATCTGGGGTTTAGCTTGTCTTTCTTGTCAAAACGCGACGTACCTCGCATTGGTAATACCTTGAGGAACCCATGATCTTCGACTTGAAACTCCAATGATCTATGTTGCCTATCTGCATAACTTTTCTGGCGACTTTGGGCTGTCCTTACCCTAACCCTAATAACTTTAACAGTATTCGACGACTGTTGCACCAACTCAGGTCTTGTAATCTTTTGTTCTCCAACTTCATTTTAACATACAGGAGTCCTATAGGGTCTGCCATATAATGTCTCGAAAGATACCATTCTAATACTTTGCTGATAACTGTTGCTGTATTCGAACACCATAAGATGAAACTGTTCCTCCCAACTTCCTTTAAAATCTAGAACACAGGCTCACAGCATAGCCTTGAGAGTCTAAATCTTTCTCTCATATTGTCCATCTGTCTATGGATGAAAAGTGGTGCTATACTGCAGCTTTATTCCCATGGCGTCTTGAAGACTCTTCCAGAACATAGCGGTGAACTTAGGGTCACGATCCGACGTGATCGTTACCGATACACCATGAAGACGAACTATATGCCTCACATACAACTCAGCAAACCTGTCCATAACAAAGTCCTTTTTGCACTGGCATGAAATGAGTAGATTTTGTGAGTTTGTCCACCACAACCCATATAGAATCATTACCTCTTTGGCTCCTCGGTAGACCCATCACAAAATTTATCGTGATATGCTCCCATTTCCATTCTGGTATTTCTAGTGGTTGCAGCAGTCTGCCAGGCTTATAATGCTGCACTTTCACCTATTGACACGTTAAGCATCTAGTCACATGCTTGGCAATATCTCTCTTTATGCCATTCCACCAATAATAGTGGCGCACATTCTAATACATCTTCGTACTGCTCGGATGAATACTGTAGTTACTGTGGTGGGTTTCAGCCAAAATTTCCTCCTTAAGTCTTCATCATTGGACACGCACAACCATCCACGAAACTTCATGATCCCATCTTCATATACTTGAAAGTCAGGTTTTCTCTTAGTAGCGTTCATTTACAGAATCTTTTGCAGTTCAGGATCCAAAGGTTGCATTGGTTTAATCCTGAATTGCATTTCGGGCTCAATCCTGAGAGTAGCCATTAAAATCGAGAGGTGACTCACCTTGAACCTGAAATCCGAATCCTGAAATCCTTCAAGCAAAAGCCAATCTTGAACCATCAAATGCGCGATCGAAGACTTCCGACTTAATGCATCGGCCATGTTGTTAGCCTTACCAGGATGGTACAGAATATCGCAGTTATAATCCTTAAGTAGCTCCATCCATCTACGTTGCCTCATGTTCAATTCCTTTTACGAGAACAAATACTTTGGGCTCTGGTGATCCGTATAAATATAAAACCTTTCCCCGCACAAATAATACCTCCAGATCTTGAGTGCAAAAATGATTGCCGCTAACTCCAAGTCATGCGTCAGGTAATTCAATTCATCTTAAATGTCGAGACGCATATGCCACAACTCTCCCATGCTACATTAAGACACATCCCAATTCTTTGTATGACACGTTACTATAGATCTTATAACCTCATTAACCAGATGATAATACTTAGCTTTTACTTAAGCTCTTGAAAACTACGCTCACACTTGTCCGTGCATTCAAACTTTGTGTCCTTTTTCAATAATTGTGTCAAGGGCATGACTATAGCAGAAAACATTTCCACGAACCTCCTATAATAGTCAGTCAATCCCAAGAAACTCCGAACTTCAGTTATCATCATTGGTCTAGGCTAATTCATAACTGTTTCAATCTTAGCCGGATCTACTGAAATTCCTTCCCCAGAAATAATGTGTCCAAAAAAAACCACTCGAGTTAACCAAAACTCGCACTTGCTAAACTTAGCATACAACTTGTGATCTCGAAGGGTTTGCAATACTGTCCTTAAGTGCTGTTCGTGTTCCTCTGGACTCCTCGAATACACCAGAATGTTTCAATGACTACAATCACGAACTTGTCTAAATACTCCTTGAACACCCTGTTCATCAAGTCCATGAAAGCTGCGAGTGCATTTGTCAAACCAAAAAAAATCACAGTAAACTCATAGTGTTCATAGCGCGTCCGAAATACTGTCTTCAGTATATCTTCCTTTTTAATCCTCAACTGGTAATAACCCGTCCTCAGGTCTATCTTTGAAAATATCGAAGCTCCTTGAAGTTGGTCAAACAAATTGTTTATCCTCAGTAATGGATACTTATTCTTAATTGTCATCTGATTGAGTTGTCGATAGTCGATGCAAGGCGCAACAACCCGTCCTTCTTCCTTACAAACAAAACTAGTACTTCTCAAAGGTGATGCACTAGGATGAATAAATCTTTTGTCCAATAACTCCTGCATTTGAATCTTTAACTCCTTCAATTCCGATAACGCTATCCTATATGGTGCCTTAGAAATCGGCTCCGTTCCAAGAGTTAACTCAATCACGAATTCTATTTCTCTTTTTGAGGGGCAATCCAGGCAATTCTTCAAGGAAAACGTCCAAGAACTCTTGTACCACAACGATGTCATGCATCCTTGGTTCCTCTACTAAAGTGTCAATTACAATTGTTAAATAGTCTTGGCAACCCTCGTCCAACAACTGAGTAACTTTAAGTGACAACATCAAAGGAATCGATAGTCCTCCTCGATTCCTGACAAACTCAAACCCAACACTCTTTAAAGGCTCAAACTGAATCGTCTTACGATAACAGTTTTATTGTAGCTCGTTGCTTGGTGAGCTAATCCATTCCAATAATCATATTGAAGTCAAACATCATCAAGATAATCAAATCTATGCTGTCTCACAACCACCAACAGACAACTTACAACCAGCACTACCCACTACCGACACTATACTATCTTTTAAAGGAGTAGAAATACTATAGACTACTCTTAGTGGTTTCAGACTCAACCCAACTAATTCCACAAATTACTTAGCCACAAATGAATTTGTAGCTCTAGGATCAAACAAAGCATAAGTAGTATGATCGTGTAACGAGATCGTACCTGCAATTACGGCAAGCAAGTCTTCTGCCTTCTTCCTTGTGACAGTATAGACCCTTCCTTGTACTTGGGGTCGGTTCAACTGGTTCAGTAAGGCGTTCCTTGCAAGTTAACCTACTTACTGTGCTAGTCCTTGCGATCCTGCTACTTAGCGTGGACAATCTCTCACGTGATAACCGTGTTGGCCACATCAAAACAAGCTCCCATTTTCATAGGGCACGGGGCTGATCCATGGTTCCTACGGCAAAAACGGCATATACCATTTAGATTGTATGCCGGCTTCTTCATGCCACCGTTCTTGTTGAGAGGGACGGGGAACCTACTCCCTGTCTTTGGTTTCTTTCCAAATCGATAATTATCCTTGTTTGGAACAAACCGCGATCTAAACACGGTTGCCTTCTCAGCCAAGTTCCTCTCAATCAACTATGGCCTCTCATACAACTCATCATAGTCCTTCAGATTCAAGGGCACCAGTTGATCCTTGATCTTGGGTTTCAACCCATCCCTAAACCTCCTTGCCTTATCAACCAGGTCTTTAACCAATCTCGATGCATATTTGGACAATTCAGCAAACTTAGTCTCATATTGGTCCACCGACAATTGTTTCTGTCGGAGATGCTGAAACTTATTCATCTTCTATTCTTTGGCGTAATTTGGGAAGTACTTATTGTAAAAAGCTTTCACGAAGGTACCCCACACTCGGGCCGTGCCTTTGGGAAATACCTTCCTTTGGATAGCTTTCCACCAAGTACTGATATTACCTTACAACTGGTAAACTACCAGTGTCACCTTATCTTCATCCGAACATTTCAGCAAGGCAAAAACCTTTTCCAACTCCTTGATCCAGAGGATTGTAGCCTCAAGATCACCCGCGCCAGTGAACTTGGGTAGCTTGAACTTTAGAAATTGCTCCACCAACTTATAGATGGGCTGATTCCCATTTCCATTTTTAGCCAACGGAACATCTACAGGTATAAGTGTAGATGCTAGCACAACAGCAGTAGGAATGGTAGCGGCGGCGGCGACTTGGTTTTGTGCTTGCTGCCCTATCAAAGTCTTTAAGGCATGCATGATCCAATCCAATCTAGGATCCTCTAGTGCTCTCCTTTTAGTACCAGTTTGACCTAGCTCAGCCCTCCTCTTAGGGGCCCTCAAGTCATGATTGCTCATCTTGCAAGATCTTTACAAAAACCTGCTTTCTAATTCCAACAAAGAATTAGAAGTCATGAACAACCTGCTTAAAAATGAGAAATCTAACAACTAAGCATAGGCACAGAGGGTTTTCCTAAATTACTATCCTAAAACCATTCACACCTTATCATTCTAGGTATCTACCAAACTTGGATCAAGCTGACCTTACTCTGATATCAATTTGGACGGCGATGTTATGCCCCGAACCCCGCAAGCATGTAACATTCCACAACAGTTATTATAATGCGACGTCCTAGGACTCATTGCAGACCCTTTCATTTTTATTACGCATGCAAAAGCGATAACAACCAATACCCAGATACCAATAATAAATAGGGATATATAGGAAAATGATTCGCAGCAGTTAAATAACAACATTGTTTTAATATTTACTTGATTAACTCCTAAGAAACATTCAAAAAAGCTGTAAAAAGATACCTGCCTAGGGTCAATCTATTTCACAATGAGTAGGTTAGCCCAAAAAGTATGGCGTGTCCTAACCCATCACTAACCCCCATGTGGTCCCAGTGGTGACTCTGGATCAGAGACTATGTAATCCAGCTCGAGGTCTTAATCCTCTCAACTCGAATTACACGAATTAGCATCCGGATCAATCACCTCCACATCCAGGATATCGAGCTCCATGGGATCCCACAAAACCTCCTCGATACCACCTCCTTGGGGGTCCATTGAAGCCATGGATCAAGCCAAAAATTTCATCACCCTCTTGGATATACCATACTACGTACTCATGAGCCTGCCAAGTGCCTAGACCTACATCTACCCAAAACCGTGGACACTAACTTCTGATAAGCTCTGTCCGAACCTAACGAATACTCTGTATACTCCGAATCTATGTCCATCAGGGTGCCAAAACGTACGGGCAGGCAATTTATGCTTAAGGGTCTAAAATGTTTAATAATACAGCAATGAGATAAACATCTCAATAAGTTAATGGCTTAAGCCCCATTTAGAAGGCCAACTCGCCTCGGGGTTCCTAGTTAGGTAACCACACATCATATACTGGTCAATCACATGCCGAATAATAATCACAAGCATCCTTATCCTGCCTTGGCACACGCGACATGCATAACATCAGTCAACAAACATCACAACAATGCATACAACATAACACGTATTCGAAACACATAAAGAGGTTTTCCATGCATCATGCATTCTTACTTGCGCGTGTCTCAATTAGGCACGTTCCATACCATGCCTAGCAATATTCATCCCATAATTAAATACTATGCAACATTCGTGTTCCAATTATTAGGACCTCTTCGGACCACTACACATCAAGTAATACGCAATGAGATGGTAGTCTTCCGGCATGACTGGGCATCGTCCCACCCCATTGGGCACGACAAAATAATACACAAGATGACGGCATCAAATGATACACAGTAAGATGGTATCACGTAAGCAGCATCGAACCCGCCATTGGGCCGCGATTCGACATCCGGAGTATCGACAATCCAAATAATATCCATGCATCCACTAAATCAAGCGTGATACACAACAAACCTCGACAAACTGAGCATCGTCAAGCAATACTCAGCAAGATGGCTCTGACATGTGATCACACGAGCATACGTGCATTCAAGCCAATTCTTATCTTTTCAATTAGCCCGTGGAAATACAGATCGTGCTCGAATCAATGCCCCATACAATTTCACGTGATCACATATGCAAACAATCGCTCGACTTTGTAAAAACATCATTTCAAAACATGCTTTTCTTCTAAAGGCATCGAAATCATTTCTTCAACATAACTATAAAATAATTTATTTTCAAATATCCAAAATCTTTTCTTGAAAATAATCCAAAATTTTATTTAGCTATACAAACTAATTTATACGGCAATTTCTAACATTGGCATTACAATCCAAGTATAAAACAATCAGAATTTGGTACTAAAAATTACTCGAAATTACTAATATTTAATTTTCGGATTTAAATATTTTATTAATAAATATTTTTTTGAAGAATAAAATATTATTATTTAATTCCTAAAATTAATATATTTAATAAAATAAATAATAGTAATAAAATAATATATAACTTATTATCAAAATAGCGATAACTTATCGCAAACACAACAATAACCTATCACACAAATAATCATAGCTTATCAAACAATTACCGAATTCTCGATAATCTATCGCCAAATTCATCGATAACCTATCACCGATTTCTAACAATAACTTATCCATTGATAATAACCTATCGCCAAAGGTTATTTAATAAGTTACCGATAACCCATCACCTAATCCTACTTAACTAATCATAAACTTAATTTAAACATAAGCTAAACTATCATAAACAAGTTTAATACCTTAAACGAGGAATTATGGGTTAACTTACTCATCTAATGACAGCGATTACATGAGAATGACGGTGACGACGCGGCTGTCCGCAGTGGTTTCCAATTTGGGCTTGGCGGGCAACGGACGGCTGTGAACGAGCGCAGCAAGGGAGCGGCTACTGGTGGCTGGTTAGTGGCTGCTCGGGGGTTGTTCTAGGCGTGAATGGAGGCTGGTAGTGGTGGCTAAGCGCGCTGGATAGGGGCGAACCAGCAGCTGCAACGGTGGATGCATTTGGCAAGCGTAAATGGAGGTGGACGGACGCAACGAAGGGGTGGTTGCTGGTGGCAATTTGGGAGCTGAGTCGTGGACAGAATGGTGGCTGGTGGTGTGATGGTGTGGTGGAGCGGCGCACGGCGTGGATGTTTCTGGCGAGAAATGGTTTGGTCAGTGAGTAACAGAGGAAGGAGACGAGAGAAGCAGAAGCACGAAGAAGCAGAAGCCGAAGAAGAAGAATGAGGGAAGAAGAAGAAAAGTCAATCACGGGGAGTGGGTGGAGTCGCTGGGGAAGTCAGCGGGTGTGCTGGAGGAGAGAGAGAGAGAGAGAGGGTGTGGGATAAATGATTATCCCACAAAATATCTTCCAAAAATTTCTTTTGTAATTTTCTCAATTTATCCCATAAAATTATCATTTTGTCCTCTACTTGAGTAATGAATTACAGGCGAACTTATTCTTATCAGGCCTTAATGGTCGGCCTTTCTCGGGCGAGAGCCCCAACGGGCTTTGCTCAGCCCACTTCTGTATCTCGCGTCAAATTTTTGATTCCTCAATCCGTTTTCCAGGATTGAAATTTTCGATGGAAAACTCTTAAAATTATGAAGCAACGTCCTATGGTTTGGATGTAAAATCATTGAACATTCGACACTTAAAATCGAATAATAATTCGTGACCAAAATCTATCAATCACAACTATAGTACATCTCAAACTAACGGACGACTTTTAGGAACAAATCCTCAGTAACTTTTCCCCTTTGATTAGTATTCCCTGAGTGAGAAGGTCGAGGCAAGAATTAACTAATAAAGGATCAATAAAATCACCATTTCGTATATAATTAATATAGGTCAAATTTTCAGGATATCACATTCACGGTCTCAATATCATCCTAAATATCCTATGCCATGCATGTCCGACAATAGGTTTGTGTGTTCGGTATAGTGAATGCAAAAATCATGCACAACATGTTATATCAAACAGCAGCTCCTACTTGAAAACAAACTATTCATTCTACACCTCCCTGCAACACTAGGGTTAGCAATCATGACTCCCCTTATACTTTCGATGCTGCAAAAACATTTAACACCTTAAACGTTAGGGATATACCTGGAATCCTCGCTATCAAACAAACTTTTTTGAAAAAGCAAATGGCCTGAGTCCACTATGAATTTATCAAGTCTCCAGTGGAGTCACCAAGCTATCGTGACCTATCCTCGCGGTGCACCACCTAGGGGTTCGATTAATGGATTGTTAAGCTTAGACCTAACTTGGGTTCTCTCAAGCTCATATTAATTCGTGACTTATGGTTCAAATTCTTAATATGCAAATTATTTTGAATTAGGAGTTGCCACTAATCAGTTTATAGTAGATCGATTAGAAACCCAAATAAAGTATATGGAGATATACTTTATTTCTACGAACAAGAGATTATGAGTACAAGGACTTGATTATGTTATATTACTCTAATGCCCTTTCGGTACATTTTTTTTTTTCATGAAAATGTTTGAGCAGGCAGCTTGGATTAATTTTTTTACTTCTTAACATGTGGGATGATCATGCTGGTGCATAAACCACCAAGGTAACACCCACTAAGTAAAACATTAAATAAATTGCAAGATAGAGACAATTATTTACATTAAAGCAAAGTAAGCATTTGCAATGTTAGTTAAAAAATCACATCATCAACCCTAATATGATTTCTAATTAATAAGCAATTTCACTTAATGTATTTTTTTGGTTTTCTCTTGATTATATGGAAACTAACTTATACGCAATGACGTGCAAGGTATGACATGCAATTGAATAATCTAATTCTAATGACGGGCATATGATGTATTTTTTTTGTATTTTTCATTAAAATTCGTAATTAAAAATATCTATTTCTAAACATGCAATTTTAAACTAAAGAAAGCTAATTAACATATTCTAAAGCAATATTTTTAGATTTTTTTTATAAAATTCGGAAAAAATAAATAGCGTAAATAGAACATTCAATATATCCTAGAAAAGATAATTTAACTTAATCTAAAGTGATTTCTTTTTTATTTTTTTATGGACATTTGGAATTAAATATTACCCTAAATAAAATATCAAGATTAGGACAATATCTAAATTAAACTAGGAAGTAAATTACTCTAAATACCAATTTAAATTTGAAAAAATCTTATCCTTCTAGCAAATCTAAATTAATCTATTCTATTGAAAGAAAGGCTTCTTGATACACTCTAAACATGCAACATCATCCCTTAAAAAATCAATTCAAATTCTACCTAATCTTTTTATATTTTTTTTAAAGAAACAAATCAAATGAGATAAATACCACCATCAAATCAATCCTCATAATCCGCAAGATTCGCATTATCTTCTTAAATTTAGAAATGATATAAATTATTGATTATATTCAAGTGGTTATGGATATTAATGGACGGTTTCTTATTTAAATATGGAAAACGGGATAAAATCAACAATCGTATCCAAATAGTTATTAGATAGAATTGAAGATTTTCCGTACTGTCGAGTATCATACCTGATTGGATTGTCGTCCAAGCATGTTGGGTGATTTTTAAAGTCTTGCGAATATCATGCATTCACTCAAAGATAGCAAAAATTTCACAAGCTAAGCAATACCAATCAATTTAGGCAATAAAATATACGAATCAATATTGGATAAGATTGTTACCTAATTCGCTGATAATTTCAAAATTTGAACTCGACACTGAATCGGGATTGCGGATCACGGGATTGGCCCACAGTGGTACTAGCGGTGGGGACGGCAGCTCGTGGTGGTGGTTTGATGATAGCTCGTGGCGGTGGTGGCTCGACGAGGCTCGATGGATTGATGGTGGTCAGCGACGGTAAGCTCCACAGAAATCTGCAATGGAAAGAGTAATCACAGCGATAAAAGAGCAAAGCTCGTTGGATGTCGATGAGGCGCAATGGCGCTTTGGCTAGGGAGTCTCAGGTCAAGCTAGCTCTTCCGAGTAGATTCATCTTCTTCTTTTCGTTGGGTTTTGTTCTTGTCCCTTGCTGCGCTTTGCAATCTCCACCGAGTCTCCCTCCACTTGGATGACCGTGTGTTAGTGCCCACTGGGAAAGAATTATGGGGATATCTCTAGAGAACTTGATGAGGACAGCGGTCACGTAGCAAGGCACGATGGTGGCAACTCGGTAAAGGGGGTTCGCGTCGATGAAGCCATGAACTCGAGATCACAACGGTAGGGAACGCAGCTGCTTCGAGATGGACTGGATGGCGAACAGCAGTCTCCCGGTCACGGGCTCCATGGCTCCTGATGCGGATAGGACTCGGCCAAGTTGGGTTTTCGTGAGGAACCGATACCAAAGTGACAAACTTTGCTGAAAAACCGGGACTCACTGACGATACCCGAAGCTCACTGGCCGCCAGAGGGATGCCGAGCTTGGACGTGGCTCCAGGAATGGCTCTAGAGAACCCTGGATGCTGGGTCTGTCGGTGAAGGTGGATCAGCGACCGACAGGCGAGAGGGGTTAGAACGGTCAACGAAGGGCTCAAGAAGGGACCACCCCCCGCCCACACTACAAAAAAACTCGGTTTTTGCAACGGGAAATTTATCGTCGCAAATTTGCGACGAAATTAGCGACAGATTTAATTAATCGTCGCAAATTTGCGACGATTAAAATTCATCGCAAATTTGTGACGGATTACTTAATTCGTCGCAAATTTGCGACAAATTTTATTTCATCGCAAATTTGCGACAAATTAATTAATCCATTGCAAATTTGCGACGGAAAGGCATTCGTCGCAAATATGCGATGCAAACTAAGTCCATCGCAAAATCCATCGTTAATTTGCAACGAAAGTTGTTCTGTCACAAATTTACGACGGATTTTGCGACGAAATAAAATTCGTCGCAAATTTATAGTTTATCAAACCCTAGATCTTTTGTGTAGTTCCTCCCCATCCGAATATTTCTGTCTCTCTGTCTCGCTTTTCTCCATCTTGCGTATGTATCAAAGCCGCAAAATCTGCGCGTTCAAAAGTCAATCCCAATGAAGCTTTTGTACTGGTAAGTATCATATCTAATTTCGTGAATATGCATCGCTCGATTACAATTTTTTTTATATTATAGACAATTTTTTGCTTTCTTTTCGTAACTTCGTCCCCGGTTTAACAACCGGCAATACCTCGTTGGCCATGAGGGGAGGCCGGACAAGCGAGGCAATTTTTAGTTATCCGGCGCAAATTTGCAACGGTAACGAATTTTTGTCGCAATTTTTCTTTTGCGATGGAAAATCGTTTCTGCCGGAAAATTTGCGACATAGAAAAACTTATTTTGAATAACATAATGGGAAAAAATTGGGAAAAATTCGGGCAAAATTAAAAATTATTTAAAAATGATTGTGAAGTGATTATTTATTGTAAGTACGTGTCAATTTGAAGGTGCCGTAATCCACGTGAACGGTGCAATTGTTATCAAATTGACAAATATTTCAATCAAATTTTTGCCTGAGTTTTCTTTTCAGGGTGAATTTTTTTATTTTTGGCCAATTTCAAAGTAATTGTTTTGGCTAAACAAAAATTTTAATTTTATTACTTTAGTGGTTATAATTACGTACAGTACATATGATATTTTTAATATTTGACGCGATCTTTTTGTTTTTATATAGACACAATGCAAAGATAAAGGGCTTGGATGTATAATAAGAACTTACCTGAACGTCGAGGATTGACAGATGAGTTTCGTACTGGCTTGGAACTATTTTTAGACTTTGCTAGTACTAAATATGAGTTCATGGATAGAAATGAGTTAAGGTGTCAGTGTAGAAAGTGCAGTAATGATAAATTTTTTGTGTCTGATAAAGTTAGAGAACATCTTTGTAGATTTGGATTTTCTCCAAACTATTATAATTGGACTTCCCGTGGTGAACCATTTATATCTAATGAAGGATATCGAAGAAGTGACCAATCCATAGTTAGGAATGAATGTGGCTATTATGATCAATTGAATCCATACGAGAAGATGATGATTGATGCAGTTAGTCAGAATTTTGTTGCAGACGCACATCATGCAAGTACTAGTTTTACTCCAACACGTGATGAAGGCCCTAGTCATGCATCACAATCGGAAGAAATCGGAGTAACGTGTTTTAATGAGAATGTCTATAATGAAACTTCTTCATCTAATCAGTTCTCGGATGCGTTGAAAGCAGCAGATGAACCTTTGTGAGCAGGTTGTGAGAACCACACTAAGTTATCAGTGACAGCATGAATGTTAAATATCAAGGCAGAGCATAATGTGTTTGTGGATTGCTTCAACTCTTTTGTTGAAGTAATGCGAGAAGCAATGCCTAGTGATAATATCATGGGCAGGTTATGAGAACCACACTAAGTTATTAGTGACAGCAAGAATGTTAAATATCAAGGCAGAGCACAATGTGTCTGCGAATTGTTTCAACTCTTTTGTTGAAGTAATGCGATAAGCAATGCCTAGTGATAACATCATGCCTAGTGATTTTTACGATATGAAAAAGCTAGTGCATAACTTAGGTCTTCCGATTGTAAGGATTGATGTATGTACTAAGAGTTGTATGTTATATTGAAAAGATGATGAAAATGCAAAATCTTGCAAATTCCAATTGTAAGGTACAAGACTAATTGGAGGCAGGGTCGTAATCAGAAGCGTAGACCATGCAAGCAAATGTTTTATCTGCCTTTAATCCCCAGGTTGCAAAGGCTGTATGCATCGCAAGCCACTGCTGAGCACATGACTTGGCATGCAAAGCATAAAACATAAGAGGATCTAATATATCATCCTTCAGATGCAGAAGTATGGAAACATTTTGATAGAACATACCCTGATTTTGCGATGGAGCCGTGAAACATCAGGTTAGGTCTCTGTGCTGATGGATTTGCCCCATTTGGGAAAGCAGGAAAAAGTTATTCATGTTGGCCAGTTATCTTAACGCCGTACAATCTTCCACCTATTATATGCATGAAGACACCTTATATGCTCTTGACATTGATCGTGACTAGACCGCAAAATCCGAAAAAGTTAATAGATGTTTATATGTAACCATTGATTGAAGAGTTACAACGTCTATGGGAGGAAGGGGTCATTACATATGATATATCTACCGATCAAACATTTGTAATGAAGGCTGCTCTGCTTTGGAAGATAAATGACTTTTCAGCTTACGGAATGTTATCTGGATGGAGTATCGTTGGGATCTTAGGATGTCTGATATGTTTGGAGAGATCAAAGTTATTTAGATTAAAACATGGAAGGAAGCCCAGCTATTTTGACCGTCACAGACAATTTTTATCGATGAATCATCCATTTAGAAGAAATAAAAAAGAATTCATCAAGAATAGAATTGAAAGAACTCGTTCACCATTGAGATTGATCGGCGATCAAATTTGAGAGCGGGTGCAGGACTTTTCATCTGTTGTTGAGAACCCGCACCACACGACTTTTGCGTACGATAGTACACATAAGTGGACAAAACGCAGTATATTTTGAGATCTATCATATTGGAAGGCCCATCTTATTCATCATAATCTTGATGTCATGCATATAAAGAAGAATGTTTTCAACAATGTCATAAATACTGTGATGGATGTCCCCAGAAAAACAAAACACAACTTGAACGTAAGAAAAGATATGTGAGATATTTGTGATCGGCCAATACTAGATGTGGATGCAAGTAGCAGAGGACCAAAATCAAAAACAGTTTATACAATAGATAAGGAGCAAAGGCAAGTTGTTTGTCAATGGTTGAAATCTGTTCGGTTTCCTGATGAATATGCTTCAAACCTCGGGAGATGTGTTGATTTGAATGAATGTAAGTTGACAGGTTTGAAGAGTCATAATTGTCATATATTGATGGAAAGACTCATTCCAATAGCTTTGAGGGAAGTTCTACCGTACTTTGTATGGGGCGTCATTACAGAATTGAGCAATTTCCTGCATGATATTTGCTCGACAGTGTTAAAAGCATCCCACATGGAGAAACTTGAGAAAGATATTCCAATTATCCTTTGCAACTTGGAAAGGATATTTCCGCCATCATTTTTTGATTCGATGGAGCATCTCTTAGTTCACTTGCCTTATAAGACCAAAGTTGCAGGTTCCGTCCAATTTTGATAGATGTATCCATTTGAGAGGTAATTTTTTGTGATCAAATCCAAAGTTCAAATTACTTTATATTATATATTATGTTCCGCTAAGCTTCTTTCTATTTCAACTAGATTCTTATACCATTTAAAGAAAAAAGTGAAGAATAAGCCACGTGTTGAAGCTTCAATTTGTAATGCATATATTGTGGAAGAAGTTACGACATTTGTGTCATACTATTTTGAGCCGCATGTGCAGTGCAAGGGGCTGAGATCGGGCAGAAATGATTAGAGCCCCATTGATCCTAATTGCAAAGCTTTCTCTATTTTCAATTATCTTGGTTGACCAAGCGGCGCATGTCAGTACCGTTACTTAGCAGGCGAAGAATTTCATGCAGCCTGTACATATGTTTTGTTGAACTACCCAAAAGTCGAGCCATATTTCGAGTAAGTATAAATTTGCAAATATATGCATTATGTGTCAAATATTTGCTAATATTTACATCGTATCTATTAATAGGATTTTCCGAACTTCAATATATAGACTACCACCAAATGAGTATGCTCGTATGTGCGATGAACAATTTGCAGCATGGTTCAAAACATATGTAAGTTGCCTATGAACCAAAACCAAGTTATTCAAATAGCATACATATTTTATTTATATTATATTATTGGCTTTGTTAATATGTAACATTAGGTTCACAGTAATCATTGTCACGCCCCGCACTCCTCGGCGCGCCACATCCCTCGCCAGAGTTGATTTGAAAGCAACGTCCCAGGACGCGTCGCCGACCCAACACCCAACACAGAGATTTAAAGCACATGCAAAAGCAATTAAAATCACCCGTACATTAAAATACATATAACCAAGGATAGCCATACAATAATCAGCACGGATAATTATACACTTGCTATGACATCGGGGATCATATGCAATGTTCATAAACAGCCCACATTCAAAAATCAAAAGCAGTGTCGTGGCTCGACGATCAAGCTCTATATCTAGCCGGGGCTCTTTCCAAAACGTTTCAGTACGTCTGCCATCCTCAAGGTTGAGGGTCTGAAAAGTGGTTTTATACAACAGTGAGAATAATCTCAGTGAGTAATTCCCTAAACCTAAATTAGGCTAAAGTGCACCTCCTAACGAGTACTAAATACCACACAAATCAAATTTTAAACTGACTCAAGCCCTTGGGCCTAAATCTAATTCATACTCGACCCCGCAGGTTAGGCATTCTAATAAATATAATCACGACCGTACCGTAACGATTATATCGCAGCACGAATACACATAACACTTAATTTTGACGTATATAATGCACATGTTCATGTTCGCATTCATGTCATGCCTCAACAATGCATTAACGCACACTTGCATGCTAGCACTCTGCCATTTACCAATTTCTCCTCCGACCCGCATTAAACGCATCAGGTCCGACCCGCGTAAAACGCATCAAGTCTATCACTTCGAGATCGATCTCTGGCCCGCGTTAAACGCATCAGGCTCATGACACATAACCCGCATAAAACGCATCAAGTTGGTCATCTTCCAGTAAACCGGGCATCGTCCCGCGTAACACGCCTTAGGACGGGTTCACTACCCCGCGTAAGACGCATCAGCGTTTATTGTGATCACACATTCACAAGCATCAATTTTATCTGAACCCCGCGTAAAACGCATCAGGGCATTTTCAGTTATCACAATGCACATGTCACTCGGGCACACTTGTAAATGCACATGCCGTGCTAATGCTCATGATGCGCATCCCGAGCCATAACGTTTACATCTTGGTATTCACTTGAACCACGCAAATTCAATCTCATGAATCAACATGTCCAAACCGACAATTAATTCAAACAACCATGGCACAAACTTAACACGCAATTCAGGCACATAATCACGCAATCGAGTCAACAAGAATTCACGCATTCGAGGCCCGCCAAGCTAATCCATTCTTAGTCCCACTAGACATGCGATGTGACATTACCACGCTAGTGTCAAAATCACTCACAAACCCACTTCCTCATAATCTGTTCACAACTATTTGCCGCACTCCATCGAAGACATAATTAATCAAGCATGGCCCGAATCAACACTACACTAGATCAATCAAGAACAGTCCACATGAGGCCTTCAATTCTCTTTCCAAATGCCACAGTAAGTCACAAGATTCACCGCGAGAATAGCCCACACTCGATCTTTAATTTACATCCGCCAATTTCACTTTCTCGTCCAATTCAAGGCGCCCATGCACAGCCACCTTATAGTGCGATACGGGTCACTATATCTCAATTAAATTATCGCGCTAAGCCCGTAAAATAACCACAAAAACAGCCACCTCCCGGTCTATCAATTCCATCCACTAAGTCCACCATTTTGCCCGAATTTCGGCACCTACGTTTCGCCACATCACAGCACTATACGGGCCACTAAACCTCGCTAAATTAATCATTCTTAGTCACCAAACACACCTCAAAACCAGGCCTTAATTATCTTCGCAATTTAACTCATAAATTACCCTAAATAACCCCTAAAACCCATCTAAAAACACAAATTATCATAATTAGGGTTTAGGGTCAAACTCACCCGGTGTCCTAAGCTTCAAACCAAGCTAAACACACGGCAATGGCGGCTGGACAGCGGCGATCCCTCGCCGGAACAGTAACGGCGAGCGGCGACTCCGGCGAACGGCGCGAACGGCGGCGATGAATTAGGCGATTCCACGGCTTAGAGAGGGGGAAGGAACACAGCCGGGAAGTGTGGGACGGCTGGACAAGGTTGGGTGAGGCAGTGGTGGTGGCAGAACAGCTCCGGCGACGGCGGCGGAGCTCCTCCGGCGAAGGGCCTTCCTTGGCCAAAACAAAGAGGAAGAGAGGGAGGAGTGATGGATAGGGTGGAAGGGTTGCCGGCTGAGGTGAGGGGGACGGCGGCGGCGCCGGCCAGGCGCAGCGGAACAGTGCCGGGCGCGAAGGGCAGCAGCGGCGAGCTTGCTGCTGCGAGAGCGAGGGAGGAGCAGGCGTCGGTCGGGGCGGCGACTGGCGGACGGCGCGACAGCGGTTGGGCTGGCTGGCGGCAGCGGAGGCGCGTGGCGGCCAGGCGACTCGGTGGCGTGGGCTGGGCGAACAGAAGCAGAGGCGAAGCAGAACCGAACAAGTCGGCCTCGGGGAAGGAAACCAGCGAAGGAGAGGAAGGGGAGAACAAGGGAAGAGAAAGAAAAATAAAGGGAAAAGAAAAAGAGGAAAAAGGGAAAAAGGAGGAGAGAGAGAGTGAGTTGGTGGGGTTAGGTGGGGGTTTAGTCACGCGGAGAGGGAAACCGGCGGAAAGTGGGGAGGAGAGAGAGAGAGAGATAAAATTTTAAAATTTCAATCTAATATTAAACGCAATATAAAAGCCCATAATTAAAACCGACTACACCCTAACGGTCTAAATTAATCCTAGAATATAATAAGGGACAAAGACCAAATTAATTAAATCAAACTATAACGAAGGAGGTCCACTAGTCTAAATTCGCACCCGATCAAAATTTCATTTCTTTCCACTATTCCTGATAATCTCGACGCTGGCTACAATAATATCGACACCGTCCAATTTATTTCGTTCCGAAACTCCCGAAAATCGACTGCCAAGTTCGGGGTCTAAATAACGGCCAAATTCGATCGAGTGCGATTCTAACGAAATCTCTATTTTTAAAAATAAAAACCCGAGAGTGATCAGTTCTTGGGCGAGATTCTATTATAAGCGCACTGACGAATTACATATTTTATAAATCCCAAAAATGAGCCGAAATTCGGGATGTCACAATCATGATGCACTTGCATAGCAAGGATTGTTATATCACCTGGCATGGGGTCCACAGTTAAGAGTTCGAAGTTGGCCAGCATATTTCATAAATGAACATAATTTTCACACTCAAGAATATAAAATAGGAAAATCCACAATGAATAGTGGGATATTTGTTCGGTCATCCAATGGTTACAGTTCAGCAGATGATTTTTATGGCTTGTTGGATGAAATCATTGAGATAGAGTATCCTGGACCATTAATGATGGGGGTTGTATTATTTAAGTGCACGTAGTTCGACCCCGTCAAAGGAATAAAGGTACATACGAAGTTTAACTTGATTGAAATACATCATAAGAAAAGGTACATGAAATATGAATCATTTGTCTTGGCACAACAAGCAATTCAAGTATGGTATGCATCATATCCTACTTTGAAACGTGACAAAACTTATTGGTGAGCTGCATGTAAAATCAAAGCACGGAGAAAAATCGAGGAACACTAGAAGGATAGAGCCTACCAACAAGATGAAGTGTGTAACACGGTTGAAATTGAGGAATATAACATTCCAACTTTACGAGATCCATTTGGAGCGACGGTAGATGTGGATCCAACTGAAATTTGCGAATTAAATGTGGAAGAATGTTCAGAATCTGATTTTGAGATAGATGATGAAGATGAAGACGAAGATCAAGATGAGGACGAGGACGAGGACGAGGACGAAGTCGAAGACAAAGACGAAGATTGAAATTTTTGTTAGGAAATAGTAACAAAATGTCTAATTATTATTGCGCCAACTGTTATTTTCCGTGTTATCATTTTTGTTAGTGTTCTTCTTATTATTATTATTGTTCTTCTTATTATTGTTATTAATTGTTCATGTCAATTATTCATATTAATTTAATTGGTCATCGTAAAATTTGTCGCTAAATGATGACAAGTGCAATATTAAATTTGCAATGTCATTTGTGATATTTCATTTTCCATTGCATTTGGCTCGTCGCTCATTTTTAGACAACAACTTATTCGTGCGTACCGTTCATTGAAGAGTTAGCCACGGAAATGAGTAAGTCACTGTAATTTTTTGACGGAATCGAAAATTTCCTTTATTTTTGGCGTCCGAACTAAATCAGATGCAAAATTTTGTACGGGGAAAAAAATATGTTGCAAATTGATTTGTCGTCAAAAAGTCCATCCCATTAGCGACGGCCAAATATGGACCGTCACAAATTTGCAACGGTCCGATATATATCCGTCGCAAATTTGCGACGGACATATATCGATCCGTTGCTAATTTGTGATGGTTCGATATATATCTGTCACAAATTTGCAACGGACATATATCGATCCGTTGCAAATTTGCGACGGCCCAATATTGGTCTGTCGCAAATTTGCGAGGAAATATGTCAGTCCGTCGCGCAAATTTTGGACAAAAAAATTCAGTACCAAATTTGCGACGGACAGAGATCCGTCCGTTGCTAATTATTTACAACGGATTGAGATCCGTCTGTTGCAAATTTGCGACAAAATATCTTAGTCCGTCACAAATTTTTTGATTAAAAATTTCGATCCCAAATTTGCGACGGACATATATCATCCGTCATAAATTTGCGACAGACAAATATTAGCCATCACAAATTTGCGACAGACAAATATTAGCCATCACAAATTTGCGACGGACTTTCATTATCCGTCGCAAATTTGGGATTGGAAAAATTCCCTCCCAAACATATTTGTGACGGATTTTTGTGTTCCGTCGCAAATTTAAAATTTGGACAAAAAAATATTCCCTCTTATATTTGCGACGGATTTTTTTTTGCCGTCGCAAATTTGTGACGGAAACACAACGTTCATTGTAAATTAAGCGTTGCCGTCCCCTGGCCATCACCGTTGCCGTCGCCGTCTGTGTTGCCATCGCTAGTGGCGGACAAATTCCGACGAAATGGATTATCCCGTCGCAAATTTGCGACAGACCAACACTGTCCTTCGCAAATTTGCGACGGACAAACACTGTCCGTCGCAAATTCTTCATCTTCTTCCCCGGCCGGCCTCGCACGATCGGTCCGTCTCTGAACATCTTTGTCCGTCACCGTCCCCGCCAGCCCTCCCCGCATTTTTCGTCGCCCCCAGACGCACCACCGTCGCCTCACAGCTCCCCCCCCCCCGCCCCGTCGCCCTCGGCCGCTTCCCGCGCTGGCCCGGCTAGATCTGTCTGCCCGACCGCCGCCGCCGTGCAGCTGGCCGCGCAGCCTCCCGCCCCACCGTCGCCCCCCGACGCTACCCGCCGTTGCCTCGCAGCTCCCCGCCCCGCCCTGTCGCCCCCCGCCGCTCCCCACGCCGGCTTGGCCAGATCTGTCTGCCCAGCCGCCGTCGCCGTGCAGCTGGCAGTGCGGCCTCCCGCCCCGTTGTCGCCCCCTGATGCTCCCCGCCGTCGCCCCTCGATGCTCCCCGTTGTCACCTCGCAGCTCCCCGCCCCGTCGCCCCCCGCCGCTCCCCACGCTGCCTCGGCCAGATCGTGCCGTCGACTCCCAGCTCCTCTCCCCACCTCGTCGCCTGCCGCGGCTCCCCGTGCCGCCCCGGCTAGATTTGTCTGCCCGCCCGCCGCTCGTTGTTCAATCGGCGCTAATCCACTGCCTGGATTCCGTTGCCGCCATCCAACCGCCGCCGACCGCCTTTGCTGGAGCCCATTCCGCGGCCAACTGCATCCGGCCGCTGCCCAGTCGCCGACCAGCCGCCGTCGGTGCCGCCTAGTCGCCGGCCAGCCGCCGCCGGCGACAGCCCATTCGCCGGCCAGCCGCCACCCATTCGTCGGTCAGCCACCGTCGATGGCCAACCAATCACCTCCCAGCCGCGGCCCGACACCGTCACCGCCCGACACCGTACGTAATGCCCTTAATCCTACATACTGTACTGTGTACTAATCGGACATGTTTGGTGATTGATTAATGCCTATTTGGTTGGCTAAGTTAGGGGTCGATTGAAGGATTGCATATGGCTTTGATCGATATTCGAATGGGTAATTTGTCAATTATGTTGTTAATTAACCATGCAATGACGCTCGGGTACAATTATGCGTTAATTTGTCAATTATGTCGAATGGTTAATTCGAATGTTTAATTTGTGTAATTATATCGCCGAATGATTAATTTGTCAATTATGCTAGTCAAAATAAAATGCATGAAAATGGATTAATTCTTATAGAATTAATAAAAATTGTAACAAAATGTTCAACAAACAGATTTGAAGAAAATATTAAATTTGTTGCTAATTGTCTTTTTTATAATAAAATAAATAAATTTTCAAAATTGTCATCAAAATGGAAAAAAATAATTGTAGCCACAAACTTTGACTGAAATTAATAACATTTTAGGGGAACAAAAAAAAGAAAAATAATGAAAAATTGAAAATAAAAATAACTTTTTAAGCTAATGTACAATACATGTGGCCATCCATTGTGAGAGAATATGTAATTATTTTTTCCATACTAAAAAATGGAAAAATCATAACAAAAATATAAAATTTGAAAACGTCACAGAATTGCTTATGATATATGTGGCCATCTACTTTCAGTGAAATTTAATTTTTTTTAGGTTGCTTAAAAAAATTAAATATTTAAAAAATTTCGAAAGTGCACAGAATGTCTTATAATACATGTGGCCAAACACATTTAGTGCAATTTTAATTTTTTAACGTGTCGGAGAAAATTTAAAAATAAAAAAATTACAAATTTTCACAACTTTACAGAATGACTTAGAATACATGTGGCCACCCACATGTATTGAAATTAATTTTTTTTTCGCTCCCGGGAAAAATAAAAAAATTTTAAAAAATTTTAAAAAATTGGAAAATTAAAAATTTTCACAAATTTAAAGAATGTTGTACAAAATCCGTGGCCGAACCCCATTTTAGTGAAATTTAATTTTTTTTAGTTCCCCAACAAAATTTTAAAATTAATAATAATTTTTTTATTAAAAATTATACTGCATTACGTAGAATACATGTGGTCACCCATGTTTAGAACAAGTGAAATTTTTTTAGGTTCACAACGAAATTTTAGGGGGCAAAAAAATTCAATAAATCAATCAGATTTCGCTTTCACGTGTCATTTTTTGTCAAGCATGCTTCCAATTAATTTCTACCAACATTTTCAAGACATATTTGTTCGTAAAAAATTGCATAACATAACCACTGGGCATTTGGCTCATTTCGACGAAACATTTTCCACTTCTACACAAAAATGGTAAGCTTCGTCATGTAAGTCATGTGTCCGTAATACGTGTTAATATGTTTTTACATATTTGCCCAACTTTCGTACTTGTCAATTTAAATGTGAATGTCACTTGCATAGAAGACCAGCCTCTTTCTCGTCCTCGTCCTAGTCCATTTCCTCTTCCCCTGTCCTTTCATCTAACCCTCAACTACAATATCCTCCGTCACAATATGGACATGTTGGCCCTTCCTCTAACACGCAAGAAGATGTTAGGAGAGTTGGCCACGTGCGAACTGAATCTCCTCAAGTTCCATCTCCTTTAGCTCCCTTTCCTTCCGTTCCACCTTATTATTCAGTGGAACAATTGCACAATGACGGAAACACGAGTGAAGAAGATAACCGGAGCATTATATGCCCATTTAGAGATTCGTAAGTACTTCATTTTTATTTTAGTATATGTAATATTTATGGCTTTAAATATGGATGTCCCGTTAATTTTCGATGTTGCACAATCTCCATGTACGTGCAAATTCACGAACACTCCGGTTGTTGTGCAGCAACTGAATAAAATAGTAAAAAACTATTGGATGGACCAGTATATTAATTTCAGAAGTGTTCCACAAGAAATGAAAGATTTGTGGTGGAATAAGTTCAAGGTAAGTTTTATATAGAATATTTTCTCACCAACTAAGTTCGGTGTATTATATTGTCTAGTGCATGGTAATGGATATGTGACTATCATAATAACATTCAAATTTTGTTTGTATTGATTGCAGCGGAAGTTCAGGTGGGATCAAGACGAAGAGACTGAAATTAGAAGAATTGTTTATAAGAAAGTCGGTGATTGTATACGCAATGTGATGAATAGAGCGAAGACCAAGCATATGAAGCCGTCATTCATTACAGTGGACAATTGGACGGAAATAAACAGAATATAGGAAACTGAAAAGATTCAGCAAATCAGTGAGAAGAATAAGAAGAATCGTTCCTTTTGTTCTAATGACGGGGCAACAACATATGCTGGGGGCTCTATCAACATTGGGGAGCATCGCAAACGACTGGTAAGTTTATTAAATAAGTTATAAGTTAATTTAATTCAATTATTCATGTTCACAAGTTGTAGGCACAGGAATTGGGGACGGAATCGATATTTGCAGCTACATTTGAATGCACATTTCAAAAGAAAGATAAGACATGGATTGGTGATCGCGCAAAAGTTATTAAGGTATGTAAGTTTATACATTGGGATTTTTGGAAACTAGAATGCCAACCCTGAATGCTTTCACAATATATATATGTATGAAGTTATTTTATTTTCATCTATATTGTCAATGTAGGATAAATATGATGAACTTTTAATGAGCAATGCTAGTGGTAGTGCTGGGGGTGCTGCATCTGAGCCATCATGTGACAATATAGCATTATGGGTGGAGGCAACGGGTGGGATGAAAAAGGGAAAAATATTTGGGATAAGATCAGTGTCAAGGATGTACATGCCGCATCATGCTGGAACTTCATCATCCAATGCAACTGATCGACGAAGGTCACGACATGATGAGCAATTGACACAAGAAGTGGACCGTCTGATAAATGTACTTATACAGAAGGACCAACAGATAAATGACTTGCAACAACAAATGGAAATCATTATGCGACACCTTAACCTCAATCGCTATGAGGTTCCTCATGTATCTCCTGCCAATCCATTAGGTGATGCGCACAATGACGATCAAGACAATGATGCTACGTTTGCTGATGATGATGATGATGATGATTTTTTCAGTCCTCTTTAGTTAAAATTCCCAAAATCGCAGGTAAGTTTGCTTCACAATCTTTTTATGCATAAGTTGACTCATATTCATATATAAAAACATTGATGTTTGCCCTTAATCGTTTTTTTGTTAACCCTTACTTGTTTTTTTATACGTATATCCACATCCATGCATAAACTCTTATTTTATATTGTGGACTTATTGAATATCTTTATTTATATATCCACATTTCATCAGGTGTCGACAGAAGTGACTTCTTTTTTGTGTCCTGCCGAGTACCAAAGCTGCCCTTCTGTAGGTGTCCATTGTCTTTCAGTTATTTTTTTCACTTATATGTCATTGTGTCTGCTTTGTTCGTTTTATGTTTCAGAAACGGAATTTATGGTTGTCTCATGTCCTTTGTTTGTTTTGAATGTATTACATGATGTTCATTAATGCATTTCTATTAATATTGACAAGATTTCTTGGCGAAAATGGTGTAAAATTTGCAACGAATATTTAGAGACGAATTTTTCAACCATTACAGTTCGTGCTTAATTTGCGACAAATAAATAGAGACAAATCAAGTTCGTGGCTAATTTGCACAGAATACATCATGCAACAAATTTTGCGAGCACATTTGCAACGACTTTTCCGATAATTTTGCCACAAATTTTGCGACGAAATTTGCGATAGATTTTCCGAGGATTTTTGGCGCGGAATTTGCGATGATTTTTACGACAAATTTCCTAATCAATTTTGCAACGAAATTTTGCGATGAAATTTGCGACGGATTGTTGTGATGAAATTAGCGACGATTTTTGCGACGAACTATTTGCAATGGATATTGTTCGTTGCAAATTTGCGATGACTTTTCCGACGAATTATTTGCTACGAAATTTGCAATGAATGAATTTCTGTCGGAAATTTGCGACGAATTTTTGCGACGGAAAATATTCGTCGCAATTTTGTGACGAACTATTTGCGACGGATATTGTTTGTCACAAATTTGTGACAGATATTATTTGTCACAAATTTGCGACAAATCATTTACGACGAATTTTTGCGACGGATAGTGTTCGTCGCAAATTTGCGATAAATTTTGCGACGAGTTATTTGCGACGAATGAATGTTTGTCGCAAATTTGGGACGAACATTGAAATTTTCCGTCGCAAAAATTTGCGACGACCTAGTAGTGACGGAATTTTTTCCGTCGCAAATTTCGTCGCAAATTCGATTTGTGATGGATTTTGGCCTAATTTTCGTCGCAAATTTCGTCGCTAATCATGGGTTTTTTTGTCGTGCCATTAATCTTTAGGGAAATGATGCACTAACGGCACCGTTACTCTTCAAGAGTAACGGTCCCTTCTGCACTACTAACTTTTTTTACTCAATTTCTTTGGAAAATCAGCAATGGAAAAGCTCAGTTGGGATTTGCATGCGGGGTTCCTTATATAAGAAAAAGAAATAAAGGAAGACAAAATTACTTTGAAAAAATTAACTACTAAAATAAAATAACAAGAATTCTGAAAAAGAATATCATTAAAAATAGATTAATAATGTTATTAGAAATATTTATTAATTTCCAAAATTACAAAAAAAATTAGAAATGTTGTTTTTAGACTAATGAAAATATTATTGTACTTTAGATGGCAACACAACCTTTGTGCTCGACTTAAGGTGGTTTGAAAAGGGCTTTTGTTATTTGGGGCTAACAAGACTAGGTAGAGGAATTCTCACAATTGTTGGATAACTACATTGACTTAATTAACCCCTCTTTCACCATGTCTTTTGTATTAGGGTTCCTTCTTCGCTAGCATATTATCGGTCTCATTTTCATCGTTGGCATCATCTTTATCAATCACTTTACCTCTAATATGCACTGCATCTATCTAAAAAGGATTGAATATTGTATTTCTAAAAATAATGTTTTCAAAGTGAACAACTGAAATTAAGTACATCATTTTCTTGCAATAAAATCAAGAGATTGATCGATGAATCTTTCTTGCTTCAACACTAGGACCTCGCTTGTATTTCAATATGTAAACTGAAAAAATGTAACTCATTTGTCTATTTAACGGATTTCAAAATCATAAAATTACCCAAACTTATAGTATGCTAGAGGTTGTTATTATTTGATTGAACAATATTCATCGTCCATTAAAAAGTTGTAGTTCAATTTCTTATAAATTATTTATTGCTTGATTCTTATCACTTTTGATTTGTTCCTTTAAATAAATTAGAAAGATACCACTTTTTATTGCCCATCTCTCACTGAATCTTAAGGTCAAAATCCCACCGTAAAAAATTCTAGGTTACGGCAACAGTTATGCTGGCACCATCCTAATCTTTAATGAAAAGCTAGCTCTCATTAAAGAATAATAGGCTCTATCAACTTTAAGTTCAAGGCCTTTTATTAATTAAACTCAAAATGGGCTAAATTTCAATTAATCAAAGCTCAACAAAGCCTTCCTTTCTCTATGGATTTCGCCCAGTGCATAGGTTTGCCGAATCTTAGTCCTTCATGGGCTCAGTCCAGCTAGTTCATTTAAGCTAAAAACCATTCATTTGAGTCCATCCGCTGCCAATCCAAATTAAGATGCAATTAGGCTACGTTTGGTAGTTAGGATAAAATTCGGGATATGATAAATTTTATTCTATCCAATGTTTGGCGCTTGTTCAAGATAAGATAAAGTCAGATATATGAATGATATAGCCTGGATAAAATTATCCCATATGAGAGGTGGAATAAAAATGGGTAGGATTTCTAATATCCATAATATAAAAGTTATTATTCTCACATAACAAACTTGTTAAATTAATAAAATTAAAATAATTTTCGAATATAAATAATACTTGAATTTTAAGATAAAAAATTCAAAATAACAACAAATTCGTTTTATTTATTCTTGTTTTTATTGATATAGTCAAATTTCTTTTTGTCTGATGATATAAACCTCATATATATATACACATTTAGTTTTTATATTTATTACATATTTTAGGCATATTTGTATAGTTTCCTATTTAATAAAATTTTATTACAAAATGATGGAAGGGGAAGAAATGAAAAAGAAAATAATTAAAAAAGAGAGGGAAAAATAATAAAAAATGAAATAGGTATGAATGTTGTGAGAAATTTTTATCATCTCCGTGTGTGCAATTTTTAAGTTCATTTACACTAATATAACGTTCATAACAAATAACGGGTATAAAAATATGTGAAAATATCCTGCTTTATTAGTATGATTCTCCAAACAATAAATAGGATGTAGCAATCTATTGGATTTTATATCCTATTCAATCCTATCCAATCCTATCCTAACTAGAAATTAGGACCACCAAACGCAACCGTAATGAATTAAACCATATGCTCCTAAAAACTATTATGCTATGCAATTGAATTTTAATATTTTGTTTAGGCATTAATTCTATGCAATTAATTTCTAAATTAGACACAAAAATTTAGGTATTAACACAGCGATAGCTCATTGTCGGACTCGCAGTGGTGGCTCAAAACTTGCGAATCAGATGAATGTCACGAGTGGCCTACAAAAATAGAGAAACAGATCGGCGTGGTGCGGCAAGAAAAGTGGCAAGATTCGATCGCGGGACTGGGGCATTGGGATAGAGCAGCAGCGTGGCTTGGTTTGCTCTGGTCTTAGGGTTGGCTGGAGCAGGAAGCAGCCGCAGTGAAGCTTGGCACTGGGGATCAGCAGATCATCGCGGGGAACGATACAACGATCAGGGCAGTGGCAGCATCGTCATCAAGCAATAACGGCATCGTCAACGAGGAACAGTAGGGCCGAGTTGGTTGAGCAGTGTAGTGGGGTTGTCTCGGCACAGGGCAATAGCCTCGTCGTCGCGGTGGGGAATAGGGTAGTGTCGTGCTTCACGAATCACGGCCGAGCTTGCAGTGGAACAGGGCAGCAAGGGCAAGGCACGGCTTGGCAAGAAGCAGCAGGTCTGTGTCGTCGTCGGTGTTCCACAGAACAGCGACAGTGAGCAGCGTTGTCGACCAACTGGGATACAAGAGGAGATGCGGCCGCGAGAGGGTCTCTCGACCATGCTTTTCCCTTTCTCTTTTTCTCTCTAATTCTCATGTGTATCTCTCGTGTGTCTCTGAATTGCATTCTCTGTACAATGACTTGCCGACCACTAGGTTATGAGGTATAAGTGCCTATTTATAAGATTAAACCAAGTCTTCATGGCTTAGATTAGGCCTTAATTGAAATAACAGGTTGTAAACATCAGGGCCTAAGTCTAATGGGCTGAAATTGAATTGAACTTTGCTTGAGTTTAACCCGTTTCCCATTTGAATTTCGGTTGGCACATCGTCCCTAGTGTGGCCGAAATTTTTCCCTCTTGTGGGCTTTGACCCATTTAGTGATTATTCTAATTAAACTCAAGCCTTTTAACATTATGGGCCAAACCCAACTCAATTAAAGCTCAAAACGGGCTAGAAATTTCAGCCATCATGCCTCATGCCTTGGCCAAATTCTTCATGTTGTGTAAGCTTGGTCCACTCGATCAATTTAGGTTCAGTCACCACCGTCACTCTAATGCAAATGCAATAAATAACAATTATATGAAAAGTGCTCCTAAAACTATATGCTATGTAATTTAATTCTAATATTTTTTGTTTAGGGGATAAAGGTTAATCCTTAATTTTTATACAATTCATTCCTAAATAATTAGGCAAAATATTGGTGTCAACAAACTTGACCGCTTGAGGACTCGACCTATACCCTTCTCTCTCTAAGTGTTTTTTCTCTCTTGTGAGTTCTCTCAAGAATTGCTGACCTAATTGTGAACCCCTTGACTGTGAGGCATAGAGGTCTATTTATAATGTGGTGAGCTAGGTTTAACTTTATTAAATGGGCTTAATTTCAGCCTTAAAAAAGATAATGGGCTCTAATAACCTAAGGCCTTTTCTAATTAGATTCCAATGGGCCAATTCTCAATTAGTGAAAGCTCAATGAACCTCTCCCCTCTCTTGTGAATTCGGCCAGCCCTATAGTGCATGGGCTTGGCCGAATTTTGCACATTTATAAGCCTGTTCAATTAAGTTTAGAACCTTTAATTAAGCCAATCCACCTCGTCCGATTATAAGCTATGAAAAGCTTCTAATAACTGTGTAATTTGATGAAAATTATTTTTAGTTAGGAGTCAAGATCGATTCCTAATTTTTATGCAATTAGTCTTTAAAAAGATTGACCAAAATTTAGAAGTCAACAGAACTAAAGTAGACAATACTTTGTCGAGAGATATCGGTGCTGCCATTGGGAGGCCAATCGCAAGTGTCGGAAAATCCTGGATTGGACTCACTGAAGAATGCCTAAAGGAAATTGCTGAGAAACGGCCAATCTGTTCGGGATTCGTCGTTGAAGTTGATGGTAACGTATTCTCTCAATGTGGCCGATCAAAAGAATGCTGAACGTTGGGGGCGGTGAATATTTCGGAGGGAATCCAGGAGAAGATAAACTTTACAGCTGTCCCTCTACGATCATGGCAGCCATGGATTTTAGTGCTAAAGTCACCAGAATATTTTATTCTTCAAGAATAATAATGACGTCACCTTGAGTACGTAAGAGTTAGTGAAGTTTTCCTTTAGGAATAAAGTTAGTGGACGTCTACTTTAGGAAGATAGAATCATGTTCTTCGTTCTTTTTAATTAAAATTTCTGCAATATGAATAGCTCGCAATGGCCAGATACGGGGGTCACCTTTCGGTTTGCCCAATTACAACCATTGCTTTGCCACTCTTCTTTCATCTTATTTTATGTTCAAATACCCACTACACAGGGCACATGTCTCTGCCGAGTGCTTTCCATCACGGACTCCACTTCTAATTCCATTCCAAATAGCTCTCCCAATCACTTATCTTTAGACTGCGTTTGATCGTCTGAATTTTTAAAGAAGATAGGACTGGATATGATAGGATAAGAAATTATGAGATTTCTTTATATCCTGTCCATTGTTTGGTGGACTACGGATTTAAAGTCGGATAGGATAATTTTTATTTTTTGTTTTTTGCTATTCACGGGTTCGGAGGAGTTAGTGAAAAAAAAAAGTCGAGAAATTTTTTTGGTGAAAACGCACAAGGTGTGGGGATGAAGATGACGGCAAGTGAAGTATAGCGTTTTTAGAAAAATAGGCATTATAAATCCTATCCGGATTTATCCCACCCCTCTCGGATTTTTTTATCCAGTTTATATCCGACCTTATCTTATCCTAGATCACCACCAAATACAGGATAGGATAAAACATATCATATTCTGACTTTTATCTGATCGACCAAACGCAGTCTTATGAGATGATTTATAGCGCTTAAATATGATGCGATGACAATGATGATAGTGGGATCAACATTGAAATCCTGGATTGGACTCACTGAAGAATGCCTAAAGGAAATTGCTGAGAAACGGCCAATCTGTTCGGGATTCGTCGCTGAAGTTGATGGTAACGTATTCTCGCAATGTGGCCGATCAAAAAAAATGCTGAACGTTGGGGGCGGTGAATATTTCGGAGGGAATCCAGGAGAAGATAAACTTTACAGCTGTCCCTCTACGATCATGGCAGCCATGGATTTTAGTGCTAAAGTCACCAGAATTTTTTATTCTTCAAGAATAATGGTGACGTCACCTTGAGTACGTAAGAGTTAGTGAAGTTTTCCTTTAGGAATAAAGTTAGTGGACGTCTACTTTAGGAAGATAGAATCATGTTCTTCGTTCTTTTTAATTAAATTTCTGCAATATGGATAGCTCGCAATGGCCGGATACGGGGGCCACCTTTCGGTTTGCCCAATTAGGACCATTGCTTTGCCACTCTTCTTTCATCTTATTTTATGTTCAAATACCCACTACACAGGGCGCATGTCTCCGCCGAGTGCTCTCCGTCGCGGACTCCACTTCTAATTCCATTCCAGATAGCTCTCCCAATCACTTCCCTTTACGAGACAATTTATAGCGCACAAATATGATGTGATGACAATGATGATAGTGGGATCAACATTGTCTCCAGCTCTCTTCTCTCTTCAAATTTCTGTTCGGTCCACTCCTCCAGGAAAATGTGTGACCTTGGATTATTTTAAACGAGACCTCTCTACTGCTAAATGCAAATATGTTAATTCTAAATGCAAAGAAAACCAATATTTTTGTTTAGGGATCGGGGTCAATTCCTAATTTTCTATATAATAAACAACTAAATGGGTTGCCAAATTTTAGGTGTCAATAGAAGCATGATCATGGAGCCAAAAATCAAGAACATTGCGGATTCAATTTCAAGTTTGAATGTTAACCACTTAGAAGTGATTATGATGGGTAATATTTTATATAAGCCGTGTTGAATCATTGTAAAGGCCTCCAACAATCATGAACACAATTATGTACTTTTTAATTGATCAATTTATCAGTTTCTAGCAGTCGCATTTATCCAATTCGTAGATTTAGTTAGTGTAGATATGT
Organism: Syzygium aromaticum; assembly: GCA_024500025.1. Lineage (NCBI taxonomy): Eukaryota > Viridiplantae > Streptophyta > Magnoliopsida > Myrtales > Myrtaceae > Syzygium > Syzygium aromaticum. The sequence goes on along the minus strand of CM044889.1, from coordinate 10,838,901 downwards.
TTTTGTATTCGTGTCTAAATTGCAACTGAACTCGAATCTAATAAGAACTGGAGATCAACCTTTGGTCAAAAATATTTATTCGATTGAAATAATTCGCAGCGAAATAGTAGGACCACCATTATTCGGGACTTGAGGACCATCACATCGAAAAAGTTTATTCTGACTTTAGCACCCACTACCTCCGAAAGGAAGTTCGGGAATTTAGGACACTACTGCTCAGCTGAACAGCCCCCACTCTTTTTCGCTTGCTGCTCCATCGAAAAAGGTTATTCGGACTTTAGTACCCACCACCTCCAAAAAGGAAGTTCGGGAATTTAGGACACTACTGCTCAGCTGAACAGCCACCACTCTTTTGCGCTTGCTGCTCCATCGGTGATTCTATAGAAAGGTATGAATTCGCTTCTCGCCTGCAACATCAGAACATTCGACTTCTCTCCTCCTACAATCACTGATATCCTCTTGCAAATTTCTCCTCCTTGTCTGTACGCCCACCACCACGGCAGAAGCAGCGTGAAGAAATCCACTGCTTCTCCGACGCCGACGACGACAGCTTGTGCTCCTCCCTGTTTTACTACTCCTCTTGGCATGGATTCGATAAGGAGGTGGATTGCTCAGCAAATATTAGAATTGAAGGGTAAGGGATTGTGATTTTGAGATAACGACTGCACCTGAGGAAATTCCTTGTCTTTTTAACAATATCCCGAACCATTCCATGAATCCTTGGGGTTTGACCTACATTATCTTCATGTTCACGAACTTGTTGCACCATTGGACTACGTATCATGCATTTGATTAAAATTGAGAGGAGATTATAAGTGATATATGATATTTGTTTAGTGGACACCATCATGAAACTTCACAGCTAGACGGAATCTAAGAGCAGGATTATTGACATATCTTCTACTTGCGATATGAAGCAGGGCCCGTGACAATCCATAACAAGTCTAAAAGACCCATAGCTCTGATCCCCATCTCTGTTCCGAATGGTACTTGTCCATCGCTTGGCAAAGTCAGAAACGATCTGGTGAGAATGATCCCGGCGGAAGGTTCTGATAGGGTGCCCACTAAGGACTACGACCTCAGTGGAATAAACATAAACTCCCAGATATGGATCCATTTTAGAGCAGGGAATGAAGGAGAAGACGTCCAAGTATTTGAGAAACGTCTCCTCAATGGGCAATATCTCAGTGGGTTTGACGTGAAAACGGCATTGCGCTTACTTCATTATCAACTGACAGACGACATGCGCCTTAACTGTGACGAAGCAGGGCGGGTCACAAGAGAGGACGGTAATGCTGGTCAGGTAGTTACTTTCAAAAACCTGAAAAGCTTTTATTGCTGCTTTTGTTCGCTCTTGCGATTCATCGGTCAGAAGAATGGACATGGAAGTTATCGCAAACAGTCCTAGGTCGAGCTTCTTTGTGATATGCAAATGCATATTTAATAGATCATTATGTTAAATAAATAATGTACGCGCTTCAGGCTCCATTTGTTCTATGATAAACGAATGATTTAAAAAATATTTTTTAAAAATTAATCATTTGTATTGCTTGAAATAATTAGTTAACGAAAATTGTTTTCAAAGTAGACAACAATTTATATATAAATATTTCCGTGAATGATAAAAATACTTTTCATTTATTGATTTTTGTAGGCAATATAAGAAATTATTTTTAAGCAAATGCTTTCCAGATCATTTTTTTCATGAAATAAATGCACCCTAAAAGTATTTCTAAACCACGGGAAAAGTTTCAAAAAAGTTCTAAACTTATTGGGTTAGTGTCATGTCAGTCCTAAATCTTTTGACGATTTGTCAATGTAGTACATCTAGCCAATTCTGGCCGAAAATCCCTGATATGGATGCTGATCATTTTATGTGACATGGCCAGCGTTGACGTGAATTTTTTTTAAAAATTTTATACTTTTTGTTGTTTTTTCTTTTCTTAACCAATTATGGGCCGAATCTACCACTCACTGGCCATGGGCAAGTGCCTCCACACCCTTGCCAACCACAAGTGAGGGCACTAGGCCCTCTACCTAGTTCAAGGAGAGAGCTGCAACCCTTGCCTGTTGGCCAACTAGAGCCACCACGCTCTCATTTGGTCTGGGAGACCCTTGCTAGCCATAGTCGAGGGCCACGAGCCCCTCACCTCTGGCCAACGAGGGTGTCGTAGATCTGGGTAAGGGCCCAATGCCCTCGCCTGTGGCCAATGAGAGTGTAGAGGCCTCGCTCGTGGTCGGCGAGGGCTATGATGCCATTGCCCAGGCCCTTCGCTTGTGGCTAGCGACCTTGCCAGCTTAGAGTTGTAAAAAAAAACAAAGAAAAGAAAGAAAAAAAAAGAGAAAACAAAAAAATTATTATAAATAAGAAAAATATTAAAATTTGTCCACGACAGTGCTAGTCATGCCACGTACGATGGTGGACATCCATGTTAGCAATTTTTAGCCAAAATTGGCCGAATGGACAATATTAGCCAATCGTCAAAAAGTTTAGGACTCAATTTGAAGAATTAAAAGGTTTACGATTGAATCAGCACAAGTGCAATAGGTTTAAGACTTTTTTTGTACTTTTTCCATTAAACCTCGAGCTACAATATTCACCTCTCCTCGATAATGATTTGAGGTTCCATATCTAGGTTTTTAGAAATAAGTTAGCTTCTAAAAGAAAATGTTTTAGGTAGTATATGATGAAGAGCACTTCATTTGTAAGGAGGAAGATATATGTCCATTGTGTGCATCTTTTTTCTGTCATAAGAAACATGGTACCTGTATTTTGGTTACCAGGTTTCTTCACGATAGTTAATGGCATTTGAGATTTCTAGGCATTGCGGGCCTTCTCCATAAACTGTAACAAGACATTGATTTCTTCTATTACAATAAATAAGTTGAATGACTTCCATATTTTGCAATTCATATGCTTACCAGTTTATCATTACTCCAGTATAGTATATAGCATACTCCTAGTCAAAATGGCAAATGTTTCTTTTGATACTTTATATATACTGTTTATTGTATGCTTGAGCATTGATTTCTCTTCATCTTAAGCTGCAGCCCAAGCATCAGGCAGCTGTTCCTCAGCAGGTAGTTACTTTAATCGAATCTGAAAAGCTTTTTTTGTTGTTCTCTTTGCTGCATTTGGTCGCTCTTCTGACATACTTCCCAATCGAGTCATCGGTCAGAAGAATAGACATGGAGGTTATAGCAAGATCTCCTAGGTTGAGCTTCTTCGCGGCGTGCAAATGCATATTTAAGTAAATATTATGTTAAATGGATAATATATATGTGATTCAAAAGTTCATTGTTAAAACTCAAAATCTGTCTAATCCTTCACTACAGTATTAACCTCTTCGCGGTATTGGTTTTTAGGTCCAACATCTAGGTATTTAGAAATAATATTGAGTTAGCTGTTAATAGATTATGTTTTAGGTAGTATCTAATGAAGAGCTCTTCATTTATAAGGAAGAATATATAGTCCCCTCGGTGTATCTTTTTTCTTTAATGAGAAACACAGCACGTTTCTTTTCCATTATTAGGTTTCTAGACGACGGCTAATGGCTTTTGAGATTTCTTGGCATTGCTGGCCTTCCATTAACAAGACATTGATTTCTTCAATTACGATATATAAATTGAATGACTTCAGGATTTTGTAATTGATATGGTTACCATAATATATCGTAATTGATATGTTTCAACAAAACATTTGTTGCTCTCGCCACCCGACTACATGATATATCTTGTGGCAAACATAACATTTGCCACAAGAAAAATCATTACTCCAATATATTATGTAGTATAGTTCTAGTCGAAATGGCAAATGTTTCTTTTGTTGCTCTATATACACTGTTTATTGTATGCTTAAGCATTGATTTTTCTTCATCATCAGCTGCAGGCCAGACTTCCAGCAGCTGTTCCTCAGCAGGTAGTTACTTTAATCAAATCTGAAAAGCTTTTTTGTTGTTCTCTTTACTGTTTTTGGTTGATCTTTGACATACTTCGTAATCGACTTATTGGTTAGGAGAACGGTCATGGAGGTTATAGCAAGCTCTCGTAGGTTGAGCTTCTTTGCGGTGTGCAAATGCACATTTAAGTGAATATTACGTCAAATGGATAATATATACATGATTCAAAAGTTTATTGTTAAACCGAAAAATCTGTCTAATCATTCAATACAGTATTAAACTCTCCGTAGTTTTGGTTTTGAGGTCCAACATCTAGGTGTTTAGAAATAATTTTGAGTTAGCTGTTAATAGAATACGTTTTGGGTAGTATCTGATGAAGAGCTCTTCATTTGTAAGAAAGAAGGTATTGTCCCCTCAGTGCATCTTTTTTCTGTAATGAGAAACATGGCACCTGTTTTTTCCATTATTAGGTTTCTACACTATAGCTAATGGCTTCTGAGATTTCTAGGCATTTATGGACTTCCCCATGAATTGTAACAAGATATTGATTTCTTCAATTACGATAAATAAATTGAATGACTTCTGGATTTTGCAATTGATATGCTTACTGGTTTATCATTACTCCAGTATATTATATAGTATAGTCCTAGTCGAAATGGCAAATGTTTCTTTTGTTGCTCTATATACACTGTTGATTGTATGCTTGAGTATTGATTTTTCTTCGCCATCGGCTGCAGGTCGAGCGTCAGGTGGCTGTTCCTCAGCAGGTAGTTACTTTAAGGCTTCCTTCGGCAACATCTCTGTTTTTCTATTTTTCTTTTATTTTGCTCCTCGGAACGGAACATAAACCCACTTTGTAACGTCAGTTAATTTTTCTATTTCCTAAAATAAAAAAGTGGCAACGGAACATATTTAGAATAAAAATAAAAGCAAAAAAAATCTACCTTTTGTTCTCAGAAACAAAATAAAAACAAGGTAAACAAGAATAAAAAAATCTCGACCACCCATGCCACCTCCACCACTTCTACCACTGCCTCCTCCGCCGTCGCCCGAGTCACCACCTCCTCTGACACCTCCATCACTTATGCCTCCTCCACTAGTACCTCCTCCAACACCACCACCTCCTACACCTCCTCTGCCACCGCCACCCTATTCACCATCTCCTCAGACATCTCCACCGCCCACGCCTCCACCACTACCACCTGCTCCAACACCACCACACCCACGCCTTCTCCACCATTGTCACCACTGCCGCCCGACTGACCACCACCTTCGACACCTCCACCACCCACGCCTTCACCACCACCACCACCGCTAGCCACACCTCCTCCACCACCTCCATCGCCACCTCCTCCAACACCATCACCACTCATGCCTCCTCATCGCCACCCGACTCACCACCCTCCTCCAACACCTCCATCACCCGCACCTCCTCCACCGCCACCTCTACCACCACCCACGCCTCTTCCACCACCTCTCCAGCCCCACCTCCAACGCCTCCAACACCACCATCACCCATGCCTCCTCCTCCGCCACCGCCACCGCCACCATTGCTGCCCAACTCACTGCCTCCTCCAACATCTCCATGACCCATACCTCCTCCACCACCACCTTCTCCAACACCACCACCACCCACGCCTCCTCCACAACCCCCACCACTAACGCCTCCTCCACAGCCACCTCCTCCAACACTACCACCACCTGCGCCTCCTCTGCCACCATCGCCGCCTGACTCACCACCTCCACCACCCACGCCTCCTCCACCGCCACCTCCTCCAACACTACCATGACCCACGCCTCTTCCGCCACTGCCCCCACCCCCAACCCCCAAGTCACTAGCTCCTCCGATAGCTCCAGCACCCACGCCTCCTCCACCGCCACCTCCTTCAAAACCACTACCACCCACACCTCATCTACCGCCACCTCCATCGCCTCTACCACCCACGTCACATCTACCAAGATCTCCTCCACCACCGTCACCGCCAATGCCTCCTCCGCCACTGCCACGACCACTGCTCGATTCACCTCCTCCTCCGACACCTCCATCACCTACGCCTCCTCCACCGCCACCTCCTCCAACACCACCACCACCCACACCACCTCCACCAAGGTCTCCTCCACCATTGTCCTAGCCACTGCCACAGTCACCACCTCCTCCAACACTTCCACCTCCCACGCCTTTACTGATATTCTTATAATTAAAAGAAAAAAATTGGGAATAAAAATTTTTAGGGTCATACCAAATGCACTGTTCTTTTTCTATTCTAGGAATAAAAATTTTATGTAGTTACGAATCGCACTCTTCTGCTTAGAAACTCGTTCAGGGAATACAATAGAAAAAAACTATTTCCAAACATAAATTTTTTCTGAAATAGAAAAGTTACCAAACGGAGCCTAATTGAATCTGAAAAGCTTTTTTGTTGTTCGCTTTGCAGTTTTTGGTCGCCCTTTTGACATACTTCCCAATAGACTCATCAGTCAAAAGAATGGACATAGAAGTTATAGCAAGCTCTTTTAGGTTGAGGTTCTTCGCAGTGTGCAAATGCATAGTTAAGCGATTATTTTGTTAAATGGATATTATATACGTGATTAAAAAGTTCATTATTAAACCTCAAAATCTGTCTAATCCTTCGCTACAGTATTAACGTCTCCGCAGTATTGGTTTTGAGGTCCAACATCTAGGTATTTAGAAATAGGTTTGAGTTAGCTGTTAATAGAATATGTTTTAGGTGGTAGCTGATGAATAGCTCTTCATTTATAATGAAGAAGATATAGTCCCCTTTGTGCAACTTTTTTCTGTAATGAGAAACATGGCACCTATTTTTTTCATTATTAGGTTTCTACATAATAGCTAATGGCTTCTGAGATTTCTAGGTGATGTGGCTAGTCTCTATCACCTAGAGGGGGTGAATAGGTGAATTAATTAGATTTTGAAAATTTTATACGAAAATAAGTAAAGCATACAAAGTATGAGAAGTAATCAAATGCAGTTCAGCTGTTTATCGAAAGAGATTAAAGAGAGTTTAGGGAAAGAAGAACTGGCACACAAAGTTTATAGTTGTTCGGCTTATGGTAAGTCTAAGCCTATGTCCACTCTCCACACAGGTAGCCTATTGGCTAAATTTTACTAATGAGTGAATTAATAAGAGGTTACAGATGAGGATGTCAACTCTCAATCTTGATAGATCTCACCATCTCAGAGTCACTTGCTCTCACAATATTAGAGTTACTCCTCTTTTAAACCTCTTCAAAGATTACAAAATTCAAGCTCACAAAGACAAGTGTATTCGGTTGAAGCTCTCTATACTTTCGAATTTTAGATTCACAATCTCTATCTACTTTCATCGGCACCAGGATCTCCTTTTCTACTCCTCCAATTCCAATCTAGCCTTTAGACAGTCTTTAGAGGATCATTCTCTAATTATTCTACTGGATATGAATGGTTACTGAAGATTTAGTAGTTGTTTGATTGATGAAATCTGAATTTCTCAGATGATTCAGTTGCCCATAAAACCAAATCAGAGTTTCCATAAGTAGAGCTCTTTGTTTTAGTAAGAGTATCATGTCTTGATTGAGTGTCAACCAATCTCTGATGTTTTGCCTTGAATTAGTTCATTGCAAAACAATCTTGAAAGATTGAAGATCAATAATTTCTTTCAAAGAAATCCGAGCCAAATCACTAGCTGATGCAAATCATTGAGTCTTAATAAAGCACTGATAACGAATGTTGTAGTTTGGGTCTGAGTACTCCTTAAGTTGGAATATAGAGTCTGAAGATCATAAACTCCTTAACACTACTCACGTACAATCTTTGGTGAAGTCTTCATAATACTCAAAAGATATCCTTGACAAGCATAGATCGTGTCCGCGAACATTCAGAACCTCGAATGAGATATTCAGAATTAAAACATTGTTTCTCCAAGAATATCTTCTGAAATTACTTGAGTAAGATTCAATAGAAACTTATGGAATGTTTAGTCACTCTTCAAAACATAATAGGAGGTTTTCTCAACACTAGTCATTACTTGCCTTCCCCATAAACTGTAACAGGACATTGATTTCTTCAATTACGATAAATAAGTTGAATGATATACTTACCAGTTTATCATTACTCTAGTATATTATATAGTATAGTCCTAATCCAAATGGCAAATGTTTCTTTTGTTGCTCTATATACACTATTTATTGTGTGCTTGAGCATTGATTTTTCATCATCTTTAGCTGCAGGCCGCGCGTCAAGCAGCTGTTCCTCAGCAGGTAGTTACTTAATCGAATCTGAAAAGCTTTTTCGTTGATCTTTTTGCTGTTCCTGATTGCACTTTTGACATACTTCCCAATCGACTGATCGTTAAGAAGAATGGACATGGAGGTTATAGCAAGCTCTCCTAGGTTAAGCTTCTTCGTGGTGTGCAAATGCATATTTAAGTGAATCTTATGTTAAATGGATAATATGTACGTGATTCAAAAGTTCATTGTTAAACCTCAAAATCTGTATAATCCTTCGCTACAGTATTAACCCCTCTGCAGTATTGGTTTTGAGGTCCGACATCTAGGTATTTAGAAATAATTTTGAGTTGGCTGTTAATAGAATACGTTATGGGTAGTATATGATGAAGAGCTCTTCATTTGTAAGAAAGAAGGTATTGTCCCCTCAGTGCATCTTTTTTCTGTAATGAGAAACATGGCACCTGTTTTTTCCATTATTAGGTTTCTATGCGATAGCTAATGGCTTCTGAGATTTCTAGGCATTTCTGGACTTCCCCATGAACTGTAACAAGATATTGATTTCTTCAATTACGATAAATTAGTTGAATGACTTCCGGATTTTGCAATTGATATGCTTACCAGTTTATCGTTACTCCAGTATATTATATAGTATAATCCTAGTCAAAATGGCGAATGTTTCTTTTATTGCTCTATATACACTTTTTGTTGTATGCTTAAGCATTGATTTCTCTTCCTCATCAGCCGCAGGCCAAGCATCAGGCAGCTGTTCATCAGCAGGTAGTTACTTTAATCGAATCTCAAAAGCATTTTTGTTGTTCTCTTTGCTGTTTTTGGTCGCTCTTTTGACATACTTTCCAATCGACTCATCGGTCAGAAGAATGGATATGGAGATCATGGCAAGTTCTCCTAGTTTGTGCTTCTTCACGGTGTGCAAATGCATATTTAAGTGGATATTATGTTAAATGGATAATATATACGTGATTCAAAAGTTCATTGTTAAACCTCAAAATCTGTCTAATCCTTTGCTACAGTATTAACCTCTCCGCCGTATCTGTTTTGAGGTCCAACTTCTACTTATTTAGAAATAATTTTGAGTTATCTCTTAATAGAATATGTTTTGGTTAGTATCTGATGAAGAGCTCTTCATTTATAAGGAAGAAGATCTTGTCCCCTCAGTACATCTTTTTTCTATAATGAGAAACAAGGCACCTGTTTTTTCCATTGGGATTAATATCACGAAAAACCCTAAAATGGTATATATATGATAAATTTACCAAAAATTAATTTTTTAACTACAAAAAACCCAAATTGGTACATTAGTGACACTTTTACCCCAAGTTAGTTTTTGTTAAATTTTACAGTCAAATTTCTGAGTTGTATGACACATGGTAGTTAACAGGTATACCAATTTGGGGTTTTACCCCTCTGTTTATTATTGGTGCACCGGTTTGTGATTTTTTGTAGTATTAATTCAATTTAGTGTATGGTAAATTTGTCACAAATGTACTAGTTTGAGGTTTTTTGTGATCAAAAAATTAGTTTGGAGTAAAATTGTCATAAGTGTATCAGTTTGGAAATTCTTGTGATCAAAAAATTAGTTTAGGATAAATTTGTCACAGATGTACTAGTTTGAAATTTTTCGTAGTATTAACCCTTTTCATTATTAGGTTTCTACACGATAGCTAATGGCTTCTAAGATTTCTAGGCATTGCTGGCCTTCCTCATAAACTGAAACAAGACATTGATTTCTTCAATTGCGATAAATAAGTTGAATGACTTCGGTATTTTGCAATTGATATGCTTACTAGTTTATCATTATTCTAGTATATTATATAGTATAATCCTAGTCAAAATGGCGAATGTTTCTTTTATTGCTCTATATACACTTTTTATTGTATGCTTAAGCATTGATTTCTCTTCCTCATCAGCCGCAGGCCAAGCATCAGGCAGCTGTTCATCAGCAGGTAGTTACTTTAATCGAATCTCAAAAGCATTTTTGCTGTTCTCTTAGCTGTTTTTGGTCACTCTTTTGACATACTTCCCAATCGACTTATCGGTCAGAAGAATGGACGTGGAGGTTATAGCAAGCTCTCCTAGTTTGAGCTTCTTCGCGGTGTGCAAATGCATATTTAAGTGAATATTATGTTAAATGGATAATATTTACATGATTCAAAAGTTGATTGTTAAACATAAAAATCTATCTGATCCTTCGCTACAATATTAACCTCTGTGCAGTATCGGTTTTGAGGTCCAACATCAACGTATTTAGAAATAATTTTGAGTTAGCTATTAATAGAATATGTTTTGGGTAGTATCTGATGAAGAGCTCTTCATTTATAAGGAAGAAGATATAGTCCCCTCGGTGCATCTTTATTTTGTAATAAAAACATGGCACCTGTTTTTTACATTATTAGGTTTCTACACGGTAGCTAATGGCTTCTGAGATTTCTTGGCATTGTTGGCCTTCCCCATAAATTTAAACAAGACATTGATTTTTTCGATTACATAAATAAGTTGAATGACTTCCGGATTTTGCAATTGATATGCTTACCAGGTTATCTTTACTTTAATAAATTATATAGCATAGTCCTAGTCGAAATGGCATATGTTTCTTTTGTTGCTCTATGAGCATTGGTTGGACAGTTTACTGCAGTGCTTCAATTAAAGCAAGAATTTCACAGCATTAGCTTTCGTTTTTCTTCAGGTTGGCCCGAACAATGTGTGAGGAAGGTTATCTGGGAATCTAGACTCTGCATATTTCCTGCATTTTTAGCTTGGATTTCAGTTGCTTAAGCCATGTATTTCAATTTTCCAGAAGTTTGTTGCGGGATGATGGAACTATTTGTGGTATCTTTTGTTTTGTATGACCTTCTCTACATTCTTAAGTTGTGTATCTTAGTTTTCAATTAAAGGTGTGATTGTTTGAGTTAAATAAGTTTTCGCGAATTAATATTCTAAATTTTCACGTATTTGGTTTGCTGAAAATGATCAGTCAACGGAAAATCATCTATGATCAAAGAAAATATGCATGCTTAACATTAGAAAAATAAATCCCCTATCCTGAAAATGAAAAAATATTTTCTTGAAAAATGATTCTTCGGAAAGTATTGTTCTTTTACCATGAATTTTTCTCCAAAATAAACAGATGCTAAGAGTGGTTTGTTTTGAAGGGATTTCACACAGGTGAAGCAATGAACGACGAAGGGAAAACCATTCCAAAGACAGACCCCTAATGCCGCAATCGACCAAAAAGTAAAGGCAAGAAGAGGATTCAATACCATGTTCCGCAACTTCCAAATAGACCAACAAAAAAAGTAATATACGGAAGTCAGGGCTTGTCCCGTGACGTTAGAAAGAACGGCATGCCGACATCACCCAGGTCAAAGTGATGACGTCAGCAGCCAAAAAGTTTCCCCGCTTCGTCTCGTTCTTCAAAATTTTGACTGAATTTCTCGAAAACATGAGACAGTCGTGCAAAATTTCTGCAAAATATTTTCCAGAAAATTATTTTCTTGAAAAACTATAATATTTTTTGTGTTTGATTAAAACCTGAAAATGAATAAGAAAATATTTTATGCATTTGGTATGGACCAACAAATTCAAAATTTTAATTATTTTTGTTTTTTTCTTTTTCTTTTTTCTTTCTTCCTCGGCTTATCGCTAGCCACAATGACGGCTGACGACCAACCATAAATGAGGGACAAGCTCGAGTGAATCTCCACCTCGCCAAATTTAGCGAGCTCGTCCCTTGCTTATGGTCGGTCGCTAGTTGTCGTCGTGGTCGATAACTGGTAGAGAAGGAAAATAGAAAAAAGAAAAAAATGTACAAAATAAATGATTGAAAAAAGGAAGGTGAAGAAGTGCGCGGTCTAGTTGAAAGAAAGAGGGAGGAAGAGGAAATCATTTTCTTCATTTTTGAAGCTATTTTCTACATTGACTGAAAGTGTTTTTTCCTCAACTAGTTTGTTTTATGTGAATCAAACACTGAAAAATCTGAAAAAAAATTTCCCAGAAGTTATTTTTCATCAAATAAATGGAGCGATAATTATACTTGACCATATCTAGTCCAAAACGATATCCCTATTTCCCTCATCGGTGCTTGAGAGTTCACATATGTATGTCAAACCATCCTAGTCTGGATGGCAATGCCGCATTCTCTGCCTTCACCAGTTAAATGTTACAACTTTGAAAAGAGACTTATAATTAGGGTTTGTTTGTTTCGTAGAAAATGTAGCATTTCTGAAAAATATTTTCCAAGAAGTCATTTTCTAGGAAAATGATAATATTTTTGGTGTTTGATTGAAACCCAAAAATGAACAAGAAAATATTTTCCGCCGTTTGGTATGAAAAATCTAATTTGATTTTCTTGGAAAAAATTGACAATAAATTTGAATTTTATAATTTGTTCTATTCTTTTCTTTGCTTTCTCCTTCTTCCTCGGCCAGTCACTGCCGGTTGCCAGTCATCAGTGGCCGCCAATGGTCGATGGATGTCGCGGTTTTCGGCCGCCGCCAGTTGTCGTGGTGTTCACCGATTGCCGTTGCGGCTTGTAAATGCTGCCGTTAGTCGTCGATGAACGTCGCCAACCTTAGGCGATATTTGAGCTTGCTTGTGGCCAGCCAAGGAAGAAGCTAAATGAAAAAGAAAAAGAAAGAAAAGAAAAAATAATTAAAACTTTGAATTTTTTAGAAAAATTAAAACTAATTCAAATATTGAATTTTTGAAAAAATAAATAATAATTATATTTTTAAAAAAATACTTTTATAAGAGTGAATGTTTGATTAATTAATGACTCGAGCTCAAGTGCTGAGCATCTATGCACGGGCATTGTTGTCTTGTGCCTGAGGGTTGAGACCAAAGCTTGAGCGTCAAGAATTTGAGTGCGGCTTTTATAGACCCGAGCTTGGGTGCTAAAACATCGTGTACACACACTAAGGGCTCGGGCTAGGCCTCGATGGCTTGGGTGTGGGCTTCAGGGGCCCAATCTCGAGCACTGGAGTCCTAGGCCTGGCCTTAATGGACCTGGGCCAGCTACTAGAGATCTAGTCTTGAATGTCAGGAACAGGAAACCAACATTGGGGTTTTCATGCCCACGTGTAGCGTTTTCGATCCAAGTGTCAATACCTAGTTATATTTTGGAAAATATTTTTTTAGTTCTTTGAAAGAGGAAATCATTTTCTTGAATTTTAGTTTTGGCAAGAAAACCTTTTTCCGTTGACTCATTTTTGTAAGTGAACCAAATGCTGGAAAATAAGAAAAATATTTTCCATGAAACAAATGGACCTTTATTTTTAGGGAAAATTTTAAATCAGTACCCAAAGTATGGTCATTTTCTCAAATAAAGGTCTAAAGTGGATATAGTATCAAATAATGGCTTGAAATGCCCAATCAATCTCAAATAGGAGCCTGAGATGCCCAATTAGTGTCAAGTAAGAGCTTTGATTCATCGGTCAGCAAGCACGTCTTTGTTCCAGTGATCGGAATAAGAGTAATTTCGTCTTTTACTTTTTAATTTTTTTTGTTTCTTTTTTTCCTTTTTCTTTTCTTCTTCTTTTTTTTTCCTCTTTGCTCTCTGCTAGCCATAACCGGGGTTGGTAGAGGTTGCCCTCGCTGGCGTCAGGTGAGGGCAGCCATAGCCGGGGCTAGCAGAAGTTGCCCTCGCCGGCATTAGGCGAGGATAGCCCTCGCCTAACACCGGCGATGGCAACCCAGGGTGGGGCGAGGGTTGCCCAGTGCCGGCAAGGGTGATGGTCCCCTTGCCTAGGTTGGGTGGGAGAGGGTCACTGGCATCGAGCAAGGGCGGCCATTACCCAACGTCGGCAAGGGTAGCCTCCGCCCGAGGCCAACAACCTTCGCTAACCCCGGCTATGGCCGGCAGAGGGAAAAGAGGAAAAAAAAAAGAAGAAGAAAAGGAAACGGAAAAGAAAAAAAAGAGAAAAAAGAAACAAAAAAAATTAAAAAGTAAAAGATGAAATTGCCCTTATTCTGATCGCCAAAACAATGATGTGCTTGTTGGCTAGTGAGCATTTGAAAGGCCAACGAACCTAAGGCCTTACTTGAGATTAATTGAGCACTTCTAATCTCTATTTGAGACGAATTGGGCATTTCATATCCTTATTTGACATTATGTCTACTTTGAATCCTTTTTTAAGAAAATGACCCCACTTTGGGTACCGATTTGAAATTTTCCCTTATTTTTATCATGCTTGCAACTTCACCCAAATAGATAAAAAGTATGTTTGGAAAAGGCTTATGAAAAACACTAGCCCATTTTAGTTAGGGTTAATACCACGAGAAATTCTAAACTCGTACGCATGTGATAATTTTACCCAAAACTAATTTTTTGGCCACCAAAAACCCCAAACTAGTACACTTGTGACAAATTTACTCTCAGTTTATTTCCTTTAAATTTTACTGTCAAATTGATTTGTTAAATGATACATGGCAATTGATGGATGTACTAATTTTATGTTTTACCCTCTGTTTGTCAAATGCGTACCAGTTTAGGATTTTTTGTGATATTAATTCAATTTAATAAAAACAAACGGAAGGTAAAATTATCACAAATGTATCAATTCGAGATTTTTGGTTATCAAAAAATTAGTTTGGAGTAAATTATCATAGATGTACTAATTTGGGGTTTTTCATAGTAAAAAAATTAGTTATGGGTAAAATTATCACAGATATATTAGTTTGAGGTTTTTCATGGTATTAAACTTTTTAGTTAAACTGTTACTCACCTCTAGATAATTATCTCTAGCATGATAATGTCTGCTTTGATCGCTGTTAACATTGGCTCAAACAGCTTTAGGATGCATCCTTGTACTTTAAGGTTGTACGAGACTTATTTACCATCCCAACGACCCCAGACCTATTTGACGTGGATTAAAAAACATTTCTGAAATCCAAAAGAAATAACTTGTCAACATTCTCAAAATAAGTGGATACATGTTTGTGTTTTGAGTTTTTAAACTGGTTAATTCATCAATATCGTTCACGCAACAAGTCATATGCATTACGCATGTCGTTGAGCAACGCAAATCTATGTGATTGAAATAGATAATTGACTATATTTTTCTCTAATCATGCTTCTCATTGGTAGATTATGAGTTGTGGACATAACCCATATGCAAAATTAACTAAATATTAATATAGATGATGTCCACAGTTGTAACCAACCAATCAAAGATTGGTTGGAGGATGTTTCCTACAACTAGGGTTACAGGAAAGCATGGCCAATAGTAAATTCCTCTTCAAATGCAACAAAATTTATGGTCCATTTTCTTGCTAAGTTCTAGATCCCCAGCAATAGGGCAAAAACTATTTCACTCTGTACCACATCAATTATATAATGAGTTGTTATGGACATTTTGAAGAAAAGGAATTGTTATGGATCTTATATACACTTAGTCTCTCCCCACTTAAAGTTTAAATTCTTAGATTTTATTTATGTGCTATCGCATATCTTACATAGTGTTTAAGATTTTGCATTTGATTTCCCAAACACTACAAGAATGATTTCTTGAAAATTATTGCATTAAGCAAGCATTTTGTTTAGGGTATCACGAAAACTCTAAACTGGTACACCTGTGACAATTTTTCCCCAAACTAATTTTTTGACTACAAAAAATTCAAAACCAGTACATTTGTAATAAATTTACTCTCAATTTATTTTCATTAAATTTTATTGTCAAATTGCTTTGTCAAATGACACGCAATAGTTGTGTAAAGTGTCAGTTTTATGTTTTACCCTCTGTTTGTCACAGGTGTATCAGTTTATGATTTTTTTTGTATTAATACAATTTAATAGAAACAAACGGAGAGTAAACTTGTGACATGCCCCGCACCCATGGGCAAACGAACATCCCTTTGCGGTCATTATGTTGCTACATCTCAGGACACGTCGTTGACCCATTCATTTTATCTGTCAATTATTAGAATGCGAAAACGTGTACTAAACTCCCGACAATTAAAAAGATATGAATAGTGCAGGAAAACAACCATCCATAAACATATCAACAAGATGCTTTTGTACATTACATCCTTATCTCAGGAAATTAGTATATTTATAAACCAACACTACAATGCTTCTTATAGGACCAACCAATCATAAAAGGGGTTGATAGTCAGGGGTTTAATGTCACGCTTCTATTCCAAAAACGGGCTTCCATAAAGTAAACCGTATACACCTTCATTGTTACGATCCTGAAAAATGTTAAACAACGGGGAGTGAGATAAAATCTCAATGAGTCAACTAACTAATCCCCGATTAGGACGTTGATTCGCCTCAGGCGTACCTTGTTCCCGCGTTTCAATGACGATAGTAGATCAATAGCAATGCGCCTCGCGCCCTGTCTTTAGTTACAATACGGGATGGCAACTCAACCATAACATGATAAATTAACCAAGCACATTCACACACAGGCAACCCTACCTAGCCTTGGCACACTTGTTGCATACGACATGTTATAATATCACATAAATAAGTAGTGTACATCACATATAATCAGAACACATCACAACAGTTCCATGCGCAATGTACCATGCTGTTTCGATTATTAACAACCCCTCGGACCACGGCACATCTTGAAGGATGGCGGTCTTCTGGACCTACCTGAGCATCGTCCCGCGTGTGCATACGCCTCAGGATGGCATTCCTTTTGGAGCATCGAGTCCGGTCTCTATCGCGACAAGGCATTCAGACACTTTCCAGGCATTCGACAAATTGGGCATCGTCCCGCGTAAAACGCATCAGGACGGGTTCAACCTCACGTAAAACGCATCAAAGTATTATGTGATCACATAAGCACACAACCACTCATGCCAAATTATAAGTTGTCTCATTTAACTCGATGCAAGAGTGCTATATGCTCATATGTCGGAATATATTCGATTTCATAGGTGAAAATGCACAAAATATTCCTATGTGATCACGTGCCACCAGTTAATGCACCAACATTGCACACCAAGATTACATCATGCACTCAAATATTTCATCACATGACAAACGTTTCTCATCATGAATCTCATACATTATTCCACAGCTCATTACCAAGCCCTATATTATAATATCTCAAAGGCCACTATGGTAGTGTGGCACCCTTCTAACTCATGGCAAATTTTACACCATAATCCAGATTCTGCCATCACATGCATAATCACATTTGTCTCATCATTTGACCTCGAATAAAACGTTAACGTATCTCATTTGAAAGCTCGGAACATACACATTTAGTCATCAGAAGACATCAAGTCCAAATTCCCAAGGTTTCACGTAAGAAATGGTGCATCTTTGAAATTGGGTAAATCTGGGCAGTTTTGCATAGTAACGGAAATTCCTTCAAAATAAATAGTGGATATACTCAGAAAATTCGTAATTTTGGATACGTTATAAAATACACCTAGATAAACATTTTTCATGAGGAACCAAAGTCCAAATCTTTTTGTAAGTGTCTCTTTTAATGACCCAAAGACAGACTAAAACTTGCTTACTGGAACAGAACCGTTGTTCCAAAAATCAGTTCTGTACCATACTCAAAACATCTCCAAAAATTATCAAATTTTTATATGTTGTAGATAAAGAAGTTATCAAGAACTTTTTTGAAGAAAGATTTTCCAAACTCGATCCAGAAAAGTTTGTAGAAAATTAAGAAAGTGTAAACATCACAGAAATACTTATTCTAGACTGTTTTACACGGTCTAAGCTTTCTTCCTACTCATATCAAGTCCGAAAATTCTGAATTTAAAATATGTTAAACTTAAAGATATTTGGAACAACTTTTAAGAAGGAAGTTTCTAGAAATTCAGTAGACAAACTTCTCCGAAAAAATAACAAAATGAAGAGGTAAGAGGAATCGAATTTGGGTTTCCCATAACAAAAACAAAAATTGAGTCCAAATGGGAAAACCACCCAATTTGATTCAACAAAACTCATATCCAACAACTTGAATGGACATGCAACACCCATTTAGAACTCAAGAACACACATGCATAATAAACATTTAGAACCGCACATGCAAGCCACCAAATTGCATTCACAATACAACGATAACTTATCGCAAATACCGATAACCTATCCTAATGACTTATTGCGCCAATCCTAATTAAGTAACAATAACTAGGTTTTTTTCTAATCTAATCTAGCATTAAGCATAATTAACGGCCTAATCAACCATTACGTAGTTAACTCACCATTTAACGGTGACAATGGTGGCGCGGTGACGACGGAGCCACACGAGCATTCCAAAACACAAACCAACTTCGCAGAACGTGGCGTAAGAGCTAGTCGGCGACCAACGAGGCTCAGTCAGGCATGGCTTGAGGTTCGGCGATTGGTGGCTATGACATCCCGAATTGTGACTCATTTTTGGGATTTATGAAACGTGTAATTCATCAGTGTATTTGTAGTAAAATCTCTCTCGGAAACTAATCACTCCCAGTTAACGTTTTTAAATTAGAGATTTCGCTAAAATTGCACTCGATCGAATTTAGTCATTATTTAGAGCTCAAACTTTGGTGTCGAATTTCTTGGGTTTCGGGATGAAATGAATTGGACGGTGTCGATATTGTCGTGGCCAACGTCGATATTATCAAGAATAGTGGAAAAGTGAAATTTTGACTAGGTAAGAATTTGGACTAGCAAACCTCCTTCAGGATAGTTTGTTTTAATTACTTTGGCCATTGTCCTTATTATATTCTAGAATTAATTTTGACCATAAGATCATTTTCAGATTTGAAATCGGACCGTTGGATCGCGCTCGAGTGCATATTGACTTTTTCCTCTCTCTCTCTCTCTCTCTCTCTCTCTCTCTCTCTCTCTCTCTTAGCCGTGCTTACCAACCCCTTCCCCCATGGACACGTCCCATCCCCCCATACCGATGCAGACCCCTCTCTCTCTCTCTCTCTCTCTCTCTCTCTCTCTCTCTCTCTCTCTCTTCTTCTCTTCTTCTTCGTTGGCTTCTCCCCCCCGACTGGTTTCGCCTGCTTCTACTCCCGCACGATCGGCCTCCACCCGGCTACTTACCATGCCCGACCACCGTGCCGCGCATCGTCCAGCCGCCGTGTATCGCCCCAGCCACAGTCTGTCGTCCGTCCCGCGCCGCTCGTCGCACCGCCCCCCCTCCCCCTCCAACAGAAACCTCCCCCCTTATTTTTCTCCTCCTCTGACCTTCGTCCGACGCCTACCCAGCTCACTCGACCGCCGCTCGCTGGACTAACCTCCACCACTCGTCACCACCCCGCGCCGTCCGGCCGCCACCGTCGTCCTGTCGCCGCCGCCACAAAAGCCTCCCCTCCCCTTATCGTCCTCTTCCTCCTCCTCCGCAGCTCCTCCTACCCCTATTCAACGCCACCCCTACCCATCGCTATCGCGAGCTCGCCGTGCCACCCCGTTGCCGCCGACTCGACCTCCCCTCAACCACCATCCACATCTTCCGACCTTCTTTCTCTCCCTCCCACCAAGCTAGCCGTCGAGGAGCAGCTCACCGCCGCGCCTTGTCGCTGCTGCTCGCTACTGTTGCTGCCGTCGCCATTGCCGCTGCTGTCATCGCCGCCCCAGCCAACCAACTGACCAGCCGGCTAGCCAGCCTAGCCGTGCCCGTACTTGTGCCCGTGCCCAAGCCCGTGCCTGTACCCGTGCCTATGGCCAAGCCCGTGGTCGAGCATTGTGCTGTGGCCAAGCCCGTGGCCGAGCCCTGCGCCCGTCACGCTCTCGTCCGCACTGAGTATGACACTGTATACTCGGGCCATTTTAGGCTTGAACCGATTTTTGCTGGGCCAAAACTTGGTAAGTGATATCATAATCCATATTTAGTATAATGGGTACTATTAAACATGTTTAGGAAATTTATTTGATTTAATTTAGTGATTAATTAGAAAAATAGATTAGTCGGTAGAATGCGATTAGCGCGCGAATTATGTGGCGAGTAGTAGAGTAATTTATGGTGATCACGTGGCTCTTTGTGGTGTATTGATTGACCAAATTGTGGTGGCGCGTGTGGGTGAAAATTGAAGTTCGTATGTGATTGACTTCAATGTCGGGTGTGTGAACTGGTGTGTCGGACTTGTGACGTGACTAGGACTAACATTGATTGGGATTGGTATGATGTATTAAATTACGAATTGTGTCGTAGTGCATGTGCATGTGAAAAAGCTCGGATCGATCGGAGGGTTGCCAACCTGAGGCGTAGTTATACGGGTGTGGTGAGAAAGGCATGACTAGACCTGAGGCGTAGATTACGTAGGTCATTAGAATGGTAAAATATCTTGAGGCGTGGTTACATGGGACCGAGCCCGGCTTGATTTGAGGGCTGAGCCTGAGGCGCAGTGGAACGGGCTATGAGATGGGGTCTGAGGCGCAGTGGTGCGGGCCGAGTGAAAGGACCTGGGAGGCCATAGAAAGTTGTTCGACCACGCATGCGACTTGAGTGTGATTGAATTGATTGAATTGACAGGTTGATTAGGCAATCGAATTGTTTGAATTGATCGAGTGCTATTGTGACTGGTGTTCGTATGATTGTGACGTGTTATTGAATTATGATTATTATTTTGCTATATTTGACTGACGTGCAGAGCCGGCATGCTTTTAATGGTGAGGTAAGTACTATGAGGTGAATTCGTTATATTAGGAGTTAGAGTGCATGTACCACTTGTCTGGGTACGCATTGGCCTACGTGGAGTTTAGGGTATTACTTATTGAAACTCGTTCTCACGGTTATTATATAACCATTTCAGACCCCCGACCGTGAAAATGACAGGAGTGCCCCTGCGTTTTGGGATCCCACATCGCATAGAGCAATCAGTGATCGAATACCCCATAGAGAACGGGGAGACTTACATTAGGCATCTTACTACCGTATGGGTCGATGTAGGCAAGTATCATTTCCAGGCCCATTAGTACTTAGGTTGGTGTTTTCGGGACCTGTCTGGCGTGTATGAACCTCTTAGATCTTTCGACATCCCGTTCAATGGGTTAGGGCAGTGGGACCCTCAGCCAGCTGATGGGGAATTAGCGAGCCTCGAAGCCTCATCCGAGGCGAGTTCGAGTTCAGGCCGCAAGCCGATCATCTGGGAGATGGATGAGTCGGATCCGATGAATGAGGAGCCGGTAGATTGGGATTCCAACCTGGAGCCTATGGAATCGGATGGAGAGCCAGTGCCTATGGAGCAGGATTCGAAATTAGAGGAGGATGAGCCTGCAGAGGAGCCCGTAGATGCCGAGTCCGAGCCAGATTCCATAGACTCCAAGGACGAGCCCTCCGACAGCTCATCTGAGTCTTCAGGATCCGACCCGGACTGGGTATCGAGGGTTGAGCCAGCCGCAGCTCTAGTTTGGTGGGAATGACACTTTTTGAGTTAGGAGTCCCCCTTAGTTTTTATATCCGACTGCCCGAGTCACGTATCCCTTTTTGATGTTAGTGGCTCCCTGACCCACTTTTGGTATATGTATAAGTCTGTACTGAATACTGTAAGTCTTCCCTGGTTTTATTCTAAAAATGTTTGTTTATGATGTGATTACTATCCTTGGTCATGGTTTTATTATGTACGGGTGTTAATTGCTTCCGCATATGTATTATTCTCTGATTTGAGTTTGGGTCGGCGATGCGTTCTGGGACGTCGCGTGCATTACGATCGATGGCGGGGTGTCGCGGGTTCGGCGGGGTCCGGGGCGTGACATCCTCGTTGATTTGGTATCAGAGTGAGGTCAGCTCGATACGAGTTGGTCGAAACCTGGAGTGATAAGGAGCGACGACCTTGGGCTAGCCAATTAGGGAGACTTGTGTGCCATATATACCCCAGACTGTTTGATTGCGATTGTTGAGTGGCGTATGCTATGACGTGTGAAGTGCAAGTACGTCAGGACCTGAGGTAAGTACATGAATCATGTTGGCTGAGACTGATTGATGTGAGTGATTGCTTGCCTACTTAATAAATTTTAGTTGCGATTAACTGTCAAGGGTTTTAAACTGGGATAGTTGGCCTATGTTTTTAATTTCTGTGTGGAATTATAGCAGGTGAGCTTTTGTGAGAATCGGTAAAATGAATGGACGAGGCCGAAATAGAGGCCGAGGTAGAGGCTGAGGTTGAGGTCGTATAGTCGCACTAGCTGAACTTATGGGAGATCCCAGGGTAGATGAGATTTGGAGAGCGCTGGAGGAAGCAGGAATATTGTCAGGACGACAGACGGGAGAAAGGAGCGCTACTGTTGCCGCTGCAGCTGCAAACGAGATTATTGGGAATAATGGAGACTAATGAAACAATGTGATTGATGGAAATCCTGGTTTGGCGTGAGTGAATGTGACTAGACCAATGTCCAAACTAGTAGAATAGTTTTTGAGGCTGAAGCCTTCGAAGTTTACTGGGAAAGGTGATTCTGGGGCTGTGTTAAGATGGGTGGAAGAATTAGAGAAAACTTTTGAGGTGCTAGGATGAACTGAAGAGGAAAAGGTAACCTTAGCAGTTTACCAGCTTCAGGAGAATGCAAATGATTGGTAGAGTGCCACCAGAGGTCAAGTATTCTCCACTGGTGCTCCTCTGAACTGGACCATCTTCACTGAAGCTTTCAATGACAAGTATTTCTCGGAAAGCACCAGAGAGTAGAAACTGGCGAAATTTATGGGACTCCCCTAGGGTCATATGTCTGTGGATCAGTATGAAGTTGAGTTTGCAAGATTATCCAAATTTGTCCCTAGGATGGCGGAAGACCCAACAGACAAAGTGAGGAGGTTTCGGGATGGGCTGAAACCGGACCTTCGCAGTTAGATGATCTCATTAAACTTGAAGGGCTATCATGAGATCTATGAGACGGCTTAAGCAATTGAGCGAGACCAAACGCAACAGGCCACCGCTTCTGGATTGCAGTATGCCTCGGCTAGGGACAACCGCCAACTCAAGAAAAGACCTATGGCGGGGAATAGTCGCTTCATCCCTTCCGCTCAGAGGAATATTAGGAAGCTAAATTGTTACCAGAATGTCCCCTGTAAGCTATGTAGAGGAAGGCGCGGGAATGGACACTGCCCGAACAGAGGTGGGGCATGTTTTACATGTAGTAGAATGAGCCACTAGATGAGGGATTGTCCTACCAACAGGCAGGCCAGGTCACCTGCATTACTGCCACTACCGCTCCGAAATGGAAATCTAAGTGGAGCTGCCCAGCCAGCCAATCAGAGTAGGCCGCCAGCCCAAGGACGGGTATATGTAATGGCAAGAAGGAAGGCTGAGAATGCACCTAGTGTGGTCACAGGTATGGTCTCTCTCTGTAATCATACTGTATATGTCTTGTTTGATCCGGGGGCATCGTATTCATTTATATCTTAGCAATTCGTTAAATTATATGGGATTGAGCCAAAGCCCT
This sequence comes from Syzygium aromaticum, assembly GCA_024500025.1. Classification (NCBI taxonomy): domain Eukaryota; kingdom Viridiplantae; phylum Streptophyta; class Magnoliopsida; order Myrtales; family Myrtaceae; genus Syzygium; species Syzygium aromaticum. The sequence goes on along the minus strand of CM044889.1, from coordinate 10,815,423 downwards.
ATAAATTATGCTATGTGTGACTACGCCATTGAATGATAAAGTATTGATTGAGTTTGGATGCCCTGAATGTAAGATAGTGGTTGGCGATAGAGAAGGAAGAATAGATTTGGCGGTTTTAACTATGCATGATTTTGATGTGATTGTCGAGATGGACAGGCTAGTGAAACAAAGGGCCGTTATGTACTATAGTAACAGGGTGATCCAATTTAATTTGGTTGGACACCCTAGATTCGAGTTTGTAAGGAACCGAGAAGGGACCTCGATCCCTTGGATTTTGTCACTAGAGGTGACTAAGCTACTAGACGAAGGGTGCCAAGGATTTTTGGCAATTGTGCTTGACTCGATGGTTGAGGAGCTGAGGCTCAAAGATATTGCTGTGGTATGCAACTTCCCCGACGTCTTTCCCCAGGAATTGCCGGGACTGCCACCTGATAGAGAAGTGGAATTCGTGATTGAGTTGGCCTTAGGAACAGAACCGATCTCAAAGGCGCCCTATAGGATGTCACTGTCTGAATTGAAGGAATTAAAGGTCCAAATGCAGGAGTTGCTAGATAAAAGCTTTATTCGCCCGAGTGCGTCCCCATGGGGAGCACCGGTGTTATTTGTGAAGAAGAAAGATGGATCCTTGAGATTGTGTATAGACAATAGGCAATTAAATTAGGTAACTATTAAGAACAAATACCCATTAACAAGGGTAGATGATCTATTTGATCAGTTGTAAGGGGCATCAATATTTTCGAAGATTGACTTAAGGACGGGGTACCATTAATTGAAGATTAAGAAGGAAGATATACCAAAAACGGCGTTTAGGACAATATATGGACACTATGAGTTTACGGTAATGCCGTTTGGATTGACCAACGCTATTGCAGCCTTTATAGATCTCATGAATCGAGTATTTAAAGAATTTCTGAATCAATTTGTAATCGTGTTCATAGACGATATCATAGTATATTCAAGGAGTTCTGAGGAGTACGAGTTACATTTGGAAAAGGTCCTACGAATTTTAAGGGAGCATGCACTTTACGCTAAGTTCAGTAAGTATGAATTCTGACTTCATCGAGTGGCATTTCTAGGACATGTAGTATCTGGCGAAGGAATTGCAGTGAATCCGACAAAGATTGAAGCCGTTATGAATTAGCTAAGACCAACAGCAGTGATCGAGGTTAAGAGTTTCTTAGGCCTGACAGGTTATTATAGGCGCTTCGTGGAAAGGTTTTCAGCATTAATGACACCATTGACTCTGTTACTTAATAAAGAAACGAGATTTAAATGGATGGATAAGTGTGAAAGGAGTTTTTAGGAGCTAAAATAGAGGTTGACAACCGTATCAGTGTTGACAATTCCGTCGGGTCCAGGAGGATATGAGATTTATAGCGATGCGTCGCTAAGAGGACTGGGGTGTGTAATAATGCAACACGAGAGAGTAGTGGCATATGCATCGCAACAATTGAGATCGCATGAATTAAATTATCTGACTCACGATTTGAAATTGGCCGCGATTATTTTCGCTCTTAAGATTTGGAGACACTGCTTGTGTGGGGAGAAATTCCAAATTTATACAAACCATCAAAGCTTAAAGGAATTAAACATGAGACAGCGCCGTTGGATGGAACTCCTTAAAGATTATGACTGCGAGATTATGTACCACCCCGGAAAAGCTAACAGAGTAGTGGAAACACTGAGCCGGAAATCAAGCATCGCGCATATGATGGTCGGGGAATGGACTCTGTTGGAGGGAGTTCTAGATTCAGAATTTAAGTTTGAGGTGAATTAGGTCTCCAGTCTGCTTGCAGCATTAAGGATTGAGCCGGAAATCCAGACTAAGGTCAAGGCTTTACAGTCAACGGATCCGGAGATTCAGAAGATTCTGAGTATGGATGTTATAAGGAGGAAATCAGACTTTCAGGTGTCTGGGGATGGGATTCTGAAATTCCGCAGACGGTTATGTATACCCAGTGATGCAGGACTTAAGGAGGAGATTTTATTTGAGGCACACCGTAGCAATTATAGTATTCACCGGGGCAGTACAAAGATGTATTAGAACTTACGACAACATTATTGGTAGAACAACATGAAGGTGGATGTAGCCAAGTACGTGGCCAAGTGCTTGACATGCCAGCAAGTAAAGACACAACATTACAAGCCGGGTGGAATGTTGCAACCATCGGAAATCCTCGAGTGGAAGTGGGAACACATCACGATGGATTTTGTAATGGGACTATCGAGGAGTCAGAGAGGCAACGATTCAATTTGGGTGGTAGTCAACCGATTGACAAAATCAGCGCATTTTCTACCAGTGCGCAAGGACTTTGCCTTGGACAAGTATGCCAAGATTTACGTGCGACAAATAGTCCGTCTGCACAGGGTGTCGATGACAATCACTTCATATCGAGATCCTAAATTTACTACCGCTTTTTGGAAAATCCTTCATACGGCATTGGGAACGAAGTTACAATTTAGCACGGCCTATCATCCATAAACGGATGGCTAGTCTAAAAGGATCATTTAGACTCTAGAGGATATGTTATGGGCATATGTATTGGATTTTAAAGGTAGCTGGGAGGAACAACTGCACTTAGTTGAATTTGCTTACAACAACAGCTATCAACAGAGTATCAGAATGCCCTCATTTGAAGCATTGTATGGCAGAGCTTGCAGAACACCAATGTGCTGGGATGAAATTGGTGAGAGGAGCATCACAGGTCCAGAGTTGGTTCAATAGTCAGTCGAGACGGTCAAAGTTATCCGGGACAGACTTAAAACCGCCCAGAGCCGCCAAAAGAATTATACGGATTGGAGGCGTAGGCCTTTGGAATGTCAAGTGGGGGACCACGCGTTCCTCAAAGTGTCATCAATGAGAGGACTGTCGCGGTTTGGCAAGAAGGGAAAATTGAGCCCGAGGTACGTGGGTCCATTTGAAATTTTAGAGAGAGTTGGTACTCTGGCCTATCGTCTCGCGCTACCACCAAATTTATCTCATGTTCACAATATGTTCCATGTGTCTATGCTAAGGAAGTATAAGCCAGACCCAATACACGTGCTAAATTATGAAGAAGTAGACGTAGACGACAAAGTGTTGTACTTGGAAAAGCCCATTAGAATCGAAGATAAAATAGAATGGGTACTGCAGAACAAGACAATTCCAATGGTGAAGGTGATTTGGAAACATCATGTAACCGAAAGTGTGACCTGGGAAAGCGAAGAGTTGATGTGACACCAGTACCCCCTTTTGTTTGAATAATTAGGTAGGATTGTAAATTTCGAGAACAAAATTTTTGTAAGGGGGTAAGAATTGTGACATCTCGAATTTTGACCCATTTTTTAGATTTATAAAATGTGTAATTTATTAGTGTGCTTGTACTAAAATCTCGCTTGGAAACTGATCACTCCCGGTTATCGTTTTTAAATTAGAGATTTCGCTAGAATCGCACTCGATCAAATTTAGCCGTTATTTAGAGCCCAAACTTTGATGTCGAATTTCTCGGGTTCCGGGACGAAATAAATTGGACAGTGTCAATATTATCATAGCCAACGTCGATATTGTTAGGAATAGTGAAAAAGTGAAATTTCGACTGGGTACGAATTTGGACTAGCAGACCTCCTTTGGGATAGTTTGTTTTAATTACTTTGGCCATTGTCCCTTATTATATTTTAGGATTAATTTTGACCGTAAGATCGTTTTCAGATTTGAAATCAGACCGTTGGATTGCGCTCGAGTGCGCGTTGATTTTTTCCTCTCTCTCTCTCTCTCTCTCTCTCTCTCTCTCTCTCCCCTTCTCTCGGTCGTGCTCACCAACCCCCCCATGCACACGTCCCATCCCTCCATACCCATGCAGACCCCTCTCTCTCTCTCCACTTTCTTTCTTTTTCTTTTCCCTCTCTCTCTCTCTCTCTCTCTCTTCTTCTCTTCTTCTTCGTTGGCTTCTCCCCCCCCCGACTGGTTTCGTCTGCTTCTGCTTCCGCACGATCGGCCTCCGCTCGGCCACTCGCCACGCCTGACTAGCGTGCCGCACACCGTCCAACCGCTGTGCATCACCCTAGCCATCGTCTGCCATCCGTCTCGCACCGCTCGCTGTGCCACCCCTCCCACATAAACCTCCCCCGCTTATTCTCCTCCTCCTCCTCTGACCTTTGTTCGATGCCTGCCCAGCTCACCTGACCGCCGCTCACTAGATTGACCTCCGCTACTCGTTGCCACCCCGCGCCGTCCGGCTGCCACCGTCGCCCTACCGTCGCCGCCGCCACAGAAGCCTCTCTTCCCCTTATCCTCCTTCTCCTCCTCCTCCACAGCTCCTCCGGCCCCTGTCCAACGCCACCCACGCCCATCGTCGCCGCGAGCTCGCTGTGTCGCTCCGTCGCCGCCAACTCAGCCTCCCCTAAGCCACCGTCCACGTCGTCTGACCTTCTCTCTCTCCCTTCCACCAAGCCAACTGTCGAGGAGCAGCTTGTCGCGGTGCTGCGTCGCCGCTGCTCGCCGCCGTCGCCGCCACCGCTGTCGCTGTCGCCATCACTATTGCCCCCTCTGTTACCGCCACATGTCGCCCCAGCAAACCAGTCGACCAGCTAGCCCAGCTGTGCCCGTGCCCGTGCCCGTGCCCGTGCCCGTGCCCGTGCCCGCGCCCGCGCCCGTGCCCGTGTCCGCGCCCGCGCCCGTGCCCGTGCCCGCGCCCGCGCCCGTGCCCGTGCCCGCGCCCGCGCTCGTCGCCGTGCCCGCGGCCGAGCATTGTGCAGTGGCCGAGGTTTGCACCCATGGCCAATCACTGTGGCCGAACCCTGCGCCCTTGCCCGCGCCGAGTGTGACACTGTACACTCGGGCCATTTTAGGCCCGAGCCGATTTTTACTGGGCCAAAACTTGATAAATGATATCATAATCCCTATTTAGTATAATGGGTACTATTAGACATGTTTAGGGAATTTATTTGATTTAATTTAGTAATTAAATTAGAAAAATAGATTAGTTGGTAGAACGCGATTAGCGCGCGAATTATGTGGCGAGTAGTAGAGTAATTTATGGTGATCACGTGGCTATTTGTGGTGTACTAATTGAGCGAATTGTGGTAGCGTGTGTGGGTGAAAATTGAAGTTCGTATTTGACTGACTTGGATGTTGGGTGTGTGGACTGGTGTGTCGGGCTTGTGACGTGACTAGGATTGGTATTGACTGGGATTGGTATGATGTATTAAATTGCAAATCGCGCTGTGGTGCATGTGCATGTGAAAAAGCCCGAACCGATCGGAGGACTGCCAACCTGAGGCGTAGTTGCGCGGGTGTGGCGAGAAAGGCATGACTAGACTTGAGGCATAGGTTACACAGGTCATTGGAAGGGTAAAATGTCCTGAGGCGTGGTTACGCAGGACTAAGTCCGGCTTGATCTGAGAGCTGAGCTTGAAGCACAGTGGCATGGGCTGTAAGATGGGGCCTGAGGCGCAGTGGCCCGGGCCGAGTGAAAGGACCTAGGAGATTGTGGAAAGTTGTTCAACCATGCATGCGACTTGAGTGTGATGGAATTGATTGAATTAACTGATTGATTAGGTGATCGAATTGTTTGAATTGATCGAGTGCTATTGTAACTGGCGTTCGTATGATTGTGACGTGTTATTGAATTATTATTATTATTTTGCTATATTTGACTGACGTGCAGAGTCGGCATGCGTTTAATGGCAAGGTAAGTACTATGAGGTGAATTCATTATATTAGGAGTTAGAGTGCATATACTACTTGTTTGGGTACGCATTGGCTTACATGGGGTTTAGGGTATTACTTATTGAGACTCGTTCTTACGGTTATTATATAACCATTTCAGACCCCCGACTGTGAAGATGGCAGGAGTGCCCCTGCATTTTGGTATCCCGTATCGCATAGAGCGATCGATGATCGAATATCCCGTAGGGAACGGGGAGATTTACATTAGGTATCTTGCTACCGTATGGGTCGATGTAGGCGAGTATCATTTCCAGGTCTATCAGTACTTAGGTTTGTGTTTTTGGAACCCGTCTGGCGTGTACAGACCTCTTAGATCCTTCGACATCCCGTTCAATGGGTTAGGGCAGTGGGACCCTCAGCCAGCTGATGGGGAATTAGCGGGCCCCCAAGCCTTATCCGAGGCGAGTTCGAGTTCAGGCCATAGGCCGATCATCTGAAAGATAGATGAGCCAGATCTAATGGATGAGGAGCTGGTGGGCTAGGATTCTGATCCGGAGCCTATGGAATCGGATGGAGAGCCAGAACCTATGGAGCAGGATCCAGAGCTAGAGGAGGACGAGTCTGCGGAGGAGCCCGTAGATGCCGAGTTCGAGCCGGATTCCATGGACTTCAAGGACGAGTCCTCCGACAGCTCATCCGAGTCTTCGGAATTTAATCCGGACTGGGTGCCGTAGGGTTGAGCCAGCCACAGCTCTAGTTTGGTGGAATCGACACTTTTTGAGTTAGGAGTCCCCTTTAGTTTTTATATCCGACCGCCTGAGCCACGTATCCCTTTTTGATGTTAGTGGCTCTCTAACCCGCTTTTGATATATGTATAAGTCTGTACTGAATACTGTAAGTTTTCCCTGATTTTATTCTAAAAATGTTTGTTTATGATGTGATTGCTATTTTTGGTCATGGTTTTATTATGTACAGGTATTAATTGCTTCCACATGTGTATTATTATCTGATTTGGGTTTGGGTTGGCGACGTGTTCTGAGACGTCGCGTGCATTATGACCGATGGCGGGGTGTCGCGGGCTCGACGGGGCCCGGGGTGTGACAATGGCGGTGGTGTGAGGTGGTGAGGCGAGTGGCAGTGGTGTCGGTGAAAATGGGATCTAGAGACAAGAGAGACGTGGGGGTGGACGTGAGGGGAAGGGAGAATGATTGAACGTGAGAGAGAGGAGAGAAAGAAAGAAAGACTTGGTTCACATTCCTTCTTGCTCACCAAGCTGAAATGGTTGGCTAGGAGTTGAACTTGCTCAACAAGTTTGATTCCTTGGCGAGGAATGGAACTTGCTCCACAAGCTAGAATGCTTGGCTAGGAATTAAACTTCAAAGCCAAGTTTACCAATTATCATAAATTGCATTAATATGCAAGAAACAAAAGAAGAGAATGAAACTATCTTGGCCTTGTCTTTTTTAGTTGGGCGGCCAACAAAAGAAAGGGGAAAAGACAACTTTGCCAAAAATGTCTACAATTTACGTATTCTTGAATAGTAATTTTGTTTTCGATTTTTGCTTCTGAAATTGGAGTCGAAATGAGGATGTCATAACTTGTCGCAAACGTACCAGTTTAAGATTTTTAGTAGTCAAAATATTAATTTAAAGTAAATTTATCACACGTATATCAGTTTGAAGTTTTTTATAGTCAAAAAATTAATTTTTGGTAAAATTATCACAGATGTACCAGTTTGAAGTTTTTCATGATATTAACCGTTTTGTTTATGGGGTTTCTACGGTATTGTTTCACCAAAAGGTGGAAGTTGAAATACCTTCTACAAATATTGATGGATTAATGAGTAAATTGATTAACGATAGGAAGGGTTCTTTATTGATTTTTGAAGGGAGTAAATGACAAAAAATTTAAAGACACGAAAATTGGAGGCAATCATGACTAGCCATTTAAATTGCGGAAAAGTAAAAGTAAATATACACTTGCAAAGAATGTTGAAATCTGTTATTGACTTCCTAGCCGTATTTATAATTACAAGAAATTTTAATAACACTTAGCCCCAACCACCCACTAATTATATTTTGTGTTGATTGCCCACTATTGACGACTTTTTTGGTAAGTTGTCGATGCGCTTCAAGAAATTGATTGTTGTTTTCATTGATGACTTGTGCCATTCACCAAACTCTAATATTATCGTCTATCACTTGTCGATAATAATTAAAAGTTGATCTTATTTAAGTGTCAACATATGTCCACTTTTAAAGAATTGAACAATTCATCGATCATTTGATTCTTTTAAATTAGTCAGGAGTTATCTTATGCCCCTTGTTATCGGAAAATTTAATTTTTCCATGCCAAATTGCATCTTGAATTGTTTTCTTAAAACAGTACAGTTAATTATACTATGGCTCCATGAATGGTGCCACTTGAAATATTATTTGTTTACAAATCTTCTTTACATGAGATAATTTGACATTCTGTTAATTTTATCAGTCCATCTTTTAAAAGTAAAATTGAAATTTCGTCCAACTTGTTAATGTTGAATGAGCCACAGTCTTTTTGTTTTCTTTTATTCGGGCAGGCTTTAGAGATTGATAAACATAAGACTAGTCGAGCATCATCTTTGACACATTTATTTCAATGTTTTCATTCAAGTGAGATTCATACTCTAACTCATCATTGTTGCAACCTACCCTTGAGGGCCCATCCTTTCGGATGAGTTTAGAGATAATTGCTCAAAAGACGGTCCGATTTGGCGTTCCAAGAGATGGCTCATATCCATCATCTATTGGAGATCCAAATCAATCCATAAATTATAAGCGCGGGCTCTTTCACACCCATATCTCACATGACATTGGACATTTTAATTCTTTTAAGCCGAGGTGTTATTAGGAGTTGCCACTAACCATCATTGGGGGTCGGCTCAAACCCAATCAAAACACGGGAGTGTCAGCTCAATTCCTGTGCAACCAAAAAAATCTAGGAACAGGAACTTAATTACTCTAATATTTCTATTAGCGCCCTTTTGATATCTAACTAACGGAGGTCCAGTCATCGGGTTTGGACCTAGGCCAAATCTTCGGATTTGGATCGGATCGAGACCGACCCGGGTCCACGGCTAGACTGCGCTTGTCCAAGAGACCATTCTGGCAACTATAAAGCCCCAATTGGAACTACAAAAGCTAGGCCTAGCCCAATCCAAATAAAACCTGCTCCAAAATTGACTAAGCCTAAAGGCCAGCCAACGAACTAACTAAACCTAGGAAATAAGACAAAACCAGCCCAACCAAAAAGGCCAGCCCGCTAGCTGGCTAAACCGGCGAGCCAAACCCAACCCAGATGACCCAACTCAACCTCTTTCGGCGTCTATGTTAGTCGAGAGACAGCGGCATTGACCGGACTTTTGTGCCCGGCTACGTCGGGTGCTTGCCAGGTCACGGCCGAAAGCCATCTCACAAAAACCAGTCCTCTCCCTACGATAAGCATACCGACCGTGAGCTGGAGCTCCTGACCACAATTCGGCGCAAAAGAGAAATGGTTGATCGGCAAAATGAGAACATGGCGGAGGGGGAGAGCGCAGCGGCATCGCAAGCAACAGAAGAGTCAAATAGAAGCATCCTATGACTAACAAATTCCCAGAAGCAAACCAAACTCAGAGTAGCATATACAAATTTGGTTGAGGCATTTTGTCAAATACTTAGCGGGTGTCGACCGATAGAGCAAAACTGAGCCAATTGAGCCTCAACCTCGCAAGCACAATCATGATAACACCAAATGCGACACACAACAGCAGCCAGGGAAGGCTCGCCGAAGCTCAGAGACGAGTGCAAGCAGGCATCGGCAAGTCTCAGCCCCGGTTGGCCGAGGCCCCAAAAACAGAGCAATTAAGAAAATAACAGGGGGATCGGCGTAAGGTCCCCACCCGGCTCGGCGGCGGCCAGTGAGAGTGAGCTCGATAGATCTGATTACGTCCGGTTACCTTGCATGCCTCGAAGAGAGAATTCTTGGGAAATCAACCCTGTCGAATAGAAATGAGAAAAGACCAACCGTGGCTTCGACGAAGGGAAAGCAGCACGGCGGCGGTTTGTCAGTCGCAATTCCAGCGTGGTGGCCACTGGAGACCTCCTCTCACAGCTCGTCGCCCCTCACAATTCGTTCCATCTCCCTCTTTCCCTCTATTTCTCACGGCCCTGTTTTTTGTCCGAGCAAACCCTCCCCCGCCCCGCACAAAACACCCTGTGGCGGCCCCACATACACACACTCTCTCTCTCTCTCTCTCCCGTTCCTTTTAAACTAGCCAGATGGTCCTTGTTTGCCTCCACCTACCTCGCAGTTTTGATTGAGGCAGGTGGACCTGCTGCCGGCCATAATCGTCTAGCTGGAGTAGAGGCCATCCCCTCCTCTAACTGCCCTCTGCACTTCATCCTTACGTACAGAACAGCGGGTGTAGAGGGAAAGAGAGGGAGAGGGCCGGGCGGGGCCGGTCCAAGTGGGGGGAAAAGCTAGCCCAGCCTTTTTGTGGCCTAGTCAAATTGGGTCATGAAATTTTTTTGGAAAAATAACATAAACAGTTCATGAATTTTGTCACTATATACAATTTGGTCCATGAACTTTTAATTTGTTTAATATAGTTTTTGAACTTCAGACTAATGTTCAGTGTAGTCCCTAAATTTTTAATTTGTTCAATATCGTTCAATTCAGTCCTTAAATTATATGAAAATGTTCAATTTAATTCCTTGACTTGAATTAATGGAAAGGACTGCATTGAACATTTTCATATAGTTCAGAGATTGAATTAGACATGTACCAATAGTTCAGAAATGACATTGAACAGATTAAAAGTTCAGGGACGAATTGAACATTAGACTAAAGTTGAAGGACTATTAATTAAATTAAAATTTCAGGGATCAAATTTCATATTGGATCAAAGTTCAAGGATTGTTTGTGTCATTTTCCCAATTTTTTTTAGAAAAGAAAATATATTTTAATAAATTCTATTATTTATTAATGCAAATGCTTATAATGTTTATATGCCATGCAATTTAATGAAAGTTATGCAATTTAAATGAAACTTATTTTTTTTTAGGGGTTAAATATTAACCCATAATTTCTATGCAATAATTTATTAAGTAGGTCATCAAAATTTAGGTCTCAAGAAGCACATTGTCAACTAAACATATAAAATTTTGTTGTGGAAGCAACTTTATTAAGTGTAACTGCTTTACATCCTTTCACCAAGATGTCCTAAACAATAATGCCAAAGAGTAGACAAACTAATTGTATCTACTATAGTTGCAACCATATAATTGATATTGTCTCATTAGAGAAGATAAAGTGTATTCGTACGCTTTCTGTTTACTACTTCTCATGCCCCCGAGATTTTCTTTCACTCTTTGCATCCTTACCAAACCACATTGGTCAATTTTACTAGTTGAGATAAGATTTTTCTTCAACTCTCTAATATGTTTGGTTCAAGGTAAAACTAGACATTCTTCACCTAAGATGTTCACAATCACAGTTCCTTTTTCAACAATCGGACACGTGTTGCTGTTTCCTGCAACCACTTGCTTGAAATCTCCATTAGCATAATCAACAAATATGTCTCTTTGCAAGGTGCAATGGAAAGAAGCATTGAAGTAAATAAATCACTTATATGCCGTCAAGTCAAACTTTACAGACAAACACAAGTTCTCAAGTTCTCCAACAAATGTTTATAGCTAACCACATTAGCTCCTTAATTCGCATCCTGCTGCATCTTTTTGTAGACTTCACATTGAAATCTTCGATGTCTAGTCTGGCGACAAAACTAGTACTCATCTTTTGCAGCCTTTCTCTTTCCCTTTGATTGTAACCCGCTATGCCCGTTGAATTTTTCTTTGCTTTTATTTCTCCCACAGTTCTCCACTGCTAGTGCCATTAATGATGTAGATGCTGAAAAATTATCCCAAATTGAGACTTTCCTTTGCATCTCTTCATCCATGATGCTGCTCACAACATCATCATTCAGAGTCAAATCATCCTTCATGATGCTTGAAATTCCGAGCATTGCAATGTTGTAGCTTTTCAGAAAGGAACATAAAAATAGTAAAGATTGGAGCTTGATATCCATATTTATGCCTGTGAATTTTAATTGACCTTTGACTTGTGTGAAACTATTAGTATGCTCTAACAAAACCTTTGTCAGATAACTTCATATTAACTAATTTCTTCATAAAAAAATATTTGATTTGATGCGGACGTGGTGACACCTAAATTTTGATAACCTAGTTAGTCGTTTATTGCATAAAAAATTAAGGATCGATCCCGGCTCCTAGACAAAAGAAATAGTTAAATTGGTATAGATTAGGAGCTTTCGCATTAGAAGTTAGCATTGGACTAGAGGCGGATGGATTTAAGTGAAAGGTTATGTGCTTAATTGAATTAACTGAGTGAGCTCAAGAACTTAAAATTTGGTCCAAGCTCATTTATTATATAAGTTGTCGAAATTTGGGAGTGCCAAGGTGGAAAATTGGTTTATTTAAATTAAACTTGGCAAGGCAATTTTGGTTCCATGACAAAAGAAAAGGAAAAGATAAGCATTAGTCTTCAGAATATTCGTTCTTTACTCAGCCATTTGAAGGAATAAATAGTGTGGGCAAGATTTGGCCGAGAATGAAGATATTTGCTTATCTGCGAGAGGAAAGAAAAGATTTGTTTTTAAATTGAAAGTTCATCTTCCTCGCATAACTCTGACACTGAGAAGGAGGAGGCCACACAATTCATAATTCACGGCCAAAATTCGTGAGTCAGAGCATAGAGAGAGGAAGTGCAGCACGCCCGAGAAGAGAAAAGAGAGGAGAGTGTGGGCCGCAGCTTTTTACAAAGAGATAGCACCAGAGAGAGGAAATTCACGGCAGTTCTTCATCAACACCTCATAACTTCATGCACACGAAGTCTGGATTCAAGTGAAGTTTTGCTACTGTGCTTTCGACACCTCACCTTGCTGCACCCTCCACAAGCTGCCACGCACGGTCTTCAAAATATCATCGCTTCTCAATATCCTAGCGAGTACTCCCGGCGCCAAGCAGCTGATTGAGAGCCCAAGCCACCGTGACAACGCCAAGACCAGCAACTTCTGCAAGCGATCCCAGCAAACTTACCAGTCCTGACGAAATCCCGCCGATTGGTGTAGCGTTACTCCGTTTCTTCACCAAACTTGAACTCTGTTTCGCAGGTTTTACAAGAACTCCAAAGCACTGCCATGCCACCGCATCCCCGCAAGTTTTGGCCAAGACACCACGTAGCCAAGTACACCGCGAACACCACTATTGGCCACAGCAATCTGAGCTGTCCCTTCAAGTTGGAATATGAAAACGCTATCCAGGTGATATCGCAAATTAGGTAAGAATTTTCATTAATTCAATTTCATATATTTTGTTGCCTAATGGGTGAAGTCGCAATCTTGTTTGGACCTTTCAACAATAATACCATATCCATGAAAATTCCCAGATAGCCTTTAAATTAAGAATTATTTCCCAATTTCATAACGTGCTATGATTGCCAATTTGATCTCCCACTCGAGATATGATTCGCGATCGCACGGAAAATCGTCAATCTGATCTCCCACCCGAAAAACGATTTGCAATTGTGTGGAAAAATTGGCCAATCCGATCTCATGCCCAGGATACTATTCGTCATTCTATCGTTTCTAAATTTGTACGGATATCGGTAATATTTCTTGTGTGATATGGTGTCGTGTTGATTTGATTATTATTTTGTTCTATTTGATTTGAATTGCTCTTGTTTTTCTCAAAAAAATCCAAAAAAAAAAAAAAATAGATACAATTGAAGTAGATTATTTTTAGGATAGATTGCATGTTAATATTAGGGAATTTAATTAATTTCAAGTTTCATAAAAAATACAAAAAATAATAAAAATAAACATGTGCATGTCATATAGATTAATTGCATAATGCTTGCATCATCATTGCCATGTCATTGCTCCATGTCATGTTGTGTGTCTCCTTGCTACGACATTCACATATGCTATGTCGCATATCATTTTATCATGTCATTCATAACTTGCCACGTCATTCCTAACTTGCCATGTCATCATGTATGACATGTCATTACTTGCATATCATTTAGTGATTATATGTTAGGATCATGAAATAGCGTGTCATGTTAGAATAGGCATGCTTTGTATGTCATCGCATTACAGTAATTGCATTACATGCATTGCATATAGGTTAGTTCTCATTTAAATAAAAGAAAATCCTAAAAAAGATTTGAGTGAAATTGCATGTTAATTAAAATCGTTTTTAGGATGATTATATGATTTTCTAGCTAACATTGCATATGCTTTTGTTGTTTCAAGGTAGGTTTTCCTCCTTATCTTTGCAATTTGTTTACTGCTTTGCATTATTGAGTGTTAAATAATGGTTGCGTACCTGCATGATCACCTTACATGTTAGCGAATAGGATAGAATTAATCTAAGCTGCTTGTCAAAATATTTTGGAAAATAGAAGAGAAAGGTACTGAAAGGGCATTAAAGTAATTTAGCATAATCAAGTCCTTGAATTCATAATATCTGGTTTGTAGGAGTAAAGTAGAACTCTCGATACTTTACTTGGTTTTCTAATCAACCTATCAAAAAATAGATTAGTGGCAACTCCAAAATCAAAATGATTTGCATGTTAAGAATTTGAACCTTAAGACGTGAATTGGTATAGGTTCGGGATAGCCCAAGTTAAGTCTAGGCTTGATAATCTATTAGCCAAATCCCTTGGTGATGCAACTCGAGGATAGGTCGCGACAGGACGGCTTCTCATATATATATATATATATATATATATATATATATATATATATCTATTTAAATATCCATGGCATCTTTTGTAGTCCTTGCTTTTGCAGTGTGGCACCCTATCTTTTTTGTCAGCCTTAGATGAATTGGACCTAATGCCTTTCGATCAAGAATTTTCCATCCTGATTTTGCTGTAAGATCCACTTCCACGATAAGGGTATAGATATCTTTTTGATAAAGATAGTTCTCAGTTTGGAGTTTCCACTATCCGAAATTCTACCCATGGAACTTATCAATTCTGATTTTATGTTATACCATATCATTTGCTTTTAATCCAACGTCACCGAAAAACCATTGGTGTTCTCGATTAGCCAACCCAAGCTCTGATATCAGTTATTAGAAAGCGCACACTGATTGCAAAAATTTACTATAGGCAAAAAATCCACACTAACAAATAATAATAAAATAATAGAATCCGAAAAAAACACTAGAAAATTTGTTATCAAACTTAACCCAAACCTGAGCTACGTCTCCACGCAAAGGCATTCTACAAATCTACTAGATTTTGAAAAAAGTGAGAATGAAATGATAATCTTCTCTTAAGATCAGAGCACAAAGAAATTAAGAACACTAATAGAGAAAAACTCATTTTTTCTTCACTCATTTTTTCTTTTCTTCGCAGCTCTCATGATGTCTACTATATATGAAGGGTAGCTTTTAACCTAAAAGCAAAAAGAAGAAAAGCTAACACTTAAGCTTTTAGAACAATTGTCAATGATTTTATAAAATCTCATAGTCTCTTGCACTCCTACCTTCACTCTCAACCTCGATTCTGCTCTATTCAGTACGTGGGAAGTGAGGTCGTGAATGAGCTGCATTTTGAGCGTTCTCTCTCAGTGTCCTTTGTGGACGAGAGTGAGATTGAGAAGTCCAGGCCGGTAGAAGAAGACAGATAACTACGTTAAAGGGAAGTTCAAAGAAACCATAGCTGGGCATCTGACTTCATTTCCACTGGAAGTCAAACTCAACTACATTTTCTTTTCTGCGTTCTCTCTCTTTCTTTCTTTTTGCTTGTTTTCCATCGTTTGCTTCTCTCTCTCTCTCTCCAAAATGTGGCTTCATCCTCAAATGCTTAAGGTGTTTATGTTGGGTTTGGCCGAAAGATAGGTGTTTTGTGTGGTCTCTGGTTGCAAAAAGAAACAAAAGTTGGTGATGGTGAAACCAAACTTATTCTGATTCACCGGCTGTGGAGCGCCCCCAAAAAATGGGAGACAAACGAAAATCCGAACCGCATTGACCCAACTTGAATTGTGTTTTTGGTTCGGGTCTAATATGGTTCGATTCTCAGTTTGCGTTCACAGTGAAAGCATACCCAAATAAGTCGGTTCGGTTCAAGTATCACAAAAATTCGAGCCAAACCAAACTGTTGACAGCTCTAATGGATTGTGATTCTTTACTTCTTTTCCATTTACTGTGTGTAGGAGAAATTTTATTTGCGGGTAAAATTTGAAGGGACCTAAAATTGTGACAAAACTCACTTTTTGTTTAAACATATGGAATACGAATAGATTGGTAACTTCTTTATGCATGGTAGTCCGTAATTTTTGGTTTAGAAAAGTAAATTTCAATATATTGTATAATTGTTAAATCTAATGAATAAATTACAACACCGTTGGTAGCTTTTTCTTCGTTGGAAAAGTAAGCAGGTATTCATTAGTAACTATAAATTTTTTCACCTGTTTGGTTGACTTTTCGTTAAGGAAAAGTAACTTTCAACCCATTATATAAACGAAAGGTTAATCTTGCACGTGGTATTTTCATAGGAAGAAGTAAATAATTCTAATTGGCAATTTCTATATCTTTTTATATTGAAGTACGAATCTGTCTTCGATCAGTGATATTTTAAAAAAAATGGCAAATTTCTGCGGAGAAAAGTGACAAACTAAAATGGGACGCACGACGTTTTCTTTTGTCCTGAGAACATAATTTCCACTTGGCCCGTTGTACAGGTTATTAGGGAAGACCTTTGGTTTATTAATCTTAGGATTCCAATTGACAGTAAGTTCAGCTGAAATTCTTGCGCTCTTTGTGGGAAATGAAAAGTTGAAACCTAATATTGAGAGATCGGATTCATTAATTGTGGGTTTGGCTCTGTAGAAAATAATTTTTTAAGTTGACTGATGGCTTGTGGATCTGAAAATCGAAACCCAAGAATGACAGATAGAATTCATGAATGTCCTCTATATTACCTAACTCAATCAAATGTTATTATGGAAAATAGTAAAGAGTAAGGTAAGTCACACTGTTTGCAGTAGAGATAACATTATAGAGGATTTCTAATAGATTTAAACAAGCTTAAGAACAAGTTGTCATCAGAAAATGAAGCAAAGAAGATTTTTTTTTTCATAAGTAAGAGGGCAGAGAGAGACGATTGGCATAAATACCCTTCCATTCATTACCACAAGAGTCTCACACTCATTACGAAAGATTCTGTTTGAATCATAACTTATTAGTGTAGTTATCGGTGTATGAACCCGTAGCAGTAGCTATATTTACGTTCCAAAAGTCAGGAAGCTTGTAGGTGGCATATGCACAAGGCACTGCCTAACTGGAGGTTCGCTCATGACATGAGTTGCACTTGGGACCTTACGGAGAATAGTGTGATCCGTTTAGTACGAGTATATAGCAAAACCAATAAATAATAGACAAAACCGCTTTGTTAATTAGGACAACATTAAGAGAAGACTTGTTCCCCGGGATTACGGAGTCAATACAAAGGAAAGACATCTTTTATACGTACATATGTGTATAGTAACATCGTACATAAAACTGTGAGAAAGACGAGAGCACTCTACAATCGCATGTTTCTTGTCCTGGAATCAATGTTAGACTGTGAATAAAACCCTAGACCAGGAACAGTTTCCTCTTACCTCACTCACAAACTCTTCAATTAATTCTTGTTTTGAATCATTCAAATTAATCTTCGGTTGCCAGCAAGTTGAAAACCGAGGACGATGAACTGTAAAACGCATTTACACCCATGACTGGAACTAAATCGGCGCATATTCCTAGACAACCCTAATTTCTATATGCTTAAAAATGACCACGTCTCAGCACGGAGGACGGAAGTAGCTAGATGTTATTTAATTGAATATACACATGGGTGCTCCAGCCTATATATATGCCGGCATGGATCATGAAGGCATTATTGAGGACGCTCTTTTTATTTTTTCCCTCTGTCGCTCAGTAGTCCTAAGTCCATGAGGTTAGTACTGAGGACTCTCTCTGTGTTTTCCCCTCTGACGCTCGTTAGTCCGCTCTTTCTATTTTTTAGACCGTCGCTCATTAGTCCTAGCTCCTACACAGACACCAATCAAAATAGGGAATTTGAAACGTCGAACCCAGAGCAAGGTGCCGCACGAACTTCCAAGCAAGTTCAAAAGAGCATCAAGAAACTTAATGAGGCCAGTCAGAAGCTAGAAGAGCGTATTACGATTCTCACCAGTAAGATTCCCGATTTCGTGAATTTTTACTTCATCTTCCAAGGTGTGATCTTTTCTTCTGTTATGTTATCCTCGACAACGATCAAATGCGATCTGAGATGGATTCCATGCGCCCTCTCTCTGCTGGTTTTCATACTCAACTTCGTTGCGATTAACAAAAACATCCTGAAGTTACTGGAGTGCTACGAACAGTTGGACAGAAACTGGGAGCAACTGGACTGGCTGAGGCGGGCCGTCCACGACATTGGTAGTCCTTCTGGCGGCTCCTGTGAGTGGCCGGTGCAGCCCAAAGGACATAGAACCTCGCGAGGATGCTACACCATATATTATTCGACACTGCTGTTGCTTTTGGTGTTTACGGGTGTAATGTTATATGGTTGCCACCAATTTGAGTGTCGTCACTAATGTAATCACAAAAGATCAATGTGACTCTTACAAAATGTAAGATTAGATCACACGTTAGTATTTTTGGCGTGTAGACTTGTCTGTCGATCATATCTGGGTCAAAATTACGTAGATGTGGCCTGGTTGGTTTCCATTTGCAAATGCTTCTTGCGTGTTTTTAATTAATTAAACCTGGACCTAAAAACTGTGCTTCCATTGTAAAAGATTGAAGTTTGCATGGGGCAAAATACGAAATGCCTGGCAATGGAAAAACTGAAAGGAAATTGAGTCAGCTTGTTTAACATTCAAAGTATAGAATACCCAAGTTGATTATGTAAAATGAAAGGGCAAAATGACATTATAAGTGCCATAACTTATATATGGAGATCACTTTGGTGCCATAACTTTTTTTCAGATTTTGGTGCCAAGTCGGAGAAAAAACGATCACTTAAGTGTCACAAGTTTTTTTTGGATCACTTCGCTAAAATTTTTGAAAAAAGATCATTTAAGTGCTAAATTTTTTTAAAAATGATCATTTAAGTGCTAAAATTTTTGAAAAACGATTACTTAAGTGCCAATCTCCGGCGAGCCACATCAGCCTCATAAATTAATAAAAAAAATGCCACGTCGGATTTCCGGCGAAAAATTGTGTACAGCACCGGAGTTGGCACTTAAGTGATCGTTTTTAAAAAATTTTAGCATTTAAGTGATCGTTTTTAAAAAAATTTAGCATTAAAGTGATCCAAAAAAAACTTATAGCATCAAAGTAAGCGCCGTACACAAGTTATGACACTTGTAGTGTTCTTTTGCCAAAATGAAAGGAAATTGAGTCAGCTTGTCAACATTCAAATTGAGTGAGCTTGTAAAATGAAAGGAAATTGAGTTAGCTGATTATGTAAAGTATAGAATACCCAAGTTGATGTAGTAGATGGATGCCATAAAACGTCTTCTGAATTTTACCCTTGGAAACTGAGTCAGCTTGTTTAACATTCAAATGCACAAATGATATTTATTAAGATAGACTGGTATAAACAAATTTTACAACTTATGTAACTAGTACGTGGAATAGAAAATTTTGAAATAAAATCATAAAAATTACTCTGGCTCATTGCAGAAGTATTAATGACTCGCATAACCTTCATTTTGCATTCAAAGTTGTTCTTTTCTGGCCAAATTTAGAGTGTATAAGTAGAACCTACATTTCTCCCTTTCGTTTTAGTTTGTTCGTTGATTGTTAATTTGTGACATCCTGAAATTTGCCTAATTGGGATTTATGAAATGAATGATTTTATTAACATACTTGTAATCAGTTTTCGCCCGAAACTGATCATTCTAAGGATACTAACCATTAGGGAAAGGCTAACTAGGGATTTAAATTTGTGCGACTAAAAAAAATTCGATCGTAAACTGATTTTCGACTATGGAATCGTCGATATGACATTTTGAGCCAATGTAGGCCGATCTTAGGATAGTGATGGCCTGATTCGTCATTGTCATACGAGTGGATTACGGGTGATTCCGTTTGACCACGAAATGAATTGACGAATGATCCAGAACCTATACCGAACGATTGTGCCCACCGGAACTAGCAATTGATCCTTGCAATTTTATGACAACGGAGGTCGTCACGATTCGAATGAACTTGTACGTGACTTGATTTAGTATCAGTCATGGGTCAAATAGGCGAATTTCCCCAAAAGCTGCCCGTTAGTCTGAGACACGCTCAAGTTACGCTATATAAAATTCAGTTATTAAATTAGAGACCTAATTGAGCATTGGAAATTAGGAAGTCACGACAAGACATTAGGACGACGTTGTGGTTGGAACGTACAGCTTTGGATTATTCCGAATTCTTCAGAAAAGCTGAATTTCGGCGAATGATGGAAAATGACCGTTTTACCCCTGGAGGTTTATTAAGGCAAAGTGTTAAAGGGGAAGGGCATTTTGGTCATTTTTCCCTAATTTTTGAATTGGACAATTTTGCCATTGGAATTTTATGAAATTCCCAAATTGCCCTTGGATATTTTTGGAAAAGATTAGATCGTGGCCGTCGATCTCAGGATAAGAACGAATCTTGACTGTCGATTGGATTTGTGAGAGAAGGGCAAGATGGTAATTTTGGCAAAAGTGGTCAAAATTGGACTATTTAGACCAAAGACTCTCTCTCTCTCTCTCTCTCTCTCTCTCTCTCTCCTCATTTCCTCTCTCTCTCATTCGGCTCTCTCTCCTTTCTCTCCCCACTGAATCCTTCCCCTTGGTTGTGCCCTTGCCGCACCGCCGTCCACCACACCATCGCCGGTCCCGCCACCCAGCTGAGCAGAGTCCCCCACACCTTCACGCCGCCGTTCCCTTTCTCTCTCTCTCTCTCTCTCTCTCTCTCTCTCTCTCGGTCATGAGGAACCAGCCACGCCCAAGCCAAGCTGCCGCCGATTGTCGCCACCGCCGCAAGTCGCTGTGAGACCGCCAGCTTACCGCCACTTTCCGCTCTAGCCGAGTTAGTTTAGAGTTTAGGTAAGTCGTAATCTAAACCATATTTAGTATGTCAAGTAATTTCGGACCCGTTTAGATGCGGATTAGTATAGTTTTAGGGGCGGATGGATTAGCAGGCCTTAGGAATGAATTTGGGAGATTTTGGTGGAAATTTAAAGGCCAAAGGCGGGCTATGAGTGGCTGAATTGTATGCTATGATGTACTGTTTGGGATGAAAATTGGGTATTTGGATCTGGCGATTAATTGTGTAAAAATGTCGTGAAGGGCCGGAATTGATTTGCTGTAGTTTGGAAGTGGAAAAATGGTAATTTGTATGTTGGTTGTGTGTTTGTGAGGTGGCTGAATTATAGTATGGTAATTGGATGCGATTGCGTGCATTTGATTGATGTTTGAGTGTGTGCACGTGTGAGAATCGAGGTGTGCGACGCGCGTGTGATCACTAAAAATCCTTGAGGCGTGTTTACATGAGGTACAAATAAAATGTATAGCATGTGAGCATGTACGTGTGATCACTAAATCCCTGAAGCGTGTTTACGCAGGGAATTGAACCGGCCTAAGGCATGTTTATGCGAGTCGTGATACGATTGTGGAATCAAACCGAGACGTGTGATGCTTGGGGCGAGATCGTGTGAGCCTGAGGCGTGTTTATGCGGACTGAGAGAAGTGATTGAGAATGAGACGTGTGGTATGGCAAGTGAAAGTGAAATCCAGCCTGAGGCGTGTTTACGCGGGTCACGATAAGAAAGTGTGAGCCTATGGCATGTTTATGCCGGTTGAGAAAGTGATTGAGTAAGTGTTAGTCCAACGAGACAAGTTTAATGAAAATGACGTGATGGTGCGTGATCGAGTGTGAATATGGGCTAGAAATGTGGTGTGATCGATGTGTGTTTTGGCATGGAAATAGGTATGGTTTGGGAAATGCGTGTGGTTTAAAATGTGTGTGAGATTTGAATGTTATGTTTGTGAATTAATGTGCAGGCGGGGTATACAAGAGTCCAGTAAGTGCGATTGCGTGGATAGTGTTTGTTTGTATTGCTCGTTTGCGTGTCTGAATTTGTCTAGAATATGTGGTAGCCTAGATAGGGTTTAGGCTGTAACTTATTGAGAAGTGTCTTATGGTTGTTTCAAACAAACCATTTTAGGGCCATCGCCTGAGCTATGAACCTCCCGCCGCTACCGCCGCAGCATTTTGGGATCCCCATGCACACCAACCATGAGGTCGTAGAGTACCCTGTAGGTGATGATCATACCTGGATTAGGTATACATTAGTGGTATGGGTAGATATAGGTCTATCTCTCTGGCAGACTCATTCATATACGGCATGGATGTTTAGGGACGGGTGGATAAGTTTGGATCGAGGATTCGATGTACCCTTTGATGGAGTAGGGGATTAGGATTTGATGGCCATACCCCCTCCCGATGGGGAGTTGACTAGTTTGGAAGCTAGTTTAGCTCAGTCAGGGCACCAGCGTATCCCTGCAGCGCCTGAGCCCACAGTAGTAGTGCCGGATCCTGAGCCAAAAGAGTCCCAAGTAGGGTACGACTCGATGGACATGGATATGAGTATAGAGCCGGAGCAGGAGGACGAGTCAGCAGAGGCCCCAGAGGAGGAGCAGGAAGAGTTTGAAGACGAGGAGAGGATTAAGGTTTAGATCGAGTCAGGTAATGAGGGAAATCCGATTGAGGTTGGACCTGATTCAGAGTCATCGGATAAGCACGAGTCTGAGGAGGGATCAAATGATGATGCTGAGGTTAGCGAGTCTGAGTGGACGCCTTCGAGAGGGTGTAGGGGCTAGTTCTGGGAGCGGAGTGATGGTCTAAAAGTGTTCCATTTTTAGATAGTGCTGATCTAGGGTGCTGATCTTTTTGTTTTGGAAGTTAGTAGTTACTGGTTTGGTGTGCCTGTAAATTATAGTGGATATTGTGAATCTTTGAAAGTGTAATATATATGCTTGGTGGTTTGGTGATTCCTTATTCCTGGTAGTCTCCAATTTTATTGTTTGGGATTTTACAATGGTTTCCACCACAATTAAACTCTGATAGGTTCGTTTCGGTCGGCGACGTTTCCTGGAACGTCGTACTGATTCAATCAAAGAGAGGGATGTCGCGAGCTCGTTGGGGTTCGGGGCGTAACATAATTTTTGAAAGAATATATTTTCAAGCATCTCTTGTCAGAAGAACCAAATTTTTGATTGGTGTGTTACATAACACGATCATCAACGATATTTACTCTTAGTTTATTTTTATGTAAGCGATGTCATCTTTATAACTCATCCATTTCGGGCCCTCAATTAGACGGTTAAAACAAACCTGGAGTACGCTACAAACATCACACCATCGTCAATCAAGCAATTTTTAACGGTGGTGTCACAGATTTTTTGTAGAGCCTTTTTGAGTTGTAATACCCAGTTGCTTCTACCAGGGTCTTCAAAACCGAGAGGTTGCTCTAAGTACACTTTTACTTTGATGTAAGTGTTTAAAAAATGCACTTTTTACATTCATTGGATATTCGGTTCCAAAAAAAAAACATGCATTTGATATTAAAGTCATAATAAAAGGCAAAAGCAAGTAATAATCTGATTGCTTTTAATCTAGCCACAGTTGCATAGATATCATCATAATTCATTCATTCATTTGAAAATAACATTTGCTACAAACCTGACTTTATTACGTATTATTATACTTTTGTCACCCAACTTGCTTCAAAATTACCTATTTTGTTCCTATCACATAATGGTCATTAGGTCTTGGCAAAAGCTCAGAGATTCCATTTCCTTGATATAATTCAATTCCTCTTGTATAGCTTCGTTCCAGTTTTCATCTACTAATGCTTCTTCAACTCTTTTTGGTTCCATCTCCGAGATGAGTGCTAGGGTGTTCATTAGTTCCTTGGACCATAATCGGGTTTTAAATTCCTTCGGCTTTATCACCAAGCAATTGCCCTTTCGAATGGCTTGACTTGTGCCTTGATAATCGTAGTGGGTTTGATCCTTCGTTTTTCTCTAGGTATATCTTGACCGATGGAGGTAGGTGCTTCTACCTGCTGAACATGTTCATCCTCCACGATAGTTTTTATTGGTCGTTGATTTTCCTTAAAACTGACATTAGTTGGTTTTTCTGCAAACTTTTTGCTAAATACTATATATGGTTTGCTAGTAGTAGAATATCCAAGGAAAATACCTCCTTCCACTTCTGCATCAAACTTGGCAGTATTGTCATTCGCATTTTAAGAATATAGAACTTATGTCCAAAAACGTGAGAGTAAGAAATATTTGGTTTTTTTTAAAAGATAACTTATAGGGGTTTTCCCCAATCAATTAACTTAGGAAAACTTGGTTTATGATGTGACAAGCAGTTGCTACTTCTTCAGCTAAAAAATATGAAGGAATACCATTTTCTCTCGATATGGCTTTTGACAGGACTAGTAACGACCAATTTTTCATTTCAATAACTCCATTTTGCTTGGAGTGTAGGGAGAAGAAAAATTATGTTTTAAATCATTTTCATCTCAAAAGTCAGAAAAATTTTGATTTTCAAATTCTTCCATGTGATCAGTTCTAATAAAAGAAATAGTATGATCTTTTTCATTTTGAACCTTTTTTTTGCAAATTCTACAAAGGATTGAAATGCTTCATGCTTATGTGCCAAAAATCGAACCCAAGTAAATTTAGAGTAGTCATCTACTATTATAAAATAATATCTCTTACCATTGAGACTTACGCTTCGAGTAGGTCTGAATAGATCTATGTGAAGTAGCTGCAAAACTTGATTACTAGACAAAGTTCAGGGATGTAAATGAGTTCCTTACTTGTTTTCCTAGGAGCATCCCTTACAAAGATTAGTCTTTCCATATTTTAATTTAGGTAAGCCGCGAACTAGCTCTTTCGTAGATTGTTTAGAATTTGTTTCATACTAAGTTTTCTAAGTCATAGTTCACTTTCATCTTTAACAAAGACAAGGCACTTGATAGAATCAGATTCCATATCTAAAAAATAAATATTATTGTGCCTTCTCTAGTAAATGCACACGATTTGTCTTTACTTACCCCGATGCATTTATTTTCTTCTAAAATGATTCTTTATCGCATAATTGACTTTTGCTTATTAGATTATAGTTGAGTCCTTTGACAAGAGATACATATTCAATAACTAGATTTGCCAGCTTGATGATCCCTTTTAGAACAAACTTACCTTTTCTATTTCCTCCATTGACTTGGGTGAGGCTTATAAATTTGGTAGAATCACCAATCGTATGTCACAAGCACCCACTGTCAAGATACCATTTTCTCTTTTTTCTTGTGCCCTCAAAGAATAAATTTATCTCTTCTTCAATACCCAGACGAGCTTGGGGTCTTTTTTCAGATGATTCATCAAATTTCCAATTGATTCTTTTTGCCTTTTTTTTTTTTTCAATCTTTTGGACATTGTTGCTTAAAGTGACTTATAAAATTCGAGCACTTATAAAATTGTTGACCGAATGGTTTAACAAATGGCTTTCCATAGTGATTTTTATAATATATGGTTGGGAAGTTTTTTCCTTAATCTCTCCTCCACTTTAAAACGTTTTTGGATCCCACTTCCCTTTTTGAAACCTAGACCAGATTTGTTATACAAAAATTTTTGCTCTTCTTTAACCGAGGAAATTTGCCTACTTAAATCAACGATTTTTTTCTTCTTTCGAATCGTCTTGTTGTTTTAACTTGGGAATATCTTTATTTAACTTAGAAATCTTTTTTTTAGGACTTTTTATGCTCGTCATATGGCTCTTTCTGTAAATCTTCCATTTCCTCACAATTAAATTTTGAGAAAGTTAATGTAGGGGTTCGACGTAGGGTTTCACAGTTGTTAAAACGCAGTGGAATATATTTGTAAACCAAAACCCTAGAACCCTAGATAGGATCCGTGTGTATATTGAAATCGAGATAAAAGTTCGATACATACCTTTTGCAAATCGAACGTAAATTGGCAATTGATTGTGTGTCGATTAGCATCTCAAGTGTTGCGCCTCTATCGGTATCCACACACACGAACAGAAGTCTCTAACGATCCAAGTGCTTGCTGAAGATCGTGAAGTTCCTTTTCTTCAATGCCTTTGATTTTCAATACTCTGTCAAAAAAACCCTAGACAGAGAACGATTCTCTATCTATTTATACAGCCTCATTATCTAGCAGAATTAAAAGAAGTGGGCTAGGCGATTTGGGCTCGCCAAACCATCCACCTTCAATCGTACATTTAATCATTATTTCATAACGCGCACGACCGCGTAAATAAATGAAATAGGAGAATAAATTAAAATCTACTTCTTATTTTAAGTAAACCTGGCACATAGAAAATATTAACTCAGTTCGCTTTTGTATGCGACCTTGTAGGTTCACTAAACATTAGCAATGTGTTCAAAATCCTTTTTGGCTCACAAGTCATAAGCGCTCTCTAGCAAGACATTATGACTACCTAAGTATAGTGAAGGTTGATTTTCCGACACAACCTAATCCACAACTAATATTAGAGTATCAACATTGATTGATTCCTAGGGCAGACTACTAACAGTTAACCCTTCTTCCTCAGATCGAATGTTGGCCATTAGAGAGAGGTCTGCCCACTATTCAAGGCTTTTTTCTTCTTTCAAAATTTCCTTTTCTTTTCTTGAGCAAGGGGCAATCAAGCTTGATATGCTCATGTTTCCTGCACTCAAAGCAAAAAACGTCGTTATCTTTGTTGTCCTCTCTGTTCTAGGAGAATTTCTTTTTATCGGGTTCCTTTGTTTGCTTCTTGCCCTTAAATTCCTGCCTTTCCTCATGAGGTTTTGGAACATTTTTGTCAATAGAGCCGTATCTTCATCTTCATCTTCATCATCTTCATCCTATGATGTTGAGTCATCTGTAATAAATGTGTCAGCCTTCAACGCAATGGACTTTTGACCTTTTTGGTCATTTTATTCATTTTGATGTTCAGCTTCATAGGCCATGAAGGTTTCTATTAGCTTGTCCATTCATAAAGACATGATCCTTAGTGTCTCGCGAGTGGAGGCCTTACATGATTCCATTACTATGGGAATGCTCTCAGCAACTTGTTTACATTTTCTATGTTAGTGTATGTCTTCCCTTGATAGGCAAGGTCATTCATAATCTTAGGATACCTCACAAGTATCTATGTAATTGTTTCAACTTCAACTTGAAAATCCATACTTTCCCACTAGTATGTTCATCTTCGTCTCTCTGACTTTATCAGTTAATTCAAAAGAAACTTGACGTAAGCATGTAGAACATAGATGGATAGAATGGTAACTTCTTTATATGGGGAAAATTGTCAAATCAGTCCTAAACCTATTGTGCGGCGGCCAATTCAATCCTAAACCTTTTAAGTTTTCCAATTCAGTCATAAACCTTTTAAATTCTTGCCAATTCAGTCCTTCCAGCCAATTTTGGCCGGTCGGCGTTGACGTGGCCGCCGACCGGCACTGGCCGTCCGGTCAACGATGACGTGGCAATTTTATTATTATTTTTTTTATTTTTTTTTTTTTTCTGCTCTCTCCCCTTTGGCCGGTCCGGCGACCGACGGACGGCTAGAGGGGAGGGCCGACGAGGCGAGGCCGACCTCGCCTCGCCCAGCCTCGCCGTCGCCTGGGTCACGACGGTGGCGAGGCTTGACCTCGCCGTCGCAACACAGGCGACGGTGAGGCTGGGCGAGGCGAGGTCGGCCTCGCCTCGCCGTCGTGAGCCAAGCGACGGTGAGGCTCGACCTTACCTCACCGTCGTGACCCAGGTGACGGCGAGGCGAGGTCGGCCTCGCGAGCCAAGCGACGGCGAGGCTCGACCTTGCCTCGCCGTCGCCTAGGTCGCGATGGCGACACAAGGTTGAGCCTCGCCGTCGCTTGGCTCGCGACGGCGAGGCGAGGCCGACCTCGCCTCGCCCAGCCTCGCCGTCGCAACCGAGGCTCGACGAGGCGAGGTCGAGCCTCGCCGTTGCCTGGGTCGCGACGGTGGCAAGGCTCGACCTTGCTGTCGCAACCCAGGCGACGGCGAGGCTGGGCGAGGTGAGGTCGGCCTCGCGTCGCCGTCGCGAGCCAAGCGACGGCGAGGCTCGACCTCGCCTTGCCGTCGCGACCCAGGCGATGGCGAGGCTCGACCTCGCCTCGCCGTCGCCTGGGTCGCGACGGCGACGCGAGGTCGAGCCTCGCCGTCGCTTGGCTCGCGATGGCGAGGCGAGGCCGACCTCGCCTCGCCCAGCCAGGGGCCGGTGAGGCTCGCCGATCCTCCCCTCTGGCCGGCCGCCGGTCACCAGTCGCCGGATTGGCCAGAGGGGAGAGAGCATAAAAAAAAAAAAAAAAAAAGGAAAAGAAAAAGAAAAAAAATTAAAAAAATTGAAAAAAAAATAATAAAAAATTGCCACGTCAGCGTTGACCGGACGGCTAGCGCCGGTCGGCAGCCACGTCAGCGCCGACCGGCCAAAATTGGCTAGAAGGACTGAATTAGCAGGAATTTAAAAGGTTTAGGACTGATTGGTAAACTTAAAAGGTTTAGGACTGAATTGGCTACCGTACAATAGGTTTAGAACTGATTTGACAATTTTCCCTCTTTATATGGTGGTTAGTAACTTTTGGTTTAGAAGAGCAATCTCATACATATTGTCAAATCCATGGACCTAAGTAAGTTCTTAAATTGATTCGTCTGAACTTTAAGACATTAAACTTTGGGTGTATTCCCTGAGGAGAGGGAAGAAAAACTTTTCTCATCAAATTAGGGGGGCTAAACATATGGACACTAGCACATTTAAATATGGAACGCAATCCTGTCAGTCCACCAGATGTATGCACTTAGATAGGCGAGGCAGTCTCAGTTAGAAACTTAGGCTTCCCCTGCTTTGGTAGTAGTTATTGAGGTACCACCAAA
This sequence comes from Syzygium aromaticum, assembly GCA_024500025.1. NCBI lineage: Eukaryota > Viridiplantae > Streptophyta > Magnoliopsida > Myrtales > Myrtaceae > Syzygium > Syzygium aromaticum. The sequence continues at coordinate 10,786,726 of CM044889.1, read as the reverse complement.
GATTCGAGGCAGACCCCTCATCCAATGAATAAATTACACCGCCATTGCTAGCTTTTTTTTTTTTTTAATTGGAAAACTAAGCATGCAATCATTAGTAACTAATAATCTTTTCACGTGCTTGATTGATTTTTTCCATAAGGAAGGGTAGCTTTCAACCTATTATAAAAATGAAAAATTAATTGTCCACGTGGTCAGTAACTTTTCATATGAAAAAAGCAAATAATTATAGTTAATAATTTCTAGATATTTTACATTTTATCGGGGATCTGTATTTGATAAATGATTTTCTAATAAAAAAGGGCAAATTTCCACAGGCTACTAGGGAAGGACCTTTGTGGGCAATTAATCTTAGGATTCCATCTGAATGTAAACTCCGGCTAATTCGCCAAAGATGCTTGCGCTCTTGGTGTAAAATGAACAAAAAAAAAAATAAAAATTGAAACCCAAGAATGAGAGATCGGATTCATTAACTGTGGGTTTTGCTGCGTTTAAAAATAATATTCACCGTATTGCAAATTTCTCAAAGTTGACTTATGGCTTTTGAATCTGAATTTCGAAACCCAAAAATGACAGATAGGACTCATTAATTTGTGGGTTTTCTCTTTTCTTCTTCGTCTTTTAAGCGGAAGAAGGCAATACCTGGGGGGGAAGAATAAGAAAGCCATTTCAAGTTTGACTTTGTATCCATGCGTCACGATCGGGAGGAAGCATGGCGTAACTCAATGAAATGTTATTGTGGAAAATAGTGAAAAGTGAGATGAGTCACTCTGTTGGCAATAGAGACAACATTGTAGGGGATTGGTAATAGATTTAGACAAGCCTAAAACAAGTTTTCATAAAAATCAAAAAATAAAAAAAAAACTAAAGATAATATTTCATTTTATGAGTAAAGGGATGGGGAGGAGCAATGAACGCAAATACCCCCGTGGGCGTTATGTCTCACACTAGGTAGTGAAGATTCTATTTGAGTCATACCTAATTAGTCTATCCATAGGTGTATGAGCCTGTTATCATAGTCCTATTGACGTGCCGAAAGTCAAGAAGCCTGTAGGTAGCAAATGCACAAGGTACAAGTTGACAAGAGGTTTGCTCACGACATAACTCGAACTTGTGATCTTGCGGAAGACAGCATGACCCCCTTTAGCACTACAACCGAGCATATGGCAAAACCAATACATAATACACAAAAATGTAAGTTAATCGGGACGACATTAGTGGGAGATTTGTTTCATGGGATTAAGGAATCAATACAAAGGAAATGCCGTCTTTTATACGTACACGCATGTATAGTAACAAGGTACATAAAACTGGCAAAGAGATGAGAACATCCTATAATCACATGTTTTTTTATATTATTCCCCGCTAAAGCGGAGTAGCTATTCATCAATTACTGGAGAAAAAGGGGTGAACTTTGTGGCAAGAAAATAGGTAAATCGACATTTACTTTTTCCTGGAATCAATATTAGACTGCGAATTAAATCCTAGACGAAGAACAGTCTCCTCTTGCTTTACTCACACACTCTTCAATTAATCCTCGTTTCCGGTCATTCGAATTTGTCTCCGGTTGTGAACAGCAAATTGAAAACCGAGGACAATAAGCTGTAAGACGCATGACACATGTTCCTTGATCAATATCGGCGCGTATTCCTGGAAACCCTAATTTCTATAAGCTAAAAGGACTTCATCTCAGCACGTAGTACGGGGATCGCTAGACGTTATTTTAATAGAACATACACGTGTGTTCGTAAGCCGACCTATATATATGCCAGTATGAACCACGAAGGAATTAGTGCAGACGCTCTTTCCATTCTTCCCTCTGTTCGCTTTTGAGTCCCAGCCTACTGCACAAACACCCATCAAGAGAGCGAATCCGAAATGTCGACAGAATCCGGTCCACGTGTCGAGAAACTTAATGAGGCCAATAGTAAGCTAGAAGAGCGTATTGCGAACCTCATCAGTAGCACTCTCCAATTCACGAACTTCTACTTCGTCTTCCAAGGCGTGATTTTTACTTCTATCACATCACCCTCGACACCGATCAAGTGTGAACTGAAATGGATTCCATTTGCCCTCTCTTTACTGGTTTCCATATTCACGTTCGTTGCGATCGCCAATAACATGACGACGTTACGGACTTACTACAAAGAGTTGGTCAGCAACAGGGAGCAAATGGACCTTATCAGGAGTTCTCCGTTAACTTCAGATTCTCCACATAACAATGGCAGTGGCAACTCGCAACAAGCCCGTCAGCCGACCACGCAGCCCAGTGAAAATAGAACCTTGCGACGGCGTTGCCCAGTGAAAATAGAACCACGCTACATCAAATATTCTGCGGCACTGCTGCTACTTTTGGTGGTTGCGTCCAAGTTGAGTGTCGTCACTAATGTCATCGCAGCAGATTAATGTGATTTTTACTTAATGTAACACTAGATCACACGTTGATATGTTTGGCATGTAGGCTAGTATATCGATGATATCGAAGTAAGAGTACAGTGATGTAACCCAGTTGGTCTTCCATTTGCAAGTGCTTCTTGCGCGAATTGAATGACTTTTATCTAGACCTTGAAATTCTGCTTCCGTCGTAAAAGATGGAAGTTTGCATTGTGTTAAATATGTGTTGTGACCCTCCCGAGCTGGCACGTAAGGGAAATTAGAGGTAATGCCCAAAAAGGCAGGCCAACAACCCTCAATTAGGTGTGGGCTCTCACAAGCCTTTACCTAGCGTGCCGATGGGTTTCATTCTAAATTTAAATTAATCCTAAAAAATTCTATGTGAATTGAGAGTTACCACTAATCTATTGGGCCCGGCTAGGAGCCAAGTAAGGTAAGGGAGCATACCTCATTTCCTATGCAATTAGATATCTAAAGTCAGGAACTAGATTACACTAATTGTCTAATTAGTACCATTTTTTTTTGGGTAAAGGTCTAACTAGTATCATTTCGGTACCCTAACTTGATTTATTTGTCACCTAAATGATTCAGGCAATCTTTGACCACTTTATTAACTTCGGGCACTAAATGATGTCCAAGCATGAATGCACAATCAAGAAAAAGTAGACAATTGCAAATAACACAACAAAAGTAAAGTGCAAGAAAGTAAACTAGATAAAGTATAAAGTAAATTATATACATGGCCTTGCTATTAAGCCCCAAGATAGCAATCTCATTGAACTAAGTTCAAATTAAGTACAACTTCTTATATAAAAGATCAATCTACTAAACTCATACCAATGCTGCTGGCTAAAATCCCTAAACTAGACGCATGCTAACTAAATAAAATTAAGCTAAGTCTTGTGCTAGAACTTAACAACTCAATGAAGGCCTATTTCTAAACTATTTTCTGATTATTTTTTAAGTTTTTGAAATTTTCCTAAATTTTTTATTTTATTTTTTAAGTCCGAAAACTGGGGATCCCGGTTGGGCCCTTGAGCCCAATCTGAATATGGGCTGTTGTGGACTCAGATTGGGCCCCTATCTCAAGCCTATTCAAGACAAAGCTAAATGAAGCCCAATCCAATAAAATCGAATTAACTCCAACTTCATCTAAATCGTACACGGCCCAAACTAATCCAGACCATGCAAGTCCGAATCCTCTTGTGACATTCTGAATTTCGACCTACTTTCGGGATTTATAAAGTGATATTATCATCAATACACTTTCTGTTATATCTCACTCGGAATTAGCTATTCTTGAGAATACTATCCGTTAGGGAATGGCTAGTTAGGATTTCGTTACGCACGACCTAAGAACTTGAATTTAGATCGACATTTCGACCATGAGGATTGAAGAGGGGATATTTTGGCCCATTATAGGCCGATCCAAAAATGATTTTGGAACGATTTAATAATGTTATACAATCGATTCATGGGTGATTCCGTTTAATGGTTGTATGCATTCCGAACGTTACAAAATTAATTTCTAACGATTGTGTCGTTGGAACTAGTAATTGACCCTCATGATCACATGACAATCGAAGTCGCCATGGCTCGAGTAAACTTCAACGTGGATTGATACCAAATCAATCACGGGTCAACACGCATAAACCCTAAAAGCCGCCCGTTAGTTTGAGATATATGAAAGTTGCGTGTGATCGATTTTGGTCACAAATTGGTCGTGTATGAAAGTCGCGTGTGATATATGAAAGTCAAGAGTATCAAAATTATTATTTTGGATGACGCCGTGTTAAATTCACTTATTTTTCGATTTGCCCAAAAATTTACAAAAAAATAGAAATTGGCTCGGAAAATTGGAAAAAAGACGATTTTACCCCGGGCTTTCTAGAGTTTAATTGTTGAGTGGAAGGACATAATGATCATTTTCCCCTCTCCCCCTTGACCGAAAATCACCTTGGACTATTTTGCCCTTGCCCTTTTTAGTTAATTTCAAAATTTCCTTTTAGAAGACTTTGGTCAAAGAAGCATTTATGATCCTTGGATCAATATTTAGGCATCAAGGATCAATCCTAGCCCTCCAATTTGGATAATATGATCAGCCCACACCCTCTCCCTCTTCACTCTCTCTCTTTCTCTCTCTCTCTCTCTCTCTCTCTCTCTCTCTCTCTCTCTCTCTCTCTCTCCCCTTTGGCCGAGAGCACCCCACCACCGTCCACCACCCTTTGCGCCTCTCACCGCTACCCTTGGGCCACCGTGAGCAGTCGGAACAGCCGTTGGAACACGTCGGAACAGTCGCTGCCGCCGAATCGCCGTTTGGACTGCCGCCGTTCGTCGAAAATTCTGGACTTGGCCGGGACTTGCTGCTGCTGATTAGGCCTAATATTTGGCTTAAATTAGTGGTAAGTAATTCTCTAAACCTTGATTAGGTTAGTAGGCTAACAATGGATAGTGTTTAGGGGTTATTAGGGTAATTTAGGGGTTATTTTAGAGGTTATGGTGGAGGCTGATTTGAGAAAATTTTGGTGGCGGAAATTGATGATTATAAGACTGATTTGAATGGTAAGATAGGTAGGTTTTGTAATTTGGACTTGAGTATATGATTAATGGGGTTAATTATGCTTAATTTGGCTAACTGTGGGTGTTTTAATTAAAATTCGTTGGTTAATCTTGTGACTGCAGAAATCATATGTTAGGGGCTAATTTGGGTGACTTGGATATTGATTATATGCCTCCCATTGATTTTAGATTGATTAATGATAATTTAATGGCTTGATTACCTTGATTATGCTCTAGATTTTAATCGTACGGTTTTGATTAATTTAGGATGTGATAAAACCTTGATCATGTGTCTGATTTGGGACTTGAGGCTGATCGTGTGGTTTTGATGGACAATCGCATGGCTAATTAGTCGATTATATGCCAATTAGAGGCTAAATGATGATCGTGTGGTGAATTGATTATTTAATGCCGATCGTATGGTTAAATTGTGTGATTGAGTGGTTAATTTATTTGATCATGGCTGAGTAATGGACCATGGCTCAATCGTGTGGTTGGAATGGTGATTGCGCAGTCTAAAGAAAAGATCGTGTGCTGAAATTGACATTTGATATGAAAAATGAGTGCGATTCATGGCATATTTAATTATAGTAAATTGCACATCGTAAACACTTGCATTGGCTAACTAAAGAAGATTAAAATTGGCAATGCGTGGTTGTTTACGTGTGTGGCCCCGATGAATTCCATCTAAGACGAGTTCTAGACGATGCTCGCCTAAGGCTCAGATGCTATATGGTACCCGACTTGTCGGGGGGGAGGGGGGGGGGTTCGATCCCAGATATTGTCGATTGAGGTAGAGGCCGGATTGATGCTCCTGAATGGAATGCCATCCGGTATCCGAGTTGTCGGAGAGGGTTTTGACGTCAAACGTTGTCACGCCAAAAGTAGTGGGGTGATACCTGGCTATGCCAGAAGATCGGCAGAAGATTGATGTGATCTATGGTGGGTCGTTAATAATCTGGACAACTTCAAGTATTATGTGCATACGGCATGCTTTGTGCTTGATTATGGGATAAAATCGTGAGGCACGGTATGGGACGGACCGAAGTGATTTCATCTTATAATCAAGTCTCGTGTGAGTGATTGAATATGTTTGGATTGTCTAGATTATAATTATTGTTGTTTTGCATTTGACAGTATGCCATGGTTATGATGCGATTCGAGAATTTTGAATAATATGTTGTACCATTATTCATCGTTATCGACTTATCCTATTGGTTAGAATTGCATGATTATGGTGCTGGAGGTACGTATTACCCTAGTTGAGGTATATGTAGTTTACTTATTGAGATTATATCTCATTCTACATTGTTAAACATTTCAGACCCTCGACCTTGACCATGACTGAACCTCCACTACGTTTTGGGGTATCGACGGGGATGGAGTATTGGGTGACTGAGTACCTGGCTGGTGAGGATAGAGTATATGAGAAGTATAAGTGTACAGTTTGGATGAATGACAGAGAGCAGTACTTGATGGCTCATAGGTATATGGCATGGTACGTACAAGATGGAGCTCAGAAGTTTGGTCCTCTCCGGGGATTTGATATTCGCCCGGATGATGGTTTAGGATTGTGGGATCTTATGGAGATTGATCCCCCTGATGGAGCAGTGGTTGATCCTGAGCCAGCACCAATGGTGACCGATGATTTAGAGCCGGAGTTAGTGCCTTTACCGCCTGGCTCCTCTAGCAATGTATCTAACTCGGCTTCGCCAGGAGCACCACCATGATGCCGTGGAGGGTTTTGATAGGACCAGGGATTCCCATCTCTTTGGAGTTGCTTGTGGATAGAGTAACGGAGTAGATCGACCACCCTATCCCTTTTTGAGCATGTGTGGTTTGGGTTTGTGGCCTTTAGAAATGCTTGTACATGTTACTGCTATAAGTGAAGTTGAAGTTATAAAATGGTTTGTTAGTTTGTTTAATTTCTCTCTCTACTATCTCGTTTGAATATTTGTTGAATGGAGTGTTTGTTTGGCTTCCTCATGTGTTTTCTTATTTCGAGGGCTTCGGGTCGACGACTAATCTTGGGAGTCCCATTATTATTGACCGCGGCGGGATGTTACGTGTTCGTAGGGTACGGGGCGTGACATCCCCGTTTAAGTGGTATCAGAGCAAGGTTAGCATGATCCATGCTTGGTTAAGACCTAGAGTGATAAGGAGCGATGACTTTGGAGTAACTAGTTAGGGAGACTTGCCTTGATCACAAGTTTGTGACGCTTTGTGCATGCCTTGAGACGATGTGCTTGTGATTGTTAGGCTTGATTTTGCATCATATCATTATCTACTTGTGAGTGCTGAGGGGTTTAGTATTATTACTAACGTTGTAGGTGCTTTAAGGTAAGATCTAGAACCTCACTAAGCGTGTGATTATGATGTTTGTTTGGGGGTAATTGCTTCCTTACAACTGCTTGCTGTAGTTCATTGCCTAGAAGTATTTAAGCCGAGTAGTTGGTATAAGTCTTTAATTCCATGGTGAATTTATAACAGACCTAGGTGTTTAGGGTGATTTCTAGGAGGATGAACACCCGGGATAGAGGAACTAAGGATGCATCGAGTTCGCGAGCCAAAACGGCAGAGAATCCTACAGTTGATGGAGTTATAAGAGCTCTAGAGGCGATTGGACAATTGATAGGCTTGCAGACTCAAGAACGAACTGCTGCTGCTGCTGCTACTAGTGTTGGTGCTGGTGCTACTGTTGAGGCTACTGCTGCCGCCGCTCATAATAATCCGGGAAATGGAAATAGAAATGAGAATTGCCAAATACACAAGTTGGTAGAGCAGTTCTTGAAACTTAAGCCATCAAAGTATGATAGGAAAGCTGATCCCGAGGCTGCCACTTGATGGATTGAGGAATTGGAAAAAGCCTTTGCACTTCTAGGGTGCATGGAGGAGGAAAATGTGACCTTGGCTGTGCATCAACTTCAAGATAATGCCAATAATTGGTGGAAGGCCACCCGAGAAAGGATTTTCCTAGTAGGCACGGTGCCCAACTGGATCGGCTTCGTCGATGTCTTTAATGGAAAGTACTTCTTTGAGAGTGCTCAAGAACAGAATATGGCAGAATTCTTACGGCTCCGCCAGAATCAGATGACTGTAGATTAGTATGAGGCGAAATTTGCTAGTTATCGAAGTTTGCACCGAAGATGGTCGAGAATCCTTTGGATAAGACAAGAAGGTTCCGAGATGGTCTAAAGTTGGAACTGCGTAGCCAATTGATACCCCTGAACCTTAGGGATTACAATGAGCTGTATGAGCGAGCTCAAGTGATTGAGAGAGATATGACTGAAAGGAATGCCACATCTGGACCGCGGTTTCTATCGACTAGGGATAATCGTAACTTTGAAAAGAAACCTATGAATAGGAGTAGACGATTTATCCCTCTGGTAAAAAAGAATATCATAAAGTCGACTTACTATTCTAGAACTCTGTGTCGATTTTGCGGGAGAAGGCATGTGAATGGCCCTTGCCCTGGCAGGAATGGGACTTGTTTTGGTTGTGGCCAACATGGTCACCAAGTGAAGAATTGCCCCAATCGACAAGTTAGGTCGTCATTTCAGCCTCAACAATCTCGGCTGGGAAATCAGGTTGGAACTGCTCTGCAAAATAATCAAGATCGATCCCCAGCATAAGGAAGAAACTATGCTATGGCACGTAAAGAGGCGAAGGATGCGCTTGACGTGGTCACATGTACGATTTCTTTATGTGATCATACTGCTTATGCTTTATTTGATCCGGGAGCATCACATTCATTCGTGTCAGAGCAATTTGTTAGATTGAGTGGAATTGAATCGAAACCGTTAGAAGTAATGTTGCATGTTACTATCTCTTTAAAGGATAAAGTGTTAATCTCAATAGGATGCCCGAACTGTGAGATAATCATTGGTGGTAGAAAGGAATTAATTGATTTGGTTATATTGACTATGTTTGATTTTAACATCAATATTGGTATGGATTGGCTAGAAAAACAAAGGGCTGTGATGGACTGTAGCAGTAGGGTGATCCAATTTAATCTTATTGGTCATCCTTAATATGAGTTTGTGGGAAACTGAGGAGGAACCTCAATCCATTAGATTTCGTCGCTTGAGGTGACGAGGCTATTGGATGAAGGATATCAAGGTTACCTAGCGATTGTGTTTCACTTATTGGCTGATGAGCCAAGGCTAGAAGACATAGCCGATGTGTGTAACTTTCCCGATGTCTTTTCTAAAGAATTGACAGGATTACCCCCTGAGAGGGAAGTAGAGTTTGCAATTGAGTTGGCCCTTGGGACGGAGCCAATCTCTAGAGCACCCTACAGGATGGTCTTATCAAAATTGATGGAGTTGAAAGTTCAGATGCAAAAGCTACTAGACAAGGGATTTATTCATCCGAGTGCGTCACCGTGGGGAGCACCAGTATTGTTTGTCAGAAAGAAAGATGGTTCGTTACGTTTATACATCAATTATCGACAGTTGAACCAAGTGACCATTAATAACAAGTATCCATTACCAAGAATAGATGACTTGTTTGATCAACTGCAATGGGCTTCAGTATTCTCCAAGATAGACTTAAGAACAGGCTATCATCAGTTAAGGATTAAAAAGGAGGATATACCGAAGACAGCATTTCATACAAGATATGGACACTACGAGTTTACGGTTATGCCGTTTGGGTTGACTAATGCCCCAGCCGCTTTTATGGATTTGATGAATTGGGTATTCAAGGAAATCTTGGATTATTCGTCATAGTATTCATCGACGGCATATTAATATACTCGAAAAGTCCCGAGAAGCACGAGCAATATTTAAGAATGGTTCTACGGACCTTGAGAGAACACGCACTCTATGCCAAGTTTAGTAAGTGCGAGTTATGGCTGAATCGAGTAGCATTTGTCGGACATGTAATCTCTGGGGAAGGAATCTTAGTGGATCCAATTAAGATTGAGGAGGTTACGAAATGGCCGAGACCTACGATAGTGATAGAAGTTCGAAGTTTCCTAGGACTAGCTAGCTATTATAGAAAATTCGTGGAAAAGTTTTCCGCGATAGCCGCTCTCCTGACTCACTTATTGAAGAAGGAAACAAAGTTCGAATGGACAGATAAGTGCGCGAGAAGTTTCCAAGAGATTAAGCATAAGCTGACTACCGCACCAATATTGATAATACCCTTAGGTCTTGGAGGATACGAGGTGTACAACGACGCATCGTTGAAGGGATTAGGATGTGTTTTAATGCAGCATGGAAGAGTTGTTGTATACGCATCGTGACAGTTGAGACCTCACAAATTCAACTACCTGACACACGATTTGGAACTTGCGGCCATCATTTTTGCACTTAAGATTTAGAGGCATTATTTATATGGAGAAAAGTTTCAAATCTACACAGATCATCAGAGTTTGAAATATTTGTTTTCTCAGAAAGAATTGAATATGAGACAACACCGATGGATGGAATTTCTAAACGATTACGATCGCGACATCTTATACCACTCAGGAAAGGCTAACAAAGTAACGGATGCACTTAGTCGGAAATCGAGCATTGCACAATTGATGATTAAAGAGTGGACTTTACTTGAAGGAGTACGAGATTCTGAATTTAAGCTTGAAGTAAGTTACCTCTCAAGCTTGTTAGCCACTTTAAGGATTGAACCAGAGATTCAAGCCAAAATTAAGGCATTACAATCTACAAAATCTGAGATTCAAAAGATTCTGTAAATGGATGAAACTAAGAGAAAGGCTGACTTTCAAGTGTTCGAGGACGGAATCTTGAAGTTTCGCAGATGTTTGTGTGTGCCCGATGATTTAGAGCTTAAGGAGGAAATCTTGGTAACAGCTCATCGTAGTAATTACAGTATTCATCCGGATAGCACAAAATGTATTAGAACTTACGTCAACATTATTGGTGGAATGGAATGAAAGTATATGTAGCCAAATACGTGGCAAAGTGCTTGACGTGCTAACAAGTGAAAGCACAACATTGTAAGCCCGGTGGATTGCTAAGACCTTTGAAAATTCCAGAGTTGAAATGGGAGCATGTTACCATGGACTTCGCTATGGGTCTACCAAGAAGTTAGAGAGGCTATAATTCTATTTGGGTTATAGTCGACAGGCTGACTAAATCAGCACATTTTCTGACAGTATGAAAGGACTTTTCAATGGATAAGTACACTGAACTGTATATGCATCAAATAGTCCGTCTTCATGGAATACCAGTAACTATCACGTCGGACAAAGACCCTAAGTTTACTGCAACCTTTTGGAAAAATCTTTAGATGGCTATGGGGACGCAGTTAGAGTATAGTACGGCATATCATCTGCAAACAGATGGTCAGTTTGAAAGGACAATTCAGACACTCGAGGACATGTTACGAGCTTGTGTAATAGATTTTAAAGGTGAATAGGAAGAACAGTTACATTTAGTTGAGTTCGCCTATAATAACAATTATCAGCAAAGCATTAAAATGGAACCATTTGAAGCGTGATATGGCAGAACATGCAGGATACCAGTTTGTTGAGATGAAGTGGGTGAAAGGAGTATTACGGGTCCAGAATTGGTAGAACAGTCAATTGAGGCAGTTAAGGTCATTCGAGAAAGATTGAAAACTGCTCAAAGTCGCTAGAAAAGTTATGCAAATAAACGGCACAGACCTTTGGAATTTCGAGAAGGAGATCATGTCTTCCTCAAGATATCACCAATGCGAGGGACATCTAAATTTGGTAAGAAAAGGAAATTAAGCCCGAGGTATGTAGGCCCGTTTGAGATATTAGAAATAATTGGAATTTTAGCCTATCGACTTGCTTTACCGCCGAATTTATCTCAAATTCATAATGTATTCCACATGTCCATGCTAAAGAAGTATAAACCAGATTCGACCCACGTGTTGAATCATAAAGAAATAAACGTGGACGACAATGTGTCATACGTGGAAAGGCCTATTTGGATACATTATAGAAAAGAACAAGTTCTACGAAATAAGACAATCCTATTGGTCAAAGTAGTCTAGCAACATTATGGAACAAAATGAGCCACGTGAGAAAATAAATAAATCATGAGGCGTCAGCACTCCCACTTGTTTGAATAGTTTAGGTTTGGGTGTAAATTTCGAGGATGAAATTTCTGTAAAGAGGGAAGAGTTGTGACATTTTGAATTTCGACCCACTTTTGGGATTTATGAAGTGATATTATCATCAATGCACTTTCTGTTATATCTCACTCGATATTGGCCATTATTGAGAATACTAATTGTTAAGGAATGGCTAGTTAGGATTTCGTTACGTACGACTTAAGAACTCGAATCTAGTTCGACATTTCGACCATGAGGATTGACGAGGGGATATTTCGGCCCATTATAGGCCGATCCAAGAATTATTATGGAACGATTTAATAATGTTATACAATCGATTCATGGGTGATTCCGTTTAATCGTTATATGCATTCTGAACGTTACAAAATCAATTTCTAACGATCGTGTCGTTGGAACTAGTAATTGACCCTCGTGATCACATGACAATCAAAGTCGTCATGACTTGAGTAAACTTAAACGTGAATTGATACCAAATCAACCACGGGTTGACATGCGTAAATCCTAAAAGCCGCCCGTTAGCTTGAAATACACGAAAGTCGCATGTGATCGATTTTAGCCATGAATTGGAATTCGAACTTGGGTATCAAACTTCAAGAGTATCAAAATTATTATTTTGGACGACGCCGCATTAAATTCACTTATTTTTCGGTTTGCCCAGAAATTTACAAAAAAAATGGAATTTGGCCCGGAAAATTGGAAAAAAGATGATTTTACCCCTTGGCTTTCTAGAGTTTAATTGTTGAGTGGAAATATATAATGGTCATTTTCCCCTCTCCCCCTTGAACTAAAATCACCTTGGACTATTTTGCCCTTGCCCTTTTTAGTTAATTTCAAAATTTCCTTCTAGAAGACTTTGGTTAAAGAAGCATTTATGGTCCTTGAATCAATACTTGGGCATCAATGATCAATCCTAGCCCACCAATTTGGATAATATGATCAGCCCACACCCTTTCTCTATTCACTTTCTCTCTCTCTCTCTCTCTCTCTCTCTCTCTCCCCATTGGCCGAGAGCACCCCACCACAGTCCACCACCATTTGTGCCTCTCATCACCACCCTTGGGCCACTGTGAGCTGCCCGAACAGCTGCCGGAACACGCCGAAACAGTCGCCACCACTAGATCGCCGTTTGGACCGCAACCGTTCGCCGAAAATTCTGGACTTGGCCGGGACTTGTTGCTATTGATTAAGCCTAATATTTGGCTTAAATTAGTGGCAAGTAACTCCCTAAACCTTGATTAGGTTAGTAAGTTACCAATGGATAGTGTTTAGGGGTTATTAGGATAATTTAAGGGTTATTTTAGGGGTTATGGTGGAGGCTGATTTGAGGAAATTTTGGTGGCTGAAATTGATGATTATAGAACTGATTTGAATGTTAAGATAGATAGGTTTTGTAATTTGGACTTGAGCATATGATTAATGGGGTTAATTATGCTTAATTTGGCTAATTATGGGTGTTTTAATTAAAATTCGTGGGTTAATCTTGTGGCTGCAGAAATCATATGTTAGGGCTGATTTGGGTGACTTGGATATTGATTATATGGCCCCCATTGATTTTAGATTGATTAATGGTAATTTAATGGCTTGATTACCTTGATTATGCTCTAGATTTTAATCGTACAGTTTAGATTAATTTAGGATGTGATAAAACCTTGATCATGTGGCTGATTTGGGACTTGAGGCTGATCGTGTGGTTTTGATTGACAATCGCATGGCTAATTAGTCGATTATATGCCAATTAGAGGCTAAATGACGATCGTGTGGTGAATTGATTGTTTAATGCCGATTGTATGGTTAAATTGTGTGATCGAGCGGTTAATTTATTTAATCATGGCTGAGTAATGGACCATGGCTAGATCGTGTGGTTGGAATGGTGATTTTGCGGTCTAGAGAGAAGATCGTGTGTTGAAATTAACATTTGATACGAAAAACAAGTGCGATTCATGGCATATTTAATTATAGTAAATTGCACATCATACACACTTGCATTGGCTAATTAAAGAAGATTAAAATTGGCAATGCATAGTTGTTTACGTGTGTGGCTACGATGAGTTCTATCTAAGACGAGTTCTAGACGATGCCTGGCTAAGGCTCGGATACTGTCTGGTACTCGACTTGTCGGGGGGGTTCGATCCTAGACATTGCCAATCACGGTAAAGGCGGGATCGATGCTCTTGAATGGAATGCCGTCCGGTACTCGACTTGTCGGGAGGGGAGGGGTTCGATCCCGGACGTTGCCACGCCCATAGTAGTGGGGTGATACCTGGTTATACCAAAAAACCTGCGGAAGATCGGTGTGACCTATGGTAGGTCGTTAATAATTTAGACAACTTCGAGTATTATGTGCATACAGTATGCTTTGCGCTTGATTATGGGATAAAATCGTGAGGCACGGTATGAAACAGGCCAAAGTGATTTCATCTTATAATCAAGTCTCGTGTGAGTGATTGAATATGTTTGGATTGTCTGGATTATTATTATTGTTGTTATGCATTTGACAATATGCCATGGTTGTGATGTGATTCGAGAATTTTGAATGATATATTGTACCATTATTCATCGTTATTGACTTACCTTATTGGTTAGAATTGCACAATTAGGGTGCCGGAGGTACGTATTACCCTGGTCAAGGTATATGTAGTTTACTTATTGAGTTATATCTTATTCCCCGTTGTTAAACATTTCAGACCCTCAACCTTGACCATGACTGAGCCTCCACTACGTTTCGGGGTACCGACGAAGATGGAGCATTGGGTGACTGAATACCCGGCTAGTGAGAATAGAGTATATGAGAAATAGAAGTGTACAGTTTGGGTGGATGACGAAGAGTAGTACTTGACAACTCATAGGTATATGGCATGGTACGTATGAGATGGAACTCAGAAGTTTGATCCTTTTCGGGGATTTGATATTCCCCCAGATGATGGTGTAGGATTGTGGATCTTATGGAGATTGATTGCCCTGACGGAGCAGTGGTTGATCCCGAGCCAGCACCGATGGTGACTGATGATTTAGAGTCGGAGTTAGCGCCTTTGCCGCATGGCTCCTATAACGATGTATTTGACCCAGCTTCGCCAGGAGTACTGCCATGATGTTGTGGAGGGTTTTGATAGGACCAAGGATTCCCAACTTTTTGGAGTTGCTTGTAGATAGAGTAACGGAGTAAATCGACCACCCCATCCCTTTTTGAGCATGTGTGGTTTGGGTTTGTGACCTTTAGAAAGACTTGTGCATGTTACTGCTATAAGTGAAGTTGAAGTTATAAAATGGTTTGTTAGTTTGTTTAATTTCTCTCTTTACTATCCTGTTTGAATGTTTGTTGAATGGAGTGTTCGTTTGGCTTCTGCGTGTGTTTTCTTATTTCGAGGGTTTCGGGTCGGCGACTAATCCTGGGAGTCATATTCTTATTGACCGCGGCGGGATGTTACATGTTCGTAGGGTATGGGGCGTGACACCTCTAAAGCCAAAGCAAGCCCGGACTCATCAATCCAAACCCACAAAACCTATTTCGCCGAACAAGTGTTGGGCATGGATTGAGGAGAAGGTGTTAACCATTTCAGGACTCGGACTCAAATCTAAACTCGAATCGTTTAGGCTTCACACACGCATGAACTGAAAAAACGAGTCTCAATAATCAGTTTGACATTACCTTGTTAAAGAGGAGTTATTGGCTGCGGTTGACTGGCAAACAGAGAAAATAAGTTCCTTGGGACATCGACGGGAGATGTAAAAGCCAGAGAAGGAAGGCTGAGTAAGTGCACCGCGCTTCGGCCACTCTGCTAGGAAGAACGAAGCGGAAAAGGGGTGTGACCGGTGTTGGCTTGGAGGCCGCGACCATTGCTGCCCAAATTCCCGTTATCGCCATGTGAACTATGACTGAAACCAATGGGCAAAATTCTAAAAGATTTAGATGGCCACTGGGCTTGGTCCGTTGTACAGCTGGCTTCGCTTTTTCTTTTGTTCTTTTTACCATCGATTAATTGACAAAAAATTCAGGTGTCAACAATGTGAAATGTATGGCCATGAAAAAAAGTAAAAAGGACTTTTAATCTCATACACGGATTTCATAAAGTTTAGATCAGCCAAGTTGATGTAGGAGATGGATGTCATAACACGTCTTCTGAACTTTACTTTTGAAAACTGAATCACTTTCCCTAACATTCAAATGCACAAGTAATACTCATACGGATCCATCGGTGTAAACAAAATATAGAATTTATGTAACAAGTGTATGGAATATCAAAATTCGAAATAAAATCATGAATATTACTATGGCTTAGAGCAGAAGTATTAATGTCTCACATAACCTTCATTCGTATTCAAAGTTGTTCCTTTTATTTAAAAAGAAACGACACAAACAGTCCGTAAACTTTGGCCCAATGTGCAATATGATTCTTGAACTTTTAGTTTATTCAATGTAGTCCCTGAACTTTTAGCAATAAGGGCTACATTTGAATTTTGTGCAATAGTTTATGACTAAATTGGTAAAATCGAAAAGTTTAATATTAAATTGACATCCGTACAATAGGTTTCGGATTGAATAAATAATTTTCGCACTCATTGTCAGGGTATGAGCAGTGTATACATCCCAAAGGTCCAAATCTAGCCAAAAAATAGTAAGGCACATGTATGGTTCAAAGTTATCCAAGCTTTGTCCATTGCTAGTAGAGTGAAGCTATGTGCTGTGGTGCCCGAGTGGAACTCACTATCAGTGGAGGAGTTATCTTTGATGAGTCAGCTTGAGGTGAAGATGCTGAATGTTCTTGATGTAATAATTAACTATATAAATTCCACTACCTATGTGCATGCTGCTCTAGGTATGAATTTTACCAGTTCATGAAACTTGGGAGGTGTTTCATGATAGATAATTGAGCTTGTGCGCTTGTGTTCCTAGGTGTTAAGAGAGCTCTTCTCAATAAAAAGCTACTATTTTGCTTTCTCCTCCTTTTTCTACTCTTCTTGCCACATCCAATTCTCACTTCAATATCTCGTCGCCTTCTACCGTCAGAACACCCTCCTTCCTATCATGAGCTCATTGTTATTACCTCGAGATATGCAGATCTATTTCTATTTGTGTGTTGCGTGTCCTTGTTGGCGACCTCTCTCAATCATTTTTCTTTTGCCTGTGGGCCAAGACTATCTAGAACCATTGATACTATGGATCTCATATTGGAAGGCCAATATTTTCGATGGCCCCATGGACTTGATCCATGCGATGTAAAGACCAATCGATATTTTTTGGAATGCATGTGTAATTAATAATGTTATTCTCTCCTCCAAACTACTAGCCGGTTAGAAATATGCAACAAGCCAGCTAGACAGGGCGACATGTAAGATCGTGGTTTTAGTTGACCGGGAAAGACAAGTCGTCGTCTTCTTCATTTCTCTATTTTTTATAAACCATTCTCACTACATTTCAGCTTAAGATGTTAGCCGAAAAAAAAAAAAAAAAAAAAAAAAACACTTCCCAGCAGGTATGTCTAGGGGATGAGGGTCGTGTGTCTTCACATTTTTTGATTCTCTACATTTTTTTAATTTATTTTCACTTTTAAGTTCCGTTTGTTTCGCGAAATATGAATGATTTGGAAAATATTTTTCTAAAGATAATTGTTCACATCGCTAGAACTAATTAGTTAATGAAAAATATTTTCATTACCGACAACAATATATGTCTAGATATTTTTGTGAATGATCATTCATTTTTGTAAGTTATTCAAGAGGCTATTTTTGAGAAAATATTTTTCAAATCGTTCATTTTTAACAAAATAAACGCATTCTTATATTTTGGTATTTTTGTTTGTCGCATCATAATGTGACATGGAATTGATTTTCATGATAGTTTCGAACCCGTCTTGTTCGTTCCAAGCTGCAGAATAGCATCGTTTTTTTTTTTCGCCATTTACAACAATCTACACAAATGACTTTACCAAAAAAAAACAATCTACACAAATGCTCAAATTATCAGTCTGGTTCCTGGGATCTCTCCCATTTTGCTCGCTGTTGTTATGGTAATCGCTTCAATTATTATTTTCCTTTGGCTATACCCATATTATACTTCAGATCGAATAATAGAGGTTGTCCTTTTAGTGACGTATAGTGCGTGCTCGGATCTAGCATATTTGTTAAGATTGCAAAAACAAAAAAAACTTACGGTTTTTCTAATATCGTATATAAGCACAAGTTAAGAGTTGGAATCGTTGCCCTCCCTTTCATCTTTATTTTACTTGATATTTCCATTTATCAACATGTTTTTCTATTTACACTTATCTAGAATGTGTGTTACGAGTAAAAAGGCCGACTTATATATGATGGCCCTCGCCAGCATCTAGCGACGGCTTGCTAAGCCTTGGCAGTCCAGTAAAAAAAAGAGACAAATGTATATAATTCTGAATTTTTTTTTTGAAAACTTGGTTGTACCGGATGATGGAAAAATTATCAAAGTTGTTCACATCAGGGCTGGTCATGTCACACAGGACAGCCATCATCCACGTCATTAATTTCTGACTAAAATCGGCCGGCCGGATGGATAAGATTGGCAAAATTTTAAAAGATTTAGGTTGATAACTCTGTATAAGGTAATAACAAGAAACTAGTATCTAAGCATTTATTGATTTCAAGATTAGCAAGCTAGTCAACAAAACAAGTTCCTTCTTTATAGTAAGGTTGCACCTTAAACTTAAAGAGACTTTTTAATTACATTATTACCGATGCTAAGACAAATTTATCAAAATCTACATCCATAACAAAATTAATGGAAAAATTTGCGTTTTGGTCTCCCGTTTTCATTCCAAAATAACGCACTCAAATTGATAAGGGGCTAATAAGTAATTACAGCGGAAATAATGTTATTTTTTCCCGTTAAGTCCACGTTCCCCTCTGTGGCTGCACCAACCATAAATTGTCCTCTATCTAAATTTCTTTCCCTTGAATAATCGTGCCCTTCTGTCCCGCTGGCGTCATGCCACTTACATCCCCATCATCGTGGAAAAAACAATTAGGTATTGACCCCGCCATGTGAATCTTGCTGTTCTAATCACATGGCAACCCACGTGAATAGGAAGTTTTTTTTTTTTTGGTCGAAACGTGAATAGGAAGTTGAATCGCGAAATTCACTCTCCTGTTAGCTCATTAAAATTAAACAAGTGCGTCCTTTGTTTTCGATGTCATTTGTCAGTTTTCCTTAAAGGTTTTCATTTGTTTCATAAAAACTAAATAATTTTAAGATTATTTTCTTAAAATTGATTGTTTCTATCACTTGAAGTAATTAATTTATAAATAAATTTTTAATTTTCAACGATGATTTATATTTGAACATTTTCATGGACGGTAAAAAAAAATTTTGTTCATTTATATTTGCAAGCAATTCAAGCGATTATTCTTTTGAAAAATATTTTTTAAATTATTTATTTTTCGTGAAACAAATGCACCTTAAGAGTCACTTTATGAATATGTTTTTGATTACTTCATTTCGTACAAAAGTAAGATAAAATTAAGGGCATAAAACAAAAGGTACGTGTGTACATAGGAAAGAAATCATTTCCAAATTTATCATTATAAGGGCGGTTATGGATCAAGAAATCCTTTTGTGAAATATATTTAGATTTATAAGGGTGGAGACAGCTGCCAGAAGGGAGAGAGGAATCTCGAAATATATAAATCTACTTTTGTACAAAAAAAAACCTATAAACTTCTTTGAATGTCTTCATACGGTGAAGGTGGAATTAGGCCCACTAGGTGTATCTACACTTCTTCAATTATTCGAGCACTTAACATTTCATGAATTGTATTTTGCATGCGCATTTAGTTTTAAAATCATTTGTCTATTTTCAAAATACAGCACGAAAGCAATCATCCACTCGCGTAGCACGTGTGATGGCTGCTCAAATTGAAAAGAGCTGTGTTGTTCAAACATGTAAATCAAACCCCAAACTATACTCATTGTAACACCTTGACCCTAAATCTTTTTGTTGTGAAATAAAAAAATCTTAAATCTATATACATGTGACACATTTACCCTACATCAATATTCCGTTAATAAGCACCATTAAAAATATACTTTCATGGATAGTGGAGGGAAAATCGTGTTGATGGATAGCGGAGAGCAATCATCCACTCACGTAGCACGTGTGATGGTTGCTCAAATTGAAAAGAGTTGTTATGTTCAGACATGTAAATCAAACCCCAAACTATACTTACTGTGACACCTTGACCCTAAATCTTTTTTTGTGAAATAAAAAATCTCAAATCTGTATGCGTGTAACACAATTGCCCTACATCAATATTCCATTAATAAGCACAGTTAAAAATCTGCTTTCATGGATAGAGAAGGGCAAATAGTGTTGATGATGGCGTTTACATGGCTTAAATGAAATAAAAACGACATTGTTTTGACTGAAAAATCTTACTGAACCTTGATGGAAGGCAAATGTGTCATACAGATACAAGTTTGAGGTTTTTCATGTCACAAGAAAAAGTTTATTGTAAATGTGTCACAGTGGGTATAATTTGGAGATTTTTCATATTGCAAAAAAAAGTTTAAGGTAAATATGTCAAGGTAAATATAGTTTTGAGTTTTTTATGATTTTTTTTTCCTTTTGCAAATTAGTTTGATGAATTCGCAAATGTGTCACACATATACAAATTTGGGGTTTTTCATGTCACAAGAAAAATTTTATGGTAAATGTGTCACAGTGTGTATAATTTGGTGGTTTTTCATGTTGCAAAAAAAAATTAAGATAAATATGTTGCGGTAAACATAGTTTTGAGGTTTTTTTTATGGTTTTTTTCCTTTTACAAATTAGTTTGGTGAATTAACCTCCGTGTCAGCATCGCTCTTGATTTAAGATTCATTATGTCCCCCGTGCATCGCTAGCTGGGGTCTTATTCCCCTCACATCTATAGAAATAAGAAATGTGCCACCGGACGAGAAAATGTTGCATATACCCAATGTATCATGTATATATACTCTCCTGAATCTGTTGCGTCGCGACACGTGTACTCATCTAGATAAGGGAATAAAAAAGTTAGAAATATGAAAGAAAAAAATTCCCACAAAACTATAGCAGCAATCCAAATTTTTCACCAGACAAGTCTTTTAAAAGTGGGCCTCATATAACTTATTGCAAGTCTCCTGTGTTTATGCTACATCTCATGAGCATTTTATCTCCCCGAGAGAACTAAATCTTGACAAGTGAAGGCAAAGCTATGACCGTCAGATGAGAGTATTGACGAGTTACAACCATCGAATGGGAAATAGACCGTCAACGAGAAAGTTCTGATGAGTTATCATTTGAGGTGATCAGTTTCTGGATAGGTCGATCCTCGATCTCAAACTAGAAACCTACCCCATGGCTCCCAGTTCCAAAATTGTGGATTCGCGAACTGGACAATTAAGGACCCGTCCAGTTTGGTTCCAGAACTGATCAATACGGTACGGTCCTTGAGACCGAGAATATGCATAGATGTCCACCTTTTGTTCTCTAAATGATTTAAAAGTGAAAAACGCAGCATGTTCTTTTCTTTACATATCGATGTGGACGTCTTGTTAGGATGACTAAAAGTGAAAAAAACAAAACTCAAGTTGGAGATCCCACATTGATCTATAGGGAAGAAGACAAAAGAGATCCCAAGTCTGGGATCCCACATTGACTAGTGGGAGTTTCTTATAGATTATGGACTATTATAACATACCCAGATCGGTTCAACAAAAAATATATAAGTATATTATCAGTTTTAAAATTTATCACGAAAGTACAATTGAGTTTTAAAACTAAAAAAAAAAATGCAATCAAGTCGTGTGCGACTTGTCAAATTTGTGTGATCAAGTCTCTCCTTTCAAAATTTTCTATCTCTTGCGTGGCTAAAATATGAAACATGAGGCTAAAACAAAGTTTTGGTCTAAATTTGACTTTCAATAAAAATTTTATTTAAATTAAATTAAAAGATAAGCTAAATTAAAAAAGGAAAAAGGCCACAAAAACTCTCAACTATGATCACTGTAACTTATTTACCCTGAACTTTTTTTTGTGACATAAAATACCTCAAACTCATACTTATATTACATATTTACCATTCATCAAAGTTCTGTTTTATAATTTTTCAATCAAAATAACATTGTTTTTATTTCTTATAAGCCACGTTGTCGCGATCAAAATTCCCCGGTTTTTTTTTAATATGCTCGAAAAACGAGAGTTTCGCCTGGTATGTGCTAAGTCTAAGTTCAGGACTTAACTCAGGCCCTCCCAAGTCCATAACATATCGCGACTTAGGGTTTTAGTGTTTAACAAGCAAATAGTTTACATCAAGGAGTCGTCACTAATTGGTTTGGGGTGGATCGATTAGAAACCCAAATAGGGTGATGGGGGAATCACCCTATTCCTACGAACCAGAGATTGATTGAGTTCGGGGACTTGGTTACACTAGTTGGATAACTAATGCCCTTTCGGTACCTTTTTACCCTGTTCATTTTTTTGAAAACATTTGTCAGACGATTTAAATTGATTTTAGGACCTTTCTCCTAACATGTGAGGTAATCAAGCGAGTGCATAATCAGAAACGATTAGCAGTCAAAAACATAATAATTCATGCAGTCTAAGGTTCTAACCTTAACTAAGTCAAATGACATTAAAAAACGCAACAGCTTATGCAATTGAAATTAAAAACGTACATAATAAAACACAACAATAATAACATGCAAAATAATATTACGTGATCAAATTGGCTTATCTATTTAAGCATGAAATTATAACAACATGCATAATAATATAACAATAAATTAAAATATCCAGATAAACCACATAAAAAAAGAATTTTTTTAATTTTTGTTTCGAAAATTTTTTTTTAAAAAATTACATATATGTACGGTGAAAAGAAATTTTTTTATTAATTTAAATTTTTTTAAAATTTTTTTTGAAAATATTTTTAAAATAAAATAAAATAAATAATATAATATTATAATATTATAATATTAACCGGATCGGGTCGCCGGATTCGGGTTAGTCTGACCCGAGACAACGGGTTCGACCTGGGAGTTGACCGGGTCGGGTCGGCTGATCCGAGTAAGTCGGGACCAACCCGAGTCAACGGATCCAATCCGGGAGTTGACCAGGTTGGGTCGGCTAATCTGGGTCGATCGAGACCAACCAGAGTCAACGGATCTGACCCGTGTGTTGACAGGGTCGGATCTATTGATTTTGGTTGGATCCGACCAAAATTCCACAGACCCGCGGGGAGGAAGCCAGCGAGGCCAAAATTGGCCATCCGCCGGCTGACCCAGGCCTACGCCGCCCCCAAATTGGCCCTCCAGAACCACCATGAGGCCATGCCACTCACCTGGATCGCCATCGAACCACAGTTCGCCTGCCGGCGACAGAATAAAAACCAGCCTCGTTGAGGCATTTCGTCAAATGCTTGGGGGCCCCGTGGAAAAATAGGGGATTCTGACCTCCCCTGGCGACCCGGTCGACTCCAATGGCTGAGGCTCAGTCCCGGTGGAGGGTGGGAGTCGGGACCGACAACGGCACGAGTCAGAAACAACGTAATACAGCGGGTGCAAGTCCCGGCCATTCCACGTGCAAAAATAGGAGAGAACAGAGGCGCTCAGGGATCCCGAGTGTGTGATCTTCCGGCCCGCACCCCCTATGCTAGGTGGCTTCCGGCGGCTGTGTAGGCGGCAGCGAGGCTGTTGGCTCCGTCTTGTTCCGGCGGACTCCGCTCCTTCTTTCTCTCTTTCTCTCCCTTTCTCTCTCTATTTCTCTCAGTCTCTGTTTTTCCTCTCCGTAGCCAACCCCCCCAGAGCTCTCTCTCTCTCTTCAGTTTTTATAATGGTCGAGGGCCACTGTTGTGCTCCCCATCGTTAGCTGACGATAGCCTGCACCGGCATGTGCCCCGCGAATCCCGCGGCCACAGGCCGGTGTGGAAGGGGGCCAATTCGACGATGTACAGAGGAGAGAGAGAGAGAGAGACCGGGAACAGGGGAAGATGGCCAGTCCCATCGGCGTGCTTCTTCGGCTTCCTCTGACTGGATGGGGATAGTGCGGAGGCGCTTAGCCGTTCGTCGCCTGCGGCCAAGAACAGAGGCGAACAAGGGAGCAAAAGCGACGGGTGACGGGGGGAGAAGGAGGAGAAGAGGCGGGCTGGGCCGCGCTAGGGGGGGAAGAAGAAGAAGGAGCTGGACCCGCGCGGGGGGGGGGGGCCGGGGCAAAGGAAAAGGAAGGTGGAGGTGGGCCTGGGCCACATGGGAGGGAGGAAGAAAAAGAAAAAAGGAAAGGAAGCGGGCTGTGCCAGGCCCAGCTCGTGCAAGAAAGAAAGAAAAGAGGGAAAAGGGGCCGGGCCGGGTCGGCTCCGGCTCAGCCCAGTGTGGGAATCTTTTTTTTTTTTAACATTTTAATAGACCATATTAATACAAATATGCCTAATTTTTACATGTAATGCATTTAAATAGAAATATTTTTTTGTCTTAGGAGTTAAAGAAAATTAATTCCTAAATTTTGTGCCATTTAATTTTGGGCCAATTAAAAATAGGTGTCAATAGCTGCCCCTCTTTGAAGGTGAGCTTGCAGAAGTTGTGCTCGTAGATGTTACATTCAAAGATAAAATGACACATAAATTTGACCCATGCATGCTCAATGAACGTTATTTTTGGAGAGACTGTGAGTCCCATTTTATGCGATAAAATGATGCGTGCTAAAGCAAATAAAAACATACCTGAGGCTACTTACCTTGCTGAAGGGTAAAGTAATTCCAGATAGTTGGTGTCAAACATTGATGACTCAAACCTATCTTTGATCACCTCAACTAAATTTCCTTCGTCTAGGGCTCGAACCTATCTTCGATCATTTCGACGAGAGAAAATATTTGTTTAGGACCCGAACTTTTCTTCGGTTGCCTTGACTAGAGGGAAATTGCTTGCCTCGGACCCGAACCTATCTTTGGTTGCCTTGACTGGATTTTATTTGTCTAGGACCCAAACCTTTCTTCGTTCGCCTTGACTGACTGGATTTTGCTTTGCCAAAGTACTTGGGGGTCCTCGCTCGAGGATTTGATGTTTTGCCTGGTGGGTCCTCGCCAGCAGGTCTTAGAAAGACTCAAACAATGAGTACCTGGGGTTCTCGCCCAAGGATTTGATGGTTTGCCTGGTGGGTTCTCACCAGCAGGTCTTGGAAAGACTTAAACAATGAGTACCTGGGGGTTCTCGCCCGAGGATTTGATGGTTTGCCCTGTGGGTCCTCGCCAGCAGATCTTGAAAAGGCTCAAACGATGAGCACCTGGGGGTCCTTGCCTGAGGATTTGATGTGAACAGAAGGGGTTAGTCCCATGCTCAAGAGGGTGAACAAAGGGGTCAGTCCAATGTTCAAAGGGTACCATAACAATGTATGTACGTGGATTTTTGGAACCGGGCATGGGTAGAGTATACTTACCTAGACATATTCCAGCCTCTTAAGGGTATGTCTCCTGTCAGACAAGCATGTTTTTGCAAAGACATATGTATTCATCGGAGAAATAGATAGTTATGGCTATTCTGGAATATCATATGAAATATCTTGACCGCAAGTCAAGATGCATTTCATTTTCAAAGCAATACCTGATTGACTCCCTAGGTAGTTTGAAAAGAAATTCGATGAAAAACCTGGGGTTCCTTATCTGAAGATTTAATGCATCATTTGCTGAATAACCGATCTTTCTTGGGGCATCTCTCTTGGGATGATGATGAGAGCTTTTTCCAGTGCCTGAATTTTCTTGTTCAATCACTGGAGATTAGAAATCTGGGTTGTCAAAAACAGTTAGCACAAACATGCATGTCTTCATCAGGGATAGACAAACCAGGCTACTGTAGAATAGGCATTTAAAAATTCATGCATGATGATTTTGCCATGTTTACGTTACCAGATATCCACCGAAGGTCAATCAAGACAACTTTTACTCTCAAGGTGGACTTCTCGAGATGCTGAACGAGAGACTTTCAATCAGAAAAGACTTTCCACTCACTCTCATTGAAAATGGTTATTTGTCCCGTCCATTAATGCGAGAATATCAAAAACACTCAATTTGGCCGTTATCATATCCGCAAGGGTCTGAGTTTTCTCGCAAGCGGTACGACACTGCCAATCCGAGAGGTCTTTTCAGGGTCGTAATGCTAGCTTGGTCAATGGCTTAACAAAGGTGATTGTCTAAGTCAAGGCCATGAAAGAAAATATTCTGCAATTATCTCCAGGTTTACAAGTCAAGAACCCTGCAAAAGAGATAGAAGTAGTCTCGCTCGCACTTCCTTGAGCGTTGTTTATAAACATTTGAAATTCCACGTTAATTCAAGCACCCTAGTCAGAAGAGACTTTATGAGGGACGTAACGTGAGTTTGGTTGACAGGTTGAGGAATGAAATGATCGTTAGGCCCAAAAATGTGTGTAAGGGTGAGAATTGGTGATCATCCAGCATTGTCACCAGTCTTCTTCTTCACCGTCAGGATCCTTCTAGCAATCTCCCTGGGTAATCCTGCGTTTTAGCTTCTTTGACAACTTTTTCTTGAGGAGCTTCTGCGTCAAGCATTTTCCTAAATGCCATTTTATCTCTGTTTCAATTGCTTTCTCCGGAATAGGTTCATCTTTGTCTATCATGGCAGATCTTTGCCAAGACAGGGTTTTTAAAGCAGGGATTTATATCAAAGAAGAACTCAAGTTTAAACCTTTTGGGATCGTCTATTCTACACTGCTTAACAACTTTGAGGTGTTTGATAGCACTTTCATCACGCTCAGAGATCTCCTCAACTAAAATTTCATTGTTTTTCACAGCAATTATCCAGAAATTAGAGACTCCTTTCTCTTCATCTTTTTCATCGTTTTTCTTCTTCTCCTTTTCTTTTTCTTTGTTGTTTTTATTCATGGGCATTGGCCGTACTTTTACCAGGCACACTGCTTTTTCATGCTCCTAGTTTTTAGCATTTTTTGCCGATCTTCTGGTGTTGTCAGGACTAGCCTAAACAAAGTTGAACAAAACAATATTATTAGGCTCTTGGAGTCTTCATCTTCATTCGGTACTTTGGACCATGATGTTCAAACTATGGTGACTTTTGCCTTACCTCGGTGTGAGGGATGATCACCAACTGGATTCATACGAAATGAAATCGCCAACTCAATTGGGCTAGCAAGGGATATAAATGTATGGGATAAAAAAAGAATTGCTCTTCGTCATCCTAGGGCACTTAAATTATCGCAAGAGTTCATCTGCCATAAAAACACTCAAAGATTAATGCGAGTGAGAGCAAGACAATTTCTATTCGTCCTTTCACCTTGCGCGAGCTATTGCAACTGATGATCATAGAAACTTTTAGATATTACAAACTCTCCATCCTTCTTGTCTTGCTCAGTGAAAAACATTACTGTTATCAGTAAGATATTGACATTTTGGACAGGCATTTTGCTGCTTCTCTCTTGACAAAGCCCTTTTAGCCTCGACCGTTCTGCCGTCGATGGTGTGCTTGTCTTGGAGGACCCTGTCGAGGACCGCTAGATTCATGAAGATGATGAGGCTAAAGCCGCGGGAGTAGTGATCGGAAGGGAAGGATATTTTTTTTGTTTCCTCTGAGTTTGAATCCATCTTGTGAGGCTGATTTACCTCAAGCTGCCCCAATGTAGGGTGGTTCTTGATAGGGGTTATTTAAAATGAATGTCTAAGTGTGTAGGCTAAAAAATACTCAAACAAAGGATCAATGGTAGTGTATGGGGCAGAAAAATGAACTGCCTCTCGTCATTTTGGCTATCGTACCTTATGCGAGAAATCTCTTTACCTTATAGAAATGAAACCTCTTCGCTCATCTCGTAAAAGTTTGGTACGTGAGAATGTGTATAGACTAAAGATTGCCTCTCATCATCTTAACACCTCTCGTTCAACACCTCAGAGCAGCTCGATGCCGTTTGTCGAATTGTCAAGATTTTCACAGGGAATCGGTGAATTAAACAAGTAAAATTACCATGCAAAGTTTTTCTCAAAAGATATGTGGCGTACTTGAAGGAATGTTATGCATTTATTTGTTTTGACATGTTTCTTTCTTCTTGTTTCTTCCTATTCTCATGTGAAAAGTTTTTAGAGAAAGAGATACTTACCTATGTTGTAACAGTAAGGCAAACCTACAAGGTAATAAGAAAGACCGTGTCAATGAACAGCTCTTTGAAGGACAAGAATTTGGAACGGTACAACGTTACCCTTCGTGATCCCCCTTATTTGGGATTAAATTGACAACTCATTGAGTTTTCTCGGATGTTGGTAGTTTCGCTCTGACAAAAACAAGAGCTTATGTGAGAAATGAAAGGATTGAAGGTAAATTAAGAACGATACAAATTACCCTCCTTTCATTTTGCCTTCAAAGCTAACAGAGTCTTTTCTCCTCCTTACTTTGTTCAATCTTCTCTGTCTCAATCTGCTCCTCCATACTCTTGGTCTCGAAGCTTGAATGAAATCCTCTATAATTAGGGGTGATCATGAATAGAGGGTCCTATTGTCAGCGCAGGCTGTGTCAATACGGTTCCAGCATGTTGAGGAGTTTTTCATGGATGCTCTGATTCTTGACTGCACAGGCACTTTGCAGCAAAGCTAATCTCTGCTTTAAAGGTCTTTGGCGGGCATGAGCATGACTACCATCGAGACTTCCGTGGTTGTTAAGACCGGCTTCAGCGCCATTTTGTCATATGCAGAGTCCTTTGCTTGCACCATGAGTGTTCTTTACTTGATTTCGTCCTATGTAAAAGGAAAAAAATATGTCATTTCTATGCTAAAGTGGATGAATTTTAGGAACGAAATACACCCTTTTTGATGGACTGGAGGATTGCATGCCCCCTAGTCTGCTCTTCCAATTAAGCACTTCTTCGTCGTGTTTCATTCGAGAAGATATAACAACATTGGTGTTCCATCCGGCTTGCTAGCACATTAGAGTCTAGCATGCTTCCCAGTTCATTATTTGCAAAAGAAAAGAGATGGAATGTCATTTCCAAAATATGTCAAGGAATAAGATATACCTTTTTTTCCAAAAGGGGTAATCCTTTCTTGATCTGCCTCCGATTTTGCATGAGATGATGTTTCGCTCATCATGGAATCAAGGAATGGTCAGCATTCTCATTGACTTTCTGGGGCTAATATTATCCACTGGTAGTAACGAGATTTGCCTCATGTTTTATTTGAAGATTGGATAATCTTCGCTCGAATTGCCCCTATCAGATAAGTTGGTCCGCTAGCATCATCGGGGTTTGATGTGCTCTCCAATTTGTGTCATTCCAAATGTCCCCTTTGTAATAACAAATCAAAAGGAATATGTTCTAAGACACGAAGTGAGTAAGTTAGAAAAACAAACAGGGTTATAAGCATGCATGCTTTTCCACCACCGTTTTTTTTTTTTTTGCCCTTTTGAAAAATGATTAAATGTTTGTTTTATTTTCAAAAGCTTAAAAACGAGGAAGCATGAAGAAGCCCGGGCCTCAGAACACCTTCATTTACATGGCTGGATATCATCAACAGGCCGGTTTAGGATACTTCCTCAAGCCCTCAAAATAAAACATTTGTAATTCTTTTGAATAATTCAGGCGAATTACATTTGTTGGAATGGAAATTGCAATACTAAAATTCCAAGCATAATTAAAGATTCAAAAAACTAGGAATCTTAGAAAACAGCTAAGACTTTAGAAAGTAAGAAAAGCTCCCACATAGGAGTATTCAAACTATTAAACATGTCTCCGTTCTAAGGGAGGAAAATTGAGTCTTCAGTTTACTCAATGACAACATTTGCACCGCCTGCTTGATTGGGTGGTGCATTGCGGAATGAAAACATCTTTGCATCCAACAACTTTTGGACTTTATTTTTCATGACAACATAGTCATTGACGGAGTGTCCTATTTCGCCCAAATGATAGTCATATGCCTTGAAGGGATCATAGTTAGGGAAACGCTTAGGATTTTCATGCTTAAGCTCTTTACCAAGCAATCTATTTTTCAAGAGAATAGGCAGGATCTGAGACATAGGCAAAAGGAGTGGCGTGAACTTCTTTTTGTTATTTCGCCTTTGGGGCGGCTTGCGGCCTGAGACTGGTTGCTGTCCACTGCTCATCTGAATCATTGGGGAAGGATGAACGGTTTGAGTGTATGCAGCATCCGCATCTGTCAGGGGTTCTTTCTCCTTCTTCATGCCAAGTTTCTTGCTTGTAGAAGTGGGGTTTGTGAACCACCCCTCACGTAATCCCATTTCGATTCGTTCGCCCACAGACACAAGACGATTAAGAGATTCAGCTGTGGCACCAACCAGGCGGTGCCTATACTCATACGGAAGGGACTTGATGAACAGTTTGACTTGTTCCTGATCAGTGAGTTGTGGGGTAACCTGGACGGCCAAGTTTCTCTACTTGGTGGCATACTCCTTAAAGGACTCACTCTTCCTTTTTTCGGTACGTTCCAGATCGTCCCGAGTAAAAGTGATATCGAGATTGAACTGGTATTGCTTGAGAAATGCTTCGGCGGCTTCATCCGAAGATTTAAAAGCATCCACGTCCTTTGACATATACCATGTCAAAGCTGGCTCCGTTAGATTTGCCTGAAATGTCTGAATCATGAGAGGTTCATTATCCACGTACTGAGTCATCCGCATATGATACATGTGCAAATGGTATCTGGGGTATGAAGTGCCATCATACTTATCGAACTTTGGCATCTTGAACTTTTCTGGTACTTTGACCCGTTTGTATATAGACAGGTCAAGTGGGACAGCATGCTGCGAGCCTTGTAGCTGTTTCAGCATCTCCTCGATCTTTGCAAAGCGTTTGTCATGTTCTGTCATCGGAACATTTTCAAATTCAGCCTTCCTGATAGCAAGGGGAAGCGGATCATCTTCTAGCAAGGGCATTTTACTGTTGCCGGCAGAGGCCTTGTCTTTCCCGGTGGATGGTGGAGGTAGCACCACTTCAATTGCTGCAGGCGCAGGTGTGAGTTTGCCACTGATGGATTCTATTTGTTTGGTGAGATTTTCCAACGTGTTGAAAACCATTTTCATTTCACTTTCTATATTATCGAGGTGGGCGTTTTTTTCGGCCATTTTGTGTAATATCTGTGAAAACATTGAAATGAATGAGTATAAAAAAAATCATTTCATGACTTAACAATGATATTATTGCATATTTTATTTGTTTGTGAAGAAAAAAATGAGAAAAATGGGTTTTATTAATATCAACATTACAAGCAGCGTCCCCAGGGTTCGCACCCCGGTCACCTCGGACCGTTCGTGCTTCATCCCGTATATCACTGGGCCATAGGCCGCGGTGGTGTCATAAAGGCATAAAAAATTTTATATATAGAATAAAAACGTCCCGAGTTATATTAACATTAGTATAACCCATAAATATTTTTAAAGAAGAGAATCAAAAAACCCCTAAACATAAATATTAGGAAAAATAAACGACAGGGGTTTTTAATAAAAGGGTGCCCTTCCTGGATGCTCATTCTATAAACGATGGGGAAGCTCCAGTCTCTCGGAGCTGCTTATTTTCACGGACAAGCTCCGCAATAAGTGTATCCCTCGTTTCATTGGTACCACCATATCAGAAACATCTTTCTTGGGAGTGGGAACGAATTGGACATCGGCTTTTCCTATCATATATAGAATGCAATCAATGGATGGCCTAACAATAACAAATCAAATAAATAAGTAGACTGCATAATGAAATAAAGAGGGATAGAATATATACCTTTCTTTGAATCATGTCAATCACAACGACATGCACATGAAAAGTGAGGTTCGATTTCTATTTTAGACTGGTTGAGCAAAATAAAATTAAAAGGGTGCCTGACCATCGCAATCTGGCGTTGGTGTCAAGTCCTTTTAACCTCAGCCAAATTGAAAGAAATATCTTATAGTTATGCCAATAGAGGCTAAAGATATTTCTTTACAATTTTTTAGAAATAAATTTCGGAGAAAAGAAAGGTAACCGCTACATTGCGGGCTCGCATTCGAGGTCGTATCTTTCTTAACACCATCCTAAAATACCCTATTGCGGCTCAGGTTTGGCAGCGTGGTTGTGTGTGCAACAGTGTAGTGCAAAACTATTAAAGTATGCACAACAATTTATAATAATCAATATGAACTTGCAAGAACAAATAACACCTCAATGTTAGGCTCATACCCGGAGTCCTTACTGCCAAACAAAAATTATTTTGAACGGGGAAAAAAATTGGCTTAAGTCCACTTTAAATAAAAAGCTATCCCCCAGCGGAGTCACCAGTCTGTCGCGACCGAAATTCCTCGAGTTTTTTTTTAATATGCTCGAAAAACGAGGGTTTTGCCTAGTACATGTTAAGTCTAAGTTCGGGACTTAACTTGGACCCTTCCAAGCCCATACCATATCGCGACTTAGGGGTTTAGTGTTTAACATGCAAATAGTTTATATCAAGGAGTCGTCACTAATCGGTTGGGGGTGGGTTGATTAGAAACCTAAATAGGGTGATTGGAGATTCACCTTATTCCTACGAACCAGAGATTGATTGAATTCGGGGACTTGGTTACACTAGTTGGATAACTAATGCCCTTTCGGTACCTTTTTACTCTGTCCATTTTTTTTTTGAAAACATTTTTCGGGCGATTTAAATTGATTTTAAGACCTTTCTCCTAACATGTGAGGTGATCAAGCGAGTGCATAATCAGAAATGATTAGCAGTAAAAAATATAACAATTTATGCAGTCTAAGGTTCTAACCTTAACTAAGTCAGATGACATTCAAAAACATAACAACTCATGCAATTGAAATTAAAAACATACATAATAAAACACAACAATAATAACATGCGGAATAATATTACATGATCAAATTGGCTTATTTATTTAAGTATGAAATTATAACAACATGCATAATAATATAACAATAAATTAAAATATCCAAATAAACCACATAAATTTTTTTAAAATTTTTAAATATTTTTTCGGAAATTTTTTTTAAAAAATACATATATGTATGATGAAAAGAAAAAAAAATTTTAAAAAAAATTTTATTTTTTTAAAAATATAATAAATAATAATATAATATTAACCGGGTCGGGTCGCCAGATTCGGGTCGGTTCGGTCCGACCTAGTCAACAGATCCGACCCGGTTGTTGACCCGGGTCAGATCAACTGATCCGGGTCGGATGTAACCGACTCGAGACAATGGGTTCGACCCGGGAGTTGACCGGGTCGGGTCGGCTGATCCGGGTCAGTCGGGACCGACCCGAGTTAACGGATCCAACCCGTGTGTTGACCGGGTCGGATCTGTTGATTCAGGTTGGATCCGACCCGAATTCCACAGACCCGCGGGGGGGATGCCAGCGGGGCCAAAATTGGCCGCCGGCTGACACAGGCCTACGTTGCCCCCAAATTGGCCCTCCAGAACCACCATGAGGCCATGCCACTCACCTGGACCGCCGTCGGATTGCCATCCGCCAGTCGGTGACAGAACAAAAACCAGCCTCGTTGAGGCATTTTGTCAAATGCTTGGCAGATGCATGGAAAAACAAGGGATTCCGACCTCCCTTGGCGACCCGGCCAACTCCAACGGCTGAGGCTCTGTCCCGGCGGAGGGTGGGGGTCGAGACCGGCAACGGCACGGGGCGGAAACAACGTGATACAGCAGGCGCAAGTCCCGGCCATTCCTCGTGCAAAAACAGGGGAGAACAGAGGTGCTCAGGATCCGGGGGGGTGCGTCCAGCCGGCGGCGGTGCGGCTGGGTGGATTCCGATGGTTGTGTAGGCGGCGGCGAGGCTGTTGGCTCCGTCCTGCTCCGGCGGACTCCGCTCCTTCTTTCTCTCTTTCTCTCCCTTTCTCTCTCTATTTCTCTCAGTCTCTATTTTTCCTCTCCGTAGCCTACCCCCCCGGACCTCTCTCTGTCTCTTCGGTTTTTATAATGGCCGAGGGCCACTGTTGTGCTTCCCATTGTTAGCTGGCGATGGCCTGCACTGGCCTATGCCCCGCGAATCCCGCGGCCACAGGCCGATGCAGAGGGGGGCCAATTCGATGCTGTGCAGAGAGAGAGAGAGAGAGAGAGAGAGAGAGAGATCGGGAACAGGGGAAGATGGCACTGGCCTTAATGGCCAGTCCCATTGGCGTGCTTCTTCGGCTTCCTTTGACCGGATGGGGACAACGCGGAGGCGCTCAGTCGCTCGTTGCCTGCGGCCAGGAACAGAGGTGAACAGGGGAGCGAGAGCAACGGGCGACGGGGGGAGAAGGAGGAGAAGAGGCAGGCTGGGCCGCGCGGGGGGGGGGGGGAAGGAAAAGGAAGGTGGAGTTGGGCCTGGGTCGCGTGGGAGGGAGGAAGAAAAAGAAAAAAAGGAAAGGAAGCGGGCCGGGCC
The DNA here is from genome assembly GCA_024500025.1 of Syzygium aromaticum. NCBI lineage: Eukaryota > Viridiplantae > Streptophyta > Magnoliopsida > Myrtales > Myrtaceae > Syzygium > Syzygium aromaticum. Next base: position 10,752,370 of record CM044889.1, on the reverse strand, counting down.
AGGCCTAGCTTGCGTGAGAAAGAAAGAAAAGAGGGGAAAGGGGCCGGGTCGGGTTGACTCCAGCTCGGCCCAGGGCGGGAATCTTTTTTTTTTTTTTAAACATTTTAATAGACCCTATTAACACAAATATGCCTAATTTTTACATGCAATGCAATTAAATAGAAATATTTTTTTGTCTTAGGAGTTAAAGAAAATTAATTCCTAAATTTTGTGCCATTTAATTTTGGGCCAATTAAATATAGGTGTCAACACACGTGTTGATATAACGTCTATGTAAGTAGATTTTTAATGATTCTTATGACAAATCTTTAATGAAGGGTAAATGTGTCAAACGGGTATAAATTTGAGATTTTCAATGTCATAGAAAAAATTGTAGGGTAACTATATCACGGTAAGCATAACTTAGGGTTTCTTTTTATTGTTTTTGCTCTAAAAAAATGGTGTAAGAAAGCAGATGGCGAGGACTTTGCACAATTGCCATCCATCACTGGGGCCAGCAATGTTGGTGGAAAGGTCGGCGAGGGTAGCTGGGCCCCAGCTAGTGGCTAGCGACTTGCCATTGGCCGAGGCCCAACGATTCCCGCCGGCCATCACCCACCATCATTGGCCTTTCTTGACGATTGTAGGGTGGCGGTGGCGAGGATCGCAAAGCCCTCGCCTCTTGCTTTTTAACTCTTTTTTTTAATTTAATTTAAATCATTTTTGGACCAAGTCGACCTTGTTGAGCCTCATCATTACCAGGTAGGATAGAGAAAATAATTTAAAAAAAGTCACGTCAGTATGTTTCGTTAGCCAAGTTGGACGGAGTTAACGAAAAGACTTAGATTGCACAAATTTGATAAGTTTTATGATATACTTTCATGACAAATTTTAAGACTCTCAATACATTTATCTCAATAAAAAAAGATAAAGTTAATTGTTGAACAGTGTTGGTTCAGTCCAGTTCCACCCCAAATTCGGGAACCGGACTGAACATTGTCAGTTCCAATCTTTGGGAACCGGGAACGTCTAGAATTGGTTGATTCGATCTGATTTGATTTGATTTTCGGATTGAAATCGAACTAGTGCTCACCCCTAGTTATCACCTCCGACGTGTTTGAAAGGGAGACGAGATTGGCTAGTTATTGGGTCGGTACTCAGATCCAACGCAGATCCATGTTTCATGTGAAAAATTAATGGGGATCTATGTCAGGATATCAGACAATACACATGGTGCATTAGGTGGATCGACCGTTGTCGTCTTTGCCACTCGACACCACGTGCGGGCAGAGAAGTGTCGATTCCATTTTTTGCCCTTTGCTTTGCAAGCAACAAGCATAGCGTTCACTGGCGCAGTATATAACGAACGCTCCTGCTCAGTGACGAAACTCGTGCTCAGCAGTACAGGCACCACTCTTCTTCGCTTGCTGCTCCAGCCATGAGTTTCTTGAAAGGTACGATGTCGCTTCTCGCCTGCAACATACGCAACATTCGACTTCTCTCCTCCTACAATCACTATTTCCTCCTGGATTCTTTTAATACACGAATTATTTCCTTTTCTTCTTTTCTCTATTTTTGGGGAAGAATTATCCAAAGAATGGGTATCACTTTCCAAAGTACAGCATTCTCATGCTTCGTCGGCGGAAGCATAAGAAGCAATGACGAGGAAAGCCTCTGCTTCATGAGTTTACACAAGTTAAGTTGTTAATTAGGCATTACAAACAATTTGCATGTGATGAGATTGGAGTTTCTACTGTCGTACTAAGAACTTGTGGTTTTATTTACGTTGTATTCGTTTGTTGGTCCGCTCTCCCGGGAATTTGTTCCCGTGCATTTAAATAAAATTAGAGGAGACTATTAGTGATAAATGATTCTTCTTTGGTGCGCACTATCAAGAAACTCCAAAGAGCAGGACAATTGACATTTTTTTTTTCATTATGATACGAAGCAGGGTTCATATCGCATCCTGATTGTCGAATCCATAACAAATCTGAATCAATCATAACATTGATACCCAAGTCATATATTGATAATGCCGCTCCATCCACCGCCCTCGTCAGAGACGACCTGGTGCGAGAAATCCAGCCGAACAAATTCATAGATGTAAAGAGTGGCGATTACGACCTCAATGACAAAAATCTCAACATGCAGATAAAGATCCATTTTGTTGCTACTGAAATACCTAAAAACGATGGCAAAGCTCCTCCGAAACAGCACCCCAATGCCGCACATCCCAATGGCGTTAATATAACAGGGGGATTGGTCTTTTTTCATCGTGATCCGAAGAACAAGGGTGAAATATTCCTTGTTTGTGGGAAAGGAGGGGAGGTCGTGGAAGTCAGTGACCGTGCACTAGAATAAGAAATGAAACGGAGCATTCCCGGTTTCTTCAGGTAATACTTGAAAAAAAGATCTGAAATGCCCTTTTTCGTCGTTTTCATATCTGCTGCTGTGAATTGAAAGTACTGGTCGCTGTTTGGACTGATTACCATACTTTCCAGTGGATTCATCCACCCGAAGAGTGGACATGGACGTTAGGTTATGGCATGCTGTCCTATGTTGAGCTTCCCTCTTTATTCATAAGGATGAACAAATATGTCCCCTTGGTTCATCTTTTTTTCTTCTGTGATAAGAAACATGGCACCCGTATATTTCGATTATGAGGTTTTTATCTGATAGCATCTTGATGGCGTTTGAAGATTTTTCGACATTGCTGGCCTTCCCCCATGGTCTGTGTGTGTTTTCAAGCTCTGCACTTAATGATCCAATAATTAAATATTCTTACAAAAAATATATATATAGATCTAACTAAATCTAATTACGAAAGCATGGAACCCTAAAGCTTGAAAAATTTTATCTACCGAAATATTAGGAACGAGATCTAGATTAATATAAGTACGAGTATCTATTGACAGATTAATATCGTTTCTAGATATTCTTATGAAAATACTTAAACTTAAAACAGGGAACATCAACTCAATACAACTTTAAATTGGGTTCTACATTTATTATTATACAAACCATAAGCTAAAATATATTCGGAACTACTGTAATATTTACAAAGACCAAAAATGTAAAATGTAATAAAAAAAATAGCGTAAAATGAATTGAAATAATAAGATATTCTAAAATTTGGAGAATAGTGTAATTATGAAAACTTGTGAACATTATCGTAGGACTGACTTGACTTTATTATGGAAAGTTAAAGGACTAGATTAAACAAATTTGAAGCTTAAGGGCTAGAGTGTACATTTTGCAATAGTATAAGGAATAAAGTGTGCATTTCGCAATAGTTTAGGAACTTGTGGTCACTTTCTCCCTTGTTTGATCAAAGGCTAAATTGAATATTTGAGAATATTTTAAGGATTATATTAAACGAATCAAAAGTTCAAAAATGATATTGTGTTAGGCATGTTAGGCATATGTCCCTAGGCTTAATCTTGGTGTTTCTAGTTTCTGCTCATGTTTTCTAGCTCTTGCCTTGCAACAAAAAATATTATGTCAAGTAGTATCCGATTAAAATTATGCTCTGTGTATAAGATTAGCTCTATGTTTATTCGTGCGCCTTCTTGCTGCATTAACTAAACATCGAAAGTGTAATTCCACCATAAGGTTTCTTTTGCTTCTTGATGGCTTCATTAGCCTTTTAGTCACAACCTGCCATATCTGTCACGCCCCGAACCTTGCCGAACTCGCGACATCCCTCAATAGTCGATCATAGGATGCAACGTCCCAGGATGTGTCGCCGACCCAAACGAACAACGCTAGCGGAAGCGAAATAAACAACCCAGACAATAAAATAACCAAGGAGTAGCACAAACGCAACTTAGTACACACACTACAATAACTTAGATTCACAAAGTGCATACTTTAGGCTGCTAGGGTTAAAAACCACCTTCATTAACAAAAAGGGATAGGTGGCTGGGCAAACTACTGATTGCACAAAACGAGACTCCACCACGAAGGGTTCCTGGCCCTGCTCCTAAACATCCCTACGGTGCCCAATCCGGATCGGACCCTGAAGATTCTATCTCTGAGTCCGAGTCGATCTCGATCGGGTTCTCCTCTTCATCTCCCTGCTCAACCGCCATGGGTTTCTCTTCGGGCTCGGGCTCTTGTGCTAGCTCGGGTTCAGGCTCGGGGATAGGTGTCGGTACTGGACCAGGGTTCAGTGGTAGACTATCGGGATCTGACACCTCGCCGTCTGGAGCGAACTTGTCCCAGGGCTCCCAATTGACCGCATTCTCATTGGTGTGCTGCAACTCTTCAAAACCTCGGATTGGCCCAGAGTTCTCTAACCCAACCCTATGGGTCCAAGCCAAGTAGTCGTGGCGCTTCAGCTCATCTCGTCCTACATCTATCCAAACATAAATGTGATGCCTAATATATGTCTCACCCGGATTCAGACCCGGGTATTCGTTATCCTCATGCACCATATGCACGAGGACCCTAAAACGCCTAGGTGGCGCCATACTCAAGGGCGGGAATCTAAAAATGGTTATGTAATAACCGTGAGAACGAGTTTCAATAAGCAACACCCTATACCTCGCCTAGGCTGAATTGTACCCAGACAAGTCTAATATGCGAATCACCAGAAGACACGCTCAATTTCACACCACAAGTTTACCTCATCTCAAATCACGAGCCAACCCTGCATGTTAGTTCAAACGAGATAATATAAGAATATTTCACCACCATATCACAATTATCTAGCGCACACACCCCCACTCGCATTCAACCAATCCAACCAAACAACCACACGTACATTTAGCCAATCCAAACAGTCATATCACATACACATGTCCCACCGACTTTCCTCTCACGGATCACCATCAATACGTCTCAAATCCGGTCTCATCGGCACACAAGCCACATAAATCAATCAATTCCAGTGGCCGCCGTCAATACGTCTCAAGCCATAGCATTTGATCAATTCCAGTGGCCGCCGTCAGCACGTCCCAAGCCATAGCATTCAATCAATTCCAGTGGCCGCCGTCAACACGTCCCAAGCCACAATATTTAAGCAATTTCCAATGACGATGTAAATACGTCCCGGTCCAACACACCTTTAACGGGCCACCGTCAACACGTCTCAAGCCTGCATCCAATTGGCACATCAGCCATTCATGCCTTCACACGGACCGCCGTCAAGATGTCCCAAGTCCGTAGCCCTTCAATCGATCCGAGCTTAAGATCGACAAGCAAGCACACGCCAATTAATTTGATCTATTTCACGTCAAATGCATCAAACAAGCCATATTCCAAACTTAGTCAAATTCACAATTCGCCACCTCAATCCACGAACCCGACGTTCAAGTCGGCCACGCACAATCACCCAAATCAAGCATATTATTTAATCTAATTCGAATAGCATAATTAAATCATAATATAATTAATTCAAAACATGCCCTAGCCGTTCTAAACCCGAGACAAGTCAATAAGGTATCCAAAATACTAAGTAGGGTTTAGGGAGTCACTTACTAAGTTTTGGCCCTGGAAAAGTTGGCTCGGGCCTAAAATGGCCTGAGTAAACAGTGCGGGCTAGGTGCGGGCGAGGGCGCGATGGGCGTAGGGCTCGGCCACGAGTATAGCCCTCGGCCACGGGCTCGGCCATGGGCACACGCACGGGCACAGGCGCGGGCACGGGCGCTGGCACGAGCATAGGAGCGGCGGTGGTTGGTCGGCTGGGCTTGCTCCGGCAGCTGGCAGTGGCAATGAGCAGCGGTGGTCGGGCATGGCAGCAACGACGATGGCGACGCGGCGGCGGCGAGCTGAAAGGGGAGAAGAGGTGAGCCGAGGTGAGGGTGAGGGAGAGAGAGACCGGGGTTGAGGGAGAGGGGTAAACCGGCGGCGACGGAGTAGCACGGCGCGGCGACGACGATGCTCAGGCTTTAGGACGACACTGGGGAGCTGGCTGGACGGCGGAACGGTGGCCGGAACTCGTCGAGCACAGTGGCGAGTGGCGATGAGCCAAGCTCACGTGCTCGGGGGGAGGGGGGGTTAAAGAGGCGAAGGCTGAGAGGAGGGGACGTCGGGTGATGGTGACGGTGGCGGCGGCGAGCTCTTGGAGGCTCAGATAGCCAAGCTCAGGGCGGCGACGGTCCGGGTGGCATTGGACGGAGGCCGGGGAAACAGTTGAGAGGGAGAAGGAGGAGGGTAAGGGGAGGGGTGGCGGTTGCTAAGGGGCGTTCAGCAGTAGCGACGACGACGCTCAGACATCGAGACGGTGCTGGGGAGTCGACGGGACGGCTGAGTAGCGGTTGGGCAGCGCCGGACTACGGCAGTGCGGCGGTGACAGGCTGCTGCGCGCGACCGGGAGGAGAAGAACAGTCCAGCCGAAGGGGGAAGGGAAACGGCCGGACGGTGCGTGACGGTTGGGCAAAGCCGGATGGTCGAACAACGACGTAGTGGTCCGGCCAACGGCAGTGGCAACGCGGCGGAGCAGTGGTCGGGCAAGCTTGAGCAGGCGCGGGAGCGGTAGTCGGGCATAGAGAGGACCAACGAAGAAGAAGAAAAGAAAGAGAAGAGGAAGAGAGAAAAAGTAAGAAGGAAGAGAAGAGAGAGAGAGTCAGGCTGCATGGTCAAAAGGGGGAAACGTGCGCGGATGGGACAGCTGCATGGGGAAGATGTGCGCGCGGCAGAGAGAAGTAGAGAGAGAGAGAGAGAGAGAGAGAGAGAGAGAGAAAGTCAATGCATACTCGAGTGCGATCCAACGGTCAGAATTCGAATTCGAAAACGATCCTACGGTCCAAATAATTCCTAGAATATAGTAAGAAACAATGGCCATGAAAATTAAAGCAAACTAATCTGAAGGAGGTCTATTAATCCAAATTCGTACCAGGTCGAAAATTCCACTTTTCCACTATTCCTGACAATTTCGACGTTGGCCACGATAATATCGACACCGTCCGATTTATTTCGTCCCGGAACTTGAGAAATTTGACACAGAAGTTTGAGCTCTAAATAAAGGTCAAATTCGATCGAGTGCGATTCTAGCGAAATCTCAAAATTTGAAAACGCTAACCAGGAGTGATCAGTTCTCGGGCGAAATTATACTATAATCATACTGACGGATTACACGTTTTATAAATCCCAAAAATTGGGTCAAAATCCGGGACGTCACAATATCCATAAACTATAGCAAGATCCCAAGACGTACAAGTGGGATCACGATACCAGGATTAGCGATTTAACATGCTTACGAGCTTGCATTACTTCGGTCTTCTGCAGTAAGTCCAAGTCAGGATGTCAAATTGTGTTTTCTTTCTTTTCCTACTTAGCGCTCAATGGATGCATGAACATAGAACACTATGAGTTGTGCTAGTGCATTCTTTATCATTTATCATCACAGAAATTACATGCCTTTAGCTTTCATTTTTGCAGGTCAGGTGGACTTCTTGATGGGGCAGCTCATTTGGGATTTTTGCACTTTGCTTTATTTCCTGCATTTTAGCTTGGACTTCTTTTGCTTAAGCTATGTATTCCCATTTTCCATAAACGTGTCGAGGGATGTTAGAACCCCGCATCTGCATCTTTTATTTAGTATGACCTTCTTGGCATTCTGAAAACTATTGCTTTTCTAATGCATGCTTCTCTGTGGTGTTTTGGGAGAAATGGCAAAGTTAAAGCCTTTACAGGTAATGAAAGTCCTTGATCAAAAGAAAGTGTTTCGTTGGGTTCATCTAGGAACTGTACTTCTCCAGAAACAATAATCAGATTACCAGAACTTTTATGCTCGTAAGATCTAATTCCAAGATTGAAGTTTCTCAAGATTCTTGTTCCTTTAGTAATCAGTTTAGAGATAAACCTAACGAAATCTCATTCAATGTTCTGCAAAACATCCTGACCTTGGCATCTTATTCTCACTCAATCAACCCAAGTACCAGGTATTGCACAAGTTGACTATCTGCTCATTGTCAAGCATTTTTGGAACCAATATCATCTAGGAAATGCAATTCGTTAATTCTGTAAAGCTTTATCCAGATGAAGTTCCCGTGTTGATAGGATTGGAATGAGGTTTTATGAACAAGGAGTGAGATATAAGTCCTAGATTTTAAGACTGAAATGACCAAAACAAAATGTTAGGATTCAATCGCCCAATGGCAAAACCATATAAAACTGTCATTGCACCTTATGAAAATTATATCATTGAAAAATGATATGGCCATCTAATCTTAATACCTTACGAGTAAAGCAAAGAACAATCACTTGAATCTTGACTTGCTGATTTTGATCTCCGAATCTAAAGTCATTCTGGCAAGAAAGGGGAAAAATATTATAACGTCAGCCTTGGTGTTGGGAGTTAGTTTGCAGGGTGGAGGGGGAAGGTAGTTTTGCAAGAAGTGATGAATCGGAACTCTGTTTGAGGAAATATTTGGGCTCAACTTATGTTATGTTACGTTTGGTTCGACAGAATAAAATGGAATAGAATGAAACGATAATTTCAACATCTTTATTTGATAGATTTTGGGAATTAAATGGAATATAATGAAAATTTCTGCATTTGGTTGTAAAAGAAAATGTTGTGGGAATAGAACTAAATGAGATTTTTTAAATATATTTGGTAGATTTTGGGAATCAAATGGAATAAAAAACGTTTTAAGCCTATCGGGCACAAGCAGGACATCCCGGCAGCCATTTCTATTGAACAATGTAGGCCAGCTACAACAAGGATATGAATGCTAAGGCAATGCATAATACTTCTCTCCTAAAGATCTTTAGTATGTCTAGGGTCCTGACATATGATGCTTTTGAGTATGGTTTAAATTTATTCCTAGCATGCGATCTGCCTCTTGGACTCCTGAACAACACTTCACCGGAAAACATGGGAAGTCCCAAATTTCAAACGTCCAGTAAGCACATCATAGATGATTGATAATCTCAACTTTGCTGCTGACAACCACAATCCCTCAGCAAATATGCGGCTCAAGCCCATGCCGTCGAAAATTATTCAGAGTTACCAATTTGTCCATATTTGTACAGCTTTTACCTCACTCGCTGGAAATAGAGGGGTGTTTCTCATTAAAAAACTCCAGACATAACCCGAAAACCATTTCTTTGCGTCAGGGTTCACACCAAGTTACCAGCAGAGATGGACTTCTTTCGATGTGTTTCACCTTTTTGAGACTGTAAAACTGTTTCCTATGAACACCATATGCTTTTAAATACGTGGTCGAGAGATAAAAAGTGACAATCTACATAGGGGCCCAAAGGCCTAGGAGAGTGGAGGATCAACTAGACTGACTCATCGCCAAAGTTGCACTCACCATGGCCAACTTCTTGATTCACGGAAACTTCTCTCTCATCCGACTAAATGGTCCGGCGAGCAATCCAAGATTGGTTGAATTCATCCTGTAATTGTTCAAATGCCCGAGAAGATACTCCAACAACATGCTTCCAAATCGTACTTGTCCGCTCCAAAACAAGTCGAAGCAAGTCGGGATTTGTTGCGGGTACAACCCAAGGGAAGGTCCAAATGACTAGCCACTTGATTTGAGACTCCACATTCGAGTGAATTAGCATGCCAAAGATGATGGATGCCAAAAGCACAATCGTAAAGTTGGGTTTGTAGTGAAGGGAGTTCCTGTCGACAGTCCTTGGATGATCCAAAGATGTGAACCGAAGTATAAAATGGACATTTCTCCAATGGCGACCAACATTTTCTCTTCAGCTTTGACGAAACATTGTGAGCCGAAGAGAGCAAGAAGCCACAGCAACAAACTGGAGAAATGCTTATGAAAGGCATTGGAGGATTCGAGTCGTTGCCCATTTGATCTGTCAAAGTTTAGTGGAAGGAAGACATAATTAGACCGAAGTAAATTATACTCTCTCTTTTTTTTGTTGGCAAGTAGACAAAAAGCAAGGGAGTAACAAGGAGTAGAAAATTTCGACCAAAAAAAAAAACAAGGAGTAGAAAGATTTAAAGAGGCAAACCTCTTCTTGATCCTCTAATAATTTGCCGATTCACTTCGCTAAAGAAGAGAATGACAATAATTTTCGATCGGAGGAAACCTTCCACCCATGGGATATATAACTAGTAAGTTATAGATACAAATTCCACCTCCACGTAAGTTAATTAAAAATTAATGTGGGTGACATTCATGTTTATAAACGTAGGACACAAACCGAAGGATTATATGAACAATATTGATCTTGTCAAATCAAAGGATTCGGTTGATTGAGTTGTTTTTGTAAGTATATTAGATACTAGATATGATTAGGCTTGTTATCTTAATTATTTAGGAATAAATGCACCAAAGATCTTAAAATTTATCGCAAAAGTGCATTCGAGCCTTACAATTTTGAAAAAATGCAATTAAATCTTAAAATTTGTTAAATTGATACAATGAAATCCATTTGTTAATTCCGTTTAATCTGGCCAACGAAAAAGCTTATGTATCTTTTTCTATTACTTTCTTAAACACCATATTAGAAAAAGGACTTGAGAGTTAAAAAGGAAAGGCACAAAGAATGAAAATTAAAAAAATGATAAAAGAAAAATAAATAAGAATTTAATAATAAATAAAAACTAAAAATACAAAACCATCACTAGGAGGCGTGGCCATTTGAGCTTGCAGTCATGACTACTCGAGCTCCGTCACAATTGGCCATCATCGCCTGAGCGTCGTTGAGCTCGTGACCATGGTCACTTGAGATTCTTCAAGCTCCCAACCATGGCTGCTCAAGCTTCATTGAGCTTGGTCAAGGCTGCTCGGGCTTCTTCGAGCTTGTGGCCGTAGCCGCTCCAGCTTCATCAAGTTCAGCTATTGCTGCTCCAACTTCTAGGCTTCTTAAGTTTGCAACCATGGCCACTCGAGCTTCATCGAGCTCGGCCATGGTTGCTCAAGCTTCTTTGAGCTCCCGGCCATGATTGCTTGAGTTTCGTTGAGTTACACCATAGCCGCTTCATCTTCCAGGCTTCTCTAAGGTTGTGGCCATGGCTACTTGAATTTCGTTGCTCAGCCATGGCTTCTTGAGCTTTTTAACATCGTCTCATGGAGGTCTACCTTGAGGACGATGACAAAGAGGACGTAGCGATGGGCGAATCAGAGCTGGGGGATGCTGTGGTTGGATCAGTTGCGGAGTTAGGCAACATAAGCATTTTTAGTCACAGAGTCAAGATACTCGATCGCACCAATTTGACAGGGCTTTACAATTTATGGAATACTTATTCCTAATTTTTAGTGGGATATCTTTATTGATTACGAATAGTCTAGTTTCCCTATCATTTTTACTTGTTCATCAAGAAACAAGAGAGGGTTTCCCTGAGAAAAGAAACGCATCCTCTATCTCATGGATAAAAAACAAAGAAAACTGATGAGAAAGGTAAAAGAGAGAACAAAAGATAAACTCAAGGTTACCAGGAACTAAGTTTTGCTTACACTGCTACACATTGAGTTGCAGCTCTAGGACTACGAAGGCTCGAATCGCTCTCACACATCCTCATTAACATGCTCCAAACGTACCAATTCCGTGGTAAATTCTGGTTCACTTCTAAGGCTAGAAGCGTAGAACAGAGCAGGCCTTCATTAGCTTTGGAAATGTGAACCTTTATACAGTTTGTTTCATATGTCCGAACGCGAAGAACTGCCCGACCTGGAAAGACGTAAGTGAGACCCCCAAGAATCCAACTTTGTCGATTGGGATAGTGCTAGCCTGACGAGACAAAATGCGTTCATGGCTTCCATCGAGAATGCCTCCTTCCGTTGCCACTCTCGATGTGGGGGCATCTGCCGTCACTGCTGCCAGGTAAAGTAATATTCGAGTCAAACGCTGTTAACACTCATTTTTAAAGGCTGCGGTACCGACAAGACACGATACCTTTCAGCTATATCCACTCATTCGACTGTCCCCGAATCGGTGGGGCATTTCAAGACGGCCCCAAAATGCCAAAACTTCAACTCGATGCTCCCAAAACCCGTTCGGCCTAACGGGGAATGCGGAGTCGATCATAGAGCGGAAGCACAACGACTTAGTAAAATATTGAGGGCCGTTTATGCACGTACCCAACAGGAATGGTACACATCACGAGTCACTCGTTGTCTAGTTACCGCCGCGAATGGGCACGAACATATGTAGAAACAAAATAATACAAAAATGGAACAGAATTATAAAAAAAAAATATGACGGAAATCGGGTGATTTGGCGTCGCTTTCCAAGTATAATGTGAATTGTCTTGGGATGAGAACATTTTTTTCTTTAAATCTAGAATCCGTCGGAAATTTGTGGAGAGCTTTTTAAAAAAAATTACAATGAAACAACCTTGACTACTGTTGACATCTATTTTTTAATTTGCCCAAAATAAATTGTACAAAATTTAGGAATTAAATTCCTTTAATTCCTAAGAAAAAAATATTTTTATTAAATGCATTACATATAAAAATTAGCCATAGTTACATTAATAGGGTCTTTTTTAAAAAAAAATTGAAAAATCGAGCTGGACCGGGTCGGGGCCGAGTCGACCTGGCCCATTTTTTTTCCCTTTTCCTTTTCCCCCCCTTCGCGCGGGCCCAGCCCAACTCCCCCCTTTTTTCTTTTACTTCCTTTCCGCACGACTGGGCCCAACCCGACCCAGCTTCCCTTCTCCCTTCTTCTCCCCCCGTCACTCTCGCTGCCCTATTCTCCCCTGTACCCGATGGCAACGTGACACACGGCGGCGCTGCTCTTTGCTGTCACCATCCGGCCAGAGGAAGGCCGAAGAGGCACGCCGACTAGACTGGCATTAATTGCTAGTCCCGTCCTCCCCGCTTTCCCGGCTCCCTTATCCCCTCCTCCTTCCTCTCCGCCTTAGTTTTGAACCCCCCCCCCCCCCTCCCTTCTTTTTTTTGCTTTGCTCTACTCTACACTAGCCTGCAAATGGCCACAAAAGTCGTGGGGTGGCGTAGACCGGTGCAGACCGTCATCACGCCAACGTAGAGAAGTAGAGAGTGAGCGTCGTCCGGCTATAAAAAGCCAGAGAGAAAGAGAGTTGGGGATTGGCCACAGAGAGAGAAATAGAGAGAAACAGAGAGAGAGAGAGAGAGAGAGAGAGAGAGAGAGAGAGAGAGAGTGGAAGAGTCGAGCGTTCGCCGAAGTAAGGAAAACAACCAGCAACATCACCGTCACCCACGGAGTAGCCGGAAAGCCGTTCCGAGCGCTATCGACCGGTGAGTTCCCCCCCTCAGCCGAGTATCCCCTGTTTTGCTCTGTTTTTTAGGCATGGTCTGGCCGGGACTTGTGCCGGCTATGTCGCACAAATCCCGACCCATACCGTCATTCCCCACAGCCCTTAGTCCCAGTCAGAACCGAGCCTCAGCCGTTGGAGTCGACCGAGTCGCTGGAGGAGGTCGAAATCTCTTGATTTTTACCACGCCCGCCATGTGTTCGATGAAATGCCCTAGTGAAACAGGTTCAATTTTGGTCGCCGGCCGGCGAAGGCATGGCAGGACGGTGAGCCAGGCGGTCGGTGACGTTGGTGGCGACCCCAAGGCTCGATTCGGGTGGTGGAGCCGGTCTGGGTCGGCCGGCGGCCAATTTTGGCCCTTCACGCGAGTCTGCAATTTCGGGTCGGATTCGACCCGAATCAGCATATCCGACCCGAGTCAACGCCTGAGTCGAATCCGTTGACTCGGGTCGATTCCGACCAATTCGGATCAGCCGATCCGACTCGAGTCAACGCTTGGGTCGAATCCGTTGACCCGGGTCGGATCCGATCAACTCGAATCCGGCGACCCGACCCGGTTTAATATTATATTATTATTTTATTTTTTTAAAAAATTAATAAAATATTTCTTTTCATAAATTTTTTTTTACCTTATATATATTTTTCTTTCCCAAAAAAAAATTTAAAAAAAGTTATTTATTTATTTATTTGGTTTATCTGATTGTTTTAATTTATTGTTGTATTATTATGCATATTATTTTAATTGCATAAATTGCCACATTTTAATTAGATAAGCTTATAGGATCATGTACTGTTGTAATCATGCATGCCTTTAATTAAATTTTAATTGCATGAATTGCCATGTTTTGAATGTCATCTAACTTAGTTAGGACTAGAACCTTAGGTTGCATATCTACTTTGACTGCTAATTGCTTCTGATTATGCACTCGCTCGATCACCTCACATGTTAGAAGAAAGGTCCTAAAATCAATCCAAATTGTCTGACAAATGTTTTTAAAAAATGAACAGGGTAAAAAGATACCAAAAGGGCATTAGTTATCCAACTAATATAATCAAGTCCCCGAGCTCAGTCAATCTCTGGTTCGTAGGAATAGGGTGATTCTCCCATCACCCTATTTGGATTTCTAATTGCCCCACCTCAAATCGATTAGTAACAACTTTTTGATATAAACCATTTGCATATTAAACACTTAAACCCTAAGTCGCGATATGGTATGGGCTTGGGAGGGCCTGAGTTAAGTCTCAAACTTAGACTTAACACGTACCAGGCGAGCCCCCTCATTTTCTGAGCATGTTCAAAAAAAAAAAACCCCGGGAGGTCAGTCGCGACGGACTGGCGACTCCGCTAAGGACTTTTTGTTGTAAAGTGGATTTAAGCCAAATTTTTTACCCTGTTCAAAAATAATTTTTGTTTGGCAACAAGGATTCAAGGTATAATCATAATATTAAGGTATTATTTGTTCTTGCAGGTTCAAATTGATTGTTTATAAATTGTTGTGCATGCTTTAATGATTTAGCACTATACTGTTGCACACACAACCACACTGCAAGACCTGGGCCGTAATAGGACATTTTAGGATGGTGTGAAGAAAGATACGACCTCGAACACAAGTCCGCAATGTAGAGGTTGCCTTTCTTTTCCCCGAAATTCATTTCTAAAAATCGTAAAGAAATATCTTTAGCCGCTATTCGCGTGACTATAAGATATTCCTTTCGATTTGGCCAAGGTTAAAAAGACTTGACACCAACGCGAGACTGCGACGGTCAGGCACCCTTTTAATTTCATTTTGTTAAATCAGTCAAAAAGAGAAACTGAACCTCACTCTTTATGTGCATGTCGTTGTGATTGACATGGTTCAAGGAAAGGTATATATTCTATCTCTCCTTATTTTAGGGAAAAAATCACCAAAAACCCTAAACTTTACCCCATGTGACACATTTACCCCGAACTTTTATTTGTGACACCAAAAACCTCAAACTTTACTATTTGTGACACATTTACCCCAATACACATTGTCCATGGGCATTTTCGTCTTTTCTGCTTTTTCTTTTTTTTTTTACTTTTTTTTTCCTTTCCGGCGAGGGGGGCCCTCGCCAGATCCGGCGAGGGCGAGCCTCGCCTGGGTGAGGTCGGGTGAGCCTCGCCCGACGCCGGCGAGGCTCGCCCTCGCCTGGGCGAGGTGGGGCAAGCCTCGCCCGACCTCGCCCAGGCGAGGGCGAGCCACGCTTGACGCCGACAAGGCTTGCCCTCGCCGGATCTAGAGAGGGCGAGCCTCGCCAGCGTCGGGCGAGGCTCGCCCTCTCCTGGGCGCCCAGGCGAGGGCAAGCCATGCCCGACGCCGGCGAGGCTCGCCCTTGCCAGGCGAGGGCCCCCTCGTTGGAAAGGAAAAAAAAAGTAAAAAATAAAAAATAAAAAGCAGAAAAGACGAAAATGCCCATGGACAATGTACATTGGGGTAAATGTGTCACAAATAGTAAAGTTTGGGGTTTTTGGTGTCACAAAAAAATGTTCGGGGTAAATGTGTCACAGGAGGTAAAATTTGGGGTTTTTGGTGGCTTTTTCCCCTTATTTTATTATGCAATCAACTTACTTATTTGATTTGTTATTGTTAGGCCACCCGTTAATTGCATTCTATACACGATGGGAAGAGCTGATGTCCAATTCGTCCCCACTCCCAAAGAAGAACTTCTGGCATGATGGGACCAACTCGACCGGAACAGCCAACAATATGTCAAAGCAAGAATTGGTCGCCTACTTCCACGACTCAAAATCAACATCCATTCTGGCATGATGCAAGCACTACTGCATTTCTAGTGCCCACAAACCTCCACTTTCATATTTGGTAAGTTTGAGATGACCCCGACTCTGGAAAAGTATAGTATTGCCATTGGGAAACCTTTGAGATCTGAGCTCATCAAACCACTTTTAGGCGTGTCCCCTTTACCCAAGCTATTTCAATTTTTGCGAACCAAGAGCGATATCGTGAAAAGAGTCATTAAAACTTATTGTAATGCATGCCCATGGCTTTTCTTAAATGAATGTTTTGAATGCCAACCTATGAGCCAAAAAGCCAAGATTTTTATTCTTGTTTTTGTCGGGTGTGTCCTTTTCCCCCATCGCAGAAATTCAATAAATCCCTCGATTGCATATGTGGCCAAACAAATTTGCACCGGCTTGAATTATGTTAATTCGGTTTTAGCATAAACATTTTTATCTTTAAACCATTTTAAACAAAATGATGATAAAATCATACAGGTCGCTCCAGAAATTTTGCAAATCTGGTTTTTATCCCGTTTAAGAGGATTCAGGCACCTCATGCAACTTTTTGAAATCGATGACCTTATACACCCGATACAAAGATTTGAGGTCCTAAAAAATCATTCCCCTAAAAAGGATTACGCCACTTGGATAAACTTTTTGAAAGACCTTGATTCCAAGGCATTCCTATGGTATACTAAATGGTTCCATGAGGGTCAGGCTTGTTATGCCCACCAGTTCTATGACCATGTTCCGCTGCTCGGTTTATCAGGCATCACCATGATAATTTTTTTGATGTTTTAGGTTATGATATTATTAATATAACTCGGACCGTTTTTATGCTTTATATAATTTTTTTTGCGGCTTCATGACACCACCGTGGCCATTGGCCCAGTGGTATCCGGGTTTGAAGCTGAACGGTCCAAGGCGACTGGATTTCGAACCCAATAACCTTTTTGCTCATTTTTTTCTTCACAAATAAATAAAATATGCGATAATATCATGATTAGGTCATGCAATGATTCTTTATTAGACATTATACTTATTCATTTCAACATTTTCATAGGTAGTTAAAAATGGCTAAAGAAAATGCCTGTCTTGATAATATGGAAAGTGAAATGAAAATTGTTTTCAATGCGCTGGAAAACCTCACCAAGCAAATAGAATCCATCAATAGCAAGCTCACACCCATGCATGCTGCAATTGAAGTAATGTTACCACCTCCGTCCACTGGAAAAGACAAAACTTCCGCCAGCAATAGTAAAATGCCCCTGCTAGAAGACGATCTGCTTCCCTTGGCTGTCAGGAAAACTGAACCTGAAAGTGCCCCGATGACGGAGCATGACAAACGTTTTGCAAAGGTCGAAGAGATGCTGAAACAGCAACAAGGCCCGCAGCATGCTATCCCACTTGACCTGTCTATATCCAAATGGGTCAAAGTACCATAAAAGTTCAAGATGCCAGAGTTCGAGAAGTATGACAGCACTTCATGCCCCAGACACTATTTGCACATGTATCATGTGCAGATGACTCAGTACGTAGATAATGAACCCCTCATGATTTAGACATTTCAGGTAAGTCTAACGGGGCCAGCCTTGACATAGTATATGTTAAAAGACGTTGATGCTTTTACATCTTGGGATGCCGCCGCCGATGCATTCCTCAAATAGTACCAGTTCAATCTCGATGTCACCTTTACTTGAGACGATTTGGAACGCACCGAAAAGAAGAAGAGTGAGTCCTTCAAGGAGTATGCCACCAGATAGAGAAACTTGGCCGTCCAGGTCACCCCACAACTCACTGATCAAGAACAAGTGAAATTGTTCATCAAGTCCTTCCGTATGAATACAGGCACCGCCTGGTTGGTGCCACTGCTGAATCTCTTAATCATCTTGTTCCTGTAGGCGAACGAATTGAAATGGGACTGCATGATGGATGGTTCATGGACCCCGTTTCCGCAAATAAGAGACTCAACACGAGAAAAGAAAAGGAATCCCTAACGGATTCAAACATTGTATACACCTAGACTGTTCATCCTCCTTAGACAGTACAAGTGAGTAATGAGCAGCAGCCGATCTCAAGTCACCAACCTCCGAAGTGATATAATAAAAAGCAATTCACCCCGTTGCTCGGATCCCCTTCTTAAGTCTTGGCGATACTCTAGAAGAAAAACCTGTTGTCTACCGAGCTAAAACGTCCCAATTCAAAAAGCTTCTCGAATTACAATCCGTCCAAGAAGTGTGACTATCACATGGGCAAGATAGGACATCCGACGGACGACTGCTATACTCTCAAACACCGAATTCAAAATCTGTTTGATACTAAAACTTTTTAGTTCCAAACATCCAAGCTAAATGTTCAAAATAACCCACTGCCTGAACATGAGAACAGAGTTAATGTCATATCCATATTCGACCCCTATCGAATTAAGAGTGGGAGGGTCTATGTTGTTGACGTCTATAATGCTTTAGTAAAAGCGGGGTATTATCCTACTGGTGAAGTACTGCATTTATCCTTAATGAAAGAAAGGGTTGTCAGCATAGTGAAAGCAGGTTTGATTGTGCATGTCAAGCATGCCAGTATGGTGGCTACTATCTCCAAGATCATCATCAATTGGGACGAGAAACTTTCAACCTTGAATGCCAAAACAAGTACATCTATTCCCACGCTTCTAAACGAACCTCCGTTCGATAATCCAGATGAGGAGAAGGAGCTGATGATTGAGGTACCCATAACCGAGGGTCAAATAGTAATAGAAATACCTCAACCTTACCAGTATGAGAATGACAAAGCAGTTCTATGGACCTATGAGTTGGACGTCGACCTGGTTACCAGGTCAGGACGAACGTATGCTCAAACCAACGTACAACCTTCGAAGCTTGTTACGGACGAAGAAGCCAAAGAATTCCTGGCCATTGTCAAAGCCAGTGAATACAATGTGGTAGATCAGTTACACAAATTGCCTACTCAGATTTCTTTGTTGGAACTACTCCAAACGTCCATGAAGCATCATAAGTCCCTGATGAAAGTACTCAGCGAAGTAAACGTCCCAGAATCAATTGAACATGACAAGTTGGAAGCATTTGTAGAGTTCATCCTTTTGAAAGACCAGATAACATTCTCAGAAGAGGAGTTCCCTGCTGAAGGAAGATTGCATACTAAAGGTCTCTACATCTCCGTCAAATGTAGGAAACGCCCATGTAGCTCGAGTTAATATAGACAATGGGTGAGCATTGAACATCTAACCACTAGCAACCTTACACCGCCTCAATGTAGACACGTCCAAACTCCGTGCTTACAAAACATCAGTCCGGGCATTTGATGGAATGAAGAAGGACACCGTGGGTGAGATCGACCTTGATGTCCAGATCGGCCTAACAGTATTCAGCATTCTGTTCCAAGTAATGGACATCCCCACTGCATTCAGCTTTTTGTTGGGCTGTGCCTGGATTCATTCCGCTGGAGCCGTACCGTCAAGCCTTCACTAAAGTGTGAAATTTGTGGCCTAAAGGAAGCTGATCACAGTCCTTGGAGAGAAGGACCATCAAATCTACCAAGAAACCGCCATTCCGTATGTTGAGTCAAGCGGTAAAGTGAAATCTAGTTATCAGTCCATTGAGCTCGTGTCAACCGTGCACGGGCATCGAGGAACTTCTCCCCCTACCCCCTGATGTGTCAAAAACCTCGATCATGGTAGGGAAGGTTATGATTGGAAATGGCTTTACCCCTGGTCAAGGACTGGGCAAAGGAGGCCGGGGCATCCGAGAGCCTATTTGCGCCGCCAGGAATCATCGTACTGTTGGTCTAGGATATCGCGGAGGAAACTCATAGATCAACAAAAGGCACACGATGGGTCAAATTGGTTCGTCGCTTCCCCATATTCGGGAGACCTTCTCACTACCTACTAAATTGCTGCATGATGAAGAGATTTATCTTAATCTCTCAGAAGAATCCAATGAGGGGTTTAAACAGCTCGCCAAATGTTCAAGTCAACCGAGCTCCTCGACTCTTCCTACAAATGTTGCTGTTGACCGACTTCTGAACCCAGACAAGCAACCGCTTGAAGAAGATTGCGGACGAGAAGAAACGGTAGATAGTGTGGTTACCCTATTTGACGACATCTTCATAGGAACCATACACGAAGACTCAACCTCAGAAACTAGTACAAGCCCATCTGATTTATTTGTACGGCTCCAACATCAGTTAGGCGAGCTACAGGATTTGTTGACATCCTTAATGGATACCATTCACCGAATCTCGGACATGACACCATCGTCGTCCGATCAGGTGCAAGTGACTCAAGAAAATGGATCCGGAGGAAATTCATCGTTGGGGGTCTTTCTTGACACAATTTGGCAAGACATCCAACTTTGACAGTGGCAGGGCAATGTACGATGATACTCGCTGGTTCCCAAATCTATGGAGGTGATATTCCCTATCCTTTTGCAGAAGGGGCTAATCGCAAGGAGGCCAAGACACCCTATTCCTGAGTACTTCGTCAACTATGACTCCTCTAAATCCTGTGATTATCATTCGAGAGAGCTCGGGCACTCACTGGATTATTGCAATGCTCTAAAAAATAAAGTTCAAGACCTATTGGATGCCAGGGTATTCGCTTTTCATGCCCCATGGCTGTGTCATGGTGAAGATGATCTTTTGGTTGTACCTAACCTTTATACCGCTGCTCCTGAGCTTTTTGATGCGGTGTGGAAGGGAAAGACGATTATGGATACCCTGAGCCAGCCTAGTGGTAAGTTCGACTATTACGTTGACTACCAGTTGCCAGCAAGTTTTATGAAGACCAGTAAAATAGCATTCCTAGTAGATGGGACGATATGGAAAAGCTGACACCATTAAAGAAAGGAGCCGATGAGCTGAATTCCTGGAATGATACTTTCGAGAGTTTTTTCGTCGGTGCAATAGACGAAGGACTGGTGGAGGGAATGGGCGCAGGCCTACTTGAGTAGAGTTCCTTTCCTCCCTTTTGCATGAATCTCTGGAAAAGGAACTATCCTTGTGTTTTGTTTTGTTTATCGTCATTTCTGTTGGAAGAAATGTCTTTTTGAACTCCCCCCTCTTTGGAGGTTGTAAATCCATGTGTTGTAAATAAATAATGTTTTGAGGGCATGAGGTAGTATCCCAAATCGGCCCGTTGATGATAACCAACCACGAAAAGAAAGGTATTCTGAGGCCCGGGCTATCTCATGCTTCCTCGTTTCTAAAACTTTTTAAAAATCAAAGACATTTCTATTATTCCCTTAAAAAATGCTTCAAGAGGAAGAGAATAATGAAAAATCTATATCCCCATTTGTTTTTCTGATCAATTTGTCCTATGTTCTAGGCATGATCTTGCGACTTGTGAGGGAATTAGTGCGGTCCAGCCTGATGATGGAGATACTCACAATAGCAATTCATATTACTCAAGTGATGATCCCGCTGAGATCCGAAGAAATTAGGAGTAGTACGAATAATTCAAACCCCTTATAACTGAAGACGTTGTTACCATCAATTTGAGTGGTACTCAAGATCCAAAAGAAATCAAGATTGGAGCCAACATTCCCGAAGAGAAAGCCATGCGTATAATTGCTCTTCTCAAGGATTACCAAGACGTCTTCGCATGGTCTTACTCTGATATGCCAGGACTAGACCCCCAAATTGTTGAACACAGTTTGCCTACCAATCCCGACATGCCTCCCAAGAAGCAAAAGTTACGAAGGACCAAACCCAAGCTGTCGAAAAAGATCGAAGAAGAAGTGATGAAGCTATTGAAAGTAGGATTCATCGAGATTTCGCAATACCCTGATTGGGTAGCAAACATCGTGTCAGTCAAGAAAAAAGATGGTCGAATTCGAGTATGTGTTGATTATCGTGACTTGAATAAGGCTAGTCCAAAAGACAACTTTCCACTCCCCCACATAGATGTCATTGTGGATAGCACTGCTGGATTCGAATTATTTTCTTTTATAAATGGATTCTCCGGGTATAACCAGATAAGGATGAATGAGGAAGACAAGGAGAAGACTCCGTTCATCACTCCATGGGGGACCTTTCACTACAGGGTTATGCCTTTTAGTCTGAAGAATGCCGACGCAATATATCAACGTATTATGGTCACTCTCTTTCATGACCTGATGCGTAAAGAAATTGAAGTTTATGTCGATGACATGATCGCTAAAACTAAATGCGGAGAAGACCACGTTGAGGCCTTGAAAAAGCTATTCAGTCGCTTGCGCGAGTTCAAATTATGCTTGAACCCTACAAAGTGTGTGTTTGGGGCGACTTCTAGCAAATTACTCGGATTCATCGTGAGTAGCAAAGGGATCGAAGTCGATCCCTCAAAAGTCAAAGCAATATGTGAACTGCAACCCCCGTCCAAAGTAAGGGAGGTCAGAAGCCTTTTAAGAAGGTTGAATTACATCGCTCGATTCATCTCGCAATTCTTTGAGACTGCACGGCCTTTCTTCAAACTCCTCAAGAAGGACGCCTAGATTAATTGGGATGATGATTGTCGAGAAGCATTTGGAAAGCTAAAACAGTATTTGATGAATCCCCCAATATTAGTACCACCAGTCCCAGGACATCCTTTGACTCTCTATTTAACGTTTCATAGCGAATCGTTAGAAGCCCTGTTGGCCCAGAGCCACCCTGATGATGGAAAAAAACAAGCCATCCAGCGTTAGTGGGAAAATTAGCCAAATGGCAAATTCTAATTTTAGAATTTGACATCCAAATATCATCACAAAAATCGGTGAAGGGTCGGGTGATCGCTGATATGTTAGCTAAATGCCCTGAGGAAACACAAGAAGATAATCTTCCAGATGACCGTATTTTATCAACAGAGGAACACACGTGGATCATGTTTTTCGATGGAGCAGTAAATTTGTCTGATTCTAGCACCGGGGCAGTCTTGATATCCCCAAATGGGCAGCATTATCCAGTAACCGCGAAACTGGTGTTTCCTTACACCAACAACATTACCGAGCATGAAGAATGTATTCTCGGCTTATAAGCAACAATTGACATGAAAATAGCCAAACTAAAAGTATTCGGTGATTCTGCCTTAATCATACTCCAGACTGTGGGTGAATGGAAGACTAGGGATACTAAACTAGTACCCTATCATGATTATTTGAAAGAGTTGATTTCAGTATTCGATGAGTCAGTATTCGATGAGATTTCATTTGAATACCTGTCTAGATCTCATAACCAATTCACCGATGCGCTGGCTACACTGTTGTCCATGTTACAAGTTATCAATGGTTTGGAAATAGAACCTCTGAAAATTGAAGTCCTGACCAGACCAGTCTATTGCATGATTGTGACCAAAGAACCCGATGGTAAACCATGGTATTACGATATCATGAATTGCATTAAGGAATAGCAGTTCCCTAAAGAAAGTAGCCCTGTAGACAGGAGATACATAATGAAGATGGCAACGAAGTTCTTTGTCGAGGGTGAGAACTTGTACAAGAGATCATATGAGTCTGTTTTGTTAAGATGTGTGGATGCGACCAAAGCAACACGTATCATGCAGGAGTTGCATAAAGGAGCATGCGGCCCGCACATGAATGAACACATGTTGGCCAGGAAAATAACAAGATTGGGTTATTATTGGCTTTTCTTATAAGGTGATTGCATCCGACATGTTCGAAATTGTTACCATTGTCAGATCCATGGAAATAAGATAAATGCCCATCCAACAGAATTACACCAGTTCAGAGTAACGAGGAATTTCAAATGTTTATAAATAACGCTCGAGGAAATGCGAGTAAGATTACTTTTATCTCATTTTGCAGGGTTATTGACTTGAAAATCCAGAGATAATTGCAGAATCTTTTCTTTTATGGCCTTGACTTGGACAGTCACCTTTTGTTAAGCCATTGACCAAGTCAGCATTACGGCCTTGAAAAAGACCTCTCAGATTGGCAACGTCATATCGCTTGTGAGAAAACTCAAACCCTTGCTGATGTGATAACGGTCAGATTGAGTGTTCTTGATGTTCCAACCTCAATAGACGGGACAAATAACCCATTTCAACGAGAACGAGCGGAAAGTCCTTTCTGACTGAAGGTCTCTCATTCAGCATCTCGAGAAGTCCACCGTGGGAGTGAGAATTGTCTTGATTAACCCTCAGTGGATGTTTGGTGACGCAAACATTGCAAAATCACCTTGTATAAACACACATTTCTGGAATAGCGTAACTTGTCTATCCCTGATGAAGGCATGCATGTTTGTGCTAATCGTCTATGACAGTTCAGAGCTTTGATCCCCAGTGACTTAGCTTGAAAATTCAGACACTGAAGAAGCCTTCACTGTCACCCCAAAAAGGATGCCCTGAAAAAGGTCGATTATTCAGCAGATAATGTATCAAAACTCTAGGTAAGAAACACCAGGTATTTCATCGGATTTCTTATCAAACTACCCGGAAGGTAAACCGGGTATACCTTTGAAAAAGAAAAGCATCTTGACTTGCGGTCAAGATATTTCATACGATATCATAGAATAGCCTCAGTTGTCTATTTCTTTGATGAATGCGTATGTGTGTACAGGATCGTGCCCATGTAAAGTACATTTTACCTTTGTTTGATTCCAAGATAAATTTTTTTTCAAACTACATAGAGAATAAACCAAGTATTACTTTGAAAATGAAATGCATCTTGACTTATAGTCAAGATATTTCATATGATATTCTAGAATAGCCATAATTGTCTATTCCTTCGATGAATACATATGTCTTTGCACAAAACTAATTTGTTTGACAGGAGACATGCCCTACCAGGTAAAACATCAAATCCTTGGGCGAGGACCCCCAGGTGCTCATTGTTTGAGTCTTCCCAAGACCTGCTGGCAAGGACCCACCAGGCAAATCATTAAATTCTCGGGCGAGGACCTCCAGGTACCCCTTGAACATTGGATCGTTCCTTTGTTCAACAAATCTGTTAAGCGCACTAGTCAAGGCGACCAAAGAAAACTTTGAGTCCTAGACAAATAATTTCTCTTGTCAATGCGACCGAAGAAAAGTTCGAGTCTTGGACAAAGCAAAACCCAGTCACGGCAACCGAAGGAAGGTTCGGGTCCGCGACAAATAAGATCCAGCTGGCGACCGAAGAAAAGTTCAGGTCCTGTGCAAATGATTTCCTCCCAGTCACGGCAATCAAAGGTAGGTTCGGGTCCGCGACAAACGAAATCCAGTTGGCGACCGAAAATAAGTTCGGGTCCTGTGCAAGCTATTTCTCCCAACCAAGGCGACCGAAGAAAAGTTCGGGTCCTCAACAAACGAAATCCAGTCAAGGCGACCGAAGATAGGTTTGGGTCCTAGAGAGAGAAATAGAGAGAAACAGAGAGAGAGAGAGAGAGAGAGAGAGAGAGAGAGAGAGAGAGAGAGAGAGAAATAAAGAGAATTGAGAGAGCGAGAGAGGAAGAGCCGAGTGTCCGCTAGAGTGAGGAAAACAACCAGTAGCATCACCGTCGCCCACAGAGTAGCCGGAAAGCCATCCCGAGCGCCGTTGACCGATGAGTTCCCCCCCTCGGCCGAGTATCCCCTGTTTTGCTCTGTTTTTAGGCGCGGTTTGGTCGGGACTTGCGCCGGCCATGTCGGGCAAGTGCCGGCCCATACCGTCGTTCCCCACAACCCTTAGTCCCAGTTGGAACAAAGCCTCAGCCGTTGGAGTCGACCGAATCACCGGAGGAGGTCGAAATCCCTTGATTTTTACCACATTCGCCATGTGTTCGATGAAATGCCCCAGTGAAACAGGTTCGATTTTGATCACCGGCTGGCGAAGGCGTGGCCAGACGGTGAGCCAGGTAGTTGGCGACGTTGATGGTGGCCCCAGGGCTCGATTCGGGTGGTAGAGCCGATCTGGGTTGACCGGTGGACGGCCAATTTTGGCCCCGTCCCCTTCACACAGGTCTGCAATTTCGGGTCGAATTCAACCCGAATCAGCAGATCCGACCTGGGTCAACACCCGGGTCGAATCTGTTAACTCGGGTTGGTTCCGACCGACCCGGATCAGCCGATTCGACTCGAGTCAATGCCAGGGTTGGATCCGTTGACTCGAGTCGATTTCGACTGACCCGACCCGGGTCAACTCTCGGGTCAGATTCGTTGACTCGGGTCGAATCCAATTGACCTGAATCCGGCGACCCGACCCGGTTTAATATTATATTATTATTTTATTTTTAAAAAAAATTAATAAAATATTTCGTTTTATTCCCGAAAAAAAAAATTTGAAAAAAGTTTTTTTTATTTATTTGGTTTATCTGATTGTTTTAATTTATTGTTATATTATTATGCATGTTATTTTAATTGCATAAATTGCCACATTTTAATTAGATAAGCCTATAAGATCATATACTGTTATAATCATGCATGCCTTTAATTAAATTTTAATTGCATGAATTGCCGTGTTTTGAATGTCATCTAATTTAGTTAGGACTAGAACCTTAGGCTACATATCTACTTTGACTGCTAATCGCTTCTAATTATGCACTCGCTCGATCACCTCACATGTTAGGAGAAAGATCCTAAATCAATCCAAATTGTCTGACAAATGTTTTCAAAAAATGAACAAGGTAAAAAGGTACCGAAAGGGCATTAGTTATCCAACTAATGTAACCAAATCCCCGAACTCGGTCAATCTCTGGTTCGTAGGAATAGGGTGATTCTCCCATCACCCTGTTTGGGTTTCTAATCGACCCACCCTAAATCGATTAGTGGCGACTCCTTGATATAAATCATTTGCATATTAAACACTTAAACTCTAAGTCGCGATATGGTATGGGCTTGGGAGGGCCCGAGTTAAGTCTCAAACTTAGACTTAGCATGTACCAGGCAAGCCCCCTCGTTTTTTGAGCATGTTAAAAAAAAAAAAACCCCGGAAGGTCGGTCGCGACAACTACTGATTATTGGTGCCACAAAATTGTCAACTTTAGTATCCAAGATTTAAAAGTTGATGATGCAATTAATATCATTGACTCGAGCCAAGGTTGATTTAGGCTCCATTTGTTTAGCGAAAAACGTGATATTTCTGGAAAATATTTTCTAAAAAGTCATTTTGTAGGAATAGGAAAATATTTTCCCATGTTTGGCTGAAGTATGAAAGTAAACTAGAAAACATTTTCCATCATTTGGTAGGGTAAATCTAAAAATTACCAAAAAATTCAATTTTTAAATTTTTTTTTCTATTTTTTCCTTCTTTCTCGGCCAATGGCCGGCCACAACGAAAGCTTGTAACTGGCCACAGGCGAAGGACGAGCTTGCCAACCTCAAGTGAACTTGTCCCTTGCTTGTGTCCGAGCGTACCACGAAACCGCAGTAATGTCAGTGGGAAATCAACAACCTTCAAGGACTGAGTTGGGAAACTCGTCGGGATTGTTGGTGGTCCAGTGAGAGGAAAACAGTAGCGAGTCGTGGGGGGCGCGGCCATAGGTCTAGCCATGGAAGAATGGGGCTCGGTCATGGAGGATCAGGCCGGGCTCTCTCTCTCTCTTTCACTCTAACTCTCTCAATGTGTTCTCTCTGTATATTATGAGCGCTCTCTGAATTTTTGGAATTCTGATCCCCTGTGACGATCGGCCAAGGAGGTTTTTATAGCCTTCATAAGTCTAGTTCAAATCAGGATCAATGATAGACTGATTAGAGTTCGAATGGATTTGGAAATTATGCCCAAGAGTTTGACCGGTTTTGGTAACTATCTCTTATGCGCGGGATCGGATGAATGACCAAGATTCAAAGCCAATAGATAACGTGGGCATTCAAGAATGAAAGATATCAATATTTTCATAACAACCCGGAGAGATAAACTACACCATGCGAGAGAGTGTACCCAATTGACAGCTCTCTCTGCATGGCGTGAAAACTGGCCTCCAAGAGGAGGGGTAAGCGTTCTCGTGTCCTCAAATCAGCATTATCTATGCTTCTTGTAGATGAGACCAGAAAACATATCTTTTTGTTTAAATTTATCCCACTCTTATCTCTATTTTTGAATGTTCCCCTCCACTTCTTCACCAAATACTTCCATGACCGAATCTACACTCACCAAGTCACATGTTCTCTTAAATCCGAAGTCCTTATCCGAGTCGAAATAGACACGAAGTAGCCGGGCATGTGGAATTCCCGTCCTATCTCCATGGGTGTATGGTCCGTGGAGATATGAATATCATATCTGAAGCTTGCCTCTCCCTTTCCGATCTCCAATCCTTTATCGCGTCATTTATTGAGCTCACCTTAGGCTTCCTTAAAGATGCTTGATGCAAATGGATAATGCTATTGATACTAAAATCCATTATGCCAAATAATTTTTTTGTCTAGGGGTCATACCAACCTCTAATTTTTCTTATGCGATAAAGAATTAAATATGATAGCCAAAATTTAGGTATCAACAGCTTACTTTGTGTCTCAGAGCATAATTCTGTAGCTTGCGATGACAAGAAGGCTTTTGGAAATGATACATCAAGGATGGTGAATCCGTTGATTTAATTGACGATCAACAAATTTGGGAACACATTTTTAGAGGAAAACAAGATCAATGTGAGGCAATAAATCACCTCTGGCATTGAGCTGATCCTATCTCCAAAGAGCAAAAATGAGTATTGATTTTTCACCAATAAGAAAGGGTGGGGCAGGTCAAAGAATGTTACCCCGTTTTGAAAGGAAAATGTATGTCTTGATATTCTCACCTTTTCTCTTGCAGATGACAGACCAAGTATCATGTTAGACTCTGATGGTAATAGCAGACGGACTAATCCAACTGATGGATGACAAAAACCTCCCGAGTCTCGGTTTACATTTATTTTAGTACTACATAGCGTCCTATTCATACACGTTCTCTTGCGCAGGGGCATGAACAAAGCGAAGCGTTCATCCAATTGAAGATCGAGCTTCCTTTCTTGCGGCTGTCCCTTCCAAATGGGGGCAATCTTTAAGACACCCATCTCTGAGATAGTTCCTCTGCGTTTGATGTTCTTGAGATCTAACACTTCTTGCATGGACAATTTTTGAATAAAATGCTCAAAATTATGCTTCTGTTTCGTTTGATGACGTTTTCGAGAATCATGAATTTTCTTTTCATGGAATTACGAACTTTTGCATGCTTGAAGCCAATAGGTTTTTCAAATGCTCGTATTTTTTGAAAATGGGTTTTGCATGATTATTCAATTGTTTTAGCTCACTACGTCCATTGAGAATTATCAAAATGGTCAATTTAGTGAATAATGTGGAAATGTTTGGTTGTGCTAAATGAGACGTATTGGAATGATGAAAGGCAAGCCCTGTTCCATACACTAATCCCCAGTGAATTAAGCAAAAAATTCCATGTCCGCAAAGTAAATGGTTATCTCACAAAAGGTACGACAACCAAGGTGACGAGAGGCATTTCATTTCTCTATCCCACACACTATAGGTAATCATTTGCGTACCCCT
The DNA here is from genome assembly GCA_024500025.1 of Syzygium aromaticum. Classification (NCBI taxonomy): domain Eukaryota; kingdom Viridiplantae; phylum Streptophyta; class Magnoliopsida; order Myrtales; family Myrtaceae; genus Syzygium; species Syzygium aromaticum. The sequence continues at coordinate 10,723,051 of CM044889.1, read as the reverse complement.
TTTTGAGCCCATACACTTGGAGGTTTCTTTTAAATTACCTCTGTCAAGAACCACCCCTCATCAAGGCAAACTCGAGGTAAGTCAGCATCATAAGGTGAGAAAAATATATAGAACTTTTCTTGATTTCACTTGCATCAATCTTCAAGTTATTACTATTGCAAATGAACTCAAACATTAATTCAAGTGCCTTAGGATGATGAAGAGCGGTTCTTTCTCTATTCTACACACTTTATCCATTGCTTAGCCCACTTGAGCCTGTAATTTGCTTCATATAAACCCAGTTGATGATCATCCCCCACACTAGGGCAAGACAAAAGCCATCACCGTCCAAATAGCATATTCGGAGGATTGATAGAAGATGAAGACCCCCGAGAGTCTAAATGTTGAGTCATTCGGTAAAAAACAAGCGGAACTGTATGCCTTGTAGACAGTGTTTGTCAAAAGTCAAAATCAAAATAGAACTAGAAGACATGAAAAAGTAGTGTACCTAATAAAAGCAAAGCCAATGCCCATAAAATAATGTTAAAAAAAGGAAATGAAAAAAAAAAAGAGAAGAAGAAGAAAAAATGTTGAGATATGACATGTCAAAGTCACAATGATATCCTCAGTGGAGCAGTAGTCCTACAAGTCTCGAAGAGTCAAGTATCAAACTCTCGGGGCCAATGGAGCATCTACCAAGAAGACAATTCCTAGCGAAGAAGAGGACTGGTGATAATGCCTAAATGATCACCAACTCTTACCCCATCTATACACATTTTTGAGCCTGTCGAATCCTTTCATTTCTCAACCTGTGAACCCAGCTTACGTTACGTCCCATAAAAAGTTTCTTTAGATTATGGCACTTGAATTAATGTAGAGTTTCATATGTTTTTAAGCATGGCTCGAAAAAGTGTGAGCAAGATTATTTCTATTTCATTTTGCAGGATTCTTGTATTGTAAATCCTGAGACAATTGTAGAATTTCGTTCTTTCAATAGCTTTAACTCGAAGAGTCCCTCTTGCTAAGCATTGATTAAACCCACATTACGGTCCTGACAAAGACCTCTCAAATTGATAAGGTTGTACCGCTTGCGAGAATACTCGGATCCTTACCGACATGATGATAGTGAGATGGAGTGATTCTCACAAATCAGTATTGTTCAATGAGAGTGGATGAAAGCCCTTTCTAGCTGAATTTCTCATTTAGCAAAAAACCTCGTTATGAGTGAAAATTATCTTGATTGATGACTCTTCCCAGTGGAAATGTGGCAATGTAAGCATGGTGAAATTATTATGCATAAGCCTCAATTGAATTGATAAAACTTCAATGAACTTTGAAATATGCTTTCTAAAATAGTTTATATTGAGATATCCTTGATGAATGCATGTATATTTGCTCTAACCAAGTCTAACAGATAATGTTTCCTTGAAGACCAAAGAGTACTCGACGTTGGAGTTTCTCTCTAAAGCCTCGTGATCTGTCTTGAGTTCCCAAAAAGCTCTACTGGCGAGGAACTACCAGGCAGTTCATCAAACTCCTGGGCAACAAACCCCAAGGAGACATGCCCTCAAGGACAAGAGATATTTTCTAGGTAAGTACGTCTTTACCCGGACTTATTTCAAAAGTGAGTGCTTGTGATCATCCAAGTGTTCTTTGTTGTTACATTGATACTCGACTCCTTTGAGTTTTTCCCATAGTTTTCTAACTCTGGAATTATTTGAGTGTATGTCTAGGTATTCCCTTTGAGAAGTTTTATTGCCCTATCTTGCGTCCGAAGATAGATCTGGATACTAAATAGGCCACCTTCCATTGCCCTATGGTACACTTGAGAAAGGTCGGATACCAAGCAGGCAACTTATTCCTTGTGGTGCGCTCGAGAAAGTTTGGGTACAAAGCAGGCATCTCTTATCGCCCTATGTTGCGCTCGAAGAAAGATTCGGGTACTAACTAAGCAAATTCTCATCGCCTTGTGGTGCGTCTGGAGAAAAGTCCGGGTACTAAATAGGAAGCAAAGCAATTTTCCCTGTCTAGGCAACTAAAGATAAGTTTAGGTCCTAGAAAAGCAACTCCCTCCATCAAGGCAACCGAAGATAGGTTTAAGTTCTAAACAAGCAATTTACTTCGTCAAGGTGACTGAAGATAGGTTCAGGTTCTAGACAAGCAATTTACTCCGTCAAGATGACCAAAGATAGGTTCAAGTCCTAGACAACAAGATACTGCTATAACAGGCAATCAGAGATAGGTTTGGGTCCTAAAACAAGCGATCCTCTTCATCAAAACACACTACCCTGCTAGGCGACCATGGAAAGGACCGGGTCCCAAATAGATAGTGCTCTCCATAGAATCTATTGCTATGCTAGGCAATCGAAGATAGGTTCGGGTCCTGAATGTGCAACATCAACTATCTTGAATTAGTCGACCTTCCCTGCAAGGTAAGTAATTCCAGGTATGTTTTTATTTACTATAGCATGCATGATATATTACATTTTAAAATGGGACTCATACTTCTAACAAAAAACAACATCTATTGCATTTGCATGGTCAAAATTTAGGTATCATTTAGTTTTTGAATGAAATCTCTTCAAACTCACTTTCAAAAAGGGACAGCTGTTGATGCATAAATTTGGCCTATCACATTTATTTCTTTATCACACAAGAAAATTAGGGGTTGGTCCGACCCCTAAACAAAATATTATTAGCATTATTCATATTTGCATCACGTGTGAATCATATTGGCTCAAGTGTGGTGGTACAACATACTGTTGTGCATGTTGTTAAAAAGAGTTCTTAAAGATGTGGTCGACCGTGGCAAATTTAAACTCCACACTCAACTCCTTGTTGATAAAGATTGATCTCCGGTAGTTGTTTGATTACCCGTAATTCTCAATTCGATTTCATTTTTTTAAAGATAGATTAGGGTTGAAAATTTCGAACTCAAGTAAAAGGAAGAGAATTTGGAGGATGAAGGCTTTTAGAGATAAGAAATATCCGCATAAGCTTCAAAGAGAAAATCCGATGGTGAGATGAGTTGGAATTTGAATAGAAAGGATTGTCATTATCTCAAGAAAGTTCCCATCTATAAGGACCCATTACCTCCCTACAAATAAAAGACTCCACGGCCATTACGGTGGGACAATTCAAGGGAGATGGCCACAGTAGACAGAGTGTGGCAGCTTTTCAGAGAAAGAAAAGACAAAAGAGAGCCAAGAGAGAATACAAAAAAAGAGGGTGTCGAGAGAGAGATAATCGTAGAGGACAAAAATGAGTAAAATGGGCCAACCAAATCGAAATCGGACTAGATTGATCGGTTTGATTCGATTCTAAAAAATATCAGCTCAGTTCTCGATTCTTAAAAGTAGAATCGATTTTTAGGCAGTTTGATTACCGGTTCTAGGGTGTGAACCGGATCAATAAATATATATATTTTTAATATTTTCATATATATAATATTTATTATATATATATGGAAAAAATTTAATATTGGTCAAATTAGAATTGTTTATTCAATTTTTTCATATATTATATATTTTTTCAATTTTTTCCATAGTCTTATGGGATAAAATCAAAACTATAAAAGAAAGAACGGAACAATCGGCTCCCGATTCATAAATAATATTTAATATTAGTCCTATTGGAACCGGTCCACGGTCCCAAGATTAGCCGGTCTAATCCCCAGTCCTAAAAACTAAGAACTGATCATTCCGATCCGATTCTCGATTCTTAGATTGGATCAGACCAAACTGAAAATCGCTCACCCCTAATAGAGGGACATGAGATACCCAAAAGAGAGCAAAGTTTCTTTTCTTTTCTTCCCGCAGGTCTACAAAATAGAGAAAAAACGACAAAGGAAGGCGAAGGAAAGAAGCAAAGAGTACATCTAGCAAAGTGAGTCCCTTCGCGGCCGCCGATCGTGTTCATAGGAGCCTGCTTATCACGCCTTGAGCCCAGCCCCGCTACAGCCTCCCGGCGTGTCTCTGCCCCTCAGTCACTAGCTGTGGTGTTCCCTGGTGGTTCTGACGAGTCTCTGCAACATTCTCGGCGTCCAGCAAGCCGATTCCAACGCCATTGCTGCATTGCCATCCCCGTTCCGGCGTCAAGCTGCTGTCCCGATCCTCCGCAACGACGACAACCCTCTGCTGGTTGTTTGCTGCACCAACCAGCGACGGTGCTGCTGTCCCAGATCTCGTGACGACTCGGTGACCACCGCAGCAACCACATCTCCGCAGCTGCGCGCACGCCGCAACTCTTGGAAGTTGTTGCCAGTCAGCACCGAAGTTTCGTCCAGTAGACACCAGCGCACTTTAAGACCGGCCTCACCCTACACGCTAATCTAGTCCCAGCAAATCTCGCAGAAGTTACTTTGCTGTCCATCAGGGTGTTTGAGTTTGATTTTCGCAGGTCATCCAACGAAGTTTGTCCGGCGTCATTACCCATCGTCACTGAGTTTCTTCGATTCGAGCACCTCATCCGTGGCGTATCCCCAAACCACGAGCTCTGCCGCGATCCTTGGCCAGGGACCACCAGCAACTCACTGCGGGAACCAGCTCGCCCAACCGCACCTCGTCAGGCACACCTTTTGCCGCGAGTCTGTGCCGGTCACACCGCCGGCCGCCGTTGTGATCCATTCGTTGGTTTGCATTTGAAAGCAATATCCATGAAATAGGTAACAATCCCTATCCAATTCGATTTGAATATTTCATCGCCTATTTTTGATATATTGTTATCTAACTTGATATTAATTGAGATGTTAGGCATTATCCAACTATAATTTTATTGGCAAAAATCACTATAATTATTAATTTGATCCGTGAGACTTCAGATCATTTTTTTAATTATTTTGATCTTTCGTGGGTATTGATAACGTTTAAGATTACGATTATTGTTAATTTAATCCGTGAGACGATGGATTATTTTTTCCATTATCATAATCTTTTGTTTGAAATCTTGATGAATATCTTGAGGTGGATTGGATACTTTGCTTATCTTTAATGTTTTGAAAATACCGAAAAGATTAAATTGCGTGATAGATAGGAAAGACTAGATAGAGTTTTCTTCAATAGATTAGGATAATTTAGATATTTTTCTCGTTGAGCTAAAATTGCATGTTTAGATGATATTTAGGTAAGTTTTTCTAGATAGAATTGAGTGCCGAGATAGGTTTCTCTAAGTTAAGATAGGATTTAGGGTATCCGATTTCCTAACTTAAACTAGATAATATCTTAATTTAGATAGATTTTCATTTTTTTTTAATTCTAGTTACGAATTTTAATAAAAATACCCAAAGTATCGTATGCATGTCATATAGATTCGCATGTCATGTAGATTAAACTTTATTTCAAGATAAAAAGTAAACCCCAAAAATATTTGATTGCTTTGGTGTGTCTAATTTCTTTACTTTCCTGCAATTTGCTTGCTTCGCTATTTGAGTGTTAGTTTCATTGATTGCGCACTCATATGATCACTCATTACATATTAGTGGATAAGTTAGAATCAATCCAAGCTGCTTGCCAAACATTTTTTTGAAATAAAAGAAAAAAGGTACTAAAAGGGCGTTAAAGTAATCTAGCATAATCAAGTCCCCAAATCCATGTAATCTCTTGTTCGTAGAAGTGAAGTAATACTCCCAATAGTTTACTTGGGTATCTAATCGACTCACCAAAAAACTAATTAGTGACGACTCCTAAATAAAAATCATTTGCATGTTAAAAACTTGAATCTAAGTTGCGAATTGGTATGGGTATGAGAGAACCCGGGCTAGATTTAAACTTAGTAATCAATTAGCTGAACCCCTGGATGGTGTACCCGAGGTAAGGTTGGGACAACCGTTTGTCGAAATGTCCCTTAAGAAAAGCTGTGAAGTAGCTCGTAATTTTGCGTTTATAAGGACGCGTTTGTGTGGATTGATCACCTCATTAATGCATGGATTTGGTTTCAGTTATATTTCATTGTTGTTTAAACCGAATATGACCGTATTTTTTCGTGTTCTTCTTTGCATTGTCTCTCGGTGTGTTCCCCTATTTGCCAATGGTTATTGCTGATGAGGATTGTCACGTCAAGAGGCGATGATGTTTGATGGATGACGCACTATGTAATATGGTGGCTAATGATGGTGGTCCGGAGATGATTCGAGGTTGACGACTGTAATGTCTAACCTAATCTCCAAGCGTGTTGGTTTAAGTACAGATTTGTTAATGATGTTAGCATTTTAATTACGAAGTTTGGCGGGAGAAAAGTCTGAGAATAAGGAGCTGGACCTGGACGTAGGGAATAGAATAGAAATAAAAGTACTTAAAAAATAAAGTAAATTGATAAAAGAAGATATATAGGCTTGAGAAGGGTGTTAATAGAGAGAGTTAATATCACGAAAAACTCCAAACTGGTACACCTGTGACAAATTTATCTCAAACTAATTTTTTGATCTCCAGAAACCTCAAATTAGTATATTTGTGACAAATTTACCCTCCGTTAAATTGAATTAATACAATAGAAAATCACAAACTGGTACACCCATGTCAAAACTGGTTCACCCGGTCAATTGTCATATATCATCCAACTCAGAAATTTGACTGTAAAATTAAACATATACTAATGGAGGGTGAAATTGTCACAAGTGTACTAATTTAGGGTTAAATTAGTTTTGGGTGTACTGGTTTGGAGTTTTTCGTAGTATTAATCCTAATAGATATGGGCTGGTTATAGTTTTAAGTAAATTCGGGCTTGGCTTAGTACAGATAGATTTGGACTGGTTTCGTTGAATTGAGCCTTTGTTTAATTAGAGAGGGGGAAAACCCAATATAATAGCCCAATTTCGTATCCATGGTTTAGCTTTGCGAGACCAGCAGCCCATATTCAGACCAAATGAAAAGAAAATCCGAAAATAGAAAATTGGAAATTTGGTTAGAAAAATAGGTTTTGATTAGGTCGTTGGATTTTAGTATTAGATTTCACTTCATTAGAATTCATATAGTTAGGAAAATTCTATTTCTTGATTTTTTAGTATCATTCCTGTCTTTCCTTGATTGATTGATTGATGATTTGCCTGTTTATGTTAGATTAGATTGTGGATTCTTAGTTTAGTTTAGGATCGCTTGAGATTAGTTGAGCTAATTAGCCTCATTGCATGCTTAATTGATCGCCTTTAATTTTGATTAGCAATGCATGATTCCTCGCCGGGTAGCTTAGGAATGTGGATTAGAACTTAACTAGGCGCTTAGTGACTTAACCCATTGCATGACAAGCTTCAAGCGGGCGTTAATGATCACATAGCGATAATTAATCAATCCTAGTTATACGAGGTGGATGGGTAATCGATTCGCATGTTCAATATCAAATTTTTTGAGCTAAATTTGAGCTTTATTGATTTGATTGATTGTGTGAGCTTGTTGATCACTTGAATTGGATGGTTGCATGTGTGACTGAACATGATTGGAGACCGACGGCTGGTGGCCAATAGCATTGGAAGGTGGCAGCCTAGCGTCCACATGGTGGTTTATGGCGATACAAGTAGGAGTTTTGGTTTAGGATCGTTAGCTAGTGTTGACACCAAATAAGAATCGGCATAAGTGTATAATCGGCTTTAATGCCGAATCCGGCATATAATGGAAATCAACCATATTCTGAAACACGTCTGGACCAAATTCGAAAACATGTTGAGAAGCAAGTGTGAATGGCACCGTGTCCTGAATTCGGTAATTCGTGAAAATATGTATATTTACCGAAATATGGAGAGTTATAGTTCGGGACATTGGAATATTTATACTTTAGGACAGCGACCCTTTCCCGAAATTCGGGAGGTTCACATTTCGGGAATACATTGAAGAATCACAGCCCAGCCTTGTAAATCACGACAGCATGAAGTAATGAGCAGGAGTGGGGATAAGAAGCACGAGCATATTATGGGAAGTTACTTGTCCAGATTTGAAATCATCTTAGCGGTTGAGATCAAGTTTTGACAGATAATAAAATTGGAAAAAACGTTGTTAGAAAAAGGCAGTTATTGGAGGTGCCATAATATTCAAAGTTTGAAAACGTGGAAGTAACCGACGAGTAATCGCAGGATAGGAGGAGATACAAATATTCAGATGAAGCAAAGAAAAAAAAGGAGAACAATGCAAAAACACTCAAGCTTATCTGCACTTTAGTTTCCTATGCATCTTTACTTCCTGTATTTATAGTTTCCTGTAACTTTAGTTAACTTTCAAGTCCTTTACAGTTTTCATAGGAATATTCTAACGTAGCTTGAAACTCTGTTGATCCCAGATCCATTTTCAATCCATCCGATTTCTATCCATTCCATACAATCCTATGTCACATTTTATTTTTTCACCACAACTCTCTTAATAGTCAAACCATAGAACCTACTTTAATAAAAACCGAAGACCGAAGTTTCGGTGAAGGATATTTCTCATAAAAATGAGCGAACATCTTTTTGGCATGCTCAGTGGGACTCACGCGGTAAGATTTGGAGAAATGGTGAGAACCAAACAATTTGAAGGAATATCGGTAGATAATATCAACAATCTAGTTGAGGGGGCACGTTCTGAGCATTCTGCGGCTAATCAAGTAGAAGAAAGTGTCGATATTCCTCGGCAATTAACTGAAGAATAAGCCCGCGCATTGGCACCAAATAATACCTTGGTAGCCACGATGAAAAAGCCATTTGAAGAACAACAGAACGAGCTTACCAACCATATAATGCAACATGTGACAAATGTGATAAAACCCATAATGGTCAATGCCACAAATGAGGTAATATCACGTCCCAATTAATCTTCTCAAGTTCCCTCCTTTTATGCAAATCCTCTTGGGGCAACATTCTTACCACCGACTTCGGGACCTCTTCATATGGGGTATAACTGTAATGGAGGATCAAATTCTCAACCTCCTGTTAGAATTATACCAAGGCCAGAGAATCCTACTCCTATAAACCTTGTGAATGGAGTGAGTGCTTATAACTTTCCTCAAAATGTCCCGAATGATGTTAATTTAGTTAATCCCGTGGTCACGAATGCACCACCAGTGATAAATGTACCCCCACCAGTAAATATGCCTAATGCTGATCATATCAAACCACCTAGACCTTAACCGTATCCTCATGTGATAGAAAATCCTCTTTATAGGCCATCACCACTCATTATTTTTAACATGGATCAGCAAGGAGTGAATCGACCTCAACAGTTTGATCCTAGGGATCAAGATCCTTGGTTAGGCTAGCAAAATTTAAGGCCATGGAACCCAGATAGAATTGCAGAGTTGGTAATGCAATAGTTAGGAGTAGAAAGAGGATTGCCAAGGCCAGTATATAGGAAGTCACATCCCGATTAGGTTGATAACATACCATATCCAAGGGGTTTCAAGATGCCAGACTTTGCTGTATTTACTGGAGAGGTAGATTAGTCAACTATGGAACATGTGGGTCGATTCCTGGCACAATATGGAGAAGCTGGAACTAATGAGTATCTAAGGTTAAGATTGTCCCCATTGTCTTTGTCAAGAACAGCGTTTACTTGGTATACAAATTTGCCTGCGAATTCTATTCAAACATGGACTGAGATGGAAATGCAGTTTCATTTGCAATTTTACCAAATGGTACAAGAGGCAACGGTAGCCGATTTGGCCAGGATGTATCAATATAATACCGAAACAGTGGATCAATTTATTGCTCGTTTCAAGAAATCCAGAAACCGATGTTTAACATCACTCACTGAGAAGGAGTTCACAGATTTGGCATTTAACGGCTTGAGGTTTAACCTTAAGGAAAGATTTGAAGGACAAGCCTTTGACGATCTCTTTCAGTTAAACGCTCGGGTTTCTAAGTATGAACACTTGTTAAAGGAGAAAGATAAGAAACCGAATAAGGACAATCGGCAAGCAATTGCATTTGCTGAAAGTACCGAACATGGTGGGATAGCCGAAGAGGAGAATGAGATAGCAGTAGCAACTATGATACTTGACAAACCATATGAGTGCCCAGCACTTAAACTGGCCAGGGTGAGAGATGTATTCAAGTTCAAGACTAAGGAGACAAATAACTATTCCTTTAATATCTACAAGTTAGATGAAATATTTGACCTACTGTTGAAAGATGGAATGATTAAATTATCTAAAGGACAAATAATCCCATCAAAGGAAGAGATAGCATATAAGAGATATTGCAAATGGCATCACTCTACAACTCATGATATGGTAAATTACATTGTGTTTAGAAAGACAATCCAAGAGGCAATTCGTCAAGGCAAGATTAAATTTGCCGAAGACAAAAGCAAGGCCCTAATGGAAGTAGATATAGATCCTTTCCCGAAAATGATCAACATGGTTAATATATGAGAAACGACAGATGATGACAACAAACAACGTTGCACTCGCTGTCACCAGGAGCTAACTCGGCAAGATCGGGAGTTAAATCGGGAGTTTCCCAGGTTCCAAATCATGAGGGGAAGGAGAGGGACATACAGATCAAGATCATTTGTTCGATAGGACAGGTGGATCACGGGTAAAATCTAAGATTGTAGCTGCCGAAAACTATTCGATACAAGCAAGAGAAGAGAAAATTTACTCAAGACAGACGGCACAGGTGCTCGAAAGAAAAGATGTTGGTCATAGGCATGAGAGGAAGGAATACCATATTGGTTCATCTCAACTAGCACCCCCAATTCAGGAGTCGATTACGCAAGTTCATGAAGATAACGAAACATTATCGAAGCCTGCAAAGAAAAAGAGTTTGTGGCAGCGATATAAAGAAGGTGATCCCAAAGTAGGATTGCTTAGAAAACCTAATGGGAAGTTTGACTATGTAGTCTATTATGAAAATATGGACGATTATCCACCTCCATCATTGCCAATTGAGCCAACCTGTTGGAGAGATGAATTTGATGATCCACCACCATTATAATCTCAGGAAATCCACAAAAGAAAAATGGTTAAGGTGCCACATGACCCTTCCGAAGGAAAATGGTCAACAGTTAAATCGTTGGGACAAGCATCTTATAGAACTATTAAGAGACGTTTCCAGCGAATAAGAAATAGGTAAAGGAATTTTGAAAATAGCCAAGCTAAAGGTATGGCAAGGCAAGGTTTGCCTTTCACATCTGTTAGTAGGAAAGGTAATTGGGTTTGGAGAAAAAATCCCGATAAAAAAGATCAGAGTAAACTAGAACCAGGTGATTCGGGAAGTAGCTCTTACCTTGAAATGAAAAAGGAGAAAGAAGTTGCTCAGGTTCCACAAATAATTAATTTTGGGCAGATTACTGTAGCTTTCAATCCAAAGCAAAATGGGAAGGTTGAACAAAAAGATTTAGATCCTAAATTGTCACAAAAAGATGGCAGAAGTTACCAAACTAGTCATTCCAAGATATCGAAGAAATATGGTTCTCCAGTACGGATAAACATGGTCCATGCTAGGCTTCCAGCAAAGTATGGAACTAATTTGATTGTGGAAGAAAACAACGAACATATTTTAGAAAAAGAGACAGCCATGGCAGAATTTCAGTTTGATAAGGTACCTTTTGAAAAAGTAAAACATTTAAGATCATTGATTGTTTCAGGAAGAGTCAATGGTAAGTCTGTCGGTAAAGTCTTTGTTGATTCTGGAGCTACTTTGAACCTCATATCTTACAAATACTTTAAGAAATTAGGGAAATATGATAATAACATCATCCCATCTAATGTTCAGTTATCTGATTTTCTTGGGGAAGTTACCGAAATCAAGGGGGCAATAGTTCTTGATTTAACCATAGGGTTCATATCGTCTGAAACGACTTTCTTTGTAGTAGAATATGATGGTTCATATAATCTGTTGCTTGGAAGAGGTTGGATACACTCTAATCAGTGTGTACCTTCAACTTTACATCAAATATTAGCATTTTGGAATGGTGAGAAAGTGGAATATGTTGAGGCAGATTCGGGATATGCTTCAATCGGTTGGACTGACATTTGTCAAGACCATCCGGATTATTTACATGAGCGTTATACTGTTGAATTACTAAAGATAGATCCACAATCCCTTGTTTATTGCTGCTTTGGGAATAGAAAAGCTAAATGGATTCCCAAATCAAGCTTGGCATTAGAAGAATTATACATTCTTTATGGAAAACGAGTTTGCATTGCAAGAAGTTTGTGAAAGATACTTCACACATTTGGTAGAAATGGCAAAGCAAAATGTTGAAGCCTCAAATTGTAATGATGTATGGGAAGAGTTGTTAGTCAAAGAAGACAGAACAATGGAGGCTCAAGATCCGTTATTAGATGTTGATATAGGAGAGCCTGGTTTTTTCTGCCCAGTGTATATAAGTACGTTTCTGCAAGGGGGCACGAAAGACAAGTTGGTTAATCTAATCAAAGAGTACAAAGATTGCTTTGCATGGGATTATCATGAAATGCTTGATTTGTCAAGAGATATTGTAGAACATTGCCTTCCAATCAAGAAAGGGTTTCATCCACATAAACAATTAGCAAGAAGATTTGCTCCAGATGTGGTTGGTAAAGTCAAAGAAGAAATAGAAAGGTTATTAAAAGCAAAATTTATTGAAATAGCCAGGTATGTTAAGCGGCTTTCAAATATTGTTCCTGTGAAAAAGAAGAATGAAAAGCTGAGAGTTTGCATTGACTTTCGGGATCTAAAAAATGCCACATCAAAGGATGAATACCAAATGCCCATGGCAGATATGTTTTTTTTTTGGTAAGGGCCCATGGTAGATATGTTAATAGACTCAACATTGGGAAATGAGATATTATCATTGATGGATGGTCATTCGGGTTATAACTAGATTTTTATTGCTAAGGAAGATGTCCCAAAGGCAGCATTTAGATGTCCTGGTGCGATCGGGACTTTCAGTGGGTAGTTATGCCTTTTGGATTGAGGAATACAGGGGCTACATACCAACTGGCAATGAACTTTATTTTTCATGATATGATCGGTAAAGTCAGCCCAAGAAGATCATCTGGATTATCTTGAATAGGCATTCATCAGGATGAGGAAGTACAAATTGCAGATAAATCCAACCAAGTGCGCCTTTAGAGTACGAACAAGAAATTTCTTGAGATTTTTGGTCATTCAGAGGGGAATTGAAATTGACAAGACTAAAGCAAGGGCTATCATGGAGCTTTCTCATCCTACATCCAAGAAACAATTACAAATGGTGATTAGAAAAATAAACTTTCTTAGAAGATTCGTTGCCAATTTGTCTGTTAAAATGGAGCCAATGACACAGCTTCTATGTCTTAAGAATCATGACAAATTTATATGGGGAGAGAAACAATAAAAGGCATTTGGTTTGATCAAAGCCTATCTAATTAATCCTCCTGTATTAGTGCTACCAAAAGTAGGCAAACCACCGAAATTGTACTTATCGGCTACCGATATAACTATCGGGAGTATGTTGGCACAAGAGAATGAAAGTGGAAAAGAACAAGCAGTATATTATTTGACCAGAATATTAATTGATGTTGAAAAAAGATATACCGCAATTGAAAAATTATGTCTATCTTTATACTTTGCTTGTACGAAGTTAAGACATTACTTATTGCCAACTATAGTGCATGTGATCGGCAAGACTGATATAATAAAATACATATTATCCCGACTTGTGATAAAAAGGGCGTATAGCCAAGTGGGCATTTATCTTGTCTGAATTTGATTTGATATATGTGCCGATCAAGGCAATAAAAGGCCAAGCCATTGTTGATTTGCTTACCGAATACCCATGTTTACAAATGGAAGAACATGAGCAGAGTTTCAGTCAAGTGCTACCATGGACTATGTACTTTGATGGATCGTGTGATAAGAGTATGGCTGGAGCAGGATTGATAATAATTTCTTCCAATAGAAAACTTACAAGGTGCATCTGTAAGTTAGACTTTGAATGTTCAAATAATCAAGCTGAATATGAAGCACTGATTATTGGCTTGGAAATATTGATTGAGCTGAAAGTACAGTTTATCAAAGTATTTAGTGATTTACAATTGGTGGTGAAACAGTTAAAAGGGGAATATCAATGTTCGAATGAAAATTTGATTGGTTATTACTATTTGGTTAAGAAGCAATTAGAGCAATTCAGAGAGTATGACATAGTCTATGTTAAAAGAGACACAAATTTTGAGACAAATGAGTTATCTCAAGTAGCTTCTGGATATCGAATATCAAAAGAATTAGCAGACATCACAACTACTAGAATGCTGTCGGTACCTTTTATTGAACAAAGAAAGATACCGAAAACAGTTAGTAAAGTAGTCAGAGAGGATTAGAGACAAACCATCATCGAATATTTGAAGAATCCAGATTCAAGATATCAAAATCTGAGGATGCAAGCCCAAAAATATGTTATATTAGGAGAATAATTATACCGAAGATCCTTAGATGGATTGCTCTTACGATGTCTTGATGAAGATAATGCGAAATTGATTATGGTAGAGGCACATGAAGGTATATGTGGAGTCTATCAAGCAGGAATCAAGATGAGATGGCTATTAAAAAGGTACGGATATTTTTGGCCAGCAATGATGCAGGATTGTATTAATTATGCCAAAGCATGCCTTTCATGTCAAAAACATGGACCGTTGCAACATGTACCTGCTATAGAGCTCCATTCTATCATAAAGCCATGGCCATTTAAGGGATGGGCAATGGACATAATAGGTAAGATCTATCCACCCTCTTCTCATAAGCATAGTTACATTTTATTGGTTACGAATTACTTTACAAAGTGGGTGAAGGTCATTCCATATAAGAGTATTACACAAAAGACTGTTGTTAAGTTTATCGAAGAAAATATAATTCAACGGTTTGGCTTGCCCGAGTCGATTACTACGGACCAAGGAACAGTATTCACTAGAAGTAAAGTAATAGAATTTGCACGATCAAGAGGAATCAAGATGGTCTATTCTACACCATATTATCACTAGGTGAATGGACAAGTTGAAGCAACTAATAAAGTTGTTATTAGACTAATCAAGAAACACCTAGAAGAAAATTGAAGAGAATGAGATGTTTTATTGTCAACAGTATTATGGGCATACCGAACATCACGAAGATCAAGCACAGGTGTCAATCCTTATATGCTTACATACGGACAAGAAGCAGTTTTACCGATAGAAATAACAGTACAATCTTTAAGAGTCCAATTGCAGAGCAAGATGTTGCCTGAAGATTACAAAGATTGGATGCACATAAATTTGGATGAGCTAAATGAGATTCGTGCGGCTTCTTTGGATCAGTTGATTACACAAAAGAGAAGAGTGGCTAGAGCTTTTAATAAAAGGGTTAAACTCAAACAGTTTATTGTGGGAGATTTAGTGTGGAAAACAATTTTGCCATTTAACCTCCAAAACAGGAAATTCGGTAAATGGTCATCAAATTGGGAAGGTCCATATTTGGTTACCAAAGTGTTTAATGGGAATGCATACCGATTGATGAATGTCAATGTAAAAGAACTATCACGTTCTATAAATGGAAAATTTCTGAAGAAATATCATCCATCAATCTGGGAAACACAAGAAAATTAATTTATTCATTTGAAATGAAAGTACATTCCAATCTTGGTGACAAAAGTCTGCAAATCATTAACAAGTTTGAGGTTCTGGGCTACAAGATGAGAATGTAAGGCAAGATCATGATGGGGTTTAGATTGTTGTCCCTCGAGATACTCCAGACAACGAGAATGAAAGCGGACAATTTCAAACTTTTCCCAAGCTTTCTGAAGCAATTGCCTGTACTTGTTTGAAGCAACTTCAACTATAGAGTTGACATGGGAAATTTCATCTCTGAGTATCCTCTGCTCCACACGATGATGATTGGAAAGGAAATTCAGAAGTTGACGTGTCATCTCAACGTCATCTCTAGCCTGAGTGTAGAAGTCCTGAGCTTGAGCATATTTCTCTTTGGAATTTCGTAATCGGGAAGATTCTTCCTCAATTTGAAGATGAAGGGCGTCAGCTTCCACAATCGTAGGCTCCAAATTCCAAATTTCCCTCACATTATGTTCGAATTCATCAAAGCTAGCAGGAAATAAAGAGCACAATTCCCAAACCAGATCTAGGAAAGCAGAATCTGCAGACAGAAACACTCTGGATCTAATGGAGTTGGTAAAATTGGTAACTTCTACCTTATACTTGTATTTCAATAATAAGGCATGATGCCCTTGAGATAGTAATTCATGTAGTCGCCTCCATAAGGACCGCTCATCTAGATAATGGAACAAACAAGATGTCCATGTTAAACAGTTGTCAAAACCCAAATCTGGTAATGTCCAATGAAAAATTTACCATCATAGAAAATGCGATGTCTTTGTGATTGGGACCAAAGAAGCAATTGAGATGAAGAATCATGTGAAGACATCATGAACGGGACTGTGAGTTCACAGGAAAGATTTAGTAGCTTTGGCAGTTATAAAAGTAAAGGATATGGAGCAGATCGTGGAAAGTAGTGCGCCAGAATTCTTTTTGGGAAACAGAAATAAAGGCTGAACGCAGTTTATGCGTGTGGACAAACAGTTACTTTTGAAGTCAGTAATTTCAGAGAGGATAAGCAAAGGAAGGTTATTATTTGACTTTTAAGTTATGAAAGTTGCAATGAAGCAATTTTCTTTGAGTCGGTTTAAATGTCAAAGGAACCAAATGGAGATTCGGTTTAACCTTTGGTTAAGAAGGTTAGATTATTGATGTGAGCAAAGAGTAGCGTCGGGAGTTTGTATCATCGGGATATTAGGTGAACGTAAAGGAGATCAAAATCTAGCAAACAAGACTTTCAATTTATTTCCATTTGGCCAATAAAGCTTTGGCTTCGATTACAAAATCTCTCAATTCAGTCTCAAGCCTATGGTTTTCATCCATAATCTCAGCTCTATTCTTTTCATGGACTCTGACTATTCCAATAGAAGCATCACATTTTTTTTCCAACTCCCGACACTGCTTCATTTTGCGCCTGAGTGTAGGATAAATAGTTGAAACTGTGAGCTTTTATTCTTCCAATTGAGCATTCACCATCCTCAGCTCTGCCTCAAGCTCTTTTTTCCTAGCCTCCAAGCGTTGGAGCTTGCTCTCTTCAACTTTGAAATTGTCGTAGAAAAGACAGGCATCTTCACGCTTATAGGCAAGCTCATCTTGGATTGTCAATCCTCTGTTTTTCCTAAAGAGAAGGTGAGGAAGTTGATCAAGGTTGACTCTTATTGTGTTCACAGCATCCACAAAGCCAACGGTAAAGAGATCAATTTTGTCCTGGAAGGGCTCAGATAAAACAAATGATAGATTACCAGAGTATACTTCTTGGAAGAGAATCCTTGCCTGGCGTTCCTTATCAGAGTCATTGATCAACTTTCCATAGCCAGGTTCCAATAAGTGAAGGAGCTTGTTTTGGCTATTTCTCGAGGAATTTTAGCAAACATTGATAAAACTGAGGATTCTGAAGAATCAGGAGTTGTGGAAGAGCTAGGATGAGTACCTACCAATATCCTTTCCAGTTCTGCCCATTCAACTTGAAAGAAAATTTCTATCTCGGCAAGTAGACTAGGTACTACACGAGATGTGGAGGGAGGCAAAATAGTAATTGTATAAGTAGCTCCTTCGGAAATTGAAGTCTCTTGAAGCTCATCAATGCCTGCAAATGGTGGTACACTTGATGCTCTTTCAAAAATTGGAGCCTCTTAAAACACAAGAATGGGTTCTTTCGTAATTGCAAGTAGTGGTACACTTGATGCTCCTTCAGAAATTGGAGCCTCTTGAAGCACAGGAATGGGTTCTTCCGTAATTGCAGGTAGTGGTACACTTGATGCTCCTTTAGAAATTGGAGCCACTTGAAGCAGAAGAATGGGCTCTTCTGTAATTGCAGGAAGTAGTGCACTTAATGCTCCTTCAGAAATTGGAGTCTCTTGAAGTGCAGGAGTGGTCTCATCAGTAACTGCAAATGTTGGCCTATGTATATGAGACAACAGCATAAAATCTTGAATCAAGCAAGAGATAGTAATATTTACCGATGAAGGATGAAGAAAGATTTTCTTCAGATTATATAATAGGGGCAAGAGTATCCTCTGGTTGATTATCTTTCGAAGTTAGAACAAAGGGTTGTTCTTGAATCAATTCAGCCTCTGTCAAAGGAGCAAATATCATCGATAAAGGACTGAAAGTTGGTGGCGTAAGATCCTTGCTAGGAAGGGAAACAAGTTAGTGTTGTGATGTCCTCCAAAAGTAAAGCATGAGAATTACCTTTCGGAGTATGTGGCTTTATCATAGCTCGAAATGTGGGCTTTGGAGATTGACTCATGGTTGGAGATCTTTCTGGAGGTGACTCTAAGGATCGAATAATTACTTTCCTCACATTAAATTTTGCTGGTACTTTCTTTGAAGCAAGAGCATGTGAATCTGAAGCTTTCCTTTTCTTACTCACTATAATAATAAAGTCAGATTGGAAGTTGAGTATCAAACGAAATATATGGATATGAAAAAGCAGAATCAAGTAACCTGTAGAAGTCTCTGCTGGTTTAATTGAAGGTACATTGGCAGCTTCGATTGTTTTTGACAATGTAAGAGGAAGAGCATCCCTTATCTTTAGGAGAATTTGATCTAGAGGATCTGAAAATACGGTCTTTCGATAATTATCCCACCAGAGATCAAAATCGGCTGAAGAATGGTTGGGATATCCAATGAATTCGACAACACAAAACAATCGATGAATACCCCGAACCAGTGTGGTCAATTCAACAAAAAGGTTGATTATCTTTTAGCTTGCAGGATATTTTGTCAAAGGAAGCATAAGAGAAAGTATAAAGGCTTGGAACAGGAACCCCTTGAATCAGCCCAAGCTGTCTAGCACAGTATTAGGGAGAGTAAATTTCAAAACCAGCAACGAATCTGCCTTTTTGTTGAAAATCTTACATGAAGATCAATAGAAGTCAGAATGATATGCCAGAAGTCACTCCTATTTTTCTGGAAAGTAGGGAGGTAAGACTTGAATCGGGAAACAAAGAAAGGAGTGAAGGAATATGGGTTCTCCTCAACAAAATAGATTTGAGAAATAAAATACCGAAAATAAGAAGATGGCTCTTCGGAAATAGGGATTAATTTCCTACTCAAGGCCTAGCAAACTGGGCGGTCAGGAATGGAAATCGCAAGGGGTTGAACAACTTGATCCTTAGAAAACCAGGCAGGGAAATAGAAACATGCTTGAAGGAGCCAGAGAGGACCACCAAAAACTCCACTAACTTCTTCTGAAGCAATAGAGGAGGAAGTATGGGCTAAGCCTCGATATAGTAAGGCTAACATGGTTTTGCCCAAAGCCAATGGGGTCCCTGATGCTAGAGTAGAGGCAACAACAACAACAAAATCATTCAAAATCCTAACTATGGGGTGGCAGAAAAGGAATTTACAAAGTTAATATAAAAGAAAAGCAATATGCTCCTTGTCGGTAACTAAGCTCTCCTTCTTGAAATACTTTTTTATAAATGCCCCATATGCCATTTCAAAGTCAGACAATTTACCAAGCATGGAACGAGAATTGGGAGACAGGGTAGATGGGTCTGTACCCAAAGGAGAGAGTCCAGTAAGGCAATATACATCAAGTAAAGTTACCAACATAAGAGAGAAAGGGAAAAAGAAGCAGTTAGTGGAAGTTGACCAAAAGCAAGATAATGCTCCGATTAGGTCACGATTCACATGGTAATCAAAGCAGCTAAGACGCGGAGCATCATGAATTGAAAGGATATCCTAAAGGGGACCCTTGGAAGGAAGGAGTCGAAGATACCATTGGTAGAAATCTGGTTCAAAGTCGAAAAAACCCTTAAGACGAGGAGGACGAGAATGCCATTGATACGCCAAGATAGATGACTCATGGACTGTAAGCACCTCAAATTGATGACATGGGAAGTGGATTGATAGGCACTTCGGAACAGAGAAATGATTGTGAACTGCTGGGCCAAGAATGAAGGAATCCTCGAAATCATTCTCCATGGAGAACAGATGAAATTCTTCATTGAAATCTTCAGAATCTCGAAATGTATGGTAGCGATCGAGAGCGTCTGATGCAGAAAAAGAAAAAGTTTGCTCCTTGGAAGCCTTGGAAGCCATTGGGTTCAAGTGAATATCGAGAGAGAGTGCAAATGCAGAGAATCAAGAAGTTACAGAGAGTCGAAAAGGTGAGAATGCATGGGCACGAAGAAAGGAATGATTTTTAGAAGAAGTGTTTTAAAGACGAAAAAGCAGAACGCTGGAAACGAGGTGACGAAGCGACAACAATAATAAAATGTGAGTGTCTTTTCTTTTGGCATTTAAAAGAATTAAAAGTTCTTTTAATCCTTTTAAAATGGGGCATATGTTGACACCAAAATAAGAATCGGGATAAGTGTATAATCAGCTTTAATGCTGAATCCGGCGTATAATGGAAATCGGCTATCTTCTGAAACACGTCTGGACCAAATTCGGAAACATGCTGAGAAGCAAGTGTGAATGGCACTGTGTCCTGAATTCAGTAATTAGTGAAAATATGCATATTTACCAAAATATGGAGAGTTATAGTTCGGGACATTGAAATATTTATGCTTCAGGACAGCGACCCTTTCCCGAAATTCGGGAGGTTTACATTTCGAGAATACACTGAAGAATCACAACCCAGCCTTGTAAATCACGATAGCAAGAAATAATGAGCAGGAGTGGGGATAATGAGCACGAGCATATTATGTGAAGTTACTTGTTCAGATTTGAAATCATTTTAGCGGTTGAGATCAAGTTTTGGTGGATAACAAAACTGGAAAAAAACGTGATTAGAAAAGGCAGTTATTGGACGCGCCAAAATATTCAAAGTTTGAAAACGTGGAAGTAACCGACGAACAATTGCAGGATAGGAGGAGATACAAATATTCAGAGGAAGCAAAGAGAAAAAGGACAACAATGCAAAAACACTCAAGCTTATCTGCACTTTAGTTTCCTATACATCTTTACTTCTTGTATTTACAGTTTCCTGTAACTTTAGTTAACTTTTAAGTCATTTACAGCTTTCATAGAAGTATTGTAACGTAGTTTGAAACTCTGTTGATCCCAGATCCATTTTCAATCCATCCGATTTCTATCCATTTCATACAATCCTGTATCACTTTATTTTTTCGCCATAACTCTCCTAGTAGTCAAACCACAGAACCTACTTTAATAAAAACCGAAGACCGAAGTTTCGGTAAAGGATATTCCTCGTAAAAACGACCGAACAGCTAGCTTAAAATGAGCAGAACTCTAGACTTAGCAGAGCAGTCGCCACTCTCATTCGGGTGCTGCTCCATCCATGATTCTGTAAAAAGGAAGGATTTCGCATCTCGCTTGCAACATCACAACATTCGACTTCTCTCCTCCGACATTCACTAATATTCACTGCCTGCACGCCCGCCACCTTGGCGGAAGCACCAGATCGGATCCTAGAAAAGGTTTGTAAGGGATTGTGATTTCGAGATAATGATTGGACATTAGGAAATTCCTGTCTTTTTGACAATATTCTGAATCTCATGTTGTCCCCCATTTCCATGAACCACTATTCGAATACCGACAAACTGTGCATGGACACGCTTTTGTCACGATGATTTCATATGAAGTAGATGTCAACTACACATTACAAACAACTTGCACGGGATGAGATTCTAGTTTCTGCAATCGTACTAAGAAGTTGGGGTTGTCATCTACGCTATCTTCGTTTGTTGGTCCGCTATTCCGGGAATTTCTTTATGGATGAGGTGCACCGTTGGAATATGTCTCATGCATTTAATTAAAATGGGTGAAGACTATTAAGTGATAAATGATATTTCTTTGGTGGATACCATCAAGAAACTTCACAGCTAGATGGAATCCAAGGGCAGGATTATTGACATATGCTTTACTTGTGATTGGAACAGGGCTCATGGCGCCTGAGATTACAATCCATAATCAGTCTAATGAAACCATATCTCTGATCCCCTTCTCTTGTCATTATCGTGAGAATCCTCGTTCGCCATTCCTAGTCAGAAGAAGGCTGGCAAGAAACATCCCGGCGGCGGTCGTATGGAATTGTCACGTGAGGATTACGACCATGGTGATGAAGTCCCCGAGTTCCTGATACTTACGCTTTTTCATCGTGGAGAATTTCCCGAAATCGTTGAACCTGGAGAAGAGGAAAGAATCTTTCTGTATACTGACTTGGCTGACAACGTTGAATGGAGGCTTAGCCTTGATAATAACGGGCAGGTCAGTGGAAGGCCCGGTTATGCTGCGGATCAGGTAACTACTTCCGAAAAATCTGAAAAGATTTTTTGGTTGTTGTCTTTGTTGCTTTTGTTCTCTCTTTCCACATACTTCCCAGTCGAATAACCTTTTTCGATGGCTCAGGCTGCCTTAGGAGCAAATGCTGCTGGCCCTCAAGATGCTCAACTGAGGGAGGTAGTGTGACAATTGACAGAGAGGGCTGAAGCTCTAGAGAAGAGAGTGGCAGCCCTCCAGGCTGCTCTTGCACGACGTGGAATGATATGATCCTCTCTGAGCCAACGGGAACCCTTCTTTCTTGACCAACACACCTTCCTCGTCTAAATAATTTTAAACTTGTCTTGATGTGCTTTTTCACCACTTTATTGGCCGTTGGAACTGGTTTGTTGGTTTATTGATTGTTTTTTAACATTCTGGTCTGTCAATGGATGTGCCGCCTTTTTTTTTTTTTTTGTCTGTAGTGGATGTCCTGCTTAAGTGGTTTGCTTTATTACTTTCTGTTTGATGTAAATAAAAAGGGAATGTTAATACCTACATTTTGGTTATTCATTTATAGTTTAATTACATAAAAAATTACGGATTAATTCTTAATTCCTAAACAAAAATGATTCTCACTAAATTACATGACATATAGATATTAGGAGCATTCGCACTAATAGTAATAGAATGTATCTACTAAAATAATTAATGAAAATTAGAAATTAAAAAAATTAATTATTATAAAATGAAAGAAAAAAAAAGAGAATCTAGACCGGGTCGGGGCTGGCAGCCTCCTTTCTTTTTGCCTCTCCTCTCCTTTCTTTCTCCTTTGCTCTCGCGCCTCTGCAAGCGGCAGAGAACAGGGGCAAAGAATAGGACGAGCGACAGAGAGAGAGAGGCGGAACAGATATGGCGGAGTTGGTGGTCAGGATCAAACCGGCAGCGAACAAGAGGCTAGGCGCGCTTCCCCAGGCCTAGGTGTTTAAAAGAGAGATAGAGCGAGCCGAGAGGACGGGGAGGAGAGTGAGATCGGTGAGTTTTTTTAGAGAAGAGTCCAAAAGAGAGAAGCGGAGCCGAGAACGAGGTATCCTCGGGTGACCACCGCGCCCCGGACCTTGGCCGATGACCTCTCTCGGCTGGTGTCCCGACACCCCACTCCCCGGCGTCCATATTTCCGGTGAGCCCCTTTTCTTGGTTCCGAGCCCCCATCCCCGAGGGTCTCGGCTCAGAGGCGTGCAAGGCGGCCGAACGTGGTCGAATTTATTGAGCTCGCCACCCCTATTCGCCGTCACCCAGCCGGGCAGGGACCTCCACGTTCAGAAGCTCTCTCCGTAAGTCTTTTTTCAACTTGCCCTGTCTTGGCTGGACCGTGAAACCGAGGCTCAGTTCCTCGTCTTGGGATCCATAGGGGTGCTGAGTTTAGGTCAGTTGACGTGGTTGTTTTCGTTTGCCTCGTGATGATTTTCTTTGGGTCTAGATCTGAGTCCGAGTTCCGAAAATGTTAAATTCCTTCTCCTCAACGCCTGCATACCACATGCTCTACCAAATGTTTGAACCAGACTCATGCAAGCTTGTCTCTGTGCCATATATACGAACTGACCACCATGTGTTTGTAATAATGTCTGAATGAAGCTATGTTTTTATTGAAGGAAACGCTTTTGAACCAAAACACTTGGTTGCACATTTCATTACTTAAATTGCAACATTAATCTTCGATTCACCCATATCGCATTCATTCTCCTACGATTTGAGTCTATGTCCACGCGCCTCCTCATTCTCTTTGTTCTGTGTTGTCTATCATTATGGTTGTTACTAGCCGATTATGGAGAACATAGGGATCCGGTTTGCTGGACTATCAGGATGCACGTTGGTTAATTTGTGATTTCTGAAGATGGTATTGGGTTACATAATTTTCTAAATTGTGTTGTCCATGATAAATGCTTTCGTTGTTTTGCACTTGCGCTTCTTTATTCTCTTTTTGTGTGTTGCGGCTGGCTGGTCACTTTGACGGATGGAGGCGGCGGTCGGAAGTGATGGACGATCCCCGGGTGAAGGATAGTAATGGGGGTTCCGTGATGGATAGCTTGAGAGTATGGTGGGGTATAGGCCGTGGTTTAAAATTCTTAATTGTTGATTCTTGGCTAATTCAACCGAATCTCTAGAAATTTAGTGTAACCGACAAAGTGTTGCTCTCAGTTTGCAAGACGAACCTGGAGCTTGAGTGAGCCGGATCCGTGAAGGGTGACGGGCAAGGAAAGAAAACGATTAGGAGGGCTTAAATGGGGTTTAGTGATTTTGGACTCAATCTAGTTAAAGTGAAATTGGACTTGCGTTTGTGCTATTTTTTTTTGGCTATTATCACGAAAAATCCTAAACTCATACATCTCTGACAAATTTACCCCGAACTAATTTTTTGATCATAAAAAGCCCCAAGTTTGTACAATCGTGACAATTTTACCTTCAGTTAATTTCCGTTAAATTTTACCATTAAATTTCTGAGTTGGATGACACGTGACAATTGACGGGTATACCAGTTTGGGGCTTTACCCTTCATTTGTCACATGTGTACTGATTTGTGATTCTTCGTGATATTAATCCATTTTAACATAGGGTAAATTTTTCATGTATGTACTAGTTTAAGGTTTTTAGTGGTCAAAAAATTAGTTTAGAGTATTTTTGTCACGGATATATTAGTTTGGGATTTTTTGTAATCAAAAAATTAGTTTGAAACAAATTTGTCGAATGTGTATCAGTTTGGAGTTTTTTGTGATATTAACTCTTTTTTTTAAGGGGGTTTTGAGTAGTTTGCTTTTGAAGTACGTGGAAATCCTTTATAAGAAAAAATTCGCTCAAAATTGAATGACATTTTGGGGCTTTACAATAGGATGTTGTTTGTTCTTAGAGACAAATGCTAGGTTGATGTTTGCGCATTTCCATTCTGATTATTGTTTGATTGTGCACATTTAATATAGTGATTGTTGTTTCTCTTTAGCCTAGTTAGGAATAGAACCTTAGGTTGTTTGAATATTTGTGTTGATGATTGAGCAAGGTTAAGTACCGAAAGGGTATTATTAGTTGATTAATTAGTGTAATCAAGTCCCCGAAACCATTGGATTTCTGGTTCATAAAAATAAGGGTTAATACCATCAAAAACCTTAAACTTGTACATATGTGATAATTTTACCCTGAACTTTTTTTTTACCACAAAAAATCCCAAACTGGTATACCTGTGACGATTTTATTCCAAACTTATTTTTTTTATCACCAAAAACCCCAAACTAATACATCTGTGAGAATTTTACTCAAAACCGGTAAATCTGTGATAAATTTACCCTAAACTCTTTTTTTTAACCATGAAAAACCTCAAATTAGTACACATGTGATAATTTTATCCCAAATTAATAATTTTTTAATATTATGTTTTATTTTTTTGAATTTTTTATTTTTTTTATTTTTTTCTTTATCTTCAACTTCTGGCCGGTCATCGGACCAGCGACCGGCTAGAGGCGGAAGCCGACGAGATTGGCCCCGCCAGCGCGAGCGAGGGCCGCCCTCGCCCGACTCAAGCAAGGGCGGCCCTCACTCGAGTCGGGCGAGGGTCGCCCTTGCCCAACTCAGGTGAGGGCTGCCCTCGCGTGGGCAGGCGAGAACAACTCTCGCTCAATGCCGACGAGGGCCGCCCTCGCCAGATTCGACGAGGGCTACCCTCGCCCAACTCAAGCAAGGGCCGCTCTCGCCGGATCTGGCGAGGGCGGCCCTCACCTGAGTCGGGCAAGGGCCATCCTCGCCCGCCCAAGCAAGGTTGGCCCTCGCCCAACTCAGGCGAGGGTCGCTCTCGCCTGACGCCAGCAAGGGCAGCCCTCGCCAGCTTCCGCCTCTAGCCGGTCGCCGGTCCGGCGACCGGCCAAAGGTTGAAGATGAACAAAAATGAAAAATAAAACATAATAAAAATTTGAAAAAATAAATAAATAATATTAAAATTTTAGTTCATGGTAAAATTGTCACATGTATACTAGTTTGAGGTTTTTTGTGATATGTTCAGGGTAAAATTGTCACAAGTGTACCAGTTTGGAGTTTTTTAGGATATGTTCGGGGTAAAATTGTCGCATGTGTACCAGTTTGGGGTTTTTGACGATAAAAAAAAATTTGGGGGAAAATTGTCACACATGTACCAGTTTAGGATTTTTGGTGATATTAAAAAAAGTTCAAGGTAAATTTATCAGACCTATATCAGTTTAGAGTTTTTAGTAGTATTAACCCCAAAAAGAAATTTGATTGCTATCTCTTATGTGTGAAAGATCACCTATCGATTATTGTGACATAGAGAAAGTAAGGGCATTGACAGCATCATGGTTCGATACGCTGTTAATATTCATCTATTGTATATGCATTTAAAATTTGAGTTTTGTGTTCGTAGGTGAGATAAGATCCCACTTACTTTTTAGTTGTCCAACAAAATCAGCAACTAAAAGATTAACTATTGCATGATCAGAAACTTGTTGCGTTTTATAGGCATTGAGAACCATAGCCATTTGATTAAGAATGTTAATGATATTATCTCTAGCAATGTCATCTGTGTTCCATTCATAAATTGTATCAATAGAATATTTATTTTGAATCCTATATGATGATTCTTTAAAAATTTTATCAAGAGGGGTGGCTCTAGAATGGCGTGAGGAAGCAGCAGCAACGTGAGTGGGGTAGCAGCAGCTCGAATAGCCAGGTGCAGGAACAAGGATGGTGTCTGCTTCGTGGCAGCAATAGGGCAGTTGGCTCGATGCGGCAGGACCAAGCAATGGTCTGGACAGGCATGGCAGCTCGAATCGATAGCAGTGACCGGTTGGCAGCAATAGCGGCAGCAGTTGTGGACATCGGGGAGAAGCGGCGACTAGCCCAGCATTGGAGTGAGCGATGCAGGCATAGCGATGTCGACTTCGAGGTAGCAGTGAGTCACGGCCACAGGTATGGCCGTGAGCGGGTGCAATGTTGGTGGAGGCGTGGCAGTGAGGCGATGGTAAGGCACGGGTGATGGCGGCGTGGGGCGTGAAGCTATCTTCTACTCTCACTTTCATTCTCGCGTGTCTCTCGTGCTCTTAAAGATCATCTTCTCAAAATTCTGAGAGTTTCCCTAAATTATGAGGCATAACGATATATTTATATCGCATACCTATGTTAATTGATCGGGCTTTTCTAGTCCTAGTAGATTTTGGTTTTGGTTTTGGTTTTATCATCTAATTTTAATTTTCAATGGGCTGATTTAAGTTTAAATTAAGACGACCGAGGCTTTTAGACTTGTGATTTTTCGGCCCCTATCCCCTGAATGAGCTGAGTTTTGCTCAATGCTCGAGCTTGGTTTATGCTATGGATTTTCAGCTTACTCACCGTCACCGGTCCGATGTGGAATGCAATTAATTTATATGAACCTAAATTATATTCTATGCAATTTTAATATTTTTGTTTATAGGTTAAAATTTAATCTCAAATTTTCTATGCAATTAATCATTAAATGGGTAGTCAAAATTTAGATGTCAACAATGAGCATTTGCATTAATAGTGATAGAATTTATTAAATATTATTAAAAAATAAGAAAAAGAAAAAAGAAAAGTGAAATCGGGCTTCTTTTTTCTTCTCCTTCCCACTTGGGCCTGGCCCAGCCATTTCTTTTCTTTCCTTCCGGCCTGGCCCTTTCCCCCTTTCTCCCTCTTCTCACGTTTCCTGAGCCTTTGCAATTTCAATGACACACAAAGCAGGAGAGGCAGAGCAGAGGCCCTGACGTGATTTTTGGGTCGGGCGTCAAGCCGGCCAAGGCAAGCTGGCGATGGTAGAGGCCATGTTCAAGTGGGAGAAACCGATAAACCAAACACGAGAGTAACCCAATAGGCCATCTCAAGAGTAAAGAGTTTGCATAGTAGATATCAATGGTAGAAGTCACATGAGATTTGAAGAACTTTCTTGTGATAAATTTGAAATTCACAACTATTCTGAAGACACCGGTCATACTAAAATAGTTGCTATACTTGGTTCAACTTGTAATTTGACCTCAATAGGCACGCTGCTCGCAAATTGAGTGATATAAGCACATGAAGATTGTCGTTTCTTCTTTGCTAGGCCTGTCAACAGATACACAGGAAAAGGATAACCAAAAAATAGTAATGGCCTAATTCCAAAAAAAAGCACCAATTTTAAGTCGATGGACAATTCTGACCCGAATTTTTTTTTTGTTTCATAAAAAAGCACCAATTTTAGATTGAAGGACAATTCTGGCCCAAATTTTTTTTTTTGTTCCATAAAAATGCACAAACTTAAGGTTGAGTGATAATTTCGGCCCTAATTTTTTTTTTGTCTCATTAAAAATCACCAACTTTCATCTTAATCCTAAATCTGACTACCTATTGACTTTCACCATTGTTTGAGAAAAAAAGTTATGATGATGAGCTTGGCCAATTTCGTCCATGGCGTTTGTTGACAAACAGTGGTTAGTTTCAGATTACGTTTGATCAGAGAGATTCAATCTAGAGATTTTTTTGACTTGTCAGTGAAGTGAAAGAAGATAAACAATTTTACCGTTATTCTTCAAATTGTGACTTAAAAATAATACAATAAATATTGCTTTAAATCCAATTAGCAAGCCACATGGATTTATTGCTAATGTAGAATGGTCAAGTTAGATAATTAATGGTTTTAAGTTAATGGGGGCCAGATTTTGGATTTAAGTCAAAGTTAGTATTTTTTTATGAGACAAAAAAAAGTTAGGGCCAAAATTGTCTCTTTACCTAAAGTTAATGCTTTTCACGGGACAAAAAAAAGTTCAGGCTAAAATTGTCACTTGACCTAAAGTTGATGCTTTTTTATGGAACAAAAAAAGTTCTGTCCAGAATTGTCTCTCGACTTAAAGTTGGTGTTTTTTTTTGGAATTAACCCAAATAGTAATTCTAGCTCAGTCTAAGTCTCCAAGATCTGTCGCTGATCAATCAAACCTGAATATTAATACTTTTTTCTTTGGTCGAATGAAGAGTAATACTTATGCACCTTAAAAAAGAATGTCTTCCAGGTGCTGTAACACGCGAGCTTAAAATTTATACAATATGTAGCACCTGCAGCCTACAACTGCAGATCACAAGTAAATGCTTGACTGTCAACGTCGACAAATATCAGTTCCGTAAGAATGACCTAAAAAACATCCATCCAGTCGACTCTAATTCAAGCTTGAATAAAGCTAACCCGTGTCATACAGCTGGAACAAATTGAGCAGCATGAGTTTGTTCCAGTGTCCCTATATTATAACCAAACCTGTAGTGCTCTGGGTTCCTGTTCTGTGATTGTAATCCCTTGCATCAGAAATCCACGAAAGCATCGGAGAAAAGGAATTCAAGGTGGTGTCACCTAGTGCCAGTAAGTCCCCATGAACTTCGAAGTTCCACTGATGATTTGGGTATCTCTTAATTATCCCAAATATTGCTTCCCATGAACTTAAAGAGCATCAAGAACAGGTAGCCGGGAACCCACATAGCAAATAAGCAAGCAAAATGAAATTCATTAAGAAGACAACAACAAATTTTCACACAATCAGCATCGCCACCCATTTCGACAGTCCCATAAGGGTAAAAGTAAATCATATACAAAATGAATAGCAGAACAATAGCAGTTTCAAAATCAACTTTTGAACCAGATGACGATTTTGGAGACCTTGCAGGTGCTTTGAGTCGGCTTATACAAGCAAGACATCCCCGGCAACTATTTCCATTGAATAATATGAGCCAGCTTCAGCCAATATATGAATGCTAAGGCGGTGCATAGTACTTCTCTCCACAAAAGATTTTTAGCATGTCTAGGGTACTGACATATGATGCGTTTGAGTATGCATTAAATTTGCGATCTGCCTCTTGGACTCCTGAACAACACTCCGCATTCCCGAATACGTGGGAAGTCCCAAAGTTCAAACGTCCAGTAAGTACATTATAGATGATTGATAAACTCAACTTTGCTGCTGAAAACCACAATCCCTTCAGCGAATATGCGGCTCAAGCCCAAGCCGTCGAAAATTATTCAGAGTTACCAATTTGTCCATATTTTTACAGCTTTTACCGTACTCGCTGGAAATAGAGGGGTGTTTCTCATAAAAAAAACTCCAGACATAACCCCAAAACCATTTATTTGCATCAGAGTCCACCAAGTTACGAGCAGAGATGGACTTCGGTCGATGTGTTTCACCTTTTCGAAACTGTAAACTGTTTCCTATGAACACTATATGCTTTTAAATACATGGGCGAAAGATGAAAAGTGACAGTCAACATAGGGGCCCAAAGGCCAAGGGGAGTGAAGGACAACTACGCTATGTCATCACCAAAGTCGCACTCACCATGGCCAATATCTTGATTCACGGAAACTTCTCTCTCATCCGACAAAGTCGTCCGGCGAGCAATCCAAGATTGGTTGAATTCATCCTGTAATTGTTCAAATGCCCGAGAAGATACTCCAACAACATGCTTCCAAATCGTACTTGTCCGCTCCAAAACAAGTCGAAGCAAGTCGGGATTTGTTGCGGGTACAACCCAAGGGAAGGTCCAAATGACTAGCCACTTGATTTGAGACTCCACATTCGAGTGAATTAGCATGCCAAAGATGATGGATGCCAAAAGCACAATCGTAAAGTTGGGTTTGTAGTGAAGGGAGTTCCTGTCGACAGTCCTTGGATGATCCAAAGATGTGAACCGAAGTATAAAATGGACATTTCTCCAATGGCGACCAACATTTTCTCTTCAGCTTTGACGAAACATTGTGAGCCGAAGAGAGCAAGAAGCCACAGCAACAAACTGGAGAAATGCTTATGAAAGGCATTGGAGGATTCGAGTCGTTGCCCATTTGATCTGTCAAAGTTTAGTGGAAGGAAGACATAATTAGACCGAAGTAAATTATACTCTCTTTTTTTTTTGTTGGCAAGTAGACAAAAAGCAAGGGAGTAACAAGGAGTAGAAAATTTCGACCAAAAAAAAAAACAAGGAGTAGAAAGATTTAAAGAGGCAAACCTCTTCTTGATCCTCTAATAATTTGCCGATTCACTTCGCTAAAGAAGAGAATGACAATAATTTTCGATCGGAGGAAACCTTCCACCCATGGGATATATAACTAGTAAGTTATAGATACAAATTCCACCTCCACGTAAGTTAATTAAAAATTAATGTGGGTGACATTCATGTTTATAAACGTAGGACACAAACCGAAGGATTATATGAACAATATTGATCTTGTCAAATCAAAGGATTCGGTTGATTGAGTTGTTTTTGTAAGTATATTAGATACTAGATATGATTAGGCTTGTTATCTTAATTATTTAGGAATAAATGCACCAAAGATCTTAAAATTTATCGCAAAAGTGCATTCGAGCCTTACAACTTTGAAAAAATGCAATTAAATCTTAAAATTTATTAAATTGATACAATGAAATCCATTTGTTAATTCCGTTTAATCTGGCCAACGAAAAAGCTTATGTATCTTTTTCTATTACTTTCTTAAACACCATATTAGAAAAAGGACTTGAGAGTTAAAAAGGAAAGGCACAAAGAATGAAAATTAAAAAAATGATAAAAGAAAAATAAATAAGAATTTAATAATAAATAAAAACTAAAAATACAAAACCATCACTAGGAGGCGTGGCCATTTGAGCTTGCAGTCATGACTACTCGAGCTCCGTCACAATTGGCCATCATCGCCTGAGCATCGTTGAGCTCGTGACCATGGTCACTTGAGATTCTTCAAGCTCCCAACCATGGCTGCTCAAGCTTCATTGAGCTTGGTCAAGGCTGCTCGGGCTTCTTCAAGCTTGTGGCCGTAGCCGCTCCAGCTTCATCAAGTTCAGCTATTGCCGCTCCAACTTCTAGGCTTCTTAAGTTTGCAACCATGGCCACTCGAGCTTCATCGAGCTCGGCCATGGTTGCTCAAGCTTCTTTGAGCTCCCGGCCATGATTGCTTGAGTTTCGTTGAGTTACACCATAGCCGCTTCATCTTCCAGGCTTCTCTAAGCTTGTAGCCATGGCTACTCGAATTTCGTTGCTCAGCCATGGCTTCTTGAGCTTTTTAACATCGTCTCATGGAGGTCTACCTTGAGGACGATGACAAAGAGGACATAGCGATGGGCAAATCAGAGCTGGGGGATGCTGTGGTTGGATCAGTTGCGGAGTTAGGCGACATAAGCATTTTTAGTCACAGAGTCAAGATACTCGATCGCACCAATTTGACAGGGCTTTACAATTTATGGAATACTTATTCCTAATTTTTAGTGGGATATCTTTATTGATTACGAATAGTCTAGTTTCCCTATCATTTTTACTTGTTCATCAAGAAACAAGAGAGGGTTTCCCTGAGAAAAGAAACGCATCCTCTATCTCATGGATAAAAAACAAAGAAAACTGATGAGAAAGGTAAAAGAGAGAACAAAAGACAAACTCAAGGTTACCAGGAACTAAGTTTTGCTTACACTGCTACACATTGAGTTGCAGCTCTAGGACTACGAAGGCTCGAATCGCTCTCACACATCCTCATTAACATGCTCCAAACGTACCAATTCCGTGGTAAATTCTGGTTCACTTCTAAGGCTAGAAGCGTAGAACAGAGCAGGCCTTCAGTAGCTTTGGAAATGTGAACCTTTATACAGTTTGTTTCATATGTCCGAACGCGAAGAACTGCCCGACCTGGAAAGACGTAAGTGAGACCCCCAAGAATCCAACTTTGTCGATTGGGATAGCGCTAGCCCGACTAGACAAAATGCGTTCATGGCTTCCCTCGAGAACGCCTCCTTCCGCGGCCACTCTCGATGTGGGGGCATCTGCCGTCACTGCTGCCAGGTAAGTAATATTCGAGTCAAACGCTGTTAACACTCATTTTTAAAGGCTGCGGTAACGACAAGACACGGTAACTTTCAGCTATATCCACTCATTCGACTGTCCCCGAATCGGTGGGGCATTTCGAGCCGGCCCCAAAATGCCAAAAACTTCAAAACTTCCTACTCGATGCTCCCAAAACCTGTTCTACCCGACGGGGAATGCGGAGTCAATCGTATTGGGTGAGAGCGGAAGCTCAACGACTTAGTAAAATATTGAGGGCCGTTTCTGCACGTGCCTAACAGGAATGTTATACATCACGAGTCACTCGGTTGTCTAGTTCGTAGTTAGCACCGCAAATGGACACAAACATACGTGGAAACAAAATAATAAAAGAATGGAACGGAATTGTTAAAAAAAAAAAAATGAAGGAAATCGGGTGATTTGGCGTCGCTTTCCAAGTATAATTTGAATTGTTATGGGATGAGAAATTTTTTTCTTTAAATCTAGAATCTATCGGAGATTTGTGGAGAGCGATGGATACCCTTTTTAAAAATAAAATTACAATGGAACAACCTTGACTACTGATTATTGGTGCCATAAAATTGTTAACTTTAATTAGTATCAAAGAATTAAAAGTTGATGATGCAATTAATATCATTGACTTGAGCCAAGGTTGATTTAGGTTCCGTTTGTTTAGCAAAAAATGTGACATTTTCGGAAAATATTTTCTAGAAAGTCATTTGTAGAAATATGACAATATTTTCCCGTGTTTGGTTGAAGTCTGAAAATGAACTAGAAAATATTTTCTGTCGCTTGGAAGGGTAAATCTAAAAATTATCAAAGAAAATAAAATTTTTAATTCTTTTTTCATTTTTTCCTTCTTTCTCAACTAGTGGCCGGCCATAGCGAAAGCTTTCAACTAGCCGCAAGCAAAGGGCAAGCTTGCCGGCCTTGGGCGAACTCGTCCCTCACTAGTGGTTAGCCATGGACTAGCTAAGGGAGAGGGAAAAAGAAAAGGAAAGGAAAAAAGAAAAAGACAAAAATAATTAAAAATATGAATTTCTTTTTAAACATTGTTATAAGAACAAACATTTCATTAATCAAGAATTCGAGCCTATGCATCAAAGAGCCGAACACAACTTTTGTAGACTAGAGCTCAAGCATCTGGGACCCAAGCACAACCTTTATGGGCTCATGCTTGAGTGTTGAAGAATCGGACACAGGCACCATGGGTTTAGGCCCAGCCTTGAGGGACTTGGGCATGGGCATTGGGAGCTCAGGCTCAACCTCGATGGATATTGGCCGGGTTGCTGGAGAGTTAGTCCTGAACACTGGGATCGGAAACCAACATTAGGTTTTTGTGCCCAAACATAGAGTTTTGCATCCAAGCATTGATACTTATGATATTTTGGAAAATGTTTTCTGACTTTTCAAAAGAGGAAATTATTTTCCTGAATTTAAGTATAGGTTTTTTGTTAATTAGGAAAATATTTTCTATTGACTCATTTTCCTAAACAAATCAAATTCTAGAAAATGTTTTGTGCGAAACAAACGAAGCCTAAGAGAGTGTTAATGTAACGACCTGGGTTCCACTCGCAAAATATTGTCCGCTTTTGACACTAAGTTCTCACGATTTTATTCCTCCTAAGGCAGTTTATACTACCCCTAGAAAAGGCCTCTTGCAAGTTAAGGTTTCCCAAATCTTTATAAGCAAACCCAAACCTCCCTCCCTAGGCGATGTGAGACAAGAGACATGCCCCCCTTGCCATCCTAAAAGCCTACCAGAAGTCGCTCCTTGTCTAGGCCCTTTTGGCCTCGGCAACCACTCGCCGCCCTTGTTGGACCAAATCGTTACATTCTCCCCTCCTTCGAGCACAACGTCCTCACTGTGGCCCCACACGCGGTCGGGAGTTGGCTCTAATACCACCTGTAACAACCTGAGTCCCACTAGCAAGATATTGTCCGCTTTGAACATTAAGTCCTCACGGTTTTGTTTCTCCAAAGGCAGCCCATACTACCTTCAGAAAAGGCTTTTTGCAAGTTAAGGCTTTCCAAGCCTTTATAAGCAAATCCAAACCTCCCTCCCTAGGTGATGTGGGACAGGAGACATGCCCCCCTTGCTATCCTAAAAGCCTGCCGGAAGCCGCTTCTTGTCTAGGCCATTTTGACCCCGGTGACCACTCTCCGCCCTCGTCGGACTGGGTCATTACAATTAATCCTCGAGAGATAGTCAAGCCACATTAACAAAAGCATTAATGCCACGAAAAAGCCCAAACTAATACACTTATAATATATTTACTTTAAATTAATTTTTGGGGTCACCAAAAACTCTAAACTAATACACATGTGGTAAATTTATCATAAGCTAATTTTTGAGTCATAAATCTCCAAACCAATATACTCGTGATATATTACTCTTCGTTATCTTCAATCAAAATTTATCATGAAATTGCTAAGCTTGATGGGCTCGGGAATAACTCAATTGACATGACAAGTCAATGTGGAAATCCATATCAATTTGGAGTAAATTTTTTATTGGTGTATAGATTTAGGGTTTTTGGTAATCTAAAAATTAGTTTGGGGCAAATTTATTATAAGTAAACAAGTTTAGGATTTTTCGTAGTATTGACCAAATTGAAGCAAGTCGGAATTCGTTACCGGTACAACCTCGGGAAGGTCCAAAAGACTCGCCACTTGATTTGAGACTTGATATTCGAGTAAATTAGCATGCCGAAGATGATGGATGCCAATAGCAAATCGTAAAGTTGGGTTTGCAGTGAAGGGAGCTCCTGTCCACAGTCCTTTGGATGATCTAAAGGTGTGTACCAAAGTATAAAATCGACATTTCTCCATTGGCGACCAACATTATCTCTTCAACTTTCACGAAACATTGTGATCCGAAGAGAGCAAGAAGCCACAGCAACAAATTGCAGAAATGCTTATGATAGGCTTTGGAGAATTCCAGCCGTTGCTCGTTAGATCTGTCAAAGTTCGAGGCTCCTTTTGAATTTGATTTGAGCATTTTTTGTTCTCAACTTTTTGTGCTAATCTATTGTATTCGAATTCTGAAATTTTTCTTTATGCCAATCTATGTATCACTTCCAAATTCGATGGTTGTAAATTGTGTCAATTTATATACGGATATACCCTTCATTATGAAAAATGAAAATTCTTAACCAGAATTATAATTCCTTAGAAACCATTTTCAATACATATGAATAAATAAAACTAACGATTTATACATATGCATAAATAAAAACATGTTCCTATCACTCCCATCTATTAGTACTTTGATTCATTTCTAGGAAATCAACCTATAGTGCATTTTGTTCATACTTAATAATAGTCCCAATATGTTCGGGTGTGGTTCATACTCTCCTATGATAAGATGGCATGGGAAATATAACAGAGAGGTGTAAAGTACTAATTATAGTCATCTTCTGGATGTAGCCTTAGTTTAAGGATACCCAAAAAGCACCACAACACCAACACGTTCTATTTTCATCTTCCTCATTTTAGAATAGCCCTAAATTTAACAAAATCAAAACACAAGCGAAAGGGCAGACCCTGGTGCATTTTGAAGAGAAGACCAGACCACGGTCTACAGGGCATTTTCGTGGCTTCTCACTGTAGACTCGACCTATAAGTAGTTTAACAAGAGGTCGCTAAAATATGTCCAAAGTGCCCATTTCAAATCAATTACACTATGTACATTACGTGATTACTTTGCCTTATCCTCGTTTAGATGAATATATCCAATAAAAAATATTTCTAAATTCCAAATTGTTCTCATGTGTCCATGAGGTAACGCTGAATGCGGTATAAAATGGGAAATTATTTGACGAATGGAATGTAGGACTTAAATAATGAACAGTGTCTCAATGGTTATGAAAGGGTAGGGGTGTTTGTGCTCTCACATACTACACTCCCAAGTAAAAGAATCATGCCATGCTATTTATAATAAGCAAGTCGCACCCCAAACAGCTACTGGCCGATTTTTAGGGGGTGACAGTGATCTTTGAAGTCAGACAGATTGATGAATATGGAGATCTGGATAGGAGGCGTGACAAACCCCATGATCCATTATTAGTCTTCTGCAAAATACATTCATGACACGACATGATTATGAACGAGGAAACAAAAGATGACGTTGTGACAATCTACATAGGGGCCCGAAGGACTTTGAGAGTGGAGGATCAACTAGACCAACTCATCACCAAAGTTGCACTCACCATGGCTGGCTTCTTGATTCACGGAAACTTTTCTCTCGCTCGACAACATGGTCTGGCGAGCAATCCAGAATTGGCTGAGTTTACCATGCGATCGTTCAAATGCCCAACATGATGCTCCAACCAGACGCTTCCAAATCTTGCTTGTCCTATCCAAAGCAAGTTGAAGCAAGTAGGGATCTGTTGCGGGTACAACCCAAGGGAAGGTCCAAATGACCAGCCACTTGATCTGAGACTTGACATTCGAGTAAATTAGCATGCCGAAGATGATGGATGCCAATAGCACCATCGCCCAGTTGGGTTGGAGATGAAGGGAGCTCCTGTCGACGGCCCTTTGGATGATCCAAAGGTGCACACCAAAGTATAAAATCGACATTTCTCCGATGGCGACCAGCATTCTCTCTTCTACTTTGACGAAACATTGTGATCCGAAGAGAGCAAGAAGCCACAGCATCAAACCAAGGAAAAGCCTATGAAAGGCTTTGGGGAATTCCAGCCGTTGCTCATTTGATCTGTCAAAGTTTAGAGGAAGGAAGACATGATTAGGCTGGAGTAAATTACAATCTCTTTGGCGAATGATGTAAGCTTAAATAAATTTAAAATGGCAATTGCTGTTTAAGCAGAAAAAAAGCAAGGGAAAGGACAAATAATTTCCTGATGCACTTCGCTGACAAAAGGAAAGGGCAATAATTTTCTCAAATGCCAGTTGGAGAAAACCTTCCTCCAATCAGATATGATTAGTGGATTATAGATATAAACATTGCCTCAATTCAACTTAATTAAAACATATATGTGGGTGATATCCATGTTTATGAATGTAGTCAATGAAACGAAAGGTTTCAAGAAGAATATCAATTTTGTAAAAGAAAAGAACATTCGGTTGATTTAGTTGTCTATTTATTTATATCATATATCGGATATTAGATATCATTAGGATTGTTATATTTATTTTTTAGGGATAAGTATATCAAAAGTCCTAAAACTTATTGCGAAAGTGCAACTGAATCGTAAGTTTTCAAAAAGTGTAATTAAGTCATGAAATTTATCAAATTGATGCAATAAAGCCCTTTGGTTAATTTCATTTGATTTGGCTAACGAAGAAGCTGACCTGTGGCACAGGTGTAGCGCAAACTAAGTGCCATATCACGAAAAAACTTAAAAAATTTTAAAAAATAAAGGATAAAAATTTTTAAAAAAAGACGAAATTAAAAAAAAGAAAGCCAAAAATCTAAAACTACCACCAGGAGGCTCGGCCACCTCGTCACCAGCGCTTCGAGCTTCATCTAGCTTGGCCATGCTGTTTGAGTTTTGTCGAGCTCACAACTATGGCCGCTTTAGCTCCTTCGAGCTCCCAACCATGGCCGCTCTAGCTTCCAGGCTTCTTTAAGCTCATGGCCATGGTCAGGCAATGATGGGGTGCAGTGGCTGGAGCAGTCGCGGAGTTGGGCAACAACAGTGGTGGACGGATTTGGCGACTACAACCAAGGAAGTAGAAGATGCTAGAGCTATAGATGCCACATCAGCATCTCTTTTTTCGAAAGATAATAAAAAAATTCCACATGAGCATCTTCAGTTACTCAAATCAGAGGGATTTAACTGAGGTACTTGATTGCGACAATTTGACACGACCTTAGGATTTCTGTTGCCCTCATCCCAAATTTTTCAGTAAGATGTTTTCAGATACAGGAATCTTCTGGATTCCTTTTATCATTTTTACTTGTTCATGGAGCAATAAGAAAAGGGTTTCATGAGAAAAGAAGCGCATCTCTACCTCACTCGTGCAACAAGGAATTCTAATGAGAAAGGTAGAAAGAGAAAGCAAAAGACAAGCTCAAGGTTCTACCAGAAAACTGAGTTTTGCTTACACTGCTGAACATGGATCTGCAGCTCTAGGACTATGGACGCTCGAATCGCTCTCGCACATTCTCATTACATGCTCTAAAATGCACCAATCCTGTGGGGTAAATCTTGGGTGGCTCGCCTGTAGGGCTAGAACGCAACAGACCTTTATATATGGCGGAGCGTCAAGAAGTGCAGACCTAGAAGTAAGTGAGTCCCCCTAGGATCCAACCTTGTCCATTGGGATGATTGCTTCAGCCCGACGAGACAAAATGTGTTCGTCTGGCTTTCCTTGAGAATACCTCCATTCCCTAGCCACGCTCGATTCTGCCGTCACTGCCTGGTAAGTCTAGAAATGAGTAAATAATCGAGTCAGCATTGTCAACCTCATTTGTTTTCTTCTTTTTTTTTTTAATTTCCGTTTTAGTAAATGTATCGTATATGAAATGGACCCTTTTAATCTAGTTATGACACGTTCAATACGTTAAGTGGCCCGTTATTTATGCCAGCATAACATGTTTAGACATGTTGTTATGTGCTTTTTTTCTTTTTGTTATACATATTTATATATTAGGGCCAAACCCCAAAATGAAGCGCAAATTTTTATGTCCAAGAGAAAGATAACGCGACCATTCAAAGGTCCCAAAGATAACCCGAACCTTTTGCACTCGGGACAAAAGTTACATAATTTTTCAATTGTCCCTACAAAACCTAAAATTTCAACAGCGGCACAAAAATGACACGCTTTGGAAATTTTGTTTATTCTCACAATTAAATCACCACAATCAACCTTACCAAAAAAAAAAAATCACCACAATCATCTTATGCAGCTCGCTCTGCAACTAATGTGCGTGGTGAGTCACATCAACCAATACCGAAAAAGATGTCATTTTAAAATTTGTAAGTTTTGTTATCAAATTAAATTTATTATCTCTCTTACCAAACTTCTCGCGCTTTGAAACAAAAACAGTCACAACCAACATGATTCGTTGTGCACTTCGGCATAGCGAGCCACGTAGAATAAAGCGTGGCAATGTAACGGTGAGAATGGATGAAAATTTGTAATTGGTGGAAAATTTTCAAAGGTCGAATTCCGATAAAATTTGGGAACACCCCCGGTGGCAACAGGACACGATTCCTACAAATTTCAGCTTATATCCAATAATACGACTGTCGCCAAATCAGGGGGCATTTCAAGACGGCCCCGAAATGCCGAAACTTCCACAGCGCAACCTGACGGGGAATACGGAGTTCGACCATTGGTTAGAGCGTAATCTTACATCACGAGTCACTCATTTGTCTAGTTACTACCGCAAAGAGGCACAAAACATACATGGAAACAAAAGAAGAAATGGAACGGAATTGTCATCAAAATGAAGGAAATCGGGTGGATTTGGGGTTATTTTTCCAAATATAATTTAAATTGATATTGGATGAGGAAAATGTTTACTTTAAATCTAGAATCTATAGAAGATTTGTGGGACACGTGAAGAGCTATAGATACCCTTTTTTTAAAAAATCACAATGAAACAACCTTGACTACTGATTATTAGGAGTGAGCATGGTTTGGATAGACGGTTCCAACCCTAGAACCGGTAACCGCCCACTAAGGATCAGTTTCGAAAAATTAGAATCAAGAACTGCTCATTAGTTCCATAGATCCATCCGATAGCCAGACCACTGGTAACCAGATCGCCGGTCCAGTCCAATTTGCCGATGGGTGCATGGAACTAGTCCCACTAAGCTTCACGTAATGCCCAACCACGACGTTCCTAATCTCGATGATGCAAGTCCGACAACAAGGGCGTTTGCTACCTTCCCCCTTCCAACAGTTCAGAGAGGAATTTCAAGCCAAAGTAAAGCAAAAATCAAAGAACTTCCATCTCAGACCAAACCGTGCCACGAAACAAAGTTTCTCTCCAGTGAGCAGTTGTAGTTATTTATAGTTGCTCATATTGCAACTGAATTTTCAGTAGCTAATGATAAAAAATCTTCAAAAGCACTATCGTAGAGTGGAAGTCATGATATGAGAATACCTTGTTGTCCATCAAAATACTAACAGCATAGCCAGTTGCACGGGGGGCCTCCATGAAGATGACAAAGTCTAAAGGGAGCCTTTAAATACATAATCATTAGCGTCAGTGATGCTATTCCAAACAAATATAAAACCAGACATTAAGAGTCAAGGCCGTAAGTCAATAGGAATTGAGCTTGAGAGTCGATAGGAATTGAGCTTGAGAGTCAAGACCATGAGTCGAGAGTCGGAAACAGAGAGACCGAGGCGAAAGCGAGACACTAAAATGAGATAGTAGAGACCGAGATGAGAGTGAGATAGTGAGAGTTTGAGCGAGTATTGGATTAGGGCTTTTAGGATTTTCATTTTTTAAAAAGTAATAAATATTATATATATTACTGGTCCGGTTCAGGTAAGCGGGTGAGCGATCCCACACTTGAAACTGGGATCTAGACCAATATTCATCGGTTTGGAACTGGGAACTGGTCTAATTCCAGACGGTTCTTGGTTCCTTTGCACACCCTTACAAATTGTTGGTGCCATAAAATTGTCAACTTTATCAAAGAATTAAAACTTGATGATGCAATTAATATCATTGACAATGCACTCGAGCCAAGGTTGATTAAGAGTGTTAATCTCCAGGAGACAAAGTTAAGCCACATAATCAAAATAGGGTCCTTGGCTAATGACCGGTGGTACATAATACATTTGCGATTGACAAATATGAGAGATGTGTCTGTATAAACATTTAATTTTTACTTTTTATATGACCTTTTCTAACTCTGCACATCTGAAACTTTCACAACATCAATATGTTAACACAAGGATTCATATATAAGTTTTTCACAATTTTATAAAATTTGATCATACTTTAACTTTTGACCGTAAACAACCAAAGTACTTTCTATTTATGCTCAACCTTAAACAATCTCTAAGATTGATGTCTATCAATTAACAGAAGTGGGAGCTGCAAAATTGACTGTGGGCAGGCAATAATATTAAGTCCACCAGAGAAGCAAAAGAGTGGGAAACATTTATTGCTCTCAAATCGGGAGTAAATATCAAATTTCTCTAGCCGGAACAATTTCGAAAATAGTCGAATTGCTCCTGAAGTTGTGCAATTTTGTTTCACATAAAATAAATGATTTGGAAAATATTTTCCTACACATGATCGCTTACATTACTTACAAAAATAAAAGATCGAAAAATATTTTCATTATTCACAAAAAAATTTAGATATAAATTATTGTCGATAATAAAAACACTTTTCATTAACAAATGATTTCAAGTGATATAAGCAATTATTTTTAGGAATATATTTTTCAAATCATTCATTTTCCATAAGACAAATGAAATCAAACGTAATCTTGAAGTTTGAATTATATTAAGTCAACCAGAACAAAATATAGGGGAACAGTAATCACAAAAGACATGCAGTTAAGATCAAACTCTTTAGGTGGGCACATTTCCAGTCGATTGCAAAGGGTCCAGGTTCGCCAGAGTCAATAAAGCACACTACTTCTAAACAAAGTAAAAGAATGGAATGCGCATCATCTCTCGACTTTAGACAAAATACACAACTTCTAAACCACGCACTCAGATTGATCAAACTTAAAGCGTGATCAAGTGTGAGAAACCAATGAATCAAGCATGAGGCTTAACACGATAAGTCATCCCGAGAGCAACAAGACATCACAGACAGAATTCGCATGAGATTTGACAAACTTTCCTGTGACAAATTTGAAATCACAAACTATTCTGAAGATACAAATCTAAAACTAAAGCAGCTGCTATACTTGGTTCAACCCTACAATTCACTTGTAAATTGTCTGATAAGCACATGAACATTGTCGCTTCTTCTTTGCTAAGCCTGTTAACAATTTACAAGAATAACATAACCAGAAAAATCGCTTTCTAGCTCAATCCCAGACTCCAGGATTTGTCGCTCAACAATCAAACCTGAAGAGTAACATATAAGCACTCAAAACTGAATATCTTCCTGATATCATGACACGCGATCTAAAATTTATATAACATACAGCACCTGGAGCCTATTACTGCAAACCACTCGTAAATGCTCAACTTTCAATGCCAACTAACATCAGTTCTAAGAATTACCTGAATAAGAAGCATCAAGCTGACTCTGATTCAATCATAACAAATGCTTGAATAAGAGACTGAGCAGCATGAGTTTGCTCAGGCGTCCCT
The DNA here is from genome assembly GCA_024500025.1 of Syzygium aromaticum. Classification (NCBI taxonomy): domain Eukaryota; kingdom Viridiplantae; phylum Streptophyta; class Magnoliopsida; order Myrtales; family Myrtaceae; genus Syzygium; species Syzygium aromaticum. The sequence continues at coordinate 10,679,785 of CM044889.1, read as the reverse complement.
GATATTATAATCACAGTGTCAGTGGCTCCAGGCTTTGGTTCCGTGATTGTAATCCTTGCATCAGAAATCTGTAAAAGGGTCGGAGAAAAGGAATTCAAGCTGGTGTCAACTAGTGCCAGAAAGTCACTGTGAAATTTGAAATTTCACCGATGATTTTGGTATCTCTTAATTGTCCCAAATAATGCTAACCCTGAACTTAAGACTATCAAGAACAGGAAACTGGGACACACATAGCAAAAACAAACAAAGTAAAAGGTCATTAAGAAGAAAACAAAAATTTCATACAATCAGCATTGCGCCCCATTTTCTACATACCGGGAAAGGTGAAAAATAAAGGCTCCCTGTATTTCCACACTTTAAATGACTATAACACACCCTAACTTATTGAGTTGACGAAAATAACATCAAGAGAATTAACTGGTTACAATAAAAAGGTGGAAAGAGTGAAAGTCGATAGTTATTGAAAACGCAAAAGCTGCACATTATATGACTGTCCGCATTAGTCAAAACAATGGCATTTTATTTCTCCACCCTCTGATATTTGCCGTTCGTTTATATACCTCTCTTAGACTAACAAATTTATTTAAGCTTTCTATGAGGGATTTTGGTAATCTTCGTCAATTAACATATCTCATATCTAAATTATAATCATATAGAGTTCACAACTTTAACCAAAGAATTCCACTCAAAAAAGAACTTGAACCAAAGATATTCATTTATGACAAGGAGTTATTAGATATTGAACTTTGGAGAGAGTTCGCAATAAATGTTCTAGACATCACCACTTTATTAATATTCTTTTAAAATACGTGTCCGATCATCAAATCTATTAAAATACTCAAATCTTAGAGGATTCTTGTAAAAAAGCAATGATACTGCAAATTTCTCCAACTTGATAAAAATAAAGCAGTGCAATGAAGTAAAAAAAATCCACGTAGCTGAAAATGCTTAGGCTTTAGTTGCAGCATCAGAGTTGAGCAAATTAATTTGTGTTCTCAAAGACAAAAGGCCGGAAATGGCATGTTTCTATAACTCAAGTGCTCAAAGAGAAAATTAGGAAGCAAAATGCACCTGACGGATCTGCTTCAAGCATCCACCTTCTTCTCCATATATTACAGGAACAATAGAACGAGGAACAACTACTTCAACAGTTGTACTTGTAATGATGGCTGGTTGACTGCCTCTCGACAAATCAAAAGATCTATTTGGAAAAATATTAAATCTCCATCATTCATGATTTTATACACTTGATGGGAAGTCAATGGTGACATCCCTCAAGTTTGAAACTTTCAACAAACAATATACTCACCCTCCAAATCCTGGAATTCTTCTTGGGGGACCTGCAAAATCTGCAAAGTCCAAAGGGCCACCGCCTTCCATATGGCTCTGCAAGTAAATTTGAGAATTATGTATGTAATTTTCATACATGACTAATAATCTGCATCCTTCAAATAACATCTGAAACTAACATTCACAATTCAAATGTAGTTGAGCTCTTCTTCTACAACTAAGGGCAAGAAGGAAAGTTCAAGGGGCATCAAACATCCGCCGTGAAATTTTTAAAGGCACAACCTACTTCAGAATCCAGAAAATGCAACCAAAAACAAGTTACATAAAAATAGAGCAAAAAGTTGCTCCCAATCCTTTAACAGGCCATTATTAGAAACTTTGTCATATAACCGATGTTAAAAACCTTCAATTATATAAAAGCACAATAAATATACAAAGGATAAACTCGTAGAACAGAAAGAAGTTTTTACGATACGGTGTTAAACTTTGACCAGAGATAAGTGTGATACCTGACCCCATGGTCCTCTTTCAGGGATATGGGGGCGTAGACCAGGTCTAAATGGCCTTTGCATAAAAGGAGGATCTTCGTGGGAATAAAATGCACCACGGGGACCACCTAGAGTATCAAACTTACGCGTGGATGGACCAAAACTGGAATACATGCCAGGGGGTGACAGTTCCCTCCTTCCCATAAATGAAGGAAAAGGAGGTGCTGGATCCAGAAAGGGCGGAATGGATGGACGATCTATCATAGGAAATACATCGCGGAAAAAGTGAAATTTCAACCTACTGGTTATCTGCAAAAGAGCGTCCTGAACTGCCTCATATTCTCCATTAATCTGTCATTTACAAAATAAGCAGCATAAAAAGCAACCCCAGAAAATAGAACAATGCCTTTCAGAAAGATAGTACAGCATGAACCAAACACCCAAGAATAAAAAACAATGTCAGCACTGCGAACAATTGCAAGCAAAGTCAAATATGTATGGGTCCCCGTTTGTTATGACCAAGTGAACAGAAACTTGCACCTGTCACATGAAAGGTTACAAGACTTCTATACTTGACGTGTTACAGGCAGAGAAATTTGAGATGTGTTGACTCAACCTTGCATTTTCCCTTAATCTAGACAGAGAATTGTGATGTCAACAACTTCATTTCTATGAGATTATCTCCAAATGTATCAAGTTTAAGTGCCTTTTTGAGATCTATTAAATACAAACCAGGCATTATATCAAAGCATAATGAGGCCTTTAAAGTGTTCGTTATCCCGGATATAAGCTTTGTTTTTTTGGTCAGAATCCCAGATATAAGCTAACTAGCTGAAAAAGAGAAGTGCAGGAACAATGACATGTCTGGAAAAACACCATATGGAGCATAGTCATCCAAGTAATGGACTCAGCTCCTCAAGTTAATCACCAGTAAATGCTTAATGTAAAATTCATGGCCTATGATTAAGACAACTTCCCTTGTTTCAACCATAATTTAGATTAGAAGACATCTCAACATAACGGACCTGCACAACTTCTTCATTTTCTGAAGCGCACGTAGGAATTTGATCCTTTCCCAAAATTCTAATATAAGCTCCAGATGATTTCCGCATTTCAGCTATTACAGAGCCACCTTTGCCAAGAAGACAACCAATTTGATTAGACGAGACAAGCATCCTGGCTGTGACAGAGTTGTCCTTGCTATCGGGTGTAGATCTAACAATCCTGTTTTGGACACGAAGAACTGCATCTTGGACAGCTGACACCCTATCTTCTGGGTACTAAACATGCCAATCAACATAAGCACCGTAAATAGCTATATGAACCATAGACAACCATAAACTGAACTTTTAGCATTTATTAAGGAGAAGGAAGAGAATCAAAATCATACAGCTGGACCAGATATGGCAACAATACGATCTTCTGCATCAGAAAGACCTTCCACAACTTTGATCTCACATCTGGTATCCTGCTCAAGAGTCCTGACCACATTTCCGCCTTTACCAATGATGCCGCCAACTCTCTCGCTACTACATAGCAAGCGGAAACATAAAACTTCCTGAGGTGGCCTCATTTGACCCATTAAACCACCTTCATTGAATTTAGGCATCATATGACGCGCAGTAGAACGATAACCACGACCATCCCGTGTGCTAGAAGAAAATTTTGCAGCACCTTGAACAGCATCTGATCGATGAAGTGCATGACCAGATGAGTTAGATGACTGCCCAGTCATGTTAGCAGGGGATGTCTCATGATCTCGAGGAACATAATCACTAAGCTGTTGAGAAACCAACGAGAGAGCTTTTCTAACAGCCTCAATTTCTCCTGTAATCTGCAGCATTGATAGGTTATGTAAAGAAACTAATTAAATGAAAACATTAGGAATTTCAATAAACGACGCACATTTCATTAAATGCCAATATCCACTTAATGGACTAACACAGCATAGGCTGCCATTGCTCTGCTGTATCAAGCAACAAGCCACAACAGAGCCATGTAGCAGCAATCAATCAGATGCAAGATGAAATATACTTCAAGGCAATGAGGTTCTACTGAAGAAATTAAAAAGAGCTCAAACAAGCTCAACTTGTCAGGGAAACTGCCTTCATTAGTACAATGATGACACTCATGCACTATCATTGATAAATTGTCATCAATTGAAAGAAGTGGAGTAAATTTATTCACACATGGTACAACATCCATATCATTTACCGCATCTATCACAAAGACACACAGAAACCCTTCCCCCAAGCACCACTGTTTTTACACATACTACATACGCTCAAAATTGCAAAGTTCTAACAAATATCCCTCCTCTAGCAGCACAACAGAGAATATTGTTTTCCCTATCACCTTCTCCAGGAAAACACGAAAGAAGAGTAAAATTGACAATGTTTTGCTAAAGCACGTCATAGATAAGACCTCCCAGATGATCCTTGGCACTTCAAGCTTCAAAACCCACAGCGAACAAATAAAAAGTCAATCATTTACTGATATGAGAGGTGTTTGGTTAGATTTAGTTACTAACAGTAGGAATCCGTATTCTAAAGTACTTCTGAAATCAAAGAGCGATACCCAGTGCAACCATATATATTAAGGTCTCTCCCACGTAAAAGGCAGATCCTAAGCTCCAGGTTACAATTGAAAGAAGAAACATTGCACAGCAATGTAATTTTGCTCAGTGAAACAAGCTGGTCATACACCGCAGAGAATCCACAAGTATACTCTGTTTAGATTTTGTTCCCTTGTACTTTGGCAGATGAACAAAATGTCAAAACCAGAATGTCCATTTTGTTTGCAACAAACTAAACAAAACTCATGATTAGAGTCACTGGACATATCTGCACTGTAAAAAAAAATAGAGTTGCCCGAACACTCTGAATTACTGAAACTTACCTGCACTATATCATCAGAAGGTGATGTGCAGAGAGGAAGCTTATCCCTGGGAAGAATTTGAATCTGTGCCCCACTCTCACTTGACATTTGCTTGATTACACTTCCTCCTTTTCCCAAAACACATCCTACTTGACTTGAGAGCACAAGCAACCTAAGTACATACAAGGATGATTTCTTATCATCTTCATCACCTATGTCGGGCTCTGTTTCTCCTTCAACCAACCTCTCAAAAACAAGTAAAAGAGCTCGTTGTGCAGACGAAACTTCCTTTTCATGTTTCAAATCTTCAACTTCAACAGGCTCCTTATCTTCATTGCTTTCACTCTGCTCCTTGGCATCTGCAACCTCTTTATCGGCAGTAGCCTCTTCACTTCTATCCTCCTGATCCGTCTTAGATGCAGATTCCACCTCTCCAGAACCTAAAATAACTACTACTCTTTCGTCACATCCAGGGACACTTTCCTCCACTCTTACCTCCACGCCAGTTTCTTCGTGAATCTGAGAGATGAATATACCACCATTTTCCAAGAAATTGCCACACTTTGCAGCAGGACAGAGCACACGGTAGACAAGGGTCCCTGGAGAAGGCTGATTTTGTGATTTCCCAACAGAATTTTGCCTTTTCGCTTTGCCATTTGGCTCTAATCCCTGATCACTAGGTCTCTTGGAGGGTGTCAATGGAAGAGACATGTCTTTTCAACGTGAGCCAAACCTAATCCATGGAAGTTATGGAAATATTACACTTATAGACAATCAGAAGAGCAGCCATCCTATTTGTGTCAAGTGCTACATGGCTATATTGAATCAAACCTCTAAAATATATGATTAGAAAGAGCTCCAAAATGCACAATTATCAGAGGGCTTTTTAAATAACAAGGGCTTTTTAAAAGTGTGCAAAGATTAGATGAATTTCAATGACCACTCTGCAACCCGTCACCATAGTTCTTAGCTATTACGGGCATGTGGCCACGGACCCAGTAAATAGCCGGAACGGAAAAATGCATCAGTTGATGTATTCATTGAGGATCCACCGCTTGATGGCCCGAAGACTTTTGGCTAGTTTCACATGCCACTACAGACCAGAGACATTGCCACCATGTGATGATGCCACACAATCAAGTTTGGATACACCAAACGGTTCAAATTACCCATTCGACGGTGCCAGAAACCGCAATGACTGACACATATCATCCTTCGTTCCGTCAGCTATGAAGAGCTCAAAAAGGTTAGCCCCGACCGAAAGGGCGCACAAAGGTATCTACCCATCTATGCAAAATCCCTTATCTATGAAAAAATTTGACCTTCAAATAGCAAAGCGGCAACCCAACATCTGCAATTTGAAAAGAATCAAACTTTGGGGGTAAAAAAGAAAAGCTAAGAGCAACCTGTGGCTGTGGGCGGCCGAGGAGAGCTCTCGCGCTCGCGTTGTGGTATATCCTTGGGCCAGCGGACCGAGATGGCGGAGGCGGAGGCGTCAGTCGTCCCTAATGCGAGGGCGGCGGGCGGCGGTCCGGCGTGGTGGCGCAACCGCGGTTCCTCTAGTGAGAAAGAGAGTTGCTCATGGGGGAGAGAGAGAGAGAGACCGTCAGCATGAGAGACTGGAGAACACCCCCTTAAATTCTCGGGCCGGGCCGGGCCGGTATTGGGCTTTGTTAGCCATGACAAGGCCCAATAGCCAAACAATTGATTGGGCTTTCCGGGTTTGGGTGGGGCGGGCTACGGGCCGACGCTGTCTACAAACCCGACCCACCCGTTCTCACTAACATTTGCTTCGTGTCTTTTCTTATAATTCTCTTTTGGCTAGTAAAAGAATGGACGATTGGCAAGGAGTGTAGCTGCCGCTCCCTCTCAACATTTATCATAGTACTCCACCACCATGCCGTGGAATGTTTGGTTGATCTGCCAAGTGCGATGTTTGCGCGATCCCGATCAAACTACGGTGCACCCGAACCATAGACTGACTTCCAAAATGGACTTCTTGCGGGGGTCATTCCATTGTCATGATACCAATAAAGTGCTAACCGGATAACTACCCCACCAGAGACGATCCTAGAATCTGAATCTGTGACCATGAGAAGGGCAACCCATTTGCTTCCCACGGTACGAACCGCATTTTACACATCACAGATCTATGCACGTCTAATGAGTGATCGCAAATAATCTTTTCAGTTCACGTGCATCAGTAAGACTCTGCATGAATGGACAGGTAATACTCCCAAGGGAGTAGACGGGAGTACAAGTATTAAACACATCTATCAAATCCAAGGAGCTCGCCATTCCTAATTCCCCATTAATTCCTCGGGGAAGTTCGAAGGATCATCGGATTTGGATGAGGAGATATTGTAATTGGACTAATTTTCATTATATAATGTAAGTCATGAGGTCCAAGGTCTTTATGATCTCTCATGCAACCAAGACGAACCACACCAAATAGGAGGATGAAAAGTAGCTCAAAGTAATATAATGGCATTTTCTCAACGTAGGTGATAATATTACATAAAGATTATCCTCTTGATAGTTATAATAACGTGATCACCGTAGAATCAAAATTGAAAAACACTTCGCAGAAAGGTTTGATTATCTCATAGAGACTTTAACATAAACTCGCAAAATTATAAACCTAGAGAAATTTTATTTATAAAAATTACTGTAGTAACACAACGAACGTGGCGTAGGCAGCATCCACGAGTCCTTACCGCAGTTATACCCATCCGACTTTTACGACGAGCACCAGAAAACCTGTCTTGCATTTGAATTAAAAAATTGAAAGAATCTCTTGTCATTACCGATCAGTGGAGGTTTAGCTATTGAAGCGTAAGAACATTAACGCCGTTGCCTAAACACATTATTGTGTTATTTGCATGGTGTGAATACTCGCAAACCACAGCATGCTAAAAGCAAGAAGAAGAAGAAGAGCAAAAGGGAACTTTCAAGGAAGGGGAGGGACTAAAACGAACGGGACGTACGAAACTTGCGAGGGTATTTGACGTTGAATATGATGATCGATGAAGGAATAAGGCGACGTCTTAATCAAATCCTTGATGGTGATTGGCCCAGAACTTTCCCCATCGTTTGCTTCCTAGATTCAAAGCTGATCAACATGTCGGTCTTACTCTAGATTGCATAAGCTTGTAATGCTTTTTCCAAAGGGGCAAACATCATTGGACACTCGAAAACGATGGTGGTGATCGGGGTGGCCAGAAGATGGGCCACGCGGATCTTGGACCGGGAAAAGAACGTATGGGACGTCTCAAGGAATCGGGGGTGAATAGCTTTATAAGAAGTTGTTCACTTGGACATCGAATACACCAAAATTTTGGTTGATGTACTAAGGAAAAGTATCGTTGCCTGCACTTATTAAGTGTAGCTTTATCGGAAACTCTTTGTATTAGATGATTCGATAAGACTCTATACACTTTATTGTATGTGAATTCGTTCTATATTTTTGTGCAAAATTTATGACTATATTTCGTCGTTATTCGGCTTAAATCCTGACTTTGTCACTGTTTATGGTCTCGTTTTCTAGTCTTGTTGAAAACATTTCAAGAGTAAAATCTTGAATAGACCAAGCTGATGTGAAGGAGTACACCTTTAAGATCACCTAAGAAAGCGAACCAATTGAGATGCGGCGAAAATTGGCCTGGACACCATCGTACCTCTAAAACAAAAGGAAAGCAAACATGGCAATTTACCACTCGACAGCTAGCCCAACAATAAAAGGGTTACATTCATTGTCCGTGAGGCCTTACTCTAATCTCTCAAGGCATGAAGTTTTGCAAATTCATATATAACATCGAGTTTCTGATTAGGGATGGTGATATGCACACATTGCAGAATTGGACACAAACATATGCTCGTTGCTATTGCAAATTTGCGACTATAATACGATGATTAGGAGAAGATAACGGAACACGATCATTCCGCCAACATTATCATCTGCTGTTCTCGAAACCAACTTGTATGTTTTAAACGTCGAAACAGTAGGTTTGTTTCAAACGCTTGTGAATGAACAAAAACGAAATATAGAGGACAAGATTGAATCAAGGACAAGAAGGCCTATCTTGCTTTTCCATTGGTCCCCTTCCAATCCGTTTTCATTATTTTTTTTTT